>JALPQD010000076.1:5986746-6638363 GCA_023101885.1 Typhlomys cinereus
GAAAGACAGAGGCCTGGGTTCCTAGTGGTTTCACTAGGTAGCTGAACTGGTGGTAGCTGCCATCACTGAGGCCCAAGACTGTGATTGCATAAGAGCAACAGATTCCTCTTTGTTTACATCTTTCATGCGCAGCATTTGCAGCATGTAGAAATTTGCTAGAGCATCAGAATGCTAAATCCCTCCCTGGATGGCTGGGTCTTCATTCATTGAAGTCCCCCTAGATCACTGACGATGGAGCACAGCACCTTAAGAAAATCATAAGTTTCTCAGGCTAGGGATGTAGCTCAGTTCTTGCCTGACATACGAATGTCTTTGGGTTCAACCTTCAGCACTGTAAAGTCACAACAAGCAAATTTAGAGCCCTTGAAAACCAACAAAACAAGATCTGTGTGATTCTTACGCATATTTAAGTTTGAGATGCAACTATTTATATGTGTGTGACAGGTGCTGGGGATCAAATTTAGGACCTTCTTACATACTAACCAAATACTACCACTGAGCTGTATCCCCAGAGTACAGAAAGTCTAGTTTATACCATGATTCATGGTATGTTCAGTTATTGACACTGAAATTTTTTCCTAAGTGATAAACTTGATTATAAATGTAGTAGAGAGAAAATCATGGAAATGTGACAAATGCTAAATTTCCTGTCATTCAGGGTTTAGAGACTAACAGCAGGACCATACCATTTTCTATTATCTTTGACAAGACAAATAGTGACAAAAATTAACAAAGAATGTTCATTGAATTGTCAGTGAGCTCAAGTGATGCCTTCGTCAATTTAGAAAGATGCCTTGCTTTCAAGAATACTTGAGAGCCTTTGCTTGCAAGCAGTCTTGTAGCTCTCAGCTTCCAAGATGTCTGCGGTGACTTAGCCTCCTCCAGCTTTGGCCAGCCAGCCATGCCACCTCTCCTTTGAGAGACTGTACCTTCCCTCTGGAACTGTAAGCTGAATAAACCTCCCTTTCTCCCTTAAGTTGATTGACTTTGGGTGTTCTCTCATAGCAATAGTTAAGAGTAACCTTTACAGAAATTGGTACCGGATAGTGGGGTATTGCTGTGAGATAAGAACAGCTGGTACCATAAAGTGAAGTTGTTTGTGAAGCTGAGAAAAGTTGGTACCCAGAAACATGGCCAATGCTGTGATGTGGCTAGCGTGACTTTGGAAGTTTGTTGGGAGAAATACGGAGAACTTTGGGACTTTGTGCTGGGAAAGTGTTTGTGTCTTGGCGGTTGGGCCAAAGGGATCTTTATTGTGAGAGCTCAGAGGAGAGCAATGCTGGGAGAGATGCAGACAGTGGAAGCCCAGCTTGTGATGGTCCAGAGGGGAACAAAGACTGTGTTTGCAATTGGACGAGTGACACATGCAGCCATGTGTTGGTTGAGAGTTTAGTGAAGTTTTGCCCTAATCCTGAAAGCTTGCCTGAAGTTAAGCTGGAGTGCTTGGTGGAGGAAATTTCAAAGCAATGTAGTCTTGACTATGTGATATGGCTACTTTTTAGTTGTCTTTAGAGTTGTGAAAAAGAGCAAAGAATCAGGCAGAAAGAAGTAAAAACTGTAATATCTAATGATGAAAAATACAATGCCAAACTTAAAGAGTCAAACCAGGAAGAAGCAGAGAACAAAATGGCTGTTGAAGAGATTAGCTCCATTTGTAAATCAAAGCCTGCTCTCAGTTTGGAGAATAGGAGAGGCCCTAGCTTGAGGGTAGGATCCCCTAGGAAGGCTCCCACTCATAAGAATGCAAATCCTTTCAGAAGACTGGAGCTAAAGGGTGGAGTTCCAAAGCAAGAGTTGGTTTTTCTTACCAAGCAACTGCCCAGGAGTGAAAGAGATGGTCAACATAGAAGAGCAGAATCAGCTGTGATTCAAGGGGGCCAGTCGTGGCAAAGTCGTCCACGTGGTTCTGGTTTTAGAGGCATCAGTGATGCAAGAGGGAGGAGATCACAGAGTCCTCCTCCAAGATTTCAAAAAGGCAAGAAGCCTGCAGTTTAGAGGCCCAAGAAGGGCAGTTTGTGCTGTGGAGTTAAAGCCTGGTTTGCCATTGAGAAGTAAAGATGTTAGAGATTCAGACACAACGTGGGACACCTGCCAAGGAGAGCTGTATACCCTGGGAGGAGTCAGCTCAAGAGACCAAAGTATTCTATGGGCAGCTGCATTGAAGGGATGGAACCAAAGCCCTTTGGAACTGAGATGATTTCAATAAGAGGTTTACCTGTTGGACTTGGAGCTACAAGATTTGGAGTTTGTCCTGCTGGTTTTCAGTCTTGTTATGGACCAATCTTTCCTGGATATGCCTCCATTCCTTCCTTTTGGAATGGGAATGTTTATTCTGTGCCATTGTATGTTAGAAGTATGTAACTTGTATTTTGATTTTACAGGAAGATTTGGACTTTGGACTTTTGGACTGTTGGGACCATTGTAGTCTATGAAGACTTTTAACGTTGGACTGAGTATGGTTTATATAATGAGATAGCAATGAGCCTGTGGGGTCCAGGGGTGGAATGTCATGGTTTGAAATGTGTCCCCCACAGTCTCATGTGTTTGGCAAGGTCATGGCACCTCGAGAGGTGGAGCCTCACTGGAGAAAGGCAGTCACAATTAGTCCCACCCTACCTCTAGAAGTCAGCCTTTGCTGTAAGCAGTTTTGCAGCTCTCAGCTTCCAAGATGTCTGCGGTGACTTAGCCTCCTCCAGCTTTGGCCAGCCAGCCATGCCACCTCTGCTTTGAGAGACTGTACCTTCCCTCTGGAACCATAAGCTGAATAAATCTCCCTTTCTCCCTTAAAAAAAACCAATACTTGAAATATGTCTATTGAACTATGTTAAAAATAATGTGCTTAAAAAGCCCTAAGGTTTTAAAAAGATATATGAGATGTCTGTCAAAACCAAAAGGTCAATCATCCTGCAAGTGTGACACTGACCCTTCTTTCCCCTCACTGCAGTCTCCTACTCCTATTCCATCTATCTTTGAATATCCTCTTATAGTAAGATCTTCATTTTAACAGCCTTTTATCTTTAGTTAGGAGGTGACCTCAAATACCAATCAGGATGGAGCCAAGGGTGGTTCAGGAACAGTAAGACTGAAAACAACAACAAACCATAGTTCAGAACACCAAAGACCCTCATTGATCATATGGAACCAAACCAGCCAAATCTCTCCCCATCCTAAAGCTCAGGGAAACCTGGTGGAAGAGGGGGCGGCAAGATTGTAAGAGCCTAAAGATGGAGAGGACCAACAAGATGCTCCACACAACTTAGGGCCGCAGTAGCCATAGTGGGACTTTGCATGACCTGTACAGTGACTGACTTGTCGAGCCCCCAGGGTCCAGCATGAATCACAGGCAGTAGGATCCTTAGAGGCAAAGGATTAACAGTCATAATAGTGGGGGGAGTCAGGGGGAAGGAGGGAGAGCTCTGGGCTATGCTACTGAGTCCTTACACCTCACTGGAGTGGAGGACTCAGAAAGAAGTTTGCTATTCACATAGGGGGATGCTCCAGGGAATGGGAGTGGGGAAAGGGGGAGGCACTGGGAGAAGGAGAGGGAAGGGGGTGAAAGGAAGGAGAAGAGGGGAGGATGCAAAGGGGAACTGGGGAGGGGGTGGAGGGAGGGAGAGGACCGGGGTATCTATTGAGCTTGTATGATTGGGGAAATAAATAAATAAATAAATAAATAAATAAATAACCCCCCAAGAGGTCATGTTCATGTGCAAGTTTCTAAACTTCTCAGATCTCCATTCAAGTAGTATAATGCTCTGCTTTTTGCCATTTCACTATTGTTAATTTCAACAAAACATTCACTTTTTTTTTTAAGTTTGTATTGGTTAAATGATAGCAACATGTTGAAAATTGCTGTCCTAAGTTAATGAATTCCTAAGAGTAAAATGAAGTGGAGTGGTCCAGTTCTCACACCATCACAAAGCAATGCCAGAAATTAGTAAGAAGTTAAAAACAAAACAAAACCTTTTGACTGCTTAGACATTAAAATTATCCTTCCAACTCACTATTAGCACAAAATGGTCATTGAAGTACAAATGGAACCTTTTTAAAAATACTACATATTAATCCCTATAATATTTACTTATAATTGAATTCTATTGGATGTGATCAAAATAATGTTCAGAGAATAGTCATAACCTCAAATATTTATCATCAAATAGGAATGAAGGGAGAGAAAAAAACCCACAAACATTCTACTCACTTATTAGGAAATTTCATAAGGAATGTTTTAAAGAGAATCCTGGAAACAAATAAAAACAATATGAGTACATGAAGTGGAAAAGGGTTGCAGTTGATAAATCCAAGACTTGAATGGCTCTAATGTGGAGAAAAGAAACAGGGGCTAGAGACGTAACTTAGGGACAGAGCACAAACTTAGCGTGCAAAAGGTGTTGCGCTTAATCACCATGCCAAAGAAGAAAAAAAAAAAAAGCAAATGAAAACAAGCAATTAAAAAGAGTCCAAGGAATTAGACAAATTTCTGGAGATTATAATGAAAATGTCACATATCACAAATTAAGATTTGTGTAATTGTCACAATGAGGCAGTAATAAACAGTGATGTGTAATAATGGGGAAGTGGTTATAATCACACAGGCAAAGATTATCATAGTTTTATGAGAGAATTTATAATCTAGGCAAGGAATAGAAATTAATTTTCTATAATAAAAAATGTGATCAATGTACTGCAACTCTTTAATAAAAGAAAATATTCTTTGATAAAAATTATTATACAGGTAAAAACAGCAACAACCTATTCATAATCTGACATATGTTTTAAAATAAAGGAATGCTAAACAAATTATAATATATTCATTCAACATAATAACAGATGATCAGCAAGAAGTTGTAGAATATTTCGCATGCTTATTATGAAATTTTTGTAACTTTGGAAAGTGAAGACAGCCATTTTCAAAACATCAGTCCAGGCTTGGGAGGATCAAATGACTTTATTAACTTAAGTCAAGCCCTGGTTAGAGAAGACATGCAGTATGTTAGTTTTCCCTTCTATGCTGCATTCTTTTGAAAGCTAGCAGTGCAGAAAGTGGTCAGTCCAAGCCTGGCATGCATTCGTCAGCTGTCAGTTGTTGGATCCTGTTCTTTACTTTGTTTAGGAACACACGAGTGTTGCTTTAGAACACACTGATGTTTTGTTTTGTATCAGAATGCAAAGAGTTGAAATGTGGTTTCTGGTGTGGTCAGGAAATGACAATACAGTTGTGTGTGTCCATGCGTGTGTGCGTGTATGTGTGTGTGTGTAACTGCTCATCCAAGTGTGTTCAGTGTACTAAATTTCATGCTGATGTATCAAGAAAATGACAATTGGATGAAAACCAGAGAACATCCAAGCCAGGCTCTGCTTGGAAACTTTTAGTTATTCAGGGCATGGGTCAGCCTCGCCCCAGGTCAGCTCTACATTTTTATCTCTTCTAGACCTGCAGTGTGTGCATGTGCTTTCTAAGGGAGATGAAGGACATCCTGCTGGATGGTCTGTTTTGTTAGAAGATGAACATCCCTGCAGACTTCTGTGTAATTAAATTTGGTGTATTACAACAGCACTTATAAATTCTTGAAGTCTAAATTGTAACTGTTTGAAGTGATTTGAATTGTCTGGGTTGTCATGGAGTTTAGTCTGATTCAAAGAAACAACTGTTCTATTAAAAATATGGTTTGCTCCTGAGACTTCATCAAGGTCACGGGTCCTATGGCAATAGATATTTCAGTGGGAAGTTCTGACAAAGCTTTGCAGGCTGCCCCATTTCAATGACTTAATTATGTCTGCATCAGCCCTACCTGAAAACGCCATAGTTCTGATGTAAGAACCGGCCTCAGTTCTGCTCCCACAACTGTCACTTTAAAATCATACAGGAATCTTCAGAATGCTTTTCAGGTACAGGATCAAGAACCAGTGGGAAAGATTTCTTTTTCTTCTTGTCCTTCCATATTTCTGATAACCCTAAGAATGATTTTTTTAATTTATTTTGAGCTTTTAACTACTCCTTCAATCTGTAGCTGTAGTACATGTTTTCATCTTAGTTCACCAGTATTATTTCATCCCAAAGTTGGACATCCCTCCCTCCCTCCTCCCTCCCCTCTCCTCCTCCTCCTCCTCCTCTTCTTCTTCTTCTTCTTCTTCTTTTTCTTCTTCTTCTTCTTCCTTTTTCTCTTTCTTCCTTGCTCTCTCCTTTTCTTCCTTTCTTTTTTTTTTTGGTGACACATATATTTATAAGCTTATTTCCTTTCTGAAAATTGGGGCATCATGTGGCACCAACCTGTTAAATTAAAATAGTCCCAGGGCTCTGGTTTGTAAACTTATAATAAGCTCAGGCAACAAAGCTTGTGGGCAAAAGTGACCTTTTCATAGACTAGGGACTTGTGTGGTGAAACAAGCAGAGTTCTAAAGATGCTCAGAGGATTGTTGGTCTCCCAAATAATCTTACAAAACAACACACTAATGATTTAAATGTAAGTAGATTAAGCACATATGGAGTCAATTTCCTTCCAAATACACATGACTTGCTGAAACCCAGGAGGAAAGAGCTTAGGGCGAAATATGGTTTGGGTTTAGAAAAACCCAAACATTGAGAAAAAACCCACAGTTGGAGCATTTATCTATCCCAAGATACCACTGGGTCAGCTTACCCTTCACTTGAGCTTACAGACTCTTCCAGGAAAGCAGAACGTATCTCACTCATTCTTGTCTAAAATGATAAAGTGCTCTTAAAATAAGAAGACATCTTTAAAAATATTTTTGAGGGGAAAAAATTAGCAAACTCTTCCCCAAATGATTTTTTTAAACACACTGGTGTTTAAACACTGGTGTCTCTTCTCTGAAGATGAAGGTTCACATTGAGTTCTCCCCTTGGACTTTCCTGTTTACTGACTCAATGCTGTAGGACAGTATTTGCAACCCCTGGGAGAGGGAGGACTCCTTTCTTCTTGATGGCACTAACAAGTTGCTTCTAATATGCAGTTTTGCAAAGAAGATGAGATCTAAAAATAAAGTGTGTTGAAATGCACTATAAAATAATTTGAAGCCTTTTAAGTACAGGGAGTCACTAATCACCCTCATTTCCTGCAGTGCCTCCTGAGAGCTTGTTTGAGGAAGGTAAGTTCAGTAGATAAACTCATCATCTCACTTTTATGCTCTAAAAGCTGAATACCATGTGTATAGGTGTGTGCGTGTGTGTGTGTACACAAGTGCAGTGCATGTATGTGTGCATGTGCTTTGTAAGAGGTGCCAATTCTGTCACTAGAAATAGAGTTCAAAAAAAGCCCAACACCTCAGTGGTGAGAAATCATACTATATACCTAATCCTGTGTGTGTACATGTATACATGTGTAAACATGTGTGTGTTTATGTGTGGGTGCTTGCGTATGAGTACACATGTGTGTATGCTTGTGCGCATATGTGTGTTATGCATGTACATATCAGTGCACATTCGTGAGTGTGCACCTATGTGTGTACATGCATGTGTGTGGATGTATCTATATGTATGTATACATGTACGTGTGCGTGTGCGTGTGTGTGTGTGTGCATGTTTGGGACAGGCCCATCCCTAATACTATCCCTGAGTGGGAAACATGAGTAACTGCTAAATCTCTTTTGTTGTTGATAGACTCTGTCTCTGGCCTGACATCATTATTTTTACCTAACAGTGTGCATCATCTTTAAATGATTTTTTAAAATATGTATATCTACTAAATTCTGTTTTTTGTCTTTTCTCAAACAGGAGTTTCTGATGCTGATTTCAAGTGCAAAGTATAAATTTTAAAAAGAATTCCTTTATTACATTGGATAGGTTACAGAATTTTAATATGGTTGTCTCCATCAGTGTGTATATGCAGTCAGCATTTCCTTAGATAAAGACAGCCAACAAGATACGTGTATATTATTTCTTTTATGAGAAGCTTTCGCCTTCAAGGTTGTAGCAATGTCTAGAATGTTAACAGCTATCAAGTGCCGTATGTGTCGCAGCATTACTCACTTTCCCACAAACTCTTCCAGTTGCATGTTCTTCACCTCATTCTACATAAGAGAACTGATGGAGTACACAGATGACTCGCCAGAGCTCACAAGCTCATAAGTAACAGAAACAAAACTGAACCCAGCTCTGTGTGATCACAAGTCCTTTCTGTTCCCTTTCCTTCTTCCCCATCTGACCTTGGTAAAAGTAGCAAAAAGCGTGTGTGTATGTGGGCTCTGTGATTAAGGAAATGGCTTGGTTGGCAAGGTGCTCGCATGCAAGCACGATGACCTGAGTTTTGATCTTTAGATCCCATGTGAAAAGTTGAGGTTGGTGACATGTTTTTGGAATCCTTGTGCTGGGGAAACAGAGGCAGGTGGATCCCTGGGGCTTATTGGTCAGCCATCTTAGCCTAACTGGTGAGCCACAGACACCAGTGAAAGACCCTGTTTCTACAAACAGTGGACAGCTCCTTAGGAGCAAAACCCATGATTGACCAGTAGCTTCCATATGCACCTGCACACACCACACACCACACACATACACACACAAGCACCTGCCTACATGCATGCACACACACCACACACACACACACCATTATAATAGTGATAGCAGCAGTAAATCCACACTTAACAATTACTGAGATCTTATGAGAAGCTACAAGTTCTTTATGACATAGGCTTCACGATACTTACATTCATTAAGTGCTTACTATGGGACAGGTTATGTCATGATATTTCATGCTCTAAGTATTTTCCATGCTTTATATGTGCATCAACTACTTTGCTTCTCATAGTGTCAGAAATTTCCCCACTGGTTAGATAAGTAAACCTAACTAGGCCAGCTTTCTCAAGATCATCCTGCTCTCAAGTGGCAGATGAGGATGTAAAAGAAAGAATGTGTTCTTAATTTTGTCTTTAACAAACTACTAGGTAGGGAAAAAGCCAATGGCTAGGGAGTTGGATAAACCGAAATATCAACCAAGACAACTGCTTCCCTTTGAATAAAGACCCACACAGCTATATATGTATAAGCGAGGTTGGGCAGACCTGGATAGATCATTCCTGGATGACTGTGATATTCTTTAAGAATGTAGGAGGGGGGGCTGGAGAGGTGGCTCAGGGGTTAAGCCTCTGCCTTGCAAGTGGAAGGTCCTGAGTTCGGATCCTAGACCCCACGTATAGACGCCGGGCGGAAGCGGGGGAGGCCTGCATTTCCAGTCCTGGTAGGGCGGAGCCTGTGAATCCCGGGGCAGAGTTAAAAAGGAGGAGGTGGAGGCATCCACGGTGGTTCCCGAATTCGTCCGTGGTTCTACACACACATACATACACACACGCACACACATGCATACACGCACAATTGAATAAATTAAAAAAAATTTAAAAAAAAAGAATATAGGAGGCCAAGTCTCCAATCAGAGTGAGAAGGTAAGTTTACCAGGGTCCTGGAAATCATGGGAAATAATGAGAACCAGGTCTGGTGACACACACCTGCCATTCCAGCACTTGGGGGCTGAGTCTGGGGATGAGGAGTTCTAGAGCAGAGTGGGCGCCATATCAAGACCATATCAGGGCCAAGAACTGCTTTTGCAGGGACAGAGATGAGCATGTGGTGAGCTACCTGTCTTCACTCTCCTTGTTGCAGACACAACTTTGTAAAGTTGCTGTCAGGGGAAGGAAGGGTGGAGCCTGTGTCCCCAAGTCGAGAGAGGCTGACTAGCCTGTTATGTGGGTTTTGTGGCCTTGTCACATCATCTTCCCACTGGGTCCGAATAAGGTGATCAGCTACAGAACCAAGCTGGAGACATCACCTACACTGATGGGCCAGAGAAAGTCCTTTTGACAGGACAATCCCTAAAGACCCCATGTTCTAGTATTGCCATTTCCTTCACTTTTAGCAGAAATCTCAGCCTGTGGGGTACTGGAATCTCTCTGGGGTATAGAATCCCAAACTGAATATATGTTTTTCATCCTAAGAGAAATACACAGATTGATACCCTGTTTGACCTTACCTTAGCCTTCTGAGTCTGGTATATACCCACATACCAGTCCTAACTTGAGAATATAAAGGCATTATGTATTCCTGTACAGTGTGCGCATGCGTGTGTGTATATGTGTGTGTCTGTGTGTGTGTTCATGTGTGCATATCTACACAGAAATAACTTTAGTAAGTTTCTTTTTCTTATCCGTTATCAGTGGCTAGAAGTTTCTGGATGCCTCTTTTAGTAAGTCATAGGTACCTGCACAGACTTCCTAACCACTGGGATATTTATTGACCATGAACTGGAAACCCAGAATCCACTTTCATCCTTCAACCTCTGGTCCTGACTTTGTTTCTGCAGCTCCCCGATGTGTTCACATGTCTCTATGTTAGGTTCATTCATGCAACTTCTTTATTTCTGCAGCTCCCCAATGTGTTCACATGTCTCTATGTTAGGTTCATTCATGCAACTTCTTCTTGGTAGCAGAAGTAGCCAAAGGGATGTTACATGGAAACACCAATGCTCAGAGAGAGAAAAATTCTTGTTCAGAAACTCTTTGGAATCTGATTGTCCCCTGTTCCTTTTGCCCAGTCCCACCATCTTGATTCTTTAATGTTCCATGACCAGCCAGGTCTGATCCTGGTCCTGGGCTCCTTCAGTTCCCATGGACCTGTTAACACTGAAAAGAAAAGTTAGTACCAGTACAGTTACTAGGTGGGATATGCTCTGAGGGTTTTTCAGAGCAAATGAAGAAAGCAGAGCCTTGCTACTTCTTATTGAAGAGTTGTTTTATATTTTATTTTATTTTATTTATTTTATTTTATTTTATTTTATTTGATGTTTTTCTTTTTGCCAGTGGCACACAGGGATGATGGGTGTTCTATTGCAAAACCTTGGAAAGGGGATGTTCACGGAACACAGCTGATCAAGAAGCAAATTCATTGCTTTGTATCCTGCTATAGCGATGGCAGAAAAGAACTGCTCAGCGTTCTGATACTAATAGCGTTCCTGGAAAGGTACTTTAGTAGTTAATTTAATTTATTTTTATTTTCCTTTCAGAGTTGTTTTTGCAAAGTCCCATGCATTCCAACAGCGGTCACTAGAGGGCTCACTGGGACACCTTTTGGAGTTTGCCCCCTAGAGGCAGTACTGAAAAGGAAGTGTTAAGACTGCCCAACAGCTCAGAACTGATTGGAGGAAAGATGATTTACCCTAAGTCTGAAGAGGGAACTTCTTGACAAAATTTCTAAAGACAGTGCATTACAACCCAGGGAGAGAAAATGTAGAAAAGTTACTGTCTGATACACAAGTTACCTGTGGTTACCAGTCATTTGAAACGTGGCTAGCCAAAACAGGGATGACCCTGAAGTACAAGGTGCACGCCAAATTTGGAAAGCTTTATATGAAAGAAAATAGTGTAAAAATTTTGATTTTTATTTGATTATATTGAATTTACAGCATTTAATTAAATATATCACCAATTAGTATCACAAAGTTTTGTTTTGTTCAGACAGTCTATACTGAAACTTATTATATAACTCAGGCTGGCCTTAAATGCTCAATTCTCCTGCTTCAGCCTCCTGAATGCTAGAGTTGCAGGCGTGAGCCACCATAAGTATATAAGTAGCCTAGCATTGTATGTGTGTTTGCAGTTTATACTACATTTTTATTTATATAGTGTGCCCCAGTAAGACTGGGTTTGGATAGGATAAGAGCTGGGAGGAAGAGCTAGATGCTAAGACTCATGGGAGAGAACTTGAACAATTACAGACACTGACTTCCCAGTTGCCTTGCCTAGAATCAGCAATTCCATCGCAGGACCTCAGGAAGAATTTGATGATGGTGGTGTGGTGGTGGTAATAGTGATGATAATGATAAAATGGTCCAGCCTCTGTCAGTTATGGCTTTTATTTTTGTGTGTGCTGCTGAAACTCAGCCATGCCACCCGGACATCGGTGTCACTCCAATAGGTTCTGACTTTATATCGCACTGTTCTCTTTCCTCATAAGCAAACCCTATGTCTGATGAACCTTCCCCAAACTGCACCATTAAAGCAGTCTGTCTGTCAGATTAAATTCGACACCCAGCATATTAATGCATCCCACGGTTACCCTAGAGTTGCTGTGTGAATCAGATGAGTAATGTCAAACCTAGATGAGAGACAGAGAGAGAGAGAGAGAGAGAGAGAGAGAAAGAGAGAGATCACTTATATGCTTATTAATTTTTTTTTCTTCCAGAGGAAAAGTTTGACCATTTAACACTTGGGGAGTGGGAAAATGAGCCCTCAGGAAAGTCTGCTACTATGTGAACTGTGTCTCTAGAGGACTTGCCTAGTATTTCTGCTAATAGCACCTAACTCTGCTGTTTTGCATGTGTCAGACAGAGACGTATGCGGTGCTTCACCTCCTTCCTCAGAGCAACGAGGTGGAAATTTTTCAGCTCCTTCCTCTTGCAGAAGTCAGAAGTTCACTACTCCTCGATACTTTTTATGTAACATGCTGAACACAAATGAAGAATATAAACTGTAAAATAGAGGCTTCCCGAACGGTGGACCAATGTCAAGAATTAAAGCAAGCAGATGTTTGAAGTGATGTTTGAAAATGGTCTCAGAGTTCCAATTCTTGGATCATCAGCATGGCCAGGCTTAAGACTATCAATATCCAGAAGTTCCTGGTGGTACCAATCCTCAGGTTGCAGCTTGTAGCATTAAACTATGGCTTTACGTTGCTAGATATCACCTCTTCACCCTCTCGCCCCTGATCTCCTGGCCAGTATCCACACTTGACTTTAAAGGCATTGCCAGCCGTCTCATAGATCTTTTATATTGTAACCTTCATAGCAAAGAAACCAAATTCCTATCACCTGCTCATCCAAGTCATAGGTGTTACCAGGGCAACTGAGAGCATTGGGAGGCAACGGCAGGAGAGGGGACAGGAAGGGAAGACCTTGGAGGACTGAGCAAGGAGGACGGAAGGATATAGACTGGCTGAAACAGGGACGCTTTGGTTTCTTCAGATGCTGGCAGATCTATGAAGAAGAAAGAACTGAGCGGAGGGCCATGCTCCCCCAGCTGTGGTTTGGGGCCAACTGTGTAATAACAGTCCTTTGAAGTTTTAGTTAAACTGCTTCAAGCTGCTTTCCTCGCAGCAAAGAGAAAGTATACACCTCTTTCCCCCTTTTATCTCCTCACTTATGTTTCCACAGTGCTTGGCACTTTCAGCGAGTCCACGCGCTTTTCTTCTTCAAAAGGTTTTGCTACTTAAATCTGTAGTCCTATCTCCCAAGAGTCATTAGGTGGCTTGGTATTAGGTTTTATTTTTACATTCAGGCAAACACCTCAGTTTTCAAATAATTTCTTTTATTATTATATCCACCAAGTAGTATACTTTAGAATCCTGGGACCTTTTGAGACTGGTAGTTAACAGGAATAGAAGTTTGGGCTCTTGTTGTTAGTGCGAGTGTTGCCAGAAATATTAATATTGGTAGCAATACAGTCGAAATTAGAAAGTCCCTTACCTTGAGAACCTGTCTGAACTACAGAAAGAAGGCACATTTTAAAAGGCACGAGTAGAATGTTTTATACGTAGAGGATCCTTCTCTTCTCAAAATATAAAATGCACTTTGGACCATTGTTGTAATTCCATATAGTGAATTAAAAAAATTAAACCACTAATATATATGAAAAAGCAATTTATCAAATTTTACAGACTGGTAAATTATAGGTTGCACTGACTCACTGTGACAAATGCTAATGGAATATGGGAAGTTAAATGCTGTTTTCCCATTGGCTGGGTGACTGGTCTTTAACAGCTGGGGGAAGACCAGTGCAGTAAACAGGAAATCATCTCCATGGCAACAGGCCATTTGACTTAACTTTTTAACACATGAAGATGTAATTACTTTATTTTTTATTTCCATTTTTATAATTTTCACAGTTTATAATAGCAGAGAGGACCTGTGGGTCAGGCATTTCCTGGTTGTTAATAACAGGCTGATTTAAGGTCACCAAGGATTAAACATTGTGCCAATTTTTTTTTAATGAAAAGAAAGCTGTGATTTTTTTTCTCCTCTTCCTGAAGTCTGTAGGACAAATAAATGACAGAATTTTATGCTCACACACATGGTGTTTTGATTTCCTGTGGATGATAACATCAGGGCGGGACCCATAACCACAGGGTTGTGGAGGGTTTGACTTATAGTGCCATGTTGAAACCACAGGTGGGTCTCTGGTAGGTTGAAAAATGAACCTGGGGAATGAACAGACAAGGCCAGAGGCAGAGGCGTGGAAGGAGAAGATATACAGCCTGTAGACGGGAGAATGTTCTATTCCAGGCAGTGATCAGCCAGATACTACTTGGTCACTAGCATCCTAGGGGGCTTCTAGGGCTTAGACTTCCAGAAACACCCAGATTTTCTTTTTCCTACTAAAAGATAACTTTAGCACATGTTGAAAGTACCTAGCCTCCCTATGTTCACAGGTTATCTTGAGAAGAAGTAGTATTGTCCAAGGTAGACGCAGGGCCCAGGCAGGTCCAGTGCTCCTCAGCAGCCCACCGAAATGCTAAAAACAGTTGGAAGGCCTGTCTCCAAGCTGTGGGTCTCAGGAGGGAAAGAGAAGCTATCTAAAAACATGGAGGCGACTCTTCACTTCTCCCACAAAGGCCTATTACTCTTCTGTGTGTGAGTACTCTAAGGGTAGAAGAGGACATAAGGAAGACATTTCTGAAATCTGCAGGCCCAAGAGCTGAAGGGGCTTACAGGAGCTGTAGGGATAGAGAGGAGAATCCTGCTACACACTGGCTTCCTCCCAGTCCAAAATGCAAGGCCGGGTTGTATTCCACAGCAAGGAAAGGAAGAGATGAAGAAAGAGTCCTGTGAAAATGGAGATGTACACAAATAGAATCCTCAAAACACTGGATTGCTGCGTGTCTACAATAAATACTTAATGACTATACAGTTTCGGATAACATTACTGCTCAATTTTATTACAACTAAACACTGAAATTTATTTCCTCCCTCCCTCCCTTCCTCTCTTCTTTCTCTCTCTCTCTCTCTCTCTTTCTTTCTTCTTGATTAAGTCAGAGTTTATTAGAGGAGAAAAAGAATGGAACTCACAGACTCTAGACATGGAGTACCATGAGGGGCAAGGGTGCCCTAGAGAACTCATGGACTCAGGCATGGAATCCATGAGGGGTAAGGAGCTGGAAGAGAACTCAGGGACTCAGATGTGGAGTGCCATGAGGGGCAGTTGTCCTAATTTACTTATTTTCAAGATATTGTCTCTCTGTGTAGCCCCAACCTGGCCTCAAACTTGCAGGCCTTCAATGCTTGCTGATGGATTCCTCAAGATAAAGAGATTGTCAAGTCACTTTTCTTTAAATTTAGCAGGCAAAAAGATTTGTGGGCTTTTTCTCACTCAAGATAAGGCCTAATGCTCTGTGAATGGCAAGCAAGGACTTGGTATCTAGCCCTTGCTAGCATTCACAGATCTTCAAGATAATTTGAAATCCCAATGATCTCAAAGCCACCTCTGGCATGCTCAGAAAGAAGGAGAATAAAAACCAGTGTCTGTGAATGTGTCACACAGCAGAGTACTATGTGAAAGCTGAGATGATCTTCCATGTGACAAGTTGCCCTTTGTATAGCCATCAGTAACCCCTTTGAAGCCAGCAGGCGGTGGTAACCAACATCTACCGAGACCCAGCTGTGTAGTGGATCTTCAGATCCAGGCCTATGACAATTGCATGGCCTGATGTCACTGTCTCCACAGGCCAAGTGAGGCAAAGAAGGCACCAACTGCTTAATGTCAACTTCCTCTATGCTGGCTCTCAAGAAAGAAGACATCTACCCCACCTCTACCCTGTATGCTTGTCCACTGAGTTCATCCTCCCGCCTTTTTAAATCGCATACTCCATAAAAGCAAGTACCTAATAATCAACTTTCCTTTATAAAATATAACCGAATGGTGGTATGTTACACAGCTGGTGTGAATAGCGTGGAAAACTTCGGACCTTCATAAAGTTAGAGCTGTGCGCTGCCTTGTTAAACCAACCAGGTTACAAACCACTTCCAGGCAGAGAACATTTCACACAGCTGTATTTTTTCAGAACACCACGAATATAGCCACTTGAAAAGGTTGTTGAGAAGCGTATAGCTTGATTTGGGGTTTTCCCATTTCTAGGAGCTCTGGGTCTGAAAAGATTCTCCCCCTACTCCAACCTGTTCCCCTCACTCCCCAGAGGCTGTCTATTTGGGTTGGGAACAGATCAGGACAATGAAACAGCATCAAAAAAAGTGGAAGCTTTTTTGACCCAACTTTCATGCTAATTTCAGGCAGATTCCATGCAATGACTTGCAGCTGTGACTGTCATTCTGCCATGGGGAAAGTGTCAGCAAGACCAAGAATAGTAGCAGTCTGTCATCTCCCTGCTTTTGACGTTCTCATCTAAAATGTTAATTAAGAAGTTGCTATGCACAGAATGAAAATAAAAGTCAAGAAAAGTGGCAAAGGCAAAAAGTGCAATTGTGGTAGTATTGAAATCCCAAACTGTTTGCCGGCGTGGCACAGGAGTTCAGCTTGCTCATTTTGGCTGCAGACATCTTCTACCCAGAAAATCAGTATGTGGTGATGAAAGGAGAGCTCAGCTAGATGTGGAGTTTTATCTCTATTTCAAAGCTTCTATTAATACTGAGGTTACATGCTTAAGTAGAGTTTGTGAGATTAATCCATCAGTAACTGAAATTGTGCGTCTATTTTACACATTTTTTTTTTTTTTTGCGTTTCCTATGTCTTGTATTTCTCCAGTAGAGAGGTCCATGACTGAGGACCGTAGAGGAATTCATAAGATCTTAATTTCTATGAATTAACCCTCAACCCTAATTATAAAAATATGATCAGAAGCTTCCAAATTGCTATTAGTATTGGGAATATATACTTTTGTGACATCAGAATATTAAATCTAAAAAATTCTATTTCTAAGTTTGTCTTAATAAAAGTGCATGTGCACATAAAGGAATTTGCAGTGATTATCTTTTGTTCCAAATCCGGACTAATGAAGCTTCTTGAGAATAGCTGAAAATGTATTTTTTTTTTCACTAAGCAAACAATGGTCTCATTCATGGGAGCAGAACTGTCTCTGCCTGGGAAGGAGATGCTGACAGAAGCAGCAAAGGTTGTATGGAGTTGAAGTTTGACCTTTCACCCTGATGGAAAGGATGACATTCCAACTATCTTAAGAATGTGTCAGACATAGGAAAGAACTCCACAGGATAAATGGAGACAGAGAAAGAAAAATATACCAGACCCCAAAAGTCAACTAATCGATAATATATGTTGAACAATTCTGTTCCTGCTAACTCACGGAAGATTTTAATCTATGCCTTCCACAAATCATATAAAGGTTTTAATTTAAACGTGGCTAGAAATTTTGGTGATTAAAGAACCACTGAAAATTGCAAAGAACTTTTGAATATACCAGTAAAATGTGTCCAGGTTTTTTGAATGTGCAAATTGTGAATCCTTAAGGTGAGAGACACTGCTACTGGCGTTAACACAATTGAACATTGGAAAAATTTTCCAGACATTTGCTTCCACAGTGTTTTTTTTTTTTTTTTCCCCACAGCAATTTCTTTAGAAAACAAATTTTCTTTTTATTCACTGATGTCAGGTTACCTTCCAATGAAAGGTGTGTTAGCTTTCTGTCACAAAACCTGAGATAATTAACTCATAGACAGCAAAAGTTTATTTTAGCTCTGGGTTCCAGGTCAAGATCAGTCAGCCCACTGTTTCAGATAGTATTGGGGAGCTTGTGGCAGAATAAATTGCTACTACATGGGCAGGAGACAGGAAATAAGGAGGAAGATATCGAAGCTTTATAATTTGCTTTGATATATATGCCCCATGACTTAAAGGCCTTCCTAACAGTCTACAGCATCACTTCCATACTACTATCCTGGGTTATTAACAACACATGCCTCCAGATCATGACATATGATTAATAAAATTTTTATTGAAAGATGTTAAACTTTTTTCTTTTTTTGCAAATCATCTGCCATTTCATCGTTAGCATTTTATTTGTGTATTTGAATTTGGACAGTACTAGTTTAGCTACAATGAGATAACTTAGGCCTATATTGTCTACATAACATGACAATTCATAGAGCTCAGGCAGCTCTCTCCCTTCTTGCTCAGCAATGTGATAGGGCCAATAGCATGCTGACAGAGAAAGGAATGATATTTACATCACATATTGCTTGTTGCAGTTTGCCAGCATGTTGCCAATAAATTCATGACAAAACAGCTTATGTCATGAATTTGTCTTATTTTGCCTTACCAATATCTGATTATAGTTCTTATTCCAGCTTGGTAGGAGAACTCACACCAGCACCGGGAGCCAAGGGAACTGGCTAAACCACATCCACAGGATTGCTGAGAAAGGGGCAAATCTCATTTGCCCGGCAGCAAACTGCCAAAGTGTGCTGAAGAATATCCTTGTGTTGAACCGGCATCCCCCTTCTTATCTCAGAGAATTGTCTACTCACCATGAAATGGGTCTTCCCACATCAACTAGAAAGGTCTTCATAGGGTTTTCCTTAACTATCATGTATCCAAAGATGGATCCAAACCTCAGCCTGCAATTGTTCAGGTTGATACATATGTCTATCACTTTGGGATATTTCACACTGTTGATTCTTTTGCTGTATGAAAATAGATTTAAAATAATACTTCTAATATTTTCCCACTCCTCAGGAGGCTACTTTTCCAGTAGATTTTATTTTTTAAAATTAATTTTAAGTATCATCTTTTGAAGCTCTGAATGTGTCTCGTCTTACTCATAACCATTTGAAGTGAATAGCATGGTGGTCGCCAAAGCATAATCTATACATGTTTTGAGACAGGATCTTACTATATACCTTTGTGTTGCCTTCAACTTGCACTCATAATCCTTGTGCCTCAGTTTCTCCAGTGATAAGCTTATAGGTGTGTGCCATGATGTCCCAATCTAGAGTCCTATAGCCAAATGGTCTAAAACTCTTTAAGCTCCCCCCCAAAGATCATCGCAGTTCTTTTTTGTTGGTTCATTTACATATTTCAAGACCTACCATTGGCCCTAAATCCCCAGTTAATTGCCGCTGAGTCTTACTGGGGTATCTCATGTGAATTTATGAATCGTGTCTTCTGCCTCTCTTCCATACTCTCCTTGCTTGTGGCAGCTGCCCTGACGGTCACTGCAGGGAAACGCTTTGTGACCAGGGCCATCATCTTTGGTGAGGACGCTGATTCTTTGTCCACTGACCTGTATCCCAGGCCTTCCCCGAGACACTAGCACTTAAAGTGCGTCTTGAGGAAAAATGAACAACTTAAGAAAATTACTTGGTTGTACTGACACAATTCAAATGAAATACCCCCAATTATTTTTAGAAAATTTTCAACTTTAATTATTTTCAATTTTCTAATTGTTTTCGGCCAAATGTCCCTGTCCTGTAGAACTGGTCACATGGAAGAGTTGGAAGCAGGCTTTAAACTACTGCCACATTTTTCACTTTTTCAAACTCCACAGACCAGTTGTTTCATCAGCAGAAAAACATATTGTAAGGAAGAAAACCAGAAAAACAAAGAAGAAAGAAATACCTTCCTCCTCCACCAGTTCTTTCCAGAGTAAATAGTTGGAGCTAGAGAGAGAACACAAATGTTAAGCCTCTGCCTCTCAAGCAGAAGGACCTGAGTTTGGATCCCAAATCCTACATAGAAATGCTGTGCGGAAATGGCATCAGCCTATACTTCCAGTCCTGGAAGCTGGAGCCTGTGACACCCCAAAGCAAAGCAAAGAGGATGTAGAGCAATCCAAGATGATTCCCAAAGTCACCCTTTGACCTCCACAGGCACACACACTATCTCTGATACACATAGACACGTGCAAGCGTGCATGCTGCACATATGCAAAAAAAAGTAAATGGGCAAACAATGTATTCCAATCTCTGGAATTGTAAGATAACAAATGTATATTATTAAGACCGGAAATTAAATAAAAAGAAAAAAGTAAATACTCTAGGGCATGGTTTCATGGTAGCATACATGCCTAGTATACACAAAACCCCGAGTTTGATCAAAAAATAAACAAACTGATAAAAGTAAATAAAAAGAAAACATTACACTTTTCATAAGTTGCTGCACAACTGGACAGACAGCAATCCGAATTATCACAGAGGAAAGAAAATCATTATTTAGTAAATATCCACTTTTTAAGCAAATCATATATTCAAACCAAATATTCATCCAAAATCAAGCTGTTGATTTTTCATCCCTAGCAGCTTTCTTATTTTTCAGATTAAGTTACTAATGATCAGAATATTTTTAGGCAGACTATCAGAAGGAAAGTCACCCTTGGTTCCATTTCTGAGTCATTTTATTTCACTCCTATTCTGAAAAACAAAGGCATAAGACAGATGAGAAAAGCGTGGCACTCCATTGCTTAAATCTATATTCAAAATGCCACCTTTCCTCCACCCTCTACCTTTGATTTTACATTGATTGAGAAGCTTTCAAGGGAATATATAGCCCATTAGATGAAGCTACTAATTTGAAGAATCAATGTGTCATAAATAGCATCTAGGTGTGGTGACTGCAGCAGCGATTGTCTTCTGCCATTTTTCTGCCTAAAACATTTTGTCTTGCCTTGTTCCTTCTTTAGGTGTTGTTAAGGACTGTTTTAAGTACACGTGAATGAGATAGAGGGAAGAATGAGTAGAAAAGCAGGCTCGGGAGAGTGGGAGGGAATAGAAATGTAGCCAATGATGAAACATTGAATGGGGGTGTCTGGAGAAATAATGGACGTTAGGCCAAAAGCTTTTGGGTCCTTGCTCCCTTCTGCTCAGGCTTGAATGTCTTGAATTTCATAGGATGAAGAATTCACAAAAAAATCAAGTTCGCCTTCAGTGCTTCTTGGGAGGTCTGAAGTAGCTCAGAGAAGCTTGTCATAAACATCTGTAGCAATTACTCTGCATGTTGCCAAATAAATTCATGACCCAATAATTTACAGGGGAACAAGGAGGTTGCACCTAATCCCTTGTCTCTTACTCTATGGAAACAGGAACAGACTGAGGTCCTCAAGAGTGCTGTCCCAGCTTTTCCCATCCATTCAGCACTGTGGCAATTAAATTGAGGTGGCAACTTGGCTATCGAGAATTGAGCCTTTAGGCCCACCTATGAAAACTATTTATATTTTAGAACAAGCATATGGGAGGTTATCTAATTGGTGAGGGTAAACACTGTTCTAAGTGACCTACCCAGGGCAGCTGGATAAGACAGAGATAGTTTGCTTTGGCAGACTGGCAAGCTAAAAGCTATGCCTCTCTCTCAGCGATCTTGTGACTGTGGTGTAGCCAGTTCCCTTGGTTACTGATGCTGGTATAATTCTCCTGGCATCATGATTATAACCTGAAGCCAAAATTATTTGGGTCATGTGCTCATTACAGCAATGGGAAGATACAACTAAGACAAGCATCTTAGCTTATACCCACTAGGGATCATATTCCTCTTTTAGAAAGGGCCCTGTGAATACATGGGAAGAAGGAATATTGCACAAACAGGCCAAGGAGAATATGAACCTTCAGACCTTGTGGGGTTTCCTCTGGTCTCTTACTACTAGGCTGTACACTGGTCAATCACATTTTTACACAACTGTGTAGGTTTCATCAAACCAAAGCATAAAACAGATAGTTCATCTTGGGTCTTCAGGTCTTCACATTGAAAGCATATATCTAATGTCAAAAAAAATCACTTTTAAAAAATATGTTGTTGCTTTCCTCTTGCTGATGTATATTATCAACGTTCAGAGGGAACCTTTGAATTTCCTGAGAAAATAAATGCCAAAAATGAAAATCTGAAACTGTAAGTAATGACTTGCTTACCTTTCTCTTTCGTTTTCATCTGGAATGTCCATTCTGACAATTTCAATGGGAAGAATCAAATCTCAACTAGACATTATTGCTTGCTGCTATTACTATACAAATCTATGTTCCAAACAGAAGTTATTTAACTGAGAACAAAGAAAGTACTTGGCCAAACTTTATAGACTTTTGACTTTTCAGAGTTTACAATATGTAGTGGGAAAACCCACTACCAAACAGTGGAAAGATCTGGCTTCCTACCTTGGCACCAGACGAAACTCCACAGCTCAGTTAGAATCCTTGGTGTCACACGTAGTGCTTCTAAGCCATCTCTGAAACCACCTGTCTTCCCAGCCCCCCCCCCCCAATACACACACAGGTTCACTCTCTATTCTTTCCACCTATCAGCCCTCCAGCTGGCCTGGGGAGACATCTCTCCACCTTTCCATATGAAATGCTTCTCAAGGCCACTGAAATACATTAACCAAAGAGACACAAGGTGTGGCTTCTTCACTTAAACTCCCCTAGTCGTCACCTGCCCACCTGTCCCACGGCCTCTCTTTTAAGACCCCTGGCTACCACATACACCTGCCCCTTTTCAGATCATTATGCTGTTTTCATGTCATTCTTCTTTTCTCTGTCTGGAGACTTCTTCATCTCTTCTATACCTGACTCCCTCCAGAGCTGGAATGTAACACATATCAGTTGAAATGAATGAATGAATGAAAATGAATGAATGAATGAACTCAAATCCTTATTTGTTCATTGTCATCATTCAGCTTAGAAGTGCCTCGGAAAAGTTTGTCATAAGCATTTGTAGCAGTTACTCTGCATGTTGCCAAATAAATTCATGACCAAATAATTTATAGGGGACCAAGGAGGTTTTGTTTTCTCTTACAGTAGTGTGGTTACAGTTTCTTGTCCCGCTTGGCAGGAGATTTTACACCAACACGACGGGCTGAGGAAACTGGCCACAGTATATCCACAAGATTGCTGAGAGAGGGACAGTCCTTTCTCAGTGGATCATCATGTCTGGCCAAGTATATCAAAAGATGACAAATTTCTCAATCAGTTCCTTCTACCTTATTAATTTGCCCATGGACTACTTCCACTCACCAGGAGATGGGTCCTCCCTATCAGTTAGGCAACTTCTTCAGCCTTGTTCAGGGCTTAACTAAATTGCTAATTCTCTTGAAATGTGCCCAGAGCTTGAACCCTCAACCATCAAGTTGACACCTGTATCTAACATGACAGTTTGAACATAGGAGCTATGTCCACTATGCAAATCTTCATTTTCCTTGTGGCGTGGATCACAATCTGCAGTTATTCTCTTCTTTCGATGCTTCTGTTCTTCACTTATTTATTGAGTCTCTTCTGTCAGAATTTAAGTTTCCTGTGGGCAAGGACCATTTCTGTCTTTTTTGGCATTATATTCTCAGTGCCAAGAATTGCAAAATGGCTAGCACAAGTTTGGTTTTCCACAAATATTGTGGAAGTAAATGAGTAAACTCAAATTCTGCCATGCTTATCCCTTCCTTCATGTCCTTTGCAGGACCTTAGTGCCCTGGAGAAGAAAGATTCATAGCACGATCAAGAGATGCGAACTTGTGGTGACTTCTATTCCAGTGTGGGATAATTATTTGTATTCCTAATAGAGTCTTTTCTTCTTAGCCTCTATGCAGACACAGAACATTTTGTAAAATGCTAGCTTGTACCTTACCTGCATTTAATCCTCTTGGATAACCTTGATGTGTCCTCCAAAACTCAGGCCAGGTACCCGACCCTCTGAGATGACACCTCTTGGGTTACTTTCTCCTCTCTGTCTGCCTTTCCCTGGTGCTTTTGATGACCCATACTTCCTACTGTGGACATCCTCACTATATGCTGTAATAGAATGTTTCCTTGATTACAGGACTTGTTTCTTCAGAACCAAGACTGTTTCTTATCATTGTGTCTCTGCTGCCTAGTGCAATCACAAAGGTAGATAAATGCTTTTGAATAATCTTTTGAAGACAGTGCATCACTGTTTGTGAATGCCAAAGGAGTATGGAGGTACTACAGGTGAGTCACACATCATAATGCACTTCACCCTAGGTAGGTAACAAGTCAAGTACCATTTAGTGCTAACCTGAACATCCTGTGTGGCTTATTGTATCTAAACTGTCAAAACTTGGCATGCAAATGTGTCACTCAAGGTCATTGTCTCCAGAAATACTGCTTATGCCCAGGGCAGCTATTTAGCTGTTCTAGCTTTGCTCTCACAATGAAGGCAATGAAGACGTAAACCCTGACAATACAATTGTTGAGTATCTTTGCAAATAATTTGCAGATAATTTTCCCACACTGGAGAATAGAAGTCACAGCAAGTTGACATCTCTTGTTAGCTTAATGAAGTTTTTCTCATTTCTAGGACACAAAGAATCTGTGAAGGACATGAGGTGAAGAATAACACAATTGACCTCCTAGAAGGCATGAAGATATGACATGGGTAAGCTGAAGTGTGGGTATTCTGCAAAGCCTCAGTGGAAGGAGCATAGAGTCCTGAAAGGTGTCAGGTCTGTGAGTTAGTAGTTTGTAGGATGCCTGCCTCAGACTCATCAGGGCCTAAGGGGGTTACTGTGAGGCTGATCATGCTTCGTGAATGAACATTCCAGAAGGATTCTTTTGTCTTTGAATAAATCTTACTTATCTTATCTTCCACCTTGGAAAGTGAGAGAAGAATCAGACTGCTGTGAGGTGGACCCATGGACTTTCTAGAAAAGTACTAAAAATAGAAAAAAAAAACCCAAACTAGTTTTTTTTTTTATGTGCATTTTATTCAGTGTTTTAGAATTGTAAGAGCCATGCTATCCATGGAAAAAAACCATAAGCACCATGGAAAATTTGAGTCTGTGCATTTGAAAATAAAACACAAATCCTGTAAAGCAAGGGTTTCTCAATGTCTGGTTAAAACCACCTGAGGCATTTTGTTGAAAATGTAGGTTCCTGATCCTTGGAGAATAAGGAGATGGAACCCATCTGAAGACAGCCTGGGACCAGACATTATAAGACCCTTATACAAAACTTCTATACATTTAATTTTTAAAAGCTATATTTAAAGAATGCGACTTCTGGGGGCTGGAGAGGTGGCTCAGGGGTTAAGCCTTTGCCTTGCAGGCAGAAGGTCCTGAGTTCGGATCCTAGATCCCACGTATAGATGCCAGGCAGAAGCGGGGGCGGCCTGCGTTTCTGGTTCTGGTAGGGCGGAACCTGTGAATCCCGGGGCAGAGTAAACAAGGAGGAGGTGGAGGAGGTGGAGGTGGTCCATGGTGGTTCCCAAATTCGCCCATGGTTCTACACACACATACTCACACACGCACACATGCACAATTGAAAATAATAATAAAAAAAGAATGCGACTTCTTTTACTTCCTTGCTCAAAAGGTAGTAAGGTAACGGAGGTAACATCAGGACAAGTGTCCTTGGGAGTGTGTAACCAGAGGATTTGGGCAGAATTGAAAAGATAGTTTATTTTAGAGGAAAAGATGGAAAGAAACTCAAGATTTTGAATCGACAGGGCTAAAGTTTTAGGTAGAAACAGAGCTTTGACTACAAAGGACCGTTTATTTCCCCCCGGGAGGGCAAGAAGGCACACAGGCACAGTTACCATCATCAAAGGGCTGGTTCTACGCACCAGAGAATAAAAAGTGGCTCTGAGACCACAATCACCTTGTATTAGAAATGGAATAGCCATATCTTGTTTGAAAACCTGCTTTTAATCTATTGCCACCTGTGAAACTAGACTAAACAGATCAAATGTTAAGGCTATCTAAAAAGACTTCACACAGAAACACAAGCAGGGTTCTAATTAGGAGTATTATTTAATAGGCCCCATGACAAATCTGAAGAGATAAACCCCAGTCAGGGGGCACTGAACTTGTGAGTGTTCCTTAGACTCATAGGGTGAAGCTATGTGGCTTTTGGACAATACAGACATTACATCGAACAAAATGTAGAACTTGGATAATGGTTGCAATTGTTCTTATTTAAAGAATATTCAAGAATACTCTAAGTGTTGGAATTTTGACAGTCGAAGCAATGTGATCTTTGGACTTTTGAAACTCATGAGAAAACTTATTTCTAAGGCTTTTGTTCTCCAAGTTTACAGGCACCACTTTGGGGTGGACAAAGAAAGAGAAAGAAAGAAAGAAAGAAAGGAAGAAAGGAAGGAAGGAAGGAAGGAAGGAAGGAAGGAAGGAAGGAAGGAAGGAAGGAAGGAAGAAAGAAAGAAAGAAAAAAAGAAAGAAAGAAAGAAAGAGAAAAAGAGAATTCAGAACATTATTGATGAGTTTTTTCATGGTTCTCATCTTCATGTCATATACCCGGCATAACACAAAACTCTTGGTTTAAATGTATGCCAGAGAAGCTGCTCTGTGAGGAAGATAAAAGGGAAGAAATTTGATACAAACAACCTTTCATTTTTTTATACTAATAGAGAAAATCTAATAGTCTTTCCCCCCCAAAAAATATAGGGAAAATCTAGTAGTCTTTCCCTCCCCCCCAAAAATATATGATATAGAGACCTTTGGTGTTTGTGTTTTAAAATGGTCAGTGGAAGAAAACATACATGCAGAACTAATAGTTCAATGAAGCTGACTCCAAAAGACTCTGAGTAAAAATCCACCTTAAGATGAGATAAAGTAATGAGTGAATCTGTTACTTGGTTTCTTTACTACATGTGTCATTCTAGAAACTCTTTGTATTTGAAAAGAGCCAGCCTAAGGAAAATGATCCTTTGTCATTCCTTAAATCACCTGCTTGACACAGTTTTCTTTTTATTATTATTATTATTATTATTATTATTATTATTATTTCCGGTCATACAAACTTAACAGGTACACTGGTCCCCCCCCTCCCTCCACCTCCCCCGATCCTCCTGCTCCCCCCTCCCCTCTCCTTTCACTTCCCATCCCCAAGTGCCTCCCCCTCCCAATCCCCAGAGCATCCTTTACTGTGCATGCCAAACTCTCCTCTGGGTCCTCCTCTCCGATGAGGTGCAAGGATCCAGGGACATATCCCAGAACCCTTTCCTGTGTTCCCCTTAAGCTCAGGAACACTACTGTGACTGTCAGTCCCTAGCCTCCAAGGATCCTAGTACCTTTAGTCCATGCTAGACTTTGTGAGGTCAATAATGTGTTGGACATAGCGCAGGTCATGCAAAGTCCTATTTCTTCGGCCCTAACTTGTGTGGAGTATCTTGCATGTCATTACTCTTCCCATCCTTGTGCTCTTACAATCTTACCGCCCCCTCTTCCACAAATTTCCCTGAGCTTCAGGATGGGGAGAGATTAGGCTGGCCCAGTTCCAGGTGGTTGATATAGAGTATCTGATGTTCTGAATTATGGTTTGTTGATTTGATTTTTTTTCGGTTTTGCTGCTCCTGCAAGGTTTCTTGAAACTGGAGAAGGTTATTAGATGTTTTTGTTGAAAAGACAGAAGGCACCTAGGGGAGCCTCAGCTTCAGCTGTCTGCAGACTCCACCACTGAGGTCAGTGGATGTGGTAGCCTCCCTGTTTTTGTGCCAGGAATGTGTTCTTTCTGGAAATGAGTTGTTGAGCTTCTTACCCCCAAAGTGTGTCCAAGAGAACATGTATCTTCCTCTCCCATGACCCAGCTCATTTCACTTAAACCCATAAATGCTACGCAGAGCTTTCAGAGGCATCTTGACTCTTCCCTTCACCTCTACATATTATCCCATCAAGAACACTTGTCACTTTTATCCTCCAAATATGCAGTCAATTCTTCTCAGGGACATCTTTGTCCCAAGTCATCATGGAATCTTGTCCATCAGTGCAATGCCCTAGGCAGGAACACTTACTTCTCATCTGTGAATTCTGCTTCACAATTTGCACAGAGGAGCCAGATTAAGTGATGTGTAAACCCCATCTTATTGCTTCTGCTCACTGCCTTTATTGTCTTCTTACCACACTTTGAAAAAAGTGCCAAATCCCTAACGACACTAATTCTGCTTCACCTGCCCATTATCCATATGTTCGGTACCATCCACTGCCACTCTTTTGCTGACCACCTATTTTTGTTCTAAATATTTTACTTGTTTGAGAGAGAGAGAGAGAGAGAGAGAGAGAGAGAGAGAGAGAGAGAGAGAGGTATGCATGTCATGATTCATGGGTGAAGGTTAGATGGCAACTTTTAGAAGTCAGTTCTTTCCTCCCACCATATGGGCTTCCAGGACTCAAATTCAGGTTGGCAAGTTTGTAAGCAGGCTCCTTACCCACCGCTTTTATTTGCCATGCTCTGGCTTCCTATCTTCTAAAATGCTAGTTATCTTCCAGAGGTTATCTGTCTTCTCTTACTGCCTTCAGATACACTCTTCCCTGAACAAAAGTGGTCCAACCCCACAACAAAGTAAATCATCCTGAGAACTCCTCCACATTCATCACCCTCCAGTATGACTTTCTCGAGAGGATCCCATACTTCCCACCCATCTGAGTTGCATTCCTTCTATAGTTGATTAATTTAATCTGCTCCTTCGTAGTAGAAGGCCCATAAGAGCAGGGATCCTGTTTATTTTGCTAACCAAATATCCGTGCAACAGTTCAGAAAGTACTTGTAGAATGAATCAATACTCGAGACAAATATTTACTTTGAGAGTTCTAGACAAAAACTTAAAATTCCAAGAGAAATGACAGTGAGATGTCGAGTTGATTTCAGTTTTCCACTGAAAAGCTACAATGAAGAAGCAAGACTGTAGGCATCCTAAAATCTTTCTCCACGATCGTCATTCCAGATGGTGGTCTGATATTGATTGGGTCAATTCGGAGCAGATAGATTTTAGTAGTGAAATGGGGAATTTCATCTCCATTGAGGTATGTTATCACATTTTTCAAAAACAGCAAGGAAACTGAAGGGAAAATGCTGAAGAGCTGTAGGCAGATAGTAAAGTACATCTGCTCTCTGGGTCTCACACATCCCTTTGCTGGTCAGCCCTGACTTTCCTTCACATTTACGTGTTCTGCACTTTTTTACGTTTCTGCGTGAGAAGGGGGGGATGCATGTGCATATGCATGATTGCATGTGCGTAGGAGTATGTGTCTGTGCAGGTGCACATACACATGCACATGAAAGTCTGAGGCTGGTGCAGGGAATCATGTTTGACCAGTGTTCCACAAAAGGAAATCTTTTGTGGAATTCACTTATACAGCTACTCTTGCTACTTAACTTGCTCTGGGGATTCCCAGGTTCCACTTACAAGGACAGGAATTACAGGTGAGCTGCCACAGTCAATTGGTATTTTACATGAAATTTTGGGATCTGAACTCTGGTCCTTTTGATGTCCGGGCAAGCATTTTAACCCCTGAGACACCTCCTTAGCTCTCATCTGCACTTCTAATGCTAAAATGAATAGATTTGACAGACAATTATTTCTCTAAGTCTACAAGAATATATGATTAAAAGGACCACAAGAGTTACTGGTCTGAACTGTAAAAAGCATAAAGTTATTAGCTTGAAGTAAATCTTCACAGGAGTACTGAACTCCTAGCACTTGTCTGAAAACAATGGTGTCCACCCTGACTGTTAAGTGTAGATGACATAATAAGAACATGGTGTATTTTATAGTCTGACAAGGGACACCTGGTACATATACACATACAACATATATGTACCTCCTCTCTCCATTTCTCCTTTCATACATCTATACCTCCCTCTCAATCTTTCACATTCTTTTCTATTTTTTTCCTTTGTTTATTCACTAGATCTTTTCTTTTCTTTCATCTTTGTGACAAATGATGGCTACATTAAATTCTGATAATATAATACTGACTTCAACCAACATGATTCTCATTAATATGAAAGTTAGAATCAACAGGAGTCAACAAGTAACTTTACAAAGCAGTGGTATATTATTGTAGCCACAGTTACTGTGGAGACTTAAAAAAGACTTCAGAAACCATTGGTAAAGCACTATTCTTTAGCCACTGAAATATTATTTACTAATCCTTCAACCAGATCAACCAAGCCAATAATCCATTATCATTGTAAGCTGTATGTTCTATCCTGTCACCAGTTTAATAAGCTACTTTGTGCCATCACCATTTTTTTCAACTTTATCTAGCGTCTGTTTTTTTTAATACATTTTTATTATTTCCGCTCAAACAAACTTAATAGGTAGACCAGTTCCCTCCCTCCCTCCTCCTCCCCCCAAACCTCCTCCTCCCCTTCCCTTCCTCCCCATCCCCCAGTGCCTCCCCCCAATTCCCAGAGAGTCCTTTATTGTGTGCCATCACCATTTTTGAATTTTATTTTTCTAGTTTTACAAGCATATTGAGTACTCATCCCTGCTTCCTTTCATCCCCGCTCCCATTCCTCTCCCTTTCTTTCATCAGTCCATCCCACTCCCTCCCATCCTCTACTTGTCTACTTCTATGGACAGGTTACCCTCTGGTTTGTCCTGTCGGAGTTCAAGCCTCTTGTGGCATACAAAGTTGCCTTTCTTTAACCCCATTGATAGGAACAATCCATTTTTTTAGGTGGGGTCTTTTGTATTGGCCAGGCTGGTCTTAAAATTGTGAGCTGAAGTGATTCACCTTATTTTCTAAACCTCAAGGCAATTCCACTTCTACTTTGCTTACATATGATCTTTGTCTCTAGAATCAGATTGTACCCACCACTTAGAAGGTGCCCACATAGGATAATTCTGGTCAACAGATGGCCCTTTAACAAACTTTCTCCTTGCTTTTCTCTCAATATTGGCTCTTATAAGAGGAAAAATAATTTACTACTAATTTTATGTGAGCGGGATGGTGACAGATGAATATGGGGATGTAAAGCACTATAATTGTTATAATGTTTTATGTCACTCAAAATACTAAATATTGATATAGTTTAGATTCAAAGGATTAGCTACATGGATATGTGTTTACTATGCATCAACTTTCAGGATTTAAAAATATGGCATCTGATTTAGAATTCTAATTAATTACATACTAATTAGCCCACAATTTAGTTCCCATGTTAAGGAATTGGTTAATTAGCTCTTATCACAGAGAGCCATGAAGCACCCATGACATCTAGGTTTGTGCTAAGAAATATGATTCGAAGACAACAGTCTCCCTGTGCATGGTGGCTAACTTCAGGTTGAGCGTCTCTGGTTTACATCTCTGCACAGTGAGACAATGCCTTCCTGAGACTGGATGACAGATTTGTTTGTGGAGTGCTTAAAAACGGTCAGCCAATTCACACTCTGGAGAAACTCAAGAGACTCTCCCACTCTCCTCTTCTTCCTCTTCCTCTTTTTCCTCTTCCTCCTCTTCTTCTTCTTCTTCCTCAGATGCTCATCTTCCATTCTGAGACCATTTCAATGTCAACAATTCTCTCCAAACTAATAAGTTTTCACTAAGGGTGTGGACATTTTCACTGAAGTGAATATTAAATATTCTGTCAGATTAAAAAAATAAAAACAACCTTGGGGGAGCTTGAGGCCAGATTCTAAGAATGAGTATCTTTGTGCCAAAGGATGCTGCTAGGTAAGCTGACGTGTTCTTCTTGGCTTCTTTTTTTAAATATTTATGATTATTTTTATTATCCCCTCAATGATTTCTTTTCACTTTCTTACCATACGAATGTTTTTTATACATTTTTTATTATTACCGCTCATACAAACTTAATAGGTAGACCATTTCCCTCTTCCCTCCTCCTCCTCCCGAACCAACTGCTCCCCCTCCCTTCCCTCCCCATCCCCCAGTGCCTCCTCCCCTATTCTCAGAGAGTCCTTTATTGTGTATGCCTAACTCTCCACTGGGTCCTCCTCTCCGATGATGTACAAGGACCCAGTGGCATTTCCTTGAACCCTTTCTCGTGTTCCCCTTAAGCATAGGAACACTACTGTGGCTGTCAATCCCTTGCCTCCAAGGATCTTGGTGCCTTTAGCTGATGCTAGACTTTGTGAGGTCAATAGTGTTGGACATTGCGCAGGGCATGCAAAGTCCTATTATGATTGCTTCGGCCCTAACTTGTGTGGAGTATCTTGCAAATCATTGCTCCTCCCATCCTTTTGCTCTTACACTCTTACCGCCCCCTCTTCCACAAATTTCCCTGAGCTTCAGGATGAGGAGATATTAGGCTGGCCTAGTTCTAAGTGGTTGATATAGAGTCTCTGAAGTTCTGGATTGTGGTTTGTTGATTTTCTTTTGCAGTTTTGCTGCTCCTGCAATGCCCTTCACTCCATCCTGATGGGCACTGTATGTCACCCCCTGGTCAGAGGCAAAAAGCTGTTAAACTGGAGTCTTGTTATAATAGCACATTCAAGGGTAGATGTAATAAAAATAGGAAACCTCAGAGAGGGAGGTGTCAATCACCCATTTGCAAAATGATCATCTTTCATCTGCCAGACTATATGCCCTCCCCTTCTGGTGAGATCATACCCCCTCAGTTGTACATGATCAGGAACGAAAGTCTGTGAACTTAACCAGGTGTCACATTACTTACTTGCATTCCTTGGAGGCCGATTTTCTCTGCTGTAACATGGTCCCCTCTCTCCTTGTGTCTGGTGTGGCCCTCCAACCCCATCCCTCCTGTTCACAATCCTTGCAATTACTGTATTACATAGGTTTACCTTTGAGTGTCTCAATGTGGGCTGGGTGAGTTTGGTATTAGGAGCCACCTATTAGGGAGTACATACGGCGCTTAACTTTCTGGGTTTGGGAAACTTCACTTAATATAATTGTTTCTAATGACATCCATTTCCCAGCAAATTCCAGTAATTCGTCATTTTTGATGGCTGAGTAGTACTCCATTGTATAGATGTACCACAGTTTCCTTATCCACTCGTCAACTGTTGGACATTTGGGTTGATTCCATGACTTTGCTATTGTAAACAGTGCTGCTATGAACATGGTCATGCTTGTGCTATCGAGGTGAACCTCTGCTGTATGGGAGGTTATTCCCAAAAGTGGAATAGCAAGGTCATACGGCATTTCAATCTTTAATTTCTTTAAGAATCTCCAGACGGCTCGCCAGAGTGGCTGTATGAGCCTGCATTCCCACCAGCAATGTAGCAGAGTTCCCCTCTCTCCACATCCTCTCCAACATTTGTTGTTGTTTGTATTGTGGATTTTTGCCATCCTGACCGGGGTGAGATGATATCTCAGGGAAGTTTTGATTTGCATTTCCCTGATGGATAAAGAAGTGGAGCATTTTTTAAGATATTTGTTAGACATTTTAATTTCATCCTTGGTAAAGTTTCTTTTAAGTTCCAGGGCCCATTTTTTAATTGGGCCATTGGTTTCCTTGATGTTTAGTTTTCTAAGTTCTTTGTGCATTCTGGACAGTAGAGCTCTATCAGATATGTGGTTAGTGAAGATTTTCTCCCATTCTGTGGGTTGCCTTTGAGCTTGTGTTACAATCTCTTTATCTGAACAGAAGCTCTTTAATTTCACAAGATCCCAACTGTTGAGAGTTGGTAGCAGTGACTGTGCCATTGGATGTCTGTTTAGGAAATGTTGGCCTAGCCCAATCAGCTCAAGGGAGTTCCCTATCCGTTCAGTTATGATTTTTATAGTCTCTGGCCTGATATCAAGGTCCTTGATCCATTTGGAATTAAGTCTTGTACATGGTGACAAGTACGGGTCCAGCTTTAATCTTCTGCATGTGGAGATCCAGTTTTGCCAGCACCATGTGTTGAAGATGCTGTTCTTTTTCCATTGGATTCTTTGGGCCCCTTTGTCAAAGATCAAATGGCTGTATTTTTGTGGGCTTATATCTGGGTCTTCAACCCTTATCCATTGATCTGTGTGTCTATTTTGGAGCCAGTACCAGGCTGTTTTTATAACTATGGATTTGTTGTATAGACTAAGGTTTGGTATGGTAATACCTCCAGCAGTGTTTTTGTTACTCAGGATTGTCTTTGCTATCCTGGGTCTTTTGTGCCTCCATATGAATTTTGAGATTATTTGGTCAACTTCTTTAAAGAATTGCTTTGGGATTTTAATTGGTATAGCATTGAATTTGTATATTGCCTTTGGTAGGATGGTCATTTTTACAATGTTGATTCTGCCAATCTAGGAACATGGGAGGTCTTTCCACCTTCTGGTGTCTTCTGCAATTTCTTTCTTCAGGGTTTTAAAGTTTTCATTGTAAAGGTCTTTTACCTCCCTGGTTAGGTTTATACCAAGGTATTTCATTTATTTAGGGACTACAGTAAATGGGATTGTTTCTCTCAAGGCTTTTTCACTTCTTTCATTCTGGGCATATAGGAAGGCCTCTGATTTTTGCACATTTATTTTGTATCTGCCACCCTGCTGAACTTCTCAATTAGTTCCAGGAGCTTCCTGGTGGAGTTTTTGGGATCACTCAGATATAAGATCATGTCATCTGAAAATAGGGATAGCTTGACTTCTTCCTTGCCGATTTGAATCCCTCTTATGTCCCTTTCTTGTCTTATGGCTTCAGCTAAGACTTCAAATACAGTATTGAATAGAAGTGGTGAGAGTGAACAGCCTTGTCTAGTTCCTGATCGAAGTGGGAATGCTTCCAATTGTTCCCCATTGAGCATTATCCTTGCTGTGGGTTTGTTGTATACAGCTTTTATTATATTGATAAAGGTTCCTTCCATTCCTACTGTCTCTAGCATTTTGATCATAAAAGGCTGTTGGATCTTGTCAAAAGCTTTTTCTGCATCTATCGAGAGTATCATGTGGTCTTGGTCTTTGGACTGGTTTACATGATGAATTACATTTATTGATTTGCGCATGTTGAACCAACCTTGTGTGCTGGGGATGAAGCCTACTTGGTCCCTGTGAATGATCTTTTTGATATGTTTTTGAATCCCATTTGCTAAAACTTTGTTGAGAATCTTTGCGTCTGTGTTCATCAGAGAGATTGGCCTATAGTTTTCTTTTTTAAGTGAATCTTTATTAGGTTTTGTGGTTAAGACGATATTAGCTTCATAGAAGGAATTTGGTAGTGTTCCTTCCTTTGCTATTTGATGGAACAGTTTAAGGAGTATTGGTGTTATTAACTCCTTAAATGTCTGGTAGAATTCTGTGCTGAATCCATCTGGTCCAGGACATTTTTTGGTGGGAAGATTTGAGATTACTTTTTCAATTTCCTTATATGTTATAGGGATATAAGTTGTGTTTACTTAGAAATTCATCCATCTCTTTTGTGTTGTCAAACTTCACTGAGTATAAGTTTTCGAAATATGACGTTATAATTCTCTGGATTTCTTGGGTATCAGTAGTGATAACTTCATGTTCATTTCTAATTTTGTTAATTTGGGTTTTCTCTCTCTTGCTTTTGGTTAATTTAACTAGGGGTGTATCTATCTTATTGATTTTTTCAAAGAACCAGCTTTTTGACTGGTTGATTTTTTCTATCGTTTTCTTAGTCTCTATTTCAGATATTTCTCCCCTTATTTTGCTAATCTCCTCTCTTCTACTACTTTTGGGATCAGATTGCTCTAGTTTCTCTAAAGCTTTAAGCTGCATTGTTAAGTTGTTTATTTCTGATGTTTCCATTTTTTTGATGTAGGCATTAAGAGCTATGAACTTACCTCTTAGAACAGCTTTCATTGTGTCCCAGAGATTTTGGTAAGTTGTATTTTCATTATCGTTCACTTTCAGGAAATCTTGAATTTACTTTTTAATTTCTTCCTGAATCCAGTTCTCATTCAGCATCATATTGTTAAGTTTCCAGGAGTTAGTGTATTTTCTCTTGTTTGTTGTGTTGTGGATGTCCAGCTTTAGGCTGTGGTGGTCTGATAGGGCACAGGTTAGAATTACAACTTTTTTGTATATGTGTAGATTCGTTTTGTGGCCCAATATGTGATCTATTTTGGAGAAAGTTCCGTGTGCTGCTGAAAAAAATGTGCATTCTTTCATGCGTGGGTGAAAAGTTTGATAGAGATCTGTAAGGTCCATTTCTTTAAGGGTTTGATTAAGGTCCAAAGTGTCTCTGTTAAGCTTTTGACCTGTTGATCTATCCCATGTTGAGAGGGCGGTGTTGACGTCCCCAAGAATTATCGTTTGGGGGTTGATTTCTTGCTTTAGGCGCTGTAGGGTTTTCTTAATGAATGTGGAGGGGCCCGTATTGGGTGCATAAATGTTCAGTATTGTGAAGTCTTCCTGGTGAATTGTACCTGTGACTAAAATGTAATATCCATCTGTGTCTCTTATGATTTTCTTTGGTTTGAAATCCACTTTGTCTGAAAGCATAATTGCTACCCCTGCCTGTTTCCTGGTTCCATTAGCTTGCAAGATTTTGAACCAGCCTTTCATTCTTAGGATGTGCCTATCTTTTGTGGTGAGATGAGTTTCCTGAAGGCAGCAGATTGTAGGATTGTGGTTTTTGATCCAAGTTTGTAATCTGTGTCCCTTAATCGGCGAGTTAATACCATTGACATTTAATGTTATCATGGAGAAATTATTTTTAATTCTGGACATTTTTTATGTTTAGTGGACTTTGTAAGCATGTTGTTTGATATTTATGTTTTGGTGGTATTATACTTCCCTTCTGTCCTCCTGGATACGCTTGTTCTTTTCTTCAAGCTTGAGTATCATTTCTAGGATTTTTTGAAGGTCTGGTTTGGTAGACATGTATCCCTTCAAGTTGTCTTTGTGCTGGAAAACTTTTTTTTCTCCCTAAGTCATGACAGATAGTTTTGCCGGGTATATCAGTCTGGGTTGGCATTTTTGCTCATTTAATACTTGAAGTACGTCTCTCCAAGCTCTTCTTGCTTTTACTGTTTCCATCGAGTAGTCATTTGTTATTCTAATAGGTTTACCTTTAAAAGTGAGTTGCTTTTTTTCTCTTGAAGCTCTCAGCACCTTTTCTTTGTCTTGAATGTGGAGTGTTTTGACTATTATTTGCCGTGGCGATTTTCTATTTTGGTCATATCTGTTTGGAGTGCAAAATGCCTTTTGTATTTGGATAGGCCTCTCATTCTTTAGTTGTGGGAAGTTTTCATTTATGATGAATTGAAATATTTCCTCCGGTGTCGTATTTTGGGATTCTTGTTCTGGTATTCCATGAATGCGCATGTTAGGCTTCTTCAGGATGTCCCATATCTCTTGAATGTTCCTCTCCAGGATCTTTTTGGCTTTAACAATCTCTTCCATTGAGCTGGTTAATTCTCCCACTTTGTCTTCAAGATCTGAAATTCTATTTTCTGCCTCATTTGTTCTGCTGATAAGACTCTGTTGAGTTTTGGGTTGAAGATAACTTGTCTTTTAGTTCAATTTTAAACTCTGCCTGAGACTGTTTTAATTTCTCTATACCTATTTTTGTTTCTTGAACTGTTTTTCTCAACTCCTCCAAGTGCCTGTTGTGTTCCTGTTTGAAGTGGTTGATACGGTTGTGTAACTCTTCTCGGATTTCCTCTTTCATAGTATTAATCATGGTAATGATCATACTCTGAAAGTCGTTATGTTGGGTCTGGCTTTCATGGCTATTTTCTGTGGATTTGTTCTGGTCAGAATCCCTCATTATGGGATTAATTCTTTCGGCAGGAGATTGGTCTTCTTGGGTTTTGTTTCTCGTGGATCTGCACTTTGACTTGTACATTGTTGTTTTGTTTTTTAGGACCTTTCAGTTTCTGTGTGTTTTTCACTGAATCCTCCTAGTTAGTATTGTTACACTTGCCAGTTATTACTAGTGCTTGCCTTGGATTGGGTATGTTTGTGTATTGTTATCGTTATATCCTAGATGAGGCTACTAGGCTGTTAGTAGTCAGTTAAGTCAGGTTATGTTACCAGGGGGTGAATATTAGTTTGGTAGTGCACTTTTACGATTTACTATCTTGGTGAAATGTGGGGGTGAGTGGTGTACTCCCTGGAGTTGTATGTTGTGGGGTGGCTGTATGAGAAAGTTGATCTACAGCATTGATACTTTAAAGGATCAGTAAGGTGAAAAGAAAAAGTTTACTTATCTTTGGGTTGGATGAGAAGAATCTCGCCCACGTGATATACTGATTGTAGTGGATTCCAGATGTATGGCCTGTGTTCCCTTTGTTCCTTAGAATTTTGCTTGAGTTTCCTTTTGGCTCTATTGAATTCTGAGTAGCAGTGTGTCTTCCATGGACCACGTGCGTAGGTCCCCTGTGGGCCAGAGAGGCAGAGGGTCTGATGTTGATGGCAGAATTTTTCACCTGCAACCTGGGAAGGTCAGCATGGAGGGGGGCGGGGCCCCGGGGGCAAAGCCAGAGGCCCCAGGGCGCGGTGGTGCTGGCCAGGCGGCTCCTGGGTGGGGGGCGGGGCTGGGCTAGGCTCTCTCTCTCACTCACCTTTGGCAGCTGGTGGGGGCGGGGCGGGGCAGGGCGGCGTGGAGGGGGCTGGGGTCGTCCAGGCCGCCACGCAGGCCAAGCCGGAGTCGGCCTGGGTGCTCACCGCTGGGATGCTTGGGGCTCCGGGGTGGTAGCCAGGCTGTTTTTATAACTATGGATTTGTAGTATAGACTAAGGTTTTGGTATGGTGATACTTCCAGCAGTGTTTTTGTTACTCAGGATTGTCTTTGCTATCCTGGGTCTTTTGTGCCTCCATATGAATTTTGAGATTATTTGGTCAACTTCTTTAAAGAATTGCTTTGGGATTTTAATTGGTATAGCATTGAATCTGTATATTGCCTTTGGTAGGATGGTCATTTTTACGATGTTGATTCTGCCAATCCAGGAACAAGGGAGGTCTTTCCACCTTCTGGTGTCTTCTGCAATTTCTTTCTTTAGGGTTTTAAAGTTTTCATTGTAAAGGTCTTTTACCTCCTTGGTTAGGTTTATACCAAGGTATTTCTCTTCTTGGCTTCTATCTCTAAACCCAAATGGCACCACTGAGAGTTTTTGGGTAAGCTATGCAAGCTATCTTTTTTCACTCTTACATGGGTATGGCAGCTGCTTGAATAGCAGATGACTTCCTTCAACAAAAGATAACAACAGGGTGGCTGCCAATGCCAGTCAGCCCAGAGAGTGAGTCGGAAATTGAAACTGACAAATGGAAATGCCACATACACCAGCCACTTTCACTGCTTAAAGAGGAGTGATTACCTGCAGACCTTGGTCACTGAGCAATACCAGAGGATCAAAGGAATCTTGCTTAGCCAAAGGGTACATACTATCTTCATTCACCACATACACTTTTACCAGCAAACCGTGTGGCTTTGAGCATCTTCCCAAAGTGTTCTCAGCTAATTCCCCACAGAATGGTGTCTTAGCTATGAAAAAGCTGTATAAACTCTACAATTAAAACTCTATAATTCTTTTGTATTTGGTCTCATGTACTCACAGCTGTCATAGTGAAGATAAAGAAAGCAATAAACAACAAGACATAAATGACTGAAAATCAGGGGCCTCTCTTGAGCTTTGTACCATTATTTTGAATTCATTAACAGGAATTGTATTGTGCAGGCATTACCAGCGTTATCAATGTGATAAGCTATTCACTTATAATTTCTCTGTTTCTGATTTTTAAATACTGCTGAAAAACATATCTTGGTTATAGATAGATGAGCTAATTTGGCCATATGTGACAAAAAAACAAATTTAACCAAATTTTTTTTTTTTTTTTTTTTTGTAATCTGTTCTGCACTAGGAATTGAGCAGCAGAACAAAGGGCCTTCACCCAGGTTGGATTTTGAAGGTGACTGTGCTGTGATTTTTATCCTGTGCAGTATCAGGATTAGACTAGCTAAATCAGAGACTTTGCTCTCTGATGCAGTTAGCAGCTGAAAGCAGAAAGAGATTGAGTTCTGTTCTCAGAGCCACTGCCCAGGGAGGAGGGTCTTAGATAGTCTCTGGCCCAGAAATGTAGTAGGCAGCTTTGGCATGCAAGAAACCTTCAAGATGTAGCTCACTGCACCTTGATTCAATTCCTTCCTCTATTTCCATATACATATTATTCCTGTGGGCTTCCCTTGGGGAAGCCTTAGTTTGTTCTTTCTTGCTTGGGCTTAGATTCCACATTGGGGGGCCCACCGCCCCTCTGAATAGCCCATTCCCATGCAGACATGCAGCCTCAGGGGAGACATGAGGCTACAAGTGACAAGCTACAAGTGGGGAGAGTTGGAGCTACATTAAAAAGATACTAAATAGTCTTTGCCTACCAGTCAGATGCTGCTCCATCAGAATGGAGCACAATGAATAGAAGGACAACACTCAGGGGATGGGATCCATTGGGAGCAACATTTAATCAATTCAGGGACACCTCCTCTTCACCCCACCTTCCCCTCCATCATGTGTCTGTATTCGTGTACATCCGAGCACAGTATGAAGAATACTTTGACAAGGGTGTCATTTGAATCTGAATGCCTTAAGGTGACTGGAGAGAGGAGTTCTCTTTTACCTTCAACTCCAGAATAAAAATGATCCCAGAAGGAGAAAGGAAAAAATAGTCTCCAAGAAATCTGCTTTGGGTGCTGAGTCTTACAAAACTCTCCTGGTGCCAGGGCTTATGTCTGGGTCTTCAACCCTTATGCATTGATCTATGTGTCTGTTTTTGGAGCCAGTACCATGTTGTCTTTATTATTATGGATTTGTAGTATAAATTAAGGTCTGGTATGGTGATTCCTCCAGCATAATTTTTATTACTCAGGATTACTTTAGCATGTTCTATTTATTACTGTCATAGTTAAGCATAGGTGTCAACTTGACTTTTGAGGGTTTGAGCTCTGGGAACAGTTGAAGAGAGTTGATGGTTGAATTGAGCCCAGAGCAAACCTGAAGGAGATTGTCTATTCGATGGGGAAGACCCAGCCCATGGTGGGTGGGATTAGGCCCTGGATAAATCACAAAGAGCTGGTTGAGAGAGTTGGCATCCTTCTTTCACTTGGCCAGACATGCTGATCTGGCAAGCAAGGATTGTCCATCTCTCAGCTGTGATGTGGTGATGGTGTGGCCAGTTCCTTCGGCCCTGGAGTTGGTGCCTGCTCTCCCATTAAGTTGGACTAAGAACTGTAACCAGTAATTGTAAGAGAGAATAAATCCCTTGTTCCCTTAAGCTGTTTGATGATCATTTATCAGCAACCATGCAGGCTGACTGCAAGAATTACCCTTTACATCCATGAAGGATGCGAAATAGGAAGATAAGGCAAAGAAGACCCAAAGAGAATGAAGACAAAGGAAACAAGTTCAATAGAGAAATAAGGTCACTGTCAAGAAAGATTCATAATTAGAGAGATAACTGATCCAATCAGCGGTCAGTCTCCTTGATCACTAGTGTTTGGATTGGTTTGGACAACAAACAACCTGAATACAGAACAAAGGCAACCATCTGGAACAAGGTCAGAAAAATTTCTCCCCATCTAGAGGTTCAAGGAACTTTGCAGAAGAGGGGGCAGTAAGATTGTAAGAGCCTAAAGATCTCCATCTTCAGAGTTCTGTTGCTGGACAGGTCACTCCACTCAAGGTAGGGCAGCCACAGCCAGGAACTCATGGCAATAGGACTTCGTATCTTCAGACCTGCACAGTGGTGAACATGTCAGCATGCCCCCATGGACTGGCACAGATCTCAGGAGAAATAGTTCCAGGCACTAGGATCCTTAGGGGTGAGGGGTCAGACAGAAGTAGGGGAGTACCCATATCAGTGTGCCACCCAAGGAAGGACCTCTTTTTCTGCCACAGAAGCCTGAACTCCCGGGAGAACAGATGATACTGAGGGAACCCCAGGACCCATAGAACCATAGGACAGGAGAATAAGAAGTAGACTGGTCCACGTAGGGATGAGAGGAAGGGTGGGATGGGATGGGAGTGGGAGGGAAGGGAGGGAGAAAGGGATGGGGGAATAAGGGAGGCAAGGATAAGGGAAGTAAGGAGCATGTGTATAAAATATAAATTTAATAAGTTTATTAAAAAATAAGAATGTAGTTTAGACACTAATGATGCCATTAAGAAAAAAATAAAGGCAGCACAGTCTCTGTCTCTGTCTCTGTCTCTCTCTCTCTCTCCTTCCTTTGTTCAAGAAATCAGGTGATTTGTTCTGTAAAGCTTCCTACATTTTTCCTATGTTCTGTACTTGGCAATTAATATGTATTCCATACTTTTAACTCTTTCATTCAGGTCCGGTAGTTCCTGCAAAGTTGGGCTTGGAGGTCTGACAGCTGGAATCAGAACCTGTTGGGGGCTTCTTGGGTCTCTCCAGGAGGTGTGCTCTGTGACTGTCTCTCTTGCCTGAAATGGGGAGATAGGTCAGTGAATCTGAACAGCCAGTTCACTCATGCCTGTTGTCCCGAGTCCTGCCAACAGAGCATAAGAAGTCCCTCCAATGGTTTTCTGCTATGCCACTGCATTTGGATTTATAAAACACAGATATTTTAATTCCACCATTTCTTTGTCACTGTCAGCTGGGATTCTATGTAATTGAAAGCCTTCATTCATCATACATTTACTTAATGCTTTAGAATAAAATAGAGCATACTTGATGGAAAAGAAATAGTAAACTTTATGATTCTTGAAAAAAAATAAAATAAAATATGCTTCCTATGTTGTCCTTTGTTTTTGATCACATAACTGTATATTCTGGACATCATTCCCTATATTTGGAGTTATTCCTGTTGGTTTATAGCTTTGTAATATTCCATTTTGTACATCTGCTTGTTAATTCAGCCACTATTGGATGCCTAAGTTGTTTTAATCATTTGCTATTACAATGGTGCTGCAGTGAATAGCCTCATGCATGGGAATTTTTGCCAGTATAAATTAGAAGCAAGTTTCTAGAAGTTGGATTACACTCTGTATATTATCATTTTGTATCCAAACTCCAATATGTGACCATGCCTGTTGTCCCTGAGTCCTGCCAACAGAGCATGATATCACAGTTAAGATTTTTGCCAACCCCAGGAGGAGAAATGTATCACAGTGTATCTTAAATCACTCCTCTTATTATGAGTGGGACTAAATACCTTTTTCCTAACTTTATTTATTTAGTGTGTGTGTGTGCATGTAGGTTTGTGTGCATGTCAGTGTGTGCATGTGTGTGTGTGTACCAGAGGACACTGTCCCTGTGGAAGACCAAGGGTGACTTTGGGAATCATCCTGGATTGCTTCTACCTCCTTCTCTTTGCTCTGGGATTTCCCAGGCTTTGCCCACCATTTTTCATCTGGCAGTTTTTATGTAGGATCTGGGCTCTGAACTCAGGACCTTCTGCTTGCAAGGCAGAATCTTAACCCCTGGACCATCTCTCCAGCCCTGGACTAAGCACTGTTTAAAAAATATTTTATTTATGTATCTGTCCGAGAAAGAGGGAGAAACAGAGACAGAGACAGACACAGACACAAAGACAGAGAAACAGAGACAGAGACAGAGAAATAGAGAGAGACAGAGAAAACAGATAGAAGGATGATTGGGGAGAACACATGTATGGAAGTTAGAAGACAAATTTTAGAAGTCATTTCTCTTCTTCCACCATGTGGGCTCCTTGGATTGAACCTGGATTACCAGGTTGCATGCAGGTGCTTTTACTCATGAATCATCTTGCCAGTCACTTAAGCAGTCTCTTTAAAAGAAAAAAAAATTGAGAGTCATTTACAGTGCTGAGTATAGAGCACTGCCTACCATGTTAGGCCCTCATCAGCAACACACACATATACTCAACACACAAATATATATGCTGGTCTGGCAAGTAAGGATTGTCCATCTCTCAGCCATGCATAGAGATGGCGTGGCCAGTTCCCTTGGCCCTGGTGTTGGTGCATGCTATTCTGTCAAGCTGGACTGAGAACTGTAATCAGACTGTTGTAAGGAAATATTTTATATATATATATACATATATATATATATATATACATATAAAATACCAATTCATTTTCTTTCTTGTTTTTACTATTGAATAGTAAACTGTAGAGTTGGCAGACATTTCATTAATAGATTTTTTTAATTTGGTGAATGTCATATTTAAGCACAGGGTCAACTTGACTGTTGAGGGTTTGAGCTCTGGGCACATTTGTAGAGAATTAGTGATTGAGTTAAGCCCAGAGCAAAACTGCAAGAGATTGTCTAGCTGCTGGGGAAGGCCCAGCCCATGGTGGGTGGGATTAGGCCCTGGAATAAATTGAGGAGAGCTGGTTGAGAGAGTTGGCATCCTTCTGTATACTTGGCCAGACATGCTGGTCTGGCAAGTAAGGATTGTCCATCTCTCAGCCATGCATAGAGATGGCGTGGCCAGTTCCCTTGGCCCTGGTGTTGGTGCATGCTCTTCTGTCAAGTTGGACTGAGAACTGTAATCAGACTGTTGTAAGGAAATAAACCCCTTGTTCCCTTAGCCCTTTGATGGTCATTTATCAGCAACCATCCAAATGAATTGCATATGAAAACTTTTTTTTAAAAAATACATCTTGTTCATCAAGTTGGGATATGGTTCAGTGGTAGAGAACTTGCCTAGTCTAAAGAAGAGTTTGGGCTTCACCCCTAGCATTGGCAAGGAAAAGGTAATCTAATATATCTCTTTCCCTTTTAATTGCCTCTAGATTTTAAGTTATAATGTAAAATTTTTCTAATTCTAAATTAGGTAGTTATTTACTTCTGTTGTTCTCTAGAATTTATATAATTTATGTTTACCTTTGAATCCTCAATGGATTTTAAGTAAGTTCTAGGGTGTGGCATGAGGAACAGACCCAGGTTTCCATGTAATATTGCAGTTTCCTGGGCACAAGGATAAAAAGGCTAGTATTTCCCAGAAACATGAGATGTTGCCTGTTTTTGTTTCATTTTTTAGCTTTTAATGTGAATATATGACCCAAACAATTTGGGGAACAAAGGGTTTATTCGTGCTTACATTGTTTGGTCACAGCTTCATCAGGAGGCTGACAGGAGCTGAGGAAATGGCCATACCATTCCCCATTTCCAAAGGAAGAGTCTAGAGCAGGTACACCCTTTACCTTGCCAGTCTGCCAAATCCAACCAATTCTCTCTCCATCTTATTCACCTGCTCAGCAGGTGCTTAGTGTTCTCACATTAATTTAGATAATCTCTCACAGACTTGCTTAAAGACTTTCCTTAACTAGACAACTCTTCATAAGTGTGTCTAAAGGCTTAGCTTCAATTGTCAAGTTGACATCTGTAACGGACAGATACACTGCTTCTATCTACATTAAAATTTATATGAATTGAATTTAAATTTCTGGATTTTCCATTTTGTTCAACCTTTATTTATTATATGCTAATGGAATTTCTTCTTGGCTTTTTTGTTTTGTTTTCCTTTTATGACTGTATACATATGTACACTTCTGTGTGTGCTCATATGTGTGGGTATGCTTGCATGTATGTGCACTGTGAGTGGAGAACAAAGGTCAGTCTCCAGATGTTGTTTCTCAAGTGTCCTCCACCTTTTATTTTTTGAGATAGAGCTTTTCACTGGTCTGGAGCATGCCAGTTAGGCTATGTTGGCAGTGAGTCCCAGAGATCATCTATTTCTGCCTTCCAGGCCTTGGGTAACAAGTGCAGTGTCACCATGTCTCGCTTTTATTTACATGAATACTAGGGACTGAACCCAAATCCCTATGTTGTTTAGGCATTTTATAGACTGAGCTATTTTCTCAGTGCTATGTTTTTTGAGATAGGGTCTCTCTCTGAAGCTAGGATGGCCTTGAACTCCTGATCCTCCTGCTTTAGCTCCTCAAAGTTAGGATTACAGGCAGGAGCCACCATGCCTGGGGAATCCTACATTTTTCCAATTTAGATAGTTCAGTATTTGATAAAATTAGGTTTTCTTCATTTTTAAAAATCATTTCTTCTTATTACTGTTGTTTGCTTGTTCTTTCAAATAAATTTCATAATTAGTCAAGCTTCACAAAAATAATTTACTAACTTTTAAATCTATAATACTTTAAATGTATATATTAGCCCAGGCAGATAAAAAGTAACCATTTTGCAAAAGGGCGATTGACCCTCCCTCACTGTGGTTTCCTACTTTTATTACATCTACCCTTGAAGTCTTATAACAAGACTCCAGTTTAACAGCTTTTTGTCTCTGGCCAGGGGGTGACATACAATACCCATCAGGATGGAGTGAAGGGCATTGCAGGAGCAACAAAACTGCAAAAGAAAATCAACAAACCACAATCCAGAACTTCAGAGACTCTATATCAACCACTTAGAACTAGGCCAGCCTAATATCTCCTCATCCTGAAGCTCAGGGAAATTTGTGGAAGAGGGGGCGGTAAGAGTGTAAGAGCAAAAGGATAGGAGGAGCAATGATTTGCAAGATACTCCACACAAGTTAGGGCCGAAGCAATCATAATTGGACTTTGCATGCCCTGCGCAATGTCCAACACACTATTGACCTCAAAAAGTCTAGCATCTGCTAAAGGCACCAAGATCCTTGGAGACAAGGGATTGACAGCCACAGTAGTGTTCCTATGCTTAAGGGGAACACGGGAAAGGGTTCAGGGAAATACAACTGGGTCCTTGTACGTCATCGGAGAGGAGGGCCCAGAGGAGAGTCTGGTATGCACATTAAAGGACTCTCTGGGGATTGGAGGGGGAGGCACTGGGGGATGGGGAGGGAGGGGTGAGGGGAGGGGGAGCAGGAGGTTTGGGGGGAGGAGAAGGGAGGGAGGGAAGTGGTGTACCTATTAAGTTTGTATGAGCAGAAATAATAATTAAAAATGTTTAAAAATGTATATATTAGCCCAGGGATGATTGACATCTTTCTAAGGTTGATTTTTACCATTAAAGAAAATGAAATGATCTATCTTTTTTCATTTTTCCATATCTCCTTCTTTAGCTTCAATGTCTTAAATTTTTACTTTATGGGACTTGCTTTATTCCTTTTGGGTTTGCTGAGCCTCTCAAATCTCTTGACATTTCCCATCAATCTAAAATACTCGCTACTTTTTCCCTCATTATCCTCATTTGGAATGCCAACAATATGAGTTTCTGAATTGTTTTCAACACTGGGGATTGAGCCCAAGACCTTGCGTATGCTATTCAACCAGTTGGGCCATATTCCCAGCACAGAATATGCTTTTCTTATAATGGGCCACATTATATACATGTGCTTTCAAGTCTTCTCTTTAGCATATTAACTTTTTTTCTCTCATGATTTGGTTTGAGTTTATTGGCTTTCATTAAATTCTTTCACTATGTGTAAGTTGCTAGTAAACTCATCTACTGAGTGTTTAATTCCAGCTTTTGAAAAGTTTTGTTTTTCAGTTAAAAATATTTTTTGAAAGATCTTAATTCTCTATGACATTCTTCATTTTATATCTCCTTTTATTGTGCTAAATTCTTAATTGATTGTATCTACAAGGTTATTAGGTTAAATTATAGCTATGAGATCAACAATGACTTTCTCTCTCTCTCTCTCTCTCTCTCTCTCTCTCTCTCTCTCTCTCTGTTGTTGGTTCTCCATGAGTTTTTTCATTATGGAGTTATTTCATAATTTTATTTTATGTTGCTTGAAAAACTTCCAGATGATTCTGTCTTTCTCCAGAGAGATGTTAACCTTCCCTGCACTTGGGAGGTCATGCTTTAAATCCAACTATGAATTGAGATCATTAGAATCTCAGCTCATATCTTTGGGGGAGTCTGCTTATCTCTGGCTTAACTTTTGTCTCACAAAGGGGTTTAAATTGATTTTCTACTCTGCTAACAAATTACCACAGATTTTGTGACTTTAAACATATACATTTCCATCTTTCTTTGTAGGTGTCAGTAGTCAGGCCTTGGTTTTTCTGGGCAAAATGTGGTAGAGCTGCCTGCTTCTTGGGGAACAGCGTGGGAGGAGCTACCACCTTGCCTATTCTCTCTTTGGAAGCAGGTGAGTTACTTGACCCCTGGTTTTCGTTCATTTTCAGGGTTGACCACACAGAATTCTTCAGCCTCTATCTTTTTCTGCTTCTTTAATAATGGAGTCTTAGGGCCTTTGGTGTTACTGCCCTCATGAGTACTTCTTTGATTACATTGGACTAACATAGACTTTACATTACATTACAGTCCCATATTAAAATTCTAAATTTACAACTTCCAAACATCTTCTACTGAGCTACACATATGCAGCTTCTAGAGTTTAGGGTGTGGATGTCTTTGGGGTCCATTATTCTGACACTTCAAATTTATCTAGTAGTTTACAGATTGAACAAATAAAAATTCAGAATATCCAGTTAAATCTGAACTTCAGATAAAAATGAACAGCATTTATTATATGTTACATATTGCATGGACTATGCTGCTAATAAAAGCTGGGAACTGTGTATCTGAGATTCACATCCACCTGGGCCTGACTGTGTATGCCTCTGGGAATTCTACTTTCAAGGTCTATAGTGAGACCCTGATGCACTTGTTGGAGCCACATCCTGTCATCTCAGAGTGGCAGGATCACCAATCACTCCAACATATTTCCCAAAGATCTTTGTCTCTTGAAGTCCCAGAGTCAGGTGTGGAAGAAAATCCTTGCTATATTAAACTCAACTCTCTTGCCCATCTTCCCAGTATAATTTCAGACAAGTGAGCTTCTCATTTTTGTATTCTTGTTGTGTGATGAATTCCTCCAAATAGACAGCCACTATCTTTATTTTGAGACTATCACAAACACCTGTTGTCCATCAACTCCTTCAGACACTGGGGTGAAAAAGGTTATTGGACTCTCACCTGGGGCTCTGGCCTGACCCCACATAATTCTGCCCTAATTGCACATGCCCAGCCACATACCTGTACATGTGCAAGCTGAGAGGGTTTAGGATGCATGTGTGTGGTGGCCCTGCATGTTTCCATATACGTACGTGCCTGTGCTTGTGCCGTGCATGTGCCCATATGTGTGAGGATGGGAGGAGCCCTGGAGTATATCAACTGAGGTAGATTTGTTGAGAGAGTTCTGCTGAGACAGAATAGCCATGAGCCGTGCTGTGGTGAGCTGCCTCATGCTCCTGTCAGTTTCCTTCACCTCTGCTCCCGTAAGCAAGCCCAACAAACTGGTTGGCTTGTCGTCCATTTGGCTGTCGTGAAAGCCCTACCTGGGGTGGAAAGACAGTTGTGCGTGGCATCACCCCAGGAAAAGTAATTCACACAGTTCTCAACCTCCAATAGCTATTGCACTCCCTCAAGTTCTCTTTTCTGCAGCAGTGCGTCCTCTGGCAAAGCTTCTCTATTGCCCCCCAATTGGCTACTATGTCCTGGAAAAAACAGTTCTTGGCTCCGTAGGCCCCTCTTTTAGGAGTCAGCAGTCTCCCCTGAGGCATGCCAATGGAGTTTTCATAACTTATTAGGCAGGGGTCCTTCGTGACTGTATACTCCGTTGTCAGCCCACCTCTTCAGGTAGTAGACACAGAGCTTCTCTCACAGGGATCACAGCAGGAGCTGTGGCTGGTGGCTCAGGGGCAAAACTAGGGAGAGGCATAAAGCCCTCAGAGTAGAGACGGATTACTGGCACACATGAAATCAGATGGACCTCAGAGATTTTGGCAGGAGTGTTCAACCTGCAATGAAGCCAGATGGCCCCCCCTACACAATGGCATGTTGAAGCAGCTATTTCCTGCACACTCAGCTTTCCTAGGTCTGGCTAAATCTTGCTCCTGGCCTTCAGCCAGCCATCAACATGGTATTTCAAGGGTATAGTAGTTTGGATCTTAAATGACATCACTGTGGGGCCCATGTGCTATAAAAAGCTTGATCACCGTCCTTTGACTCAACTGGAATCAACTGTAAGGCTCTGAAACCTTTGAGAGGCAGGACACAGTAAAAGTAAGTTATGTCATTAAAGGGGACGGTGGCATACCCTTGAAGGGGGTGGTGACACCCTGGCCCCTCCTCTATCTTTCTTTCCATTTTCTCTGTGGGGAACAATCTGTTCCTACTTTCCACGTGATCTTCTGCCTCACAACAGACCCTGAGTCTACTGACTGTGAACTATTAAAACTCCAAAAGTATGAGCCAAAATAAATCACTCTTCTGATGAGTTATTTATTTCAGATATTTTTTTTCTCACAGTGACAGAAAGCTGATGAACACACAAAGATCTACATATCCACTTGTGAGCCCACTCCAGTCTGGAGACCTCTTTTCCTCCTTTCCACCCCTCCTCCAACCGGTGCATTTTGTGCCACTTAGATATGCTGGCAGGCACCAGGTCTCCAAACCTGACATCTTAGGAGACATCATTTCTTCCTTCTCCATAAGAAAAAAAAATTGCTCCGAGGAATTTGAACTAACTCCTGCTGATGAGGATCAATGGCTGGCTTCATTTTACCCACAGGTGTTTCCCATGTGTTTGGCTTGGGAAAGTCTCAAGCTCAAACACTGAGGCTCTGACCAGCTCAAACCACCTTCTGAGGTAAGAGTATTCTTTCTAGGAAAGGCTTCGATTTCACTCTTCTCAAACTTCAAAGTTTCATTACCCATTCATAAAGGGATTGTGATGGTTTGAATTGAGTTGTCTCCCCACAGGCTCGTGTGTTTGCATCTCTAGCTAATGTTAATGTTTAGAAGAGGCTCGGCAGCTATAGGAGGTGGAGACTTTTTGGAAGAAGGCAAGTCCCATGGGGTAGGCTTGGAGGTTGGTAATTCTGACCTGCTTCTGCTGGCCGTCTGCTCTTACAGTCTGCTGATCGTTCCTCTATCTCCATGATGATAGACATGACCCGAGTCACCTCCGGCTTCTGTCACCTGCCAGCCTTTCCTGTCATAAGGACTATCTCTCCTGTGAAACTGTAAGCAAAAAAAAAAAAAAAATCTCCCTGTTCTCCCCTTATAAGTTGTATTGGAGTACAGTCTTGTAGAAACAGAGAAGAGTAACTACAACAGGGATGATCAGAGAAAAATCAAAACTTTTAAAATTAAAACTTAAAAAATACCTTTATCTATCTATCTATCTATCTATCTATCTATCTATATATCTATCTATCTATCTATCTATCTATCTATTAACGTGTGTGTGATTGTGTTTGTGTCTATCACAGGCACTGTGTGTCCCTGTGGAAGACCAATGATAACTTCAGGAATCATCCTAGATTGCTTCCATCTCCTTTTTGCTTTGCTCTGAGATTTCTCAGACTCTACCCACCAAGGTTGGAAATGCAGGATGCCATTTCTGCCTGTCATTTCTATGTGGGACCAAACTCAGGACTTTCTGCTTGTGGGGCACAGTCTTAACCCCTGAGCCATCTCTCCAGCCCGAAAAGTCAAAACTTTCCATCAATAAAATATTTGACAAGGGAGAAAGGCTCATGGCTTGAATAGAGGTACCTAGTATTTACCTTCTCCTACATGGAAACCAAAGCAGCAGGCATACAGCTGAAGTTGAGGCAAGTGACCACAGGAGAATACTAGAACCCAAGAGTAGAAAACAGAACCTTTGTACCTTCCATAGGATAGCAAGAAGGCAAAAGAGATGAAAGATTTCATGGCCCTGTGTCCAAACTCCACAGCCAGTTTCAGGAGTCTCCTTTCTACGGGAAGAAGGATAAAAGTGTGGTTCATCAAGCTCTGTCAGTGTGCACGCTGACAATACTGTCCATTGGAAGGATCACATCCCTTGAGGGCTTGCAGCCTATGTAGATGAGTACTTGAAATCCTCAGTTTACTGAACTGAGAAAAGACATGTGCTTCATCTCCCAGGAGTCTCCCATTGTGCTGCAGTGAAGAACCATCCTGCTAAGGATCTGTTGTCTGAATTTGAACAGCTGGGCTCTGTGATGCAGAAGCCCCTGGAAATCCCCATCTCAGGAAACGCACAGATATTCCTCTATACTGTCTACACAAGTCAGTTACCTAGTGAGTCAGACTTGCAAGAGTGGCGTGACACCAAATCTTCTGAGAGCACTCCCCAATATCAAATGGTGTCTCAGCCTGGAGGGGAACAGGATGTGTAGCCTGCAAGAACCTGGCGACTGGGAAGCCCACTCTCTAAGATGCGACAGTGGTTCCCTAAGGGTATAAACGCTATCTGCATAGTTTCCACTACCCACTTCCCAGCACTAGGTCAGGTACTCATCACTAACTAATAAAGCAAAGGAAAGGTTATGTGGTTCTAGTGCTTCCTCAGCACCTACAGAGGTGACCTGGGGTGGTCTTCAGTGACACCACCCTAGCTCTCCATTGCCCTGCTTCCAGTGCACACAGCCCAAGAAGTTGGGAGAAAAACTGTCAAGCAATGACCATGTCTTGCTGTTTAAAAAACCCCTGTAGGCACTTTATCTGAGAGGCATTTTCCCTGACTCTCGACACAACCCAGTCTAACTCCAATCACACGACCAGAAGAGTCAGAAGGAGAAAATTCCCAGCCATCACCCCTGCAGATACTCTTGCAGTAGTAGCAGACAGGAATCACACAACTTTAATTGCCACCACACCTATGTAAGTTCCCCAAGATAAATTTTTCAGACACATATGACCTAACAACAAAGCTGAATGAAGAGGAAAGTGAAAAACTTGAGTGAAGTAGTAGCAAGTAGTGAGGTAGAGTCAGCAACAAAAGTCTCTCAAGGAATTCAAGCCACAGAATGAGGGCGGCACCACGGAAATGGGGCAAATATTTAATAACAAGATAACATTATTTTTTGAGAGAGTGTGTGTGTGTGTACATGCACACACACACAAACAAGAAGGTGCTTGAGTGTGTGTACCTGTGGAGACCCCAGGGTGATATTGGGAATCATCGTGGATTGCTTCACATTTTTTCTCTGGGATTTCCCAGGCTCTACCTTCTAAAGATGGAATTTCAAGCCTCCACCATATCTGCCCGTCATTTTACATGGGCTCTGAGGTTCCAAATTCAGTTCCTTCTGTTTGAGCCGTCTTCACAGCTCTACCAATGCTTCTTAAACCATTCAATTCCAAACTCATTTTATGGGGTCAGTATTATAAAACAAGTAAGGAATGCTATGAGCCAATATCTCACATAAATATTAGTGCAAAAGACCATCAGAGTTAATGTAGTAGTGGATCTCAAAGATCATACGCCATTATCAAGTCACGTTCATCTGAGGCATACAAGAGTGGTTTAACATGTGCAAAGCAATAAATATATGATATCATATAGATAGAATTGAAGCACAAAAAACATACTGAAATCTCCATAGATGAAGAAAAATAAAAGCTCTGGATGAATTAGGCATAGAAGCAATGCTATCTCAACATAATAAAGGCTACATATAGCAAACACATTCCTGACACTTCATTCAATAAAGATCAATGAAAAATGTTTCCTTCTTGAAGATCAGAAAAATAAGTGTTCTCAATGTTCTTATTCATCACAGTGCTGGCGTTCTAGCCAGAACAATAAGGGAAGAGAATGAAGCACAAGACAAATAGGAAAAGAGGAAGTCAAAGGATCCCAGGTTTTTTTTTTTTTTATTGTTTGAATTCACACATTTACAGTCAATTGATGCCTGCATTTTTTTCTCAGTGCCAGTACCAAATGTCTAAGAAGACGAAATCTAAGAGTGTTAAGATTTATTTTGGCTAGTGGTTCAGTAGAGAGAGTGCATCATGGCATGGAAGGCATAGTGCCAAGAATGACTTGTGGGTGTGGCTGGAAGGAACCTGCTCATATCTGTGGGATTCAGGAATCAGGGAGAGAGGAGAATACCAATGCTCCAACTCTCTCCTTTTGAGACCACCAGTTGTGTTGCCCACATTCATGGCGGTTCTTCCCACTGCAGCTAATCCTCTCTAGAAACACCCTCACATACACCACCAGGGATTATCTTTAAGCGAATCTAAGTTGGTGATGAAGCTCAATTATCACAATGTTCAACAAAATTTCCAAAATACATACTTGAGAAGAGAGCAGACTACCTCTTCCACTAAAGGTACTGAGAAAAATCATGCAGAAGATTGAAACTTGGTCCCCAGTCTCACCTTGTATATAACAAATTTAAAATAATCACAGGCCTTAATGTGACATGGAATTCTGAATTACTGTAGAAAAACACTTCAAGGTATCAGTAGAGGCATTGATTTTCTGCATAGGAATCCTAAATCAAAAGAAACAGAAGCAAAATTTGACAAGTGAGGTTATATCAAATTGAAAAGCTTCTGTACAGTAATGGAAACAACAGAATGAAGAGAAGTCCTTCATAAGGGGAAAATGCTTGCAGTTCTTCATCTGACAGAAGATTGATACTCAGAATACATAAGAACTTTGATAACTTCACATCAAAAAGCCATGGTATACAGCTTAAGAAACAAATGATCTGAATAGATACTTAGATAAATGGAAGAAATAAAAATGTCCAGAAAATAAAGGAAAAATGGTGAATAACATTAGCCACTAGAGTAATGCACCCAAAAGTACAATGAGATCCCATCTCACCCCAGTTAGAATGGCTATTGTAAATAATAATAATAATAATAATAATAATAATAATAATAATAATAACTGGTGAGGATGTGAAAGAAAAAAATCCTTATATTCTCTTGGTTGGGAATGTAAATTAGCACAAGAACTATGTTGGAACAGTTTGAAGATTCTTTAGTAAAACTAAAACAGAATTCTCATAAGATTTGGCTAGCCTATCCATGAAACACATCCAGAAATGATAAATCTAAGATATGGCAGTAATACCTATGTGCCTTGCATTGTGTCAGAATCTGCCTAAATACCCATTAAAACATGGATGTATAAAGAAAATATATCATGTATTCAGAAGGCATTGTTCAACCACAAATAAAATGAAATTGCAAAATTCACTTGCAAGAGGATAAAATGGCCTTGAAGACATAATAAGTGAAATAAGACAGTTATAGAAACATGATGGTCCATTTTTTCTTATATGAACACTCTGTCTCTCTCTCTCTCTCTCTCTCTCTCTCTCTCTCTCTCTCTCTCTCAGCCTGAAAGTAAAGGAGGGGTTATTACATAATGAGAAAGGTATCTGGGGGTGAGTATAGAGAAGGATGAATGGACATGATCAGCTCATCATGTGTGCATACATGGAAATACTATCATAGATACCTGAAACTTATATGAATTAATAACAATTAGCAAAAATATAAAGGTAGCAGGGAAGCCAAAAACCTTCCAGATTATTATTTCAGGACAACATTGAGTTGATGTCATGGGTTAGAGAAAATAAGAAGGTTCTCTAGCAGTTACTCTGCATTTTTATCAACAAATTTACAAACAAAAGACTTAAGGAAACAAGAAGCTTTATTTTGGTTTACAATTGCTTGTCCAGGTTAGCAGGAGAGCCCACGCCAACAACATTAAGGGCTGAGGGCATTTACAACTGTATCCATGTAACAGCTGGGAGAAGGACAATCTTTATTTGGCAGACCAGCATCTCTGGCCAAGTATATAGAATGATTCCGGTGTTTCAACCAGCTCCCTCCATCTTATTCATCTGCCTGGGGACTAGCTCCACCCACCATGGGCTAGACTTCCCCATCAACTAGGTATCTCCTGGGTCTAACTTAATCACTATTTCTTTACAAATGTGTCAAAAACTCAAATTCTCAGCTGTCAAGATGACACCTGTATCTAACTATGACAGATTCTTCAAAAATTATTTCAACTGTATGATTTAGGTAGATCTTGGGTAGAACACAGAATAAAAATGAAGGAAATCTGAATAAAGTATAGACTTGTTAATAACAATGTGTCCATTTTGATTCATTAGTTGTGACTCAGGTATCACACTAACATTAAGATATTAATAATTGGAGCTGTTAGTGGCAGGGAATATTAAAACTATTTTTACAATTTTTCTCTAAATAAATTATATTAAGGTACAAAGTTCATTTTCAAAATGATTTCTCATATAAAAACAGGATTGAAAAGAAAGGGAGTTGAGACAATGCAAAACTTTAGTTATGAGTAAAGTATAAAAACAGTTTGAAATATTAGTATTTTATGAAAACTAATAGCACAATGGAAATACAGTGCTTTGGAAGGGAAAACATGAAGGTCATGGTCCAGCAACAGGAGTCCCTGTTTACCCAAGAGCAGCCTGTGAAAATTTAGGGAATGGAAATGAATAGATGTATTGGATTTCACAAGATTGGGCTGTCAGCATTTTGTCATGGGATTCAGGAGAACTTGGGAGACACCACTCTTCTTGTGGATCAATGCCAACTGTAGGAAGAGAAGTTGCTTTCTTCAGTGGTTTAACTACTGATGCATCAGTGTGTTCTAGCAAGCGCTCAGGGAAATAGAATATAGGCAACATTATTAAACACAGTGGTCCACACACACATAAGACGTGAAAGTACAAGGAACAAGAAACATTTCAGTGGGAGGAGAGGTATCTGGTAATATGGGTTGAAAATGACTTAAATCCATTGTATATAAGAAACTGTCAAAGAATAAAAAAGATAAATTCTTTAAACAAATTTTACAAGACTTTTTGTTATTAGAGAACTATGAACTGGCAGCCAAAACTATTCTTGGATCTTAATAATTTTGCTATTTTAATTTCAAGTTACTAGAATGCACACTTCTCAACAATTTGAAATGGGAGATTTACTCACAAAAGCTGAATGGAAACATTGGATTTCTGGATTTTTATGAAAAATTCAAATATACATGAAAGTAGAGATGCTATTATGATATATTCCTGGTGCCCGCCACCCAGCTTCATTAAACATTAAGAGTCATGACTCTTGACTCTCTCCTTCCCTCTACTTCTGCATACTTTCCTTTAGAGTAGGGTGAAGCACATTCCAGGGAGCAGAGACATTGTCTGCGTTCTTTCTGGAGACATTTATGAGCACAGATTGCAGTGCATTGTTGGAGGAGGTAGGCACTGAGATGACTTAGATGTGGTTGTCAGTCTAAAATGGGAGCTTAGGCAGGATCTTGAGAATCTCTCTTCACAGCACAAAGTGACAAGTGCTGTGCTGATAGGTACGGGGTGCAGAATGTCAGCAGGCACTGTGGGGTGTGAGCTGAGAGGAAAATTCCACTGGTTCAGCCTCCAGGCGGTTATATGGTTAACAAGAAGGAGGTGTGGGAAACAGCTGGCCTCTTCTCCTAATCTATGCTTATCCTCTTTTTTTTTTTTTTTTTTGGATATACACATAGGACATGGGGCGTCTCAGAAGAAAGCATTTTCTAGTCAAAAAGTGAGTGTTAAGAAAGGTCATATATTCAAGGCAATTCCAGTTTAATTTTGATGAAAGAGAAACCAAAAAAGGTGAAGTTTTCTATGAGCCAGACAAAATTACACAATGATTAAAAAGTACCAGTAAGTATAGTTCTTATGCGTCTGAGCTTGTATTTGTAGCACAGTTGCTGTACTTGAAGATTTTGGAATGAGAATAGTTATTCCTATAATTAAGGTTAGGCTTTGTGGTAGCAAATAGTCATACATCAGAAATAACTTTAACATGAAGAGAGATACTTCTTTGAGATGCCAGTATTGAGATGAGAACGAGGGAAATGGCAATCATAGTCCCTTGGTTTTTCGAGTGAATAGCATCAGGATTCTGCATGAAGAATTGGGACTTAATTAGAAGTAAGAGTACCCACAAGCAACAATAATTATGCTCTCCAAGTTCTTTGCTACATTTTGTAGTCAACCAGAAACTACGTAAGATCATGTGGACTCATTCTAATCAAGGACTTGTGACATAAATGACCCATGCCACTTTTATGATGAGTCACGTAAGAGCTGGGGCCACCTTCATCTCTCTTTTCTTGTCAGGCAACCCTAGAAATCATATGGCAAAATGATGGTATCACAAAATATAAAGAACTTAAATCTCATGGAAGATTTAGATGGAAGACAGCCCAGCCAACAGGTGTCAGTCTTCAGGGCCTGGAATATGGGCTTTGTTCTATTTACCCACTGAACCACGGAGGTCTGTCAGTGCGGAGCAGGGTGACTTTTCCTTCACGGACTCATATTCAGGGTCCAGCTGAGAGAGGTAGTTTAAGTCCACAGGCGGCAAAGTTAAGAAGCCCTTTGAGCCTTTTCAATGTAGTTAGATGAAGTTCCTAGCCACTTTGTCTTACTCCCTCCCTCACATACTGAACAAAGATGCATTGAATGTGAAAACAAATTTAATGAAAACCTTGGGGGTCAACTTTTTGGAAATCTTATACTTCATAAAGAGCAAAGGAAAATCTCAGATGCTTTTGTTAGCCATAGAAGGTAATGGCTCACCTTAGCTTTGGGAAGAGCCTCTGAATGTTCAGGGTCATCACATTCATCATATTCACTAACAATGAGATGACTCAGTGGAATGAGTTCCCACAGGTTGAATTTAGGTTTGAATATCAACTCTGTGGCCTGAACACTAACTCAGATGACCAGGCCTGTTTAAACACTATGCTTATTGCTCAGTTGTTCTACCAAATTTTTTTTTGATCAAATATACAGTTTCAAAGCTGCAGTAAATAGGAGTCTCGGATATAGTGGAGTCTTTGGGAATATTTCAAAAACAGCACAGTTACAGAATCAGACATTTTAGAGATGATCTTAAGGTATTATAAACTCCAATTCTTAGAAAAATAAAGCAATTCTTGCCAACGGCACTGCTGCTTGACCAGCAGGTTTCCCATCTCAAGTATTAAAAAAATGAAGAAAGAGCACAAAAGAATTATCAGTAACAGCCTAAGCAATCATGACAGAGACTAGAATTTCAGAATGCTTTCATAGACACAGCAGTTTAATACTTAAAGACTAAATTAGAGTATACCCGTGGTTTCTTGTTATGCAAGATAATAATTATAATGAACATTTCTTTAGCATTTTATAATAACAATCATTTTCCCATGTAACATGCCATTTATTTCTTACAACTGTCTGGGTTGGGTAATATTAGTTCTATCTTTAGGCTACAGGCATTGTTCATTATCTGTAATAGTAACCCAGACATTAGGCTGAGAAGGGAGGGCTCCATTGAACCCCTCTGGGTATTAATACGGAGTGATCACCAAACCAGAGATGATCCTCTTTTTGGCCTCTCCTCCATGGTTGTTTTATCTGCCAAGCACAATCTGTGTGGCACAGTTGCCCAGGGGAGCAGGCAGCACCTAAGATACCACCCCTGGGTGGGCATCTGCATTGCTTCCTGAATGTACCTGACACTACTTATACTTTTCAAGTGATGCTCTCAACATGCAAGGAGAGGCATTTGCCAACACTGTAGACTGGCCATAACAGAGTTGAAACTTGTACTCCATCAGAAGCACTTAGTTTTTACACCCCTATAGAAGTTTCAAGCAGTTTTGTGCTTCTTCCTGAGAGACGGAGTCACAAAATAACATTTGAGGCCCATTGTCTTCTTGTTGTGGGGAAAAACACCTGAGCAGATTCCTCAAGGAGCTGAGTATAACTTTCAAGGTATAGCAGTTCAACCACATTATTGTTGATAAAAATCACTACCAAAAAGCTTAAGGGAACAAGGGGTCTATTCTCTTAAGATTGACTAGTTACAGTTCCTCACCCAACTTTGCAGGAGAGCTCACACCAACACCAGAGTAAAGGGAGTTGGTCACACTATCTCCACATACTGTAGCTGAGAGAGGAACAGTCCTCACTTCCAGACCAGGATGTCTGGCCAAGTATAAACAAGGATGCCAACTTCCTCAACCAGCTCTCAGTATTTTATTTAATCTGTTCAGGGCCTAGTCCCACCCACTATAGGCTGGACCTTCCCCATCAGCTAGACAATCTCCTGTAGGTTTGCTCTGGGCTTAACTCAACAACTAATTCTCTACAAATGTGCCTAGAACTCAAACCCTCAACTGTCAAGTTGACACTTGCGCCTAACTATGACACATAGGAAGGGTTGAATGTGGTGAATTTAAGGTCACATATATGTGTGGCATTTTATGTCATTTGTAAAGATAGAGACATGTCTAAATTTATTTTAGGCAACTTACTTAAGCATGTTCACAAGACTTTAGATGCTGTTTTGTCAATGATGGCCATGACTTGGAACTGCAAACATTTTAAGAAGACAAGGCTCATTTCATGGATTTTTTTTTCTTTTCTGTCACTCTGTCCCCATAGAGGTCTTGTGCCCCAGGTGGCCAGGATCCTCACTGCCTTAGTGATAATCTGTCACCTTAGTCATTAGAGAACTTACTCACTCAGATCTCCTTTGGGCAAAGGATCATAAGACAGATTGCTGCTTGGTTATAGAGCATAAGAATCTAGGAAAACATATTTAAGTTTTAGAATCACTCACTTTAGGAGGATTTATTTACTTGAAGTGCAAGGATAATCTTATTGCCCAAACTGAAGCCTGAATTGGAAACTTATAAAGTAATAGAACAGAGTAAACTTGTAAAGAAATATTAACTATAGATGTGCCAGTGTTGCTAAATATGGGTAAAATACCATACAGAGTGACCTTTTAAAGTATTTATCCACTTATTTATTTTGTGTTTGTGTGTACATTTGTGTGCCGTGGCATATGTGTAAAGGTCAGAGGACAGCTTTCAGAAGTTGGTTTCTCCCCTCCAACATGTGAACTCCAGAGATTGAACTGCAGCTTACATAGCAAGAACTTTTACCTCCTGAACAATCTTAATGGCCCCAAAGTGACTTAAAAGAAAAACCTAGTGGCATATCCCTTTTCTACTTTTCTGGCAGTTGGTAAACTGGGAGCCATCACCTGCTCCCATATTGACAATGTGCTGCAAGTCATGACATTAAGAAGACAGACGTCTCAGTCCAGGTTCTCCAGGGAAATGGACCATTAGGTTATGCACAGGTATATACAATTATTGTAGAAGTCATGAGAAACCCCATGAGATGCTGTGTGAAGGATGAAGAACCAGAGTACTGATGTAATTCAGTTGAGTCTCAAGGCCTGAGATCAAGGGACTGACTGCTGTGAGGAGGGACAGAGTGAAGGAAAGAATGTTCCATGCCAGATGGAAAATCTGAAAATTGGAAGCTAGGATGATATTTGAAGTCAGGGAAAGATGGAAGATTCAGTTCAAAATTGGAGAGAATGAATGGCCATCCACACTGGGAGCGGATCTTCTTTATTCAGTCTCATTCAAAGGCTAGTGTCTTCTAGAACCACTTTTACAGGCTTTCAGGCCATCCCATAATAAAGTTAATTCGATCTGTAAAAATACTTTTCACTTTTGATGAAGTCTAGCATTCAAGGTTATGCGAAATCCTCCCTTAGTTAACTGAAGATAAAAAGAAAATAACAAATGTTGACTTTTCTCATTTTAACAATGCTGCAGATAGGATCTGAGGTTGAAGAGGAAAAATACTATAATCCAAAAGGAAAAGTCACTTTTTTCAAAGCTACTATGATATCCATTTGAGTCATGAACTGGATGAGACTCTACTTTTACATAAAACTGAAAGGATGAATGAGGTATCACTACAGCTTTCAGAGTATGCTTTCTGGTATGGTCATACCTGTATGGCCAGTTACAATGCAGAACTTAAACTTACAAATAGACTCAAACAAAGTAACTTTTTTTCTGTTCTTCAATTTCCCCTATTTTGCCTTTGCTTAAAAAGAATTGATTGGGCAGTGTTGCCACTTTGGGGGCTTTGTTAGAATTTATTAACAAATAATGCATTTTAAAAAAAGAGGTTGAAAGGACAATAGTAGCCTCTAATCATCCATGAAGAATAGCTAAGAGAGTTGGCAATAGATGATTTTTTCTAATAATATAGTTTCAAAAAGATACTGAAAACCTGTTACCATATACATTTTGAAAAATGTATTACACACGAATCAGAATCAACAACTCCTAAAATGAACAGCAGATGAAACTTTGATAGCTTTGGTAATAAAATGGATCTGGAATTTGGTGAGACCAGACACTCATACCTTTGGTAGGATTGTAAAACTGGGTTTCATAATCTTAAGGAAGAGATGATGAAGCAATCAATTAAAGATGATTGATCAAAAGGAATTTAAAATTCCCTGTGTAATTTTTACCATTGTGCTGCTCTAACAACTATATCAATAATTCATATATAATGAACATAGCTAATCAGTTAGATAATTCTGGCTCACTAACTACTAAATCAAAATTTCACAGAAATATGGGAATTTCTTGCTTAAATCATCAGAAACTTGGAAATAAGTAATTTTATTACATGAAGTTTAGAAGAGGTTTAGATGTAAACTCCAAGGCATCCAACCCAACACATTTTTAAATCCATAAAAATCCTTTGAAATAAGGTCCATCCCCAAATAATTCGATCTGTAAAAGTACTTTCACTTTTGATGAAGTCTAGTATTCAAGGTTATGTGAAATCCTCCCTTAGTTAACTGAAGATAAAAAGAAAATAACAAATGTTGACTTTTCTCTTTGCATTCTCATTTTAACAATGCTACAGATAGGATCTGAGGTTGAAGAGGAAAAATATTATAATCCAAAAGGAAAAGTCACTTTTTTCAAAGCTATTATGATATCCATTTGAGTCATTAACTGGATGAGACTCTACTTTTACATAAAACTGAAAGGATCAATTTCAAAACCCAGTAACTTTTGAGGCAGGATGGTGTGGGGATCATGATGCCAAGTCATTTATATTCTTCAAATGACCCCTTCATGGCACTGTTTCTGAAATTCTTTGCCTTCTAAAAATCATGCGTGAATTCATTGGTTGCTTTCAAAATAGTCCATAAAAGTTAACTACACAATCGAGTTTACTTGATTCTACATGTCATTCTCTTAGTCGTGTAAAATCTAGATACTTCCAATTACCAACACACACACACACACACACACACACACACACACACACACACACACACACACACACAGGGTTAGGGTTAGAGTTATACCTTACATTTGACGCTAGCATCAAACAGAAGCCATGCTTCAGCAATGCAGGGCAAGAAAAAGGCCTTATTTCCAAGTGCACTGCGGAGAATTTTGTAAGGTGAATGCTGTTGATTTAGTAGAGGGTCTTTTCCCAGAATACGGCTTTGCCATATGTGGAAAGAATTGTTAAAGGGTCAAAATAAGGAATTTATGCAAAATGGTTAAACACGTATGTCAACCTTATTTCAAAGGATTTTTATGGATTTAAAAATGTGTTGGGTTGGATGCCTTGGAGTTTACATATAAACCTCTTCTAAACGTCATGTAATAAAGATCATAGGAGCTGGGGATGAGGTTCAGTAGGTAAAGTGCTTTCTATGAAATTTTGAATACCTGAGTTTGAATACCCAGCACCCGCATAAAAGCCAAGTGCAGAACACACACTTATATCCTCAATGTTGACAGGACTGTGTAGGGGAACAGATAGAGGATAATTCCTGTAGCTCAATGACCATCAATCTTAGTCAAGTCAGAAAGTTTTGAGCTCAGTGAGAGACTGTGTCTCAAAAAAAAAATAAATAAGATTGAGAGTGGCTGCAGAAGACTCTAACTGTAATCTCTGCCCTCCACACACATATGCATAGATATCCAGTCATACATATGCACACCTACATAAACAAATACATGCAACACAAACACGCACGCAAACACATGGAGAAGAACCTATGACCTAGAATAACTGAATCATAGGAATGAAGTTTCTGAAGGCCAATTTTCTGTCTCACCTAAATTCAAAGAGCCAAGGTTGTCTGTCCTTCAGGATCATGAGCAACAGAGCTTGATCTCAATCCCACACCCTTTTGGCAAGACTTGTTTTTGGCATGTCAAATTCTGGCACTCACAGTCCTAGAACAAAGACATTTCAATTTCTAAAAGTTGGCCAGGAAATAGAGAGAGGGAGACTTTATCTGACATTTTGCACGTACAAGGTGTTGAGAAAAGGGTGGAGCACAAGTGTGTGGGCGCATCCTCCTTTTCCTCCTGGATATTTGGAAGACACCATGTAGCCACTGGTTCTAAGGCCTCTGAATATACAGGTGTGACTTCTCCAGTGAATGGGTGTCCCCGAGCTGATGTCTGGGCAACCATCTGTTTAGATAAGTATAAATCAAAGCTTGTGACACCATCGATGCCTCTAGGAGATTACTGTGTAAGATCGTGAGAACTTGAACTCCATTCAAGAGGTAGCTGGGGATGTGCAATTGGAGACTAGATTTGGGGTAAAGAATTCTATTAGCTACTTTGCAGAACCAAGGATTCTTACTGGAATTTCCTAAACACAAGAGTTTATTTCCTCAAAGCACAATAATTAATTCTATATTAACAATTTGTGTGTGTGTGTGTGTGTGTGTTTTCACGTATGTGTGCAAATATTTCCAGCCCAGAATCTGTTTTTAGATAAAGTCTGGCTTATGGGTCATGTAGATTGACTGGAATACATAATCACGCTTTCAAAATGTAGCACTATATTATATCAAGGTATCCATTGTTGTGGGTTTAGTATAAGCCGTGTGACAATCCAGTTTCAGAGACTTACTTGTTCACTTCTTGGTCATGATAGTGCCCAACACAGATTGATAGTACCAGAAATAGGTGGGCTTCCATGCTGTCATATACAGTCCCAGGTTTCTTCCCCTTAGTTGCTTTGTCCTCTAGGACCTTGTCCGCCACACAGTCAGCCATTCAAATACGGGAAAGGAGAACATATGGCTAAACCTTTCCTTTTAACTACCTTGGCCTGAAGAAACTAGACACATCCTTTTTGCTATGGTTGTTGGCAACAATAGGTCACAGACTCCCCTACATACAAAATAGTTGGAAGATATAACCTAACTCTGCCCACAGAACAAAGGATATCAAATATAGTAACGAGCCTAGGAAGTTTTGACTATAGAGCCAACTATTGCTAATTATTGCATTAATCTATGGAGGAATTATTATGTGTCTGTTACATTTTGAAATTTAATGCCACGTTGAAGGGACATAAACCTTTTGAGGAATGACAGTCTTTGTCAGAGATGGACTATGCTGCACTGAGTGATTAATAAATACATATAATCTTTAAATGCAAATTCACAGCTGATGATCAAAGGAAGAAGTCTGTCTTGGAGTTATAGAACAAGGCAGAGAGAAAAGAAAAACAATCCTTTGAATAAAAAAACAGCAATCTCATGAATACAGTTTTATTGCTTGCTTGATTTCTTAGTCAGATGGACTAATTTGCAATATGCTGTGGTACCAGTCAGCTCTAAGATTCAAGGGTCTAAGGTTTGCCAGTGTATACTGCTGCTTCATGTTCAGCACAGGTTGTCATAGTTTGTGGCTAATTGTGCCAGGCACAGACCTGGGATCTGTCTCTACAAATGCTTCTATGAGCAGGAATATGATAGGGCTGCAAACATTCCTCTGGAAGGAATATACACCATGACCATTTACATTTCATTAGTTAAGGCAGTCAGGAAGCTATGCCTACATGCCAAAGAAGTTGTCATGGTTTGAATGAGAGTTGTCTTCCACAAATTCTAGTGTGTATATCCTTAGTAGTGTCAATGTTTGGGAAGGCTGTGGCCCTTTTAAGAAGTAGAATTTTGCTGGAGAAAGTCACACCAAAGGTCTTGAAGTTTGGTGACCTGTCCTGCTTCCTCTCAGCTCGCTCTTGTTCTCTCTGCCTCTGGATGGTTAGAGTGACCTGGATAGGTCATCTGCTTCTGCTGCCAGCCATGCCTTCTGCTGTGAAATTCCCACCACAAGTGAACTATATCCCCTCTGGAATCATAAGTCAAATAAGCATCCATTTCTCCCCTAAATTATATACAAGTATTATCTCAGAGTACCAAAAGGATAAATATCATAGAGTCAGATAGATACCTGCAGGAGAAAAGAACTGGGGCAGGAGTGAATGTATCTGTCTTCAACACTTTTTCCCCAATCACTTTTGGTGTGAGACAAAAAAAAAAAAAAAAAGGATGAGGACAGGACACATGGAAAGATAAATGGAAATCTCTCCCTTGATGACTTGGAGACATTTCAACTTTGATGTAGAAAACAACTGCACGATTATACAAGACTTATGAATAATATTGATGTCATTATTGTAATTGATTACCAGAGTCCAAACTGAATCAAATCCTAAAAATATTGCAAACAGCAGCATGACTGAATCTCAGAAGAATCACAGCAGATGAAATAGCCAGACACTAGTGACTATACACTGCATGTGTCCATTGGGGCCACGTCTTCAGAAAGTCAAAATCATAGTATTAGAAAGCCATCATGAAAGATTATCAAGTACTGATATGTTGGGAGATAATTTTAAGTACCAAAGAACATGAGGACACATTAAATATGACAGGTAGTAAGCATCATGAAGATTGATTGTATAGAAATGATATTTCAGTGTTTTCAAAGCTTATTTCTAAATGTCTTATGAATATTGTTTTAAGTTTTGATTTACATTTGGATTAAATGTTCTTGACAACTTAAAGTTTTAAAATGAAAAAGTTTAAAGCGAGGGTGAAAAGTTCGATAGAGATCTGTAAGGTCCATTTCTTTCAGGGTTTGATTAAGTTCCAAAGTGTCTCTGTTAAGCTTTTGACCTGTTGATCTATCCCATGTTGAGAGGGCAGTGTTGAAGTCGCCAAGAATTATCGTTTGGGGGTTGATTTCTTGCTTTAGACGCTGTAGGGTTTTCTTATTGAATGTGGAGGGGCCCGTATTGGGTGCATATATGTTCAGTATTGTGAAGTCTTCCCAGTGAATTGTACCTGTGACTAAAATGTAGTATCCATCCGTGCTGTTGCCTTCAATTAACTGTGACTGCAGGAGACCTAGATGTCTCTGAATGCAGCTCCCTAGCTGGTTGCTCTATCCTGTGCATGGGGCTTGCTGTAGCTGAACTCTCTATGAGTTATTATATTTGAACTGATGCCACCACAATCCTGGGTACAAATCAACTGACATTCAGTGGTTAGTGGAAATTTGTGTTTGAACAAAAAGAAAATCTATAGCCCAAGAAACAGAAATTGATACAAGTTCTTCTTAAATAATCTATTCTGTTTTAGAAAACAGAAAAATCTAAAGTCTTCCTTGAAGAATGCAAAATACATATAAACAGAATCCCATAGAGACAGCAGGTCCTCTCTTAGTTGATTCTCCTAAAGATACACCTTAGCAGTTGCTTAACATGGTTACAGTTACCAACTTTTTTTTTAATTATTATATCTTTTTTGGGGGGGGTTATTTATTTTAATTTTATATTATTATTTCTGCTCATACAAACTAACAGATACACTGGTCCCCTCCCTCTTTCCACCTCCCCCTGAACCCCCTGCTTCCTCCTCCCCTCCCCTTTCCCTCCCCATCCCCGAGTGCCTCTCCCCCCAAACTTCTATTTATTTTCTTTCAGGTATATTTATTTTATTTTTAAAATTTTTTTATTATTATTTCCACTCATACAAACTTAATAGGTACACCGGTTCCCTCCCTCCCTTCTCCTCCCCCTTACCCCCCTGCTCCCCCTCCCCTCACCCCTCACTCCCCATTCCCCAGTGCCACCCCCCGCAATCCCCGGAGAGTCCTTTAATGTGCATGCCAGACTCTCCTCTGGGCCCTCCTGTGTGATGACATACAAGGACTCAGTGACTTTTCCCTGAACACTTTCCTGTGTTCCCCTTAAGCCTAGGAACACTACTATGGCTGTCAATCCCTTGCCTCCAAGGATCTTGGTGCCTTTAGCAAATGCTAGACTTTATGGGGTCAATAGTGTGTGGGACATTGCGCAGGGCATGCAAAGTCCAATTATGATTGCTTCGGCCCTAACTTGTGTGGAGTATCTTGCATATCATTGCTCCTCCCATCCTTGTGCTCTCACAATCTTACCACCCCCTCTTCCGCAAACTTCCCTGAGCTTCAGGATGGGGAGAGATTAGGCTGGCCTAGTCCTAGGTGGTTGATATAGAGTCTCTGAAGTTCTGGATTGTGGTTTGTTGATTTTCTTTTGCAGTTTTGCTGCTTCTGTAATGCCCTTCACTCCATCCTGATGGGTATTGTATGTCATCCCCTGGTCAGAGATAAAAAGCTGTTAAACCAGAGTCTTGTTATAAGAGTATATTCAAAGGTGGATGTAATAAAAGTAGGAAACCACTGTGAGGGAGGGGTCAATCACCCATTTGCAAAATGGTTACTTTTTATCTGTCAGACTATATTCCCTGCCCTTCTGGTGAGATCATACCCCCTCAGTTGTAAATGATCAGGAATGAAAGTCTGTGAGCTTAACAAGAAGTCTCATTACTTACTTGCAATCCTTGATGGAGGCCTATTTTCTCTGCTGTAACATGGTCCCCTCTCTCCTTGTTTCTGGTGTGGCTCTCATACCTCATCCCACCTGTTCATACTCCTTGCACTTACTGTATTACAGAGATTTATCATTGAGTGTCTCTAGGTGGGCTGGGTGGATTTGGTACTAGGAGCCAGATATTAGGGAGTACATACGGTGCTTAATTTTATGGGTCTGGGGTACTTCACTTAATATAATTGTTTCTAATGACATCCATTTCCCAGCAAATTCCAGTCATTCATTATTTTTGATGGCTGAGTAGTACTCCATTGTATAGATGTACCACAGTTTACTTATCCACTCGTCAATTATTGGACATTTGGGTTGATTCCATGACTTTGCTATTGTAAACAGTGTTGCTATGAACATGGTTGTGCTTCTGCTATCGAGGTGAATTTTTGCTGTACGTTATTCCCAAAAGTGGAATAGCAGGGTCAAATGGCATTTCAATCTTTAATTTCTTTAAGAATCGCCAGATGGCTCACCAGAGTGGCTGTATGAGCCTGCATTCCCACCAGCAATGTAGCAGAGTTCTCCTCTCTCCACATCCTCTCCAGCATTTGTTGTTGTTTGTATTGTGGATTTTTGCCATCCTGACCAGGGTAAGATGATATCTCAGGGAAGTTTTGATTTGCATTTCCCTGATGGCTAAGGAAGTGGAGCATTTTTTAAGATATTTGTTGGACATTTTAATTTCATCCCTGGTAAAGTTTCTTTTAAGCTCCAGAGCCCATTTTTTAATTGGGCCATTAGTTTCCTTGGTGTTTAGTTTTCTAAGTTCTTTGTGCACTCTGGACAGTAGAGCTCTATCAGATAAGTGGTTAGTGAAGATTTTCTCCCATTCTGTCGGTTGCCTTTGAGCTCGTGTTACAATCTCTTTATCTGAACAGAAGCTCTTTAATCTCACAAGATCCCAACTGTTGAGAGTTGGTAGCAGTGACTGTGCCATTGGATGTCTGTTTAGGAACCGTTGGCCTAGCCAAATCAGTTCGAGGGAGTTCCCTATCCTTTCGACTATGGTTTTTATAGTCTCTGGCATTATATCGAGGTTCTTGATCCATTTGGAATTAAGTCTTGTACATGGTGACAAGTACGGGTCCAGTTTTAATCTTCTGCATGTGGAGATCCAGTTTTGCCAGCACCATTTGTTGAAGATACTATTCTTTTACCATTGGATTCTTTTGGGCCCCTTTGTCAAAGATCAAATGGCTATAGTTGTGTGGGCTAATATCTGGGTCTTCCACCCTTATCCATTGATCTGTGTGTCTATTTTGGAGCCAGTACCAGGCTGTTTTTATAACTATGGATTTGTAGTATAGACTAAGGTTTGGTATGGTGATACCTCCAGCAGTGCTTTTGTTACTCAGGATTGTCTTTGCTATCCTGGGTCTTTTGTGCCTCCATATGAGCTTTGAGATTGTTTGGTCAACTTCTTTGAAGAATTGCTTTGGGATTTTAATTGGTATAGCGTTGACTTTGTATATTGCCTTTGGTAGGATGGTCATTTTTACGATGTTGATTCTGCCAATCCAGGAACAAGGGAGGTTTTTCCACCTTCTGGTGTCTTTTGCAATTTCTTTGTTTAGGGTTTTAAAGTTTTCATTGTAAAGGTCTTTTACCTCCTTGGTTAGGGTTATACCAAGGTATTTCATTTTTTTAGGGACTATAGTAAATGGGATTGAGTCTCTCAAGGCTTTTTCACTTCTTTCATTCTGGGCATATAAGAAGGCCACTGATTTTTGTATATTTATTTTATATCCTGCCACCCTGCTGAACTTCTGTATTAGTTCCAGGAGCTTCCTGGTGGAGTTTTTGGGATCACTCCGGTATAGGATCATATCATCTGCAAATAGAGATAACTTGACTTCTTCCTTGCCGATGTGTATCCCTTTTATGTCCCTTTGTTGTCTTATGGCTTCAGCTAAGATTTTAAGTACAATATTGAAAAGAAGTGGTGAGAGTGGACAGCCTTGTCTAGTTCCTGATCGAAGTGGGAATGCTTCCAATTGTTCCCCATTCAGTATAATCCTTTCTGTTGACTTGTTGTATACAGCTTTTATTGTATTGATAAAGGTTCCTTCCATTCCAGCCTTCTCTAGGGTTTTGATCATAAAGGGCTGTTGGATCTTGTCAAAAGCTTTTTCTGCATTTATCGAGAGTATCATGTGGTCTTGAACGTTGGACTGGTTTATATGATGAATTATATTTATTGATTTGCATATGTTGAACCAACCTTGTGTGCCGGGGATGAAGCCAACTTGGTCCCCGGGACTGATCTTTTTGATATGTTTTTGAATCTGATTTGCTAAGACTTTGTTGAGAATCTTTGCATATGTGTTCATCACCAAAGATTAGCTTATAGTTTTCTTTTTAAGTGTATCTTCATTAGGTTTTGGGATTAAGAGGATATTAGCTTCATAGAAGGAATTTGGTAGTTTTCCTTTCTTTGCTATTTGATGAAACAGTTTAAGGAGTATTGGTGTTATTAACTCCTTAAGTGTCTGTTAGAACTCTGTGCTGTATCCATCTGGTCCAGGACATTTTTTGGTGGGAAGATTTGAGATTACTTCCTCAATTTCCTTATATGTCACAGGACTATTTAAATAATTCACAACTTCCTGATTCAATTTAGGTAAGTTGTGTTTACCTAGGAATTCATCCATCTCTTTTGTGTTGTCAAATTTCACAGAGTATAAGGTTTTGAAATTTGATGTTATAATTCTCTGGATTTTTTGGATATCAGTAGTGATAACTCCATGTTCATTTCTAATTTTGTTAATTTGGGTTTTCTCTCTTGCTTTTGGTTAATTTAGCTAGGAGTGTAACGATTTTATTGATTTTTTTCAAAAAACCAGTTTTTTGACTGGTTGATTTTCTGTATCGTTTTCCTAATCTCAATTTCAGATATATCTCCCTTTATTTTATTAATCTCCTCTCTTTTACTGCTTTTGGGATCAGATTGCTATAGTTTCTCTAAAGCTTTAAGCTGCATTGTTAAGTTATTTATTTCTGATGTTTCCATTTTTTTGATGTAGGCATTAAGAACTATCAACTTACCTCTTAGGACAGCTTTCATTGTGTCCCAGAGATTTTGGTAAGTTGTATTTTCATTATCTTTTGCTTTCAGGAAATCTTGAATTTCCTTTTTAATTTCTTCCTGAATCCAGTTCTCACTCAGCATCATAGTGTTAATGTTCTATGGTTAGTTGTGTAGGGCTAGTTGTATTTTCTATTGTTTGTTGTGATGTGGATGTCCAGCTTTAGGCCGTGGTGGTCTGACAGGGCACAGACTAGAACTTCAACTTTCCTGTATATGTGTAGATCCATTTTGTAGCCCAATATGTGATCTATTTTGGAGAAAGGTCAGTATGCTGCTGAGAAAAATGTGTATTCTTTGGTGTGTGGATGAAAAGTTCGATAGACATCTGTAAGTTTCTTTCAGGGTTTGCTTAAGTTCCAAAGTGTCTCTGTTAAGCTTTTGACCTGTTGATCTATCCTATGTTGAGAGGGTGGTATTGAAATCCCCAAGAATTATCGTTTGGTTGTTGATTTCTCACTTTAAACGCTGTAGGGTTTCTTAATGAATGTGGGGGGCCCGTATTGGGTGCATATATGTTCAGTATTGTGAAGTCTTCCTGGTGAATTGTACCTGTGACTAAAATGTAGTATCCATCTGTGTCTCTTATGATTTTTTTTGGTTTGAAGTCCACTTTGTCTGACAGCATAATGGCTACCCCTGGCTGTTTTCTGGTTCCATTAGCTTGCAGAATTTTGGACTAGCTTTTCATTTTTAGGATGTGCCTATCTTTTGTGGTGAGATGAGTTTCCTGAACACAGTAGATTGATGGGTTGTGGCTTTCAATCCAAGTTTGTAATCTGTGTCTCTTAATCAGTGAGTTAATACCATTGACATTCAATGTTACAATGGAGAAATTATTTTTAATTCTAGATATTTTTTATATTTAGTGAATTTGTAAGCGTACTGTTTGACATTTATGTTTTGGTGGTATTATACTTCCCTTCTGTCCTCCTGGATATGTTTGTTTTTTCCTTCAAGTTTGTGTATCATTTCTAGCATTTTTTGAAGGCCTGGTTTGGTAGACATGTATCCCTTCAAGTTGTCTTTGTGCTGGAAAACTTTTCTTTCTCCCTCAATCATGACAGATAGTTTTGCCGGGTATATCAGTCTGGGTTGGCATTTTTGCTCATTTAATACTTGAAGTACGTCTCTCCAAGCTCTTCTTGCTTTTACTGTTTCCATTGAGAAGTCATTTGTTATTCTAATAGGTTTACCTTTAAAAGTGACTTGCTTTTTTTCTCTTGAAGCTCTCAGCACCTTTTCTTTGTCTTGAATGTGGAGTGTTTTGACTATTATTTGCCGTGGCGGTTTTCTATTTTGGTCATATCTGTTTGGAGTGTGAAATGCCTCTTGTATTTGGATGGGCCTCTCATTCTTTAGTTGAGGGAAGTTTTCATTTATGATAATTTGAAAAATTTCCTCAGGTGTGGTATTTTGGGATTCTTGCTCTGGTATTCCATGAATGCATATGTTAGGCTTCTTCAGGATGTCCCATATCTCTTGAATGTTCCTCTCCAGGATCTTTTTGGCTTTAACAATCTCTTCCATTGAGCTGGTTAATTCTCCCACTTTGTCCTCAAGATCTGAAATTCTATTTTCTGTCTCATTTGTTCTGCTGATAAGACTCTCTGCTGAGTTTTGGGTTGAAGATAACTTGTGTTTTAGTTCAATTTTAAACTCTGCCTGAGACTGTTTTAACTGCTCTATGCCTATTTTTGTTTCTTGAACTGTTTATATCAACTCTTCCAAGTGCCTATTGTGTTCCTGTTCAAAGTGGTTGATGCGGTTGTTTAACTCCTCTTGGATTTCCTCTTTCATTGTGTTAATCATGGTAATGATCATACTTTGAAAGTCGTTATCTTGGGTCTGGCTTTCTTGGCTATTTTCTGTGAATTTGTTCTGGTCGGAATCCATCATTATGGGGTAATTCTTTTGGTGGGAGATTGGTCTTCTTGGGTTTTGTTTCTTATGGATCTGCACCTTGACTTGGGCATTGTTGTTTTGTCTTTTAGGACCTTTCAGTTTCTGTGTGTTTTTGACTGAACTGATTTAGTTGGTATTACTATACTTGGGAAGTTATTACTAGTGCTTGCCTTGGAGTTGGGTACGTTTGTCTTTTGTTATTGTTATTTCTTAGATGAGGCTCTTAGGCTGTTAGTACATCAGTTAAGTCAGGTTAAGTAGACAGGGGGTGAATATTAGTATGCTAGTGCACTTTTACGATTTAGTATCTTGGTGATATGTGAGGGTGAGTGGTATACTCCCTGGAGTTGTATGTGTTTTTGGGGTGGCTGTATGGAAAAGTTAATCTACAGTGATTAATACTAGAAAGGAACAGTAAGGTGGAAAAAAAAGGAGGTTTACTTATCTTTGGGCTGGATGTGAAGAATCTCTCCCATGTGATAGGATGATTGTAGAGTTCTTCAGATGTATGGCCTTTGACCCTTAGAACTTTGCTTGAGTTTCCTTTGGTCTCTATTGAATTCTGATAGCAGCGTCTCTTCCGTGGACCACATGCATGGGTCCCCGGTGGGCCGGAAATGCAGAAGGGCTGATGTTGATGGCAGAATTCTTCACCTGGAACCTGGGACTTGGTTTAGTGGCCCATTCAAGCTCCAGGGATGGAGGAATGTGAGCAAGTCCTGTCTTCAGGCGGGACAAGTGGGCAGGAGGAAGAAAGAGGTTGGGGCCCGGGGCGTGGTCCAGGCAAAACTGGAGGCAACCTGGGTGTCGCTGGGACAGGGGGCCGCCTGGGAGTGGTGGGCGAAGTCACCTGGGATGGAGGACTGGGAGCGTGGTGGGGTGGACCCTAATACTTAATTTCTAAGGAATGACTTTTTGTGAGACCACAGATCCATTATTCTTACTCAAATAATTGTGGTCCAGCAGTGGTGATCTCCTACCCATCTTCTCTCTGAACATACAAGTGTTTATGGTGAATAATTCTTGTCTAGACACCTCTGCTGTGTTCTACCTTGATGGACCACCTTGTTCCATCTCCTGGAAGGCTAAGGGAACATTTTGAGCATCTTTATATCTAATAGATGTGTAACTTTATGTAGTTAGGTATGAAATACAGAGTTGCTGCTTTCATTGAACTTTTCTTGAAGTGCCAAGCCTATATGTCTTTGATAATTTTCCTTTGGCAATTTCTCTGGAAATGACTGGCTTCTCTCTATGCCTCTAGAAAATATCTCTGCACCATCATCAAAATCATCATCATCATTATCTTATATGTCTACATTCAACATTTCAACAAATTGCCACCTAATTACATGATATTAAAGGATCTTTCCAAGTGCTTCAGAGAAGATTACAGACTCTAACAAATAAAACTGATTTCAACTTACAGAATATGAAAATGAGATGAGATCTTAAAGAAAAATGTATTTGACTCTTCAAAATCACAAATGCTAAGAGTTCCTTAGAAGGTATGCCTTCAATCCTGCAACCAGTTAATGGCAGATATAAAAGTGAAATCGAAATCTTCAGATGGTTCCTCTTGTCTGTTTATCACTACAAGAGGCCTCCTCTGTTCTGTTTTTTAAATTAAATGAATGTATGTTCCTTATGGGAGAACAGACAGAGATCCTATAGAATAAAAAAGTTGACACCTTGCTCCAGTGGATGTCAAAGATTTACTTTAATGTTAGCATTTTACTTACTTACTTACTTACTTTATTTATTTATTTATTTCACAAAAGACTAAAATCTAAGGCTCCTATAATATATTCGATCAAGATTCTGAAGGTAGAGTCTAGAAAATGAGTTTTTAAAATTCTCCACTATCACTTCTGGTGTGCCTCCTAGTTATAGATCACTATTAGTAGGGGCAACTGGGTTTCGATGTCCTTGCTCTAGAATGCAGTCTCAAATCTTTCACTTATTCTGAGGCCTAGAGGAAGCAGCTTAATCTTTCTGAACTTCAAAAATGCGTGCATGTAAAAAAAGCCAGGAACAGATCCTATAGAAACAGTGACAGGAAACAGCATGAATAAGCGTTCTTTTATATTGGAATATTGGATGTATCACATTGTTCTCTGAGAAGATAGTGCATTTGCCCTGGTGGTTGAAGATAGATACTCCATGGGTCAGAAACACTTGAGTGTCAAGTCCAGATTTTCTTTGTGCTGCTTATTTGTCTTTGGGAGAATTACTCAGATTTTCTGGACCCAAGTGTTGTCCTTCTCATGGGATAGCTATAGCACAGTGCTTGACATGCAGTCAGTTAAAATGAACTGCATTTATTATCAGTTACTTTATTCTAGCATGTAATGTGCAGGTCTTCCATTTTGGAGGACCTTCTCCTAACTTTATTGCAACTAAATGGCACCAGCTATTCATAAAATGTTATAAGACTGACATAACTTGATTATCATAAATAGATCTATTTGCTATTTATAAACTATAATTTTATTTAAACACATATATTTATAAATGCATTATTATATACAAGCCAAACTCTTAAATCTATCAGGGCATAATATATACTTCAACATAATAATGGATCTTTAATTAGCCACAATAAAATGTACAGATCTAAACTCTACAGATTGATGAATTTTAAAAATGTACACATCCATATAATGTACATCACTACATGACATACAAGAAAAGTAGTATTCCATACAAGAAAAATCAGTATCCCACACAAGGAAAACAATATTACCCTCACTCTAGAAAGTTCCTATGCGACCCAGTCAATCCTACCTTCAGCCATGTTGGAAAGAGCAGCCACTTCCCTATTCCTATCATCATGGATTTTTCAGGACTTCTTATCAATAGAATCTTACAGTGTGATGTCTTTGACAACTGGCTTCTTTTGCTCAGCGTAAGGCATTTGAAACTCATTCAAGTAGTAGTACTTTATCAGTTAACATACTTTTAGCTGTTCAATTAATATGTACTCCACTGGATCCACTAATTTCATAAACCACATACAAAGAAGTATTCCAGATTTTCAACTTTTAAAAAGACCAGTTACTGACAGGAGATCAGTAGCAGCTGGTGGTGAGAATGGGAATGAAACAGGATGAGAGTAAAATCTCTCATTTGGCCATTGTGCTGCTTCAGTCGGTTGAAAGGCCAACCAGTCTTGGGTTGAGATCTGATATATTTTAATGCATATAAAGTAAAATTAGTACCACTCATGAATGTACATTTTCAAGAACGAGGTGATGTTCAATTGAAAATCTTTCTAGTGATACATCATAGTACATGTCCCATACAATTGCAAGGTGACACATTATGTCATCTTTTAAAAACAGAAGGAAAATATTTTACAGAATTGTCATTGTTTCATATGTATGTCAGAAAGAGGGAAAGAGGTATCATTCACTCAAAGTCAACAGTGTCTTCTTGCCTCAGAGACTTTTAGCATGTACTATTTGAGTCAAGTTCTCTTGCTAAAAGGACTTAAGGATTATAGGATGTAGCTTTACGTAGTTTATCACAAGCTACTGGTTTGGAACCAATCCAGAACAGTAAAGGCCTAACAAAACCCACAATGTATTGCAGACAGAAAGAGAGGACCAGGAAAGATGCCAACAAAGCAGACCTTCTAGTGGTGGCTCTTCAGTAGTACATGTTTTAGTTCATCTGCCTGGTTGCTGATAAATGACCATCAAATGGCTTAAGGGAACAAGGGGTTCTCTTATGATTATCTGGTTACAGTTCTCAGTCCAGTTTGACAGGAGAGTTCACCCCAATACCAGGGCTGAGGGAACTGGCCACACCATCTCTATGTAATGGCTGAGAGATGGACAATCCTTACTTGCCAGACCATCATGTCTGGCTGAGTGTACACAAGGATGCCAACTCTCACAACCAGCTCTCTGTATTGTATTCATCTGTTCACAGCCTAGTCCCACCCACCATAAGCTGGGCCCTCCTCATCAGCTAGACAATCTCCTGCAGGCTTGCTCTGGGCCCAACTCAATCACTAATTCTCCACAAATGTGCCCAGAGCTCAAACTCTCAACTATCAAGTTGACACCTGTGCCTAACTATGACAGCACGTCACTGAGTTCAAGACATCAGATGTCTGATTGCACCTGGGGAGACGTAGGGAGAAATTTTTTTGGCTTTAAGAAAAATCATTGAAAGAGGGATCTGCTTTCATTGTCATTAAAGACGATTCTCTGTAGAAACAGATGCTGATCTGTCTAATGTTAGGGGATTCAAACTTAGAGTCCAGATGATTACCGATTGATTTAAGTGGTTTGGCTATTTCAGTCTTAATTTATTTTTTAAATGTTCTGCTGTGTACATGTTTCAATGTGCATACTGGGTCACGTAATATGCAACTTATGAATAAATAGATGTATGTTCATTCATGCAGATACAAGGAAATAAACGTATGTCACCATATTCTGAATGAACTGAACTGTCTGATTGCACAGGTAAGGAATCTAGCACATCATAATACTAAGCTGTTTCTGTATATCCTCCCCTCTGTGAAGTAGTTCTCACCTCTAAACTTCAAAGTGAAGAGGAATGAGTATAGAGCAACAGTGTCACAGTGTTTTTGCTGTATTTTATGTCATGTGCTGCTTAGTCTCATAAGCTGTATTTTTTAAAAAATATAACTGCACCTCTGGAGCTTGGTTGAGTACCATGTAAAGTATCCATTTCAATAAATATAGAGCCTTCTCAAACAATAGATAATATTTTCTTGGGCTATTCATCCAAAGTTTTGCATATTCCTTTACTATCTAAACATGCTGAGCACTTTAATTAGAGGCAGATTTATGTAGACATTTCATTTTCTATTTTGAAACTTGAATTTATCCCACCTTCGTGAACTAGTTTATTGTTTTCCTGGAAGGTTTAATGAGTGGGAGAAAGAAAAAATAGAAGCAAGAAAAAAGAGGGGGCAAGAAGAAAGGGAGAAACTTCGAGTCATCAGAACTGAAACTGTGATTATTTTTAGACAAATAACAGCAGTTGATGCTACCATAATAAGTCTCTGTTTTGTGTGGTGCTTTTCTTCCAAAGAACTTCAAGCCTTTTGTAGAGGCGATCACATGATGAGTCAGCACCAAGAGGAACAATACAAGTTTCCTCCCTATTTGGTTTTATTGATAGCCACCTTCGGGAGCATGTAAGCTGATTTAACCGAGATGAGGGATTATGTGCTCATCTGAGAAATTGAAGGGAAAATTGTGTGTTTTTTTTTTTTTACTTATTTGATTTCTTTTATACTTTTACAAGCATATTGAGTACTTATCCCTGCTTCCTTCCACGGTCCTTCCTTCTTATCTGTTCATCAATCCCTGCCACTCCTTCTTACCCTCCTAGGGTTTCCTCTGGCCTGTGTACTCTTGTGGGGGTTCAGGCCTCTGTGGCATACCAACTTACCTCTCTTTGGGCCACCCCACTGATAGGGGCATTTCCCTTCACTCATTCAACTTTGGTCCCCAAGTTTCCACTGCATGTTCTTATCTCTCTTGAGTTCCTAGGCAGTCTATGGGGGCATGTTGGTGTATCATTTATTATACGGGTCTGGTAAGGACAACTCACTGCAGTGAGTTCCTAGATGCAGCAGTCCTGCCTTGAATGGAATGCCTTGTCCAGTGGTGAACCTTCCCAACTTTAGGCTCTTACAATCTCACCACTCTTTCTTCTTCAAGATTCCCAAAGCCTTAGGATGGGGAGAGGTTAGGGTGGGCTGATTCTGGGTGAGCCTTGCTGAGGTGCTTGCACTTGTCCACTTGCTGTCCACTTCACTGCTCTTCTACTGCCCTGAGCTGCATCCTCTCAGGGTGTTGAGAGGGAGAATGTTTAATGTGAAGAGGGGAAAACTAAAAAGAGAAATAGATGATACAGAGGAAAGATCAGAAGTGAGGTTCACAGGTTATTTTCCAGGTGACTTTGTTTCCTTCTGTTGCTTTCTACTTCTACATGATTTAATTGTTTTTCATCGGATGGTATCCAGATCCTGTCAGGGAATTTTCTGGCAGTTCAGAATGTTTTGAGGAGTTTCAATCTGCCCCCTTTTTTGAGTTGCCGGTGCTGCTACTTGGTGAGATTGTGTCTATTCAATGGAGAAAGCATTTGCTGAGAAGTTTTATTTTGTGTGGGTACAATGGAAACCATACTTTTCCAATATATGTGCTTCAGACCTTGTGATAAAAAGTCTCTATGTGTACTTATCATAAGTGCATATGACAACATCCTTAAAATGCTTGCTAGTGTTCATATTCCTAGCAGTTTGCTTCTCGCTGACTGATTCTTTTCTTCTAAAGTACCCTGACTCACTACTTCTAGAAAACAGCCCCTGCCGGACTTAATTGCTCATGCTGATGGATTACTCTATAGATCTAGTCTGTTATTTTTCATGCATTATGCATTTAGTCTCTCCAATTAGTATGTAATTTCTCAAGAACAGAAACTGTGATTGTTGCTTCCTTTGGGAATGTTTACTGTCTTAACTGCTGTGAGTGTACGTGTAGACTCTCCACCCCTTTTCAGGTGTGCCATGCCTCCTGTACAAAGAGCATCATAGACTTTGATAAGTTTAGTTCTTACCCTCATGACTCATTCACTTGTTCTATTAATATATTTGATTTCCTGCTATATACTAGAAGCTGTTTCAAATTCTTCAGTAAACAGACAAGAATTTCCAACTTCATGTGGTTTGAATTTTTGCAAGGAAAAGATAGAAAATAAATATAGTACATTAAAAACTTTGTAAGTGTTCAGTATTAAGGAGAATAAAATACCTAGAAAATAATATCTGAATCAAGACCACAAAAAAAGACATTGCAAACCATGAAAGAATCTGGATGGAAATTCCTTATAGAAGACGGTAAGTTGTAGACCCAAGGCAAAAGGAAAAAGGCTAGTTTGATCAAGGAAGAAAAAAGAAACTAGAAGGACTGGGACAGGGTGAACTTCAAGACAAGTAATAGAGAAGAGCCGAGGAAAGCCATGAGTTCCAGAGTGAAGGACCCTGGAAATGACTGAGGACCTCAGAGGGAAGCAGGGGCCTCTATGACAAGGTACCGTTAAGACTGATTGTCTTAAGTAATAGAAATCATAGTCTCATGTTTTTTTTTTTTTTTTTTAACAGGGGAGAGCGCGAACGCAGTCCCCCACTACCACAAATTATGCAGTCGAGTTTCCCACATTTGGGGAAATCGCAGGGGTCAGCACATCCGGAGTGCAATGGATAAGCCTCGCCCTGGGAAAACCACCTTCGTGATCATGGTATCTCCCCTGCCAGGTAAGTATAGTCTCATGGTTTTATAAGTGAGACTAAGATTCATGTATGTGTAGAGCTTGTTCCTTCTGAGGCCTTCTTCCTTAGCTCATAAACTCATCTCCACGACCACATGATGTTATACATGTGCATCCAAAGTTCCCTGTTTGAAGGAAATAGAGAAATAGGGAAAAACAGCCAATGAATCTGTAGGCAGGAAGACAGTACACCAAACTGCTGTGTAAATAGCTATTATTATACCCATAGATTGGAAGATCATGCAACACTCAGCTTAGAAGTCTTCTTCTACAGCAGAGGTAGAGGATCGCAACACCCTGACAGGATGCAGCTTAGAGCAATAGAAGAGCAGTGAAATAGACAATGGTCAGCCATAATGCAAAGTACCAGCGACTCAGCAAGGTCTACCCAAAGTCAGAACAACCCAGTCTCCCCATCTTAAGTCTTTGAGAACCTCATAGAGAGGGCATGGTGAGATTGTAAGAATCTGCAGATGGGAAGGTTCACAGTTGGACAAGACATTCCATTCGAGGCTGGACTATTGTATCCACTACAGTGACACTTGTCCTTCCCAGACCTGCATAATGACTGGCATACCAATATGCCCCCATAGACTATTAAGGAACTTAAGGGAGATAAGAACATACAGTGGAAACCTTGGGGGACTAACAGTGAATGAGTGAAGGAAAATGTCCCTATCATTAGGATGGCCTGAAGAGAGACAAGTTGTTATTCTACAAAGCCTGAACCCCCACAAGAGTAGACAAATCAGAGGGAACCTTGGGATCCATAGAAGCAGACAATAGGGTGGGATTGGTGAAGGAATAGGAGGGAGAGACATTAGAGGGAACCAGAGATAAGTACTTGGTATGCTTGTAAAAGAAGAAAATTTAAAAAAAGAGTAGACAGTCCAAAGGAAACCCTGGGGTCCATAGAAGCAGACAGGCAGGAGAGTGGGAGTGAGTGAGATGGGTTGATGAAAGGAAGGAAGGGCAATGGGTAGGAAGGGGGTGGAGAGAAGCAGGGATAAATGCTCAGTATGCTTGTAAAAACTAGAAAAATAAAAAATTATAATAAAAAGCCAAAGTTCCCCTGTTTGCAAACAGACCAATATTATTGGCTTAAAAATCATTGTGATGACCTCATTTTCATTTGGTTAAATACACTTTCTCCAAATAAAGTCACATTCTGGAGTGTGAGAGATGAGAACTTCAACATAGCAATTTGGGGAGAACATGGTACAAGCCATAAGAGAGCTTTTTGGAGCTTTTTGAGCATAAGTGCATACCCCATTTAAGTTTTTAAAACATTACTCTGGTTTCTGTGTTAAATTAGAAGCTCAGATAGTCATTTTGTAATGATGTAGGCAAGAAACTATGATGGGGATAATAAAAGTTGATGCTAGAGACAGTTGGATTCAGGGGATGCTTTAAAGGTTGGACAGTTTTTTTTTCAAGATGTAAATTATGGGAAGATGAGTAAAGAATTATTACCATTTTCCATTTTTAGAGAGATGAAAGTGAGAGGACCGAGTTTGGAGGAGAATATAAGGACATCGAGGGCATAAGAGTTTTGAAGAGCCTGTTGCATATCCAAGTGCAGATGTGAAAATCCAGTTCAGGGCATCTGTCTGGAAACTGGTAGGGAGATCCACTGTGAGCATCCTTGATGCTGAGATGCTGAAAGAGAGAGAGAAGGAGAGAGAGAGAGAGAGAGAGACAGAGACAGAGACAGAGACAGACAGAGACAGAGAGAAGAACCAAGTACTTGGTTACAAAAGCATTTGAAGCCGAAAGACATAAAAAGAACATAGTAAAGGAGAATGGTGGGAGCTGCCAGAAAAGAATAAGAGAGCTGGTCAAGTGTCGTGTTCTTCTTGGAGTGAAGAGAATCTTTCATGAAGTCCACACAGTCAAGTGCAGGAGAATGAAGGGATGACATGGTTATGCACTGTGGAGAGCATGCATACCTTATCAAAGGCCTAGGTGGGAAACATCAATAATTTGATTGAAATAGACTCAAAACAAGTTGAGAATATTAGATGAGGAAGTATGGTCCATGTCAAGTGTCCCTATCCTATAGGAAAGGAGAGACCTGGGCGGGGACTGGAGGAAAGAACATAGTTTATTTATGTGCTGATCTTAATTGAAAAAGGAAATAAAATGCATGCAAGAAAAGAGCATGGGTCCTTCTTGAAATTGCTCTAGAATACCTTCTAAATGTTAGCATTATTTGAAATGTGGTAATAACAATATGCCTTTTTCTTTTGTTAGATGGTGAAGTTAATACATGCAAAATGTTTTGGTAGATGTTAGGAGTCATATATACATACATATATATACATATATATATACATATATATATATAAATTGCTGAAAGTAAACAAACATGTGTGTTGATAGATGCACAAATGTATATGTCAAGGCTATTTTGCATATTTATTCATACAGAGACTTCTTAAAGTCAACATACAGTTCTTTGGATTTGAAAAAGATGAGCTATTATGTGTCATTGTTGATATAGCTTTGCATTCATGGACAAGGAAGCATCTGGGAGATAGACAAAAGATGAGAAGCTTACTAGCTTCCACCCTTAAGTGTACTGTTCAACCAGACTTAGTTTTAAATAATCGGTGTGCAGTGGATATAACAATCCCTGCCTCTGAGGATTAACAAATGGAAGTCAAAGCATTTATATGGAAGTTTCAACACATGTAAGTGGTCATTCCATTTTTTTCCAAATTAAGGAAATTGAGTTCTCCAAACCTGTCTACTTACAACTTGCAATGTTAACAGCCAATGTTTTTCCAAGGTATTCTTCTGAACCTCTGATTCAACAGATTTTAAAAACAGCAATATTTAAAGAAACCATGCTGTTCATCATGCTTTTTAAAAAATTAGTCAATATCTTAGTGGTTTGAGCATTGATGCTAAAAACCAGCCAACCACCATCCTGTACTGAGAAACAAAGATCAGTTTCTTTGTAAACAGTTTATAAGAATCACCTTTGCAAGTTGGTAGGTGGTTTATAGCTGTGTCTGTTACTAAAGATTTTTATTAGTAGTGAGCTTTGGTATTAAGAAACTGTTTCTTCATTTTCCATGCCATAGGGAACAATAGCTCAATTTAAATTATGTCTGGTATGTTGATTGTCTATGCAAAAAGTTACATTTACAGACCTATGAGTCCACAACAATGCGTCTCCAGAACACTGGGAAAAGTGGAAAAGTGAATGTGATGATTTCTTCTCAGTCAAGATTTTACTAAAAAATCTGTGTATTGTGTCACAATCCTCACTAACCTCTCTATGACGAGATTAATATACAAATTCTCTGATTTTACATAGACATATTTAGGATTATTTGAAATGAGACTTTAGCAAATTCACTACTTCTACCTGACAAATAATAGCTTTTCCTGTATCATTCACAATTGATGGGTTAAAAAACTGTAATCTTGTTAAATCAGTCATAGAGTATACTTGACTTAATATGGTTTGTGCTTCGTGGGGATGATAAGTGGTTTTTCAAATTTGTTTTTCTAGTGCAATCATAGGCTGAGAAAAGAAATAGCAAGATGAATAATCCACTAATTCTGTGGTCATTCAGACTAGAATCTCCAGACTGAATAGATGTTAGGAGTCTATATTTTACAAACAAAACTTTTAGAGTGCTGAAATTTCTAAAATATTATTAATTAAATGACAAAAATACGGTTAAAAGACAGTGTTCCTTGAGTTTCTTTGGTTTCTACACATCTTCTAAGCAGACTCATTGTCTACCTTTGCTCTAGTCTATATTCCAGGAACACTTAGTATTATAGAGCCTGGGAGTGTAGAGAGAGTGTCTCTTCCAACAGTAAGTGCCAGGCTTGCTGATAGCATGGGACATAGAGCTGTTGATTTTATCTTATAAGTAGAACAATCATGTTTGCTGGTAAGTTTAACAGGGATTTAATTTCCCTTGGAAGCATGATAGACATGCTTACAGCCCATCATTCACAACTTGGGTTTCTAAGTTCAGAAATCCTTCCCTTTGCCACAGCCTCTGTGCGTCTAGATGTCTCTTGCTCCTCTTATATCACCATATGGAAATGGGGATTTGTAAAACTGTCACAAAAAAAGTGACTTCCTGACTAATACTACTGAGAATTCTTTGTCTTTGTATTAGCCAGGATTTCTCATAGGAACAGAATCAGTAGAACACACATCATTATGAGAGGGCTTTGATCTGATCTTCTTACATGATCAGAGCTTAAGGAGTTCCACAGTAAACATCTGAATTCTGGAGAGCAGCTACTTGGTTCCAGAACTGGGATCCACAGAACAAACAGGACCATTGATGCATCCCTAGACTAAGGAAGAAGGCTTAGAAGCTCCTGGAGAGACACTGGTGTAGATGTACAAAGGCTGAAGATCTGATGTCCAAGATAAGGTCCACTCAAGAAGAGCTGAGTATGGGGGAGTCAATCTTTGAAAATCATTATCTCATTTCTTGTCTATTTTCCGTGAGTTTATTCTGGTTGTATTCCATCATTATGGAGTTGATACTTTTTGTAGGAGATTTGTTGTCTTCGCTTTTGTTGTCTCTCATGGATTTGAGTTGTGACTTGGACAAGCTTCACTCTCTTTCCACCAGCCTTCTTGGAGATCTTCACTATTCAGTTTGCTGATCCACATGCCAATCACCTCTGGAAACACCCCGGTGGTTATACATAAAAATGTGTTTCACAGATTGTCTAAGCATTCTTCAATCCAGGCAAGTTGACAACCAAGGTTATCCCTCGGGCTCTAATTCAGGAGCCTTGTGTTTTCTTACTAGCATATCTGAGGCTACCTTAGTGTACAAATAGAGTAAAATATCAGACCTCACAGTCCTAAATGAGTACATATGTCTGAAGTGCTTGAGCTTCTGAAAAAAAAGGTTGGTGTCTTGACTTTAAAAAAAAAAAAACTAGCAAATGACCAAAATGCTTTAATAGACTGGCCTGTCTTCATTATATTTTAAAGCTGGTGACTGTCCACTAGGTTATAAGCTTTTAATAGGAAAAAAACATATTTTTGCTTCTATGGTCATAGTTTAGTTCCCTGCTCTGTGTAACATCATAGGTCTCAGTAAATATGTAAAAAACCAAAGTCAAATAAAGTAGCTCCTCTAAGGGCATTTTCCAAATAGTCCCTTTAAATTATTTTCTTCAGTTATGAATCTTTAGGACTGCACAATGGGCATTATTAATATTTAAGAACTAATAAAGTTTTTACATTGTAATTTTATCAGAATCACTTTCTTTAAAATGGGCCACATTTCTGAATGTGTCTTGCCTGTATCCAGGCTCATGAAATGCAGCACAGTGGTAAACTAAGATGCTGTCTTTTCTTCTGTATATCCATATCTATAAAATAAGTCAACTGGACAAAATGAGGTTTAAAATAATTTTCAACTTAATGAGTCTATCATCCTATGGCCCTGGTCTCCAGTTTTTCTCATCTGAATCTAAAGAAAAGCTATTCACTTAAAAGTCAATCTCATTTGAGTTTACATTTTAGGAGATTTACTTTCTCTCTTTAGGAAGGCACACCTGTTTTTGTTAGAGATGAAAAAGAAAAACAAAAAGCAGTCTGCTGGGAGAGAGAATTTGTGCCAATCCTAGGTCTGGTTGCTGTTTACTGATCCTCGGCTACAGTTCTCTTCCATCACCTATGCCAGATGTTTAATCTGAGTCCTGGTGTGTCAGCTGTTTTGTGGTCTTAGGTCAGGATGTAGATTAAGGCTGGAGCTGAGAATTGGGATCCATCCCTATAGAGTTTCCATTGATTTGCCTCTTGTTCTGAGATCCTTGGAATGGAGCACTAAAAAGTGTGTTTGAAATTCTAACCACAAATATATGCTGTTATCATGGTTTTAAATGTGAATCGTCCCTCACGGACTAATGTGTTTGAATCTTTAGTTGTTTGGGGAGGTCATGGCACCTTTAAGAGGTGGAGTTTAGAGAAAGGAGTCATGGAGATGGGCCTTGAGGTTCATTAGCCCCACTTTATTTCCTAGAGAAGTCTGCTCTTGCAGCTTGGAGTTGAGTTCTCTCAGCCTCATTGATAGAGGTGACTTAGGCACCTCCAACTTCTGCCAGTTAGCCATGCCTTTCCTGTCATAATGAATTTTATTTCCTCTCTGGGACCATAAGCTGAATAAATCTCCTTTTCTCCCTTTAAGTTACTCGAGTTTGAGTCTTATCTCACATCAACAGAGAAGAGTAACTGTCAACACAAAATTCCATTTATTGTTCATGAGTTTAGAATACTTATCAAGACTGGAAATTATACCCATGTGCCAGGTGTCCCTGTGAAGACAGGAGCTTGGGAAACAAACATAAGAAAATGCTGATGCTCTGACTATTGGGTATAATAAAGTCCTTTGTTTCTAATTCAGGAGTCTTGCATCTTCTACCAGCACTGTGAGACTACTGATCTTATCAATAGAAGTGGGCAAGAAAGCACCTGACAGGGCTCAGCACTCAACAGTAAAACTTAGAGCTGCAACATTTCATTGAAAGGGTTTGGAAATCACAACTGCAGCTATGGCAGTTTGTGTATTATCCAGGCCAGAAATGCACTTGCTCTCTTATCAGGTTGGGTGTGAAGTACGTAGAATGTGGGGGTGTGGTGTCCTCAGGCATAACGGGGCAAAGGAAGGAACCACAGCTATGAGCAGGAAAGGTTGGAGAAAGTAGTTTTGAACTAAGGTAGTATCTTAGCAACTTAAGGTCCTGGTTTTATTGCTACATGTGCTTGGGAGATGATTCTCATAAAGATTAATCATACCACAAGTGTTTTGCATCAGAAAATAATGAAGAACAGAACCTGACTTCTGGATTCTGGCCTTGGAATTCTAGATTGCCCATCCAAGTGGGTCTTTCACAAGCCTCACTGTCACCAGACCACTGCACTAATTCATTAAAGCTAATTTTTTTTCTTTTTGAAAGGTGAGTTGCACATTTTCAGACTGAAATCTGAAATAAGTATGCTTCCAAGTACATTCTATATGGAGGATGATATAAAGATCTAATAGTGACAAAGTGACAAAGAGTCTTTCTACAGAATAGTAATGAAAGGAACTGGCTGGTCTATTCTTTGACTTGTTACCCCTGGCATGAAGAAGTCAATCTTCTAAAATGCCTTCCTTCAAAACATTTTTTTCTTGTATTTGGTGACACCAGGAACCTAAGTATGTGCAGTTGTGGTATGCATATGCATGCATTTTCTGGGCATGTATGTACACGTGTCTAAAGTTGTAAGGAGGACACAGAAGAGAAAAGCTAAAGGGAAAAAATTTGCCAAAGCTTCATGTTAAAAGAATCCTGAGTCAATGTTATTCTAGGCAGAACACACAAATTTCAGCCTAGAAATTGGCAAGTCAGTTATATTTTTCAGATGAGCAACGTGCATGCTTTCAGAATGATGGAAGAATATTTCAACATTAATTTTTAAAAGCCTTTTTTATGGATGAAAAAATTGCCAGGCTCACCCAGACTGAGTTGGGCTGCCACTATTTGATTTGGACCAAACATGTTCTCAAGGGACTGGGCCCCTCTCTGGCAAATCAACCTGCTCTTTGGAGAAGAGATGGTATACTTGTGAAATGGTATGGAATGAACCACAAGTCGACTAGATTTTCTGCCTTGCTTCATTGCAGATCATCTGGCAAACTTCCTTACCTTTTTCTGAAGAACACAAAGAATCCACAGCCAGACAGTCCTCTTTCAGTGCAAGAAATATTTAACGTTGTAAAACCTTAGTCAGAAGCCAGCAACTCCATTTCAAGTTGACTTAGGCAACTTACTTTCTTGCATTCATTTTCCTGTGTATGAAAAGATTTTGCTCATTTGGCTGAATTTAAGATGTTAAGAGAATAGATTCTGCATTACCTATGAATTAGCATAAGCTCTTGGGGGCTGTTTCAAAGGGAGCTTGTCATGTAGGAATCTCTTTTCTAAGAACTGCTTCTGTGCCTTGAGCCCTCAAAACTGTACCCCAGAAAACAGGTTGCTCAATTGATGCCAAGATCCTGAACAGAGAGTTGATTCGAGGTGAATGAGGGAAGCTGATCTCAAGTTGAGTGGTACTTACTAGTTTCTCCCTTCCTCAGAAATTTGAAAGGGAACATTAGAATCTAGGTCACCTGCTTGGGACTCTAAGAATCCAAATGACACAAAGCTATTTGCTTCTGACTAGAAGGAGGGGGTTGTCTGTCTGCAAAGAGAAAGACATTGCACTGGCACTCAGAAACCAAAGGGGACTGAAGCATAGATAGCTGCTGGTTCCCAGAGGATGGTACTGGGAAGTCTCTATTCGGTTCCTGACTCTAGGCCAGTTCCTCATTCTAGGTCTTTGCACACCCTGGCTCATGTCCGTTCCCTTGGATTGTACAAGATAACCTCACATCCTGTCCACAAATTTTACTTTTAATATATATAAATTGGAGCAATTTCTGTCCCTTGGAACCACATGATTCCCAAGCTTGAAATAATTCCCTCTGAGTTTTGGAAAAGCTAGAAATGCCATCCATATAAAAACTGTCTTAACAAAGTATGTGTGTGTGTGTGTGTGTGTGTGTGTGTGTGTGTGTGTGTGTGTGTGTGTATGAAGTCACACAGATCAATATTAGGTACATTCCTCTTTTTTACTTCACCTTATTAATTGAGACAACATTTTTCACTGAATTTGGAGCCCACCAATTCTGTTGATCTGAGTGATCGACAGGTTCCAGAGAGCTGTTTTTCTTTCCCCACCAATACTGGGTAACAGAACAGTGCTATTGTGTCTGATTTTGATATAGGTGTTGGTCATGTAGACTCAGATCCTCATTCTTTGCCATCTCATCAATGTCACAAGATTTTTAATATACAGAAATATTTGTAATGTTATTCACTGTGATGAGTGCATATGTGTTTGAAACTGACAAAAAAAAAGGGACTGAAAGAAGTATCCTCACCACAAAACAACAAGAGAAAAAAAGAAATCTCCGAAAGCCTTTCAGAACAAAACTCCTCCATCTCCTTTATTCTTGAGAATTCTTGCCTGTTCAGGTCAAGTCCATTTTGATAATATAACCCAACAGGTTACTGAGCAGAAATTCTCAATGGGAATTGGGAACTCAGCTATGAGCACAGTCTTCATTTTATCAGAACACTGAATGATGACCTTTCCTAAACCACACTTCAGCTAAACTAGGCTTTGAATCCTTGATAACGATAAAACAATTCTGTCAACTGAAAAGTGTGACTCTGGCATTATGGACCAGCCATGGCAACTGCATGTCTGTGCGTGACATGACAAAATAATTAGAACTAATGACAGTTAATCCAGGCTGCGCTTTCAAGTAACCCAGAAGATTTTGGAACCGAGAAAGAAGCACCGTGGTCTGGCCTACACTGGAGGTGTGAGAAGCCAGGTTACTGCCGTTCACAGGGAATTGGGATGAATCATGATCATTTCTGTCAGCCTGAGGTTGAAAGTGAAACCCTAGTCAGCCATCAAGATTTGCTCAGCTGAAGGTCTACATGGTGGGAAGCAAAGCGCAGAATTGACTCACAGGTAGTCCTAGACCTGTAGGTAGAAGCTCACTCCTTGTGGTATCTGGCTTATCACATCATCGAAGACTCTCTTTCTTACCTCCTTCTCTATGCGTATATGTAAGAAGTAGGATTAAATGCAATGTTTCGAAAAGATCAGTAGATGAAGACTGAACTAGTGTCCTTGGATCAGTTACATGTCTTTGAACATATTATTAGCTTTTCTGATATTCAATTTTCTCATCCTTTTATTATATTTTCTATTTTAGCTACACATGTATGTGATGACATGTGTAAGCCTGAGATCTGATATTGGGACCATCCTCAATTGCCTTTCTATTGTATTCTTTTGAGACAGTGTCTCTAATCAAACCCTGAGCTTGCTGATAGGGCTAACTTGGCTAGACAATTTACTTTGGGGATTCCTAATCTCCACTTTTCAAGGCTGGAATTATAGGTGGTCCACTATACTCATCCAACACTTTATGTGGGATCTGGTGACCTGAACTCTGGACTCTGGTCTTTTTGCGTTCATGGTAATTGTTTTAACCACTGAGCTACCTCAATCTCCGTAGCTTTATTAATCAAAAGTAAAATATTAATCAAAAGTTCTTAGGCTGTGAAGATGGCTCAGTAGTTAAAGCCTTTGCCCTGCAAGCAAAGAACCTGAGTTTGGATCCCCAGATCTTACATAAAAATGGCAAGTGGTTATGGCTCTGGATGGCAGAGCCCGGAAAACCCAGAACAGAAAATAAGAAGGGAGAGTTGAATGTTTCCCATTTTCACCCTTGGGCCTCCACAAGCTCTCATATTCTTGTATACCTGGCCCCCCCATGTGTATATACACCCATGTTCATACAAAATAGTGCTCTACTACTGAGCCCCAACCCTTAATTTTCTCATCTGAGAAACATGATTGCATCTGGGTATAGTGGCCTATACCTGTAGTTACAGTATTCAGGAACTGAGACGGGAGGATTGTGAATTCATGACAAGCCTGTGTTATACAGTAATGCCCTGTCTCAAAAAATGGTAAGTGCATGGCAAACAAGATTTCTTCATGTTCTCTCAAGAGCAAATGGCTCTTTTCCATTAAATGTAAACTCTTTGAACAGAGATCATACTTTTGCTTTCTGAGACCCATCTCCATTGTATCTTCCTAAATTTAATGAACACCCCATAAAAAAGGGAGTCAGTGTATCACGTATAAACATGTGCACACTTATTCGTTCAGCATTTAAGCCATGGATCAAGCTAGAGGGAAAGGCATGTCGTAGCAAGAAATGACTTTGGGAAATGATCTTCCTTCTGACAGCAACTCAGGAGCTCCTGAATGATGCTCCTAAGCATTACTCTTCCTTATCTCTGCCTTAGTTTCATCTTCCTGATGATGAAAGAATATAGGGTCCAAACGGCTAAGGAAACAAGGAACTTACTCTAGCTATGATTCTCTGTTACAGTTCATTAGCATGACAGTATAGTTCATACACTATCAGGAGCCAAAGGAACCAGATACATACACACAGGGATTTCTGGGAGAGGGACTCATTTTCTTACTTGCCAATTGGCTGGTTTGCCAAAGTACTGAACCAGGTGCCTCCGTCTCATCCACCTGCCAAGGGAATGAACCACCAATGATGGGCTAGGATCTTCCATATCAACCAGACAATTTGCCATAGGTTTGCTCAGGGGTTTGCATTTATAGTAACTATACACAGATGTGTCCAAAGGTTCAGTCTTCAGTTATCAAGTTAACACCTGAAACTGACAGCCACGATTGCTGACCACTGTTACAATCCCTACCAAAAACATAAGGTATAGAGGAAGATGTAAAGATTTAAGCTCCTCTTCCGTGGAATTTAAGTGGAAACTTGGTAGATGCACCTTGTCTCTTCTCCTAATATCATACCTGTTTCCTTGAGCAAATCCCAAGATTTTTATCTCCATGGTCATTTCCTTCTGCTGCCTGATGGAGCAGGTGAAGCTGCCTTCTTGGCCAGATGGTAGGTACTTCTTTATGGAACCAGCGGCTAGTCAAGGGCATTCTTCTCCAGCACTGTGTGGTCTTTAGAAGTGTTGCCAGACTCTTATGCTTAACAATAACAGGAGACACTCATGGTCTAGACATTTGTGTCTAAGTCTAGACCATCTTGTGTCTGCTTACCTTCACGCTTACTGCACCTTTGATAACTCTCTTAGGTGCTTCAACTAAGCTATTAACAGCAGTGTGTATTAATAGAAATTTTTGCTCAATTCGAAAAATAGTTTCAGGATGGAAATGAGATTCACGGTAGAGTGTGAGCTCAATGCATGCAAAGCCATGAGTCCCATTCCCAACACTCCAAACATCCAAAACTAAAAAGAATTGTTTACAAAAAGCACATTCATCTTGGAAAATCAGTTCATTTTTAATGTAAGAAAGTCACTTATGAAAAACTAGTTAGCAGAGAGGGCTCATTGGAAAGCATAAAATGCTCCATGTTGCATCAGCTCCAGCAAGTTAAGAAACTATTCCACAGCAATTCACTTTGTGAATGGTTATTATTTTGGATAGAAGTGACTGTGTTTTATTGAGAAGGAAAAAAAAATCAAATTTCCTAGTAGTAAATGAATGACTGTGCTGTCGTTTTTAAAAAATTGTCTAGTCTCTCACAGTAAAGCACCCTTGGAAGGAATTTTAATATGTGCCCATGGTTTATTTCTTCTCAAAGTCTTCACCACAGGGATGTTTATGTAGACAAAGTATATTCATGGAAGTGCAATATGTGTGTTCCCTGTGCAGTTGGGAGCTAGCTTCCCCACTCCTGCCTGTGTCTCCTGCCCCTCCATGTGAATTTCGCAGAGCCAGTAATTGCCTCGTGTGGTGGTCACTGATTGAAAGTGTAGTTCCTGTAATACTCTACGAGTCCATTAAAATGAAGAAAGATCCTTCCTGTGCTTGCACAGCAAGTCCTGAGCGATTGGCACATGTAGAATGTAGGAAGAAAATATTACATGAATTTAACAATAAGAACCACTTTCTATAATGCATAAAAGCCCATAAAGTATAAGAAAATGAATTCTAAAATCTAATGACCAAAAAGTAGTACCATTCATGTAGTTTTACTTTACATTTGATTTGGATTCTTTCTCCAATGAACAGTAGCCAGATACAAAGTAAATGTTAGCTCCTTATGAATAGCCACCCTCCTCCCAAGAAAGTTGCATTCTTGGCAAACTTTTCTCCTGAATTTTCATGCGTTGACATCTCTTAAGAAGAAGTTAATTCATATTACAAGTAGCTCAGGTGGTCTTTTCTTTTTTGGTGTGTTAGGAATGTCTCTTTCAAAATGAAATAACATAGTTTTGATGAGAAAAATCCATGTATTTCAGAATATGTTGCTTTGCTATTTTCAAAAGTCTTAAATGGTGGCTCCAGAAAAACAGCATGCAACTTTTCCCCTGAGTAAGATATTCCATTTTGTTGTAACTTGTCACTTTTTTCCATCTTTATTTTATTATGGTTTTCCTCTGTTTGGTATTTCTCTCCATGCCACATATCTCCTCCATAACCTGTGGTTTACTCAGATGGCATGTATTGGCCAAGGTCAGAATCAGAGGAAACATAGTGTTTACTTCAATGTTTAAGAACAGAATAGTATGTTTTGGATCATATCAGATATTTGCTTTCCTTTGCAAAATTTTGCTAAGAGGAAATATACAAGCGTGCATGCATGTGTGTAATACATGTATGTTTTTGACATGTTGATATGGTAACCAACTGAACTCTTAGGAACATTCTGACCTAGGCAGAGATGGATGTTGTTGCAGTCTGCTTGCATGGTTGCTGATAAACGATCATCACACAGCTTAAGGGAACAAGGAGTTTACTTTTTTTACGACAGTCTGGCTACAGTTCATAGTCCAGATTGACAGGAGAGCACACATCAACACCAGGGCCAAGGGAACTGGCCACACCATCACTGCATAACGGCTGAGAGAGGGACGATCCTTACTTGCCAGACCAGCATGTCTGGCCAAGTATACAGAAGGATGCCAACTCTCTCAACCAGCTCTCTGTGATTTATCCAGGGCCTAATCCTGCCCATCATGGGCTGGGTCTTCCTCATCAGCTAGACAATCTCCTTCAGGTTTGCTCTAGGCTTAACTCAACCATCAACTCTCTACAACTGTGCCCAGAGCTCAAACCCTTAACAGTCAAGTTGACACCTGTGCTTAACTATGACACTCTACCCCTTGTCAACTTGACACAAAAACAATAGCACTTTTAAACTGTAACCTTTCCTTGTCCTCACAGATGTTAAAATATAAATACATTCCATGGACAAATTTAAAATGTTCTCATTAAAACTTCAGTTCCAACATTTTAAAAGTTCAAAGTTTTTTAACTTTAAAAGGGTATTAATCAGAATAAATTAAGTACTTTAAAACAAATAAAACATTAAAACAGAAGGATCTTGATACAATAAGAAACATTTAAATTAAGATCAAAGTCCAGCAAATTACTGCATCCTGTACTTCAATGTTCATCTTCTGTTGCTCATCATGTAGTCAAGGTGGCTCAAAGATTCTAGGCATTCCCAGTCCCTGTTTGCAGTTTAAAGTTGTAAAAACAGAGTTCCTCTGAACCAGGCTGAATCTCCACTCACAGCCATCCTCAGCAGCAGTTCCACGGTTCTGGCATCTCCGATAGTACTCTGGATTCCGCTGCAGCTATAAGTGTCACCTTCTGTTGCAGGACTCTACGCCTTTCACTCGGTGCCAAGCTTTTGCTGCTTTCCATGATCCCCTCAAATTGTTCACCAGAACCAGTACCACCTGGGGACGCTGCCAGATTCCAAAGCAGGATTGAAACATAGCTTAGTAGTCATCTGGTGCTACAGCTGTACCAAATTTAATGTGCTGATGCTGGAAAAGCCTCTTTTAGACAGCCAGACAACCAAAGGGCAAGAAATGGCTTTAACTTGGGCTTGCAGCCCCTGAAGGAATTTGAATTTCCAAACCACAAACTTGCCATACGGTGGTTTTCGGGTCTTCAACCGCCCCAGTGCAAGTCACTAGTTTTCCTTCACTGATACTCATTTCTCCAACAACAGCAGATATTCTGCTTGCCTGCCCTTTGCACAGCCAAACCTTCAAGGCTGCCAACACAGCTCTCCTCTATCAAGCAAACCAGTCCATCGTCTTTAAATTCAACTTCAACAAGGTCCTTGTTCCCCTCATCACCAACTGGGCCCAATCTCTCTCAGCAATTGACCCACTAAACTCTGAAGAACGGTATTTGTAAATCCACAAAATGAGAATTCTCAAACATTTCCAACTTTGTCCAGCAGAACCGTTTAAAAGCCACAAAATCCACATAGTCAGATTTATCAGCAACACCCACTTCCTGGATACCAAATTCTGTTGCAGTCTGCCTGCAACACACAGCTTAAGGGAACAAGGAGTTCATAGTACAGCTTGACAGGAAAGCACACACCAACACCAGGGCTGAGGGAACTGACCACACCATCATTGCATAAAGGCTGAGAGATGGACAATCCTTACTTGCCAGACCAGCATGTCTGGCCAAGTGAACAGAAGGATGCCAACACTCTCAACCAGCTCTCTGTGATTTATTCAGGCCTAATCCTGCCTGGGTCTTCCTCATCAGCTAGACAATCTCCTTCAGGTTTGCTTTGGGCTTAACTCAACCATCAACTCTCTACAAGTGTGCCCAGATCTCAAACCTTCAACAGTCAAGTTGACACCTGTGCTTACTATGACAGATGTTAAACTTTCAGCAGAAGATAAGCTGAGATTCCTACAAGGAAAAGAACTTTAAATTCCCACATTCTTCATTTTAAAAGCCAGACATCCCTCTATGTCTCTTAAAACCAATTCGAGCTCCTCTCTTTCCACTCTGCAAGTCACTAGTGACTAATAACAGTAGAGCTGGTATTACCTTCTGAGCTGTAACTAACACTAAAGATGCCAAGACTCAGAGAGGTGCTAAATCTCAGGTAACATTCACCTAGAAATCATAGTTAAAATTCTGGTCTTAAGCTGGAGAGATAACCCAGTAGTTAAAGCTTTTGCTTCACAAGCAAAGAGCCTGTGTTTGGATCCCTAGATCCCATATAAAAGATGCTGGATAGATATGGCACCAGCCTGTAATGCTGGCTCTGGAAGGTGGAGCCTGAGAAACCACAGAACAAAGCCATAAGGTTGAAGGGCAATTCAAGATAAATCCTGATGTCATCCTTGGTCCTCCACAGACATACACGCTCATGTACTCTCTTGTACATATGCCTGTACACACATGTACATCCATTCATATACAAGATGAGAGAGAGAGAGAGGGAAAGAGAGAAAGAGAGAGAGAAGGAGAGGAAGAGGAAGAAGAGGAGGAGGAGGAAAGAGGAAGGAAGAAGAAGGAAGGAGGAAGGAGGAGAAAGGAACAGGAAGAGAAGGAAAAAGAATCCTGGTCTTAGAGCAACCAGCACTTGTCATAAAAATCTGTACAAAGGAATCTATTGGAAGGCAAACATTCCAAGACTCTGTTTCAGTATCTGCTGATAAAGAAGTCCCAGAAACGCTTCATAGCTAGGCAGGTGCTCAGTAGTTTTTCTAACACTCTCCTTTCCTATGCCAGAAGCAAGAGCCAATGTAACTTCAAGGAACTGCTTTCTTAAATTCTAGCTCTAGGAAGCTATTGAGCTTCAACCCTGCAGCAGCAATGGTCCCTTTCTTCTGGTAGCCCAGTAACTGAATTATCACAGGATAAAGCTGTTGTCAGAACTGTGCTACTATTCCATGAGACACATGTACTGCTTCTCAGAAGACCCCAATAATAAAGATGGGTACATGTCAGGGGCAACATGTGGAAACCATGCTCCCCAGCATGGGGAAGAAGCAGGGTACATGCTCTTAGTTATGCAGAGACTTTGCAAGCAGAGAGAAAATGGAATGGAAATCTGTTTCTTATCCATCGTCTTCATGTGCTGGCATTACTAAACACCAGTAACAAAACATTCCTGACTAAGAAAATATTTTTCCATCTGTGTTCTAACATTTAGAATAGTTGCTGAATTTACATATGCGAGTGGATTTTATATATTCAACACCTATGTAAGCTTGGAATTTGCATGTTTTGATTATGGATTCCTGAACAAATGATAATTATGTGGCAGCCAATTCAGGAAACTACTTTCCCAGCCTGACTGAGCCATGCCAGCTCGGCTGTACATATCTCTTCAGAGGTGACTCCTGACTGGCAGACTGGCACTGTCCGAACTTCTTCTTAGCAGTGTCTCTGTTTCTTTGTTTCCTCTACTGCTATTCATCCCTGGGCTTAAATGGTAGTTTTAAAATAAATGACAGAGTAACTATGAGAGTGGCTTGTCTGCCATAATAAAAGCACAGGTGGGGGACTTAAATAACTGAACTTTGCTCTCTCACTGTTCTTGAGGTTGGAAGACAAAGGTTAAAATGTTAGCAAGCTTGGGTCCTGATGGAACCTCTCTCTCTCGGGCATATGGCTAGCTCCTTCTCTCTACATCTTCTACTGCCTTTCTCTGTACATGTACATTCCAGAATTGAAGATAAGTTCATGGCTATGGTTGCATTTTGGTGTCAACTTGACAGTTGCAGACTGTTTGAGGCGTGGCTGTGGAAGGTTAATGGTTGAAACAAGTCTGCAGGTACTTGATTGGTTGCTGTGGAGAACCCAGCCCATAGTGGGTGGTACTTTCCAGTGGTGGACCAGATAATAGGAGGTGCAAGGAGAAGGGACTTGCTCTTCCCTTATCCGGTGTTGACTTGCTGTGTAGTCCACTCTGCGTGTGTCGTTCGCTTTTAGAGCATTGTGGCCTTCTTTGTTGCTGCTGCCGCTGCCTCTGTCCTTGGCTAACTTGGAGCTTCACCTTTTCCACCATGTTGTTGCTGTTCCTGCTGCCGTTGGAGCCTGGTCTCTAGGCCTTGCTGCTGTTAGCATTCATTGCTGATGTCGGCACCTATATCAGAACCCAGTGCCTTCAACTCTCCAGAGGAGCAAAGGCTTGAGACCTTCTCAGGATCTTTTGGCTTTCTGGAACATTCCAGTCAAGAACGAGGCTGCTGCAGGCAGCTACCTTGAAGGACACTATTTTTATTGTGAATTATTTTAATAAACTTATTTATTTACATATATATATTACATTCTAGAGATTCTGTTTCTTCAGAGAACCCTGACTAATACACCCTCTTATAAGAACTTCAGACTTATTAAGCTAGAAAAATGTTTGAATTTCATCATATCAGGATGCCACAAAACATTTAGCCAAACAACTTAGGAGAGAAAGGGTTGACTCCGTGTTTCAGGTCACAGTCCATTGCAGCTGAGAGTTCACAGCAGCAAGAGCCTGAGGGAAATTATTCAAATCACACTCATGGTCAAGGACAGGAAGCTATGAATCCAATGGCTTTATGCTTGCTCACCCTCTTCATCTTAATACAGTCCTGGATCACTTGCTTATCGAATGGTCCTGACCACAGTAGGTTGAGTCTTCCTACGTCAATCAGTATAGTCAATTGTTCTTTCATGGGATGCCCCGAGATCAGTCTTAATCTAGGGAATCAGTCTCAGATGTGCCAGGAAAACTGCCTCCTAGATGTTAGGGTGACAGTTGATGCCAGCCATCACAACAACCTACTACATACCCTTATTTAACCATTGCTTCATTGTCAAAGGCCCATCTCCAAATGCAATGTCACCTCTGGGAGTTAGGACTGCACCGTGTAAACTGGGACAGAGAGGGTAGGATATAGGGACACAGTAGAATCCATAGCAAATAATTTGGTATGAAAAGAATAGAAATAGCACTTTGATGGATTCAATTATATTCTTTATTGAGATTATATAGTGTTTTTATTTGGTTTAACACTAAACTAAACAATGGAGTACAAGAAGCAAGGTGTTTTTGTTCAGTAAATACAAAGTTAATTCCAATCAAAGAAGTATTAATCCTCTGAAATAATACCTTTAAAGTTGAAATTAATAAATATTACTCATGAAGTTAGAGTTACTGTTAAACTTGATTCCTTTCTCAGATTGCTATTTTTTCACATACAAGTATAGACATACACATATGCATGTACGTACACACACACACACACACACACACACACACACACACACACATGCATCTACACAACAGCTCCAAAAGAATATCTTCTTGTGATTTTAAGTAGATCTAAATTTGTCACTGGATGTCAAATGCCTGTGGAGAGCTTTTATCCCTAGAAAGGATGGGGGGGCAGCTCAACAAGTGGCCCCTGTCAGATCCTGAGGTCACAGAATTACCTAGTCGTGTTTCTCTGTAGAAACATGCCCAGCCCTGCTTGAGCAGATGTAGAGATGGTAGAATGTGAATCTATTTCCACCACTAGGAATCACTCACATATGTTGTGTTTTTGCCCATTCTGCCCAGTCACAGTCATGGAGCACATACCTATGGGTGCTTGGTACAGGCTAAACCGTTAGGTCATCTCAACAGCCAGCCCTTAGCTACCTTCTCAGGTCTAGAATGTGTACTTCAGCAACCAACTCTATTCTCAGGAGGAAAGACCTTAGGAAAAACCCAGAAGGACCCTGGAAACAGCACAAGGGACATTTGGCTGGGGGAACTTTGAGCATTGCTGTGTGTGGTATGTTAGCTGGATATATATAGGATTCTGCTTGCCAAGTGAAGGCTGAGCTCCAGGCTCATTTGTGAAGAATTAGTAGTTAAGACAAACCTTGAGAAAGCCTTCACAAAATTGTCTGATTGAAGTGCAAGACCCAGACATAGTGGGTGGGACCACTTCCTGAACACGTTGATAAAATAGGGGCACTGATTCAATTGTTTGGCATTCTTCAACATACTTTGAACAGACTTATTGTCCAGCAGGTGAGGTTTAACCCTTCTCTCGGCAATCTCTTCAGATACGATGTGACCAGTTCCCTCAGCTCCTGGCACTGGAATGAGTTCTTCTGTCAAAGTGGACTAAGAACTATAACTGAACAATTGTAAGGCAGAATAAAACCCCTTGTTTCCCTAAGCTCATGGGTTGTGAACTTATTGGCAACATGCAGGAAAACTACAGCATCTTGGTGAGCAAGGATCTGGCTGGAACTGTCACCTGCTCCCAGAGAAGGAGGCTGGGTTGGGAAAAACAGTCTTCCAGAAGTTAAGGAGGTACTGCTGTGATGGCATATATCTGCTGGTAGATGTGACGTAGTTTTGAAGTGCAATTATTCAGTGTACTTTTTGCACAATTTTCTCATCACTAGCCACAGAAGGGTCCAAATATGGATCTTAGATGCCAGGATACCAGAACTACCATAAAAAAGGACCATATTATCTTCCAGCTTCTGAATTTCTTTCTAAAAAACTTCCTTGGTGGTTTGTTTCTAGACTTGAGCAGCAATCAAAAACCTTATAGATTGCAGTCAAATTTTCACACACTTTTCCAAGAAACCAAATCCTCATCTCTTCCTCTTCTTCTCTTCCTCTTCCCCCATTTCCTTCCCCCTGTCATTTCTTTCTCCTCTTCCTTTCTTTTGGAATTTGCACCTAAATAACATAGCAATAAACTCAGCCTACTCCTCAAATACCTTGTGTTGTGTCTGTCTGCTTATCCACTGATGGCTGTGGATATGTGTGTGGATACATGTCTATGTTTGTGTGTGCAAGCATGTATATAAATCCATGTGCTCTGACTTACATGCACATGATTGTTTATACCTTTGCTCCCAGAAGTCCTACTGAAAGTGTTTTGTTTTGAATATTGATGCCTGCTTTAGGTGAGACCTTTTTTTCCCTCTTAAATATGACAGGAGAAACTGAGAAAGGTAAGGATCTGAGAATATAACATCCCTTGAGGGAGTTTTCCGAGGTTCACACTTGAGGCGCCAGACTCCCTTATTTCAGGGTAAGTATTTGATGTGCTTTGTTACTTGATTAAACCTGCATGTGTTTTGTCCTGGCTTATTACTGTCTGAAGCACTGTGTTGTGAAATGAAAATTACCAGCATTTGTCTGCCAAATGCAGTGATTCAGAGAATTATGAATTAGGTTTCTTTAATTACAGAGATCAGCACCTGATAGGTTCATTTCAAAAGCCAAGTTAACCACATACACTCTATTTATTCTTAACTAAATCTACTGAGTTACATTCTATTTAAAGGGTCTTACTGGCTCATATGAATAAACAGTTTTGTAACGACAGAACAAGGACTAATAACCCAAATGTGTCGTGGAGAATCTGTCATTTCACCTGAGCCAGACAATGGAGAAAATGAGATTCAACACATGAACATTCAAATAGCAGTGAGCTGCTAGGGTGTTCCTTTGTAAAACTATTGTTTGCTTTTATTATTCCATTCAATTCTTCAAAATATTTAGCTTTAGAACATTAATTGGTTTTGTTTGCAAGCAAGTGGAAAGAAAAGTTGATAAAAGTGGGAAAATGTAGAAGACAGTTTTAAGCCCACACCATTTTCTGTATCTTCCATTCATGTTTAAATCTTTCAAGAAATTGCCATAATGATGTCTAATGTTTGTGCATGGGCCATTTTGCTATAGTTAATAGATGCTAACTAGAATCAGCAGTGATAATTCAGAGCTACACGGTTTTCTAAGGCAGATTCTTGAACAGATTCAGCATGCTGAGTCAGAGCCCAAGGACTGAACATCAAAGCTGTTTCTTTTTAAAGGTTATATCATTACACCTGTTTGAAGTTTTTCTTTTCTTCATTCCAAGCAGAGCATATACATAATGACTTTCAAAAGATTCTGATATACAGAGCCAACATGCAGTTTGTCTCCCTCCACCCCACTACCTCAGACCACAGATTATGAGCAGTGAATTTATTTCCACAATGATCCTCCTATATTTTATATAAAATACCTCTGTGGCTTCTTAAAAATATTTTTGAAGATATGCACACCAACACAGAATTTCCTAAGACCCTCTCCAGAAGTAACACATCTTAGGTGCGTCTTAGTCATGCTTTCCGGGATTGTATTAGCAAGGTTATCATTTATTTGATTTTGGAATGGAGGATAGTTCAGAACTTCTGAAAGAGTCTGCAGTCCATGAAATACTGTGACTAAAGTGCAGGCTTCTCTTCTTTCAGAGTCACTTCACATGACCCTCAGGAGTGATATTTCCTTGGGAACCCCAGCAGACATGATGGAAACCATTCCCTTCTCCTTTTATGCCCAAGATTGATATGCAAAGGGTGTTATGTCTGTGGTCAGTGACATGTATACCCCCAAAGAAATAGGTCAACTTTGTTTGCTGTTTGAAATCCCTATGCCCCTGTTCTTGATTCTGTGTCACTGTAAAAATTCATTCTAGGTAAAGTCTCCTCATACCAATGTCCTACTGTAGCATTGAATTTCATCATCTTTGAGAATATCATCCAAGATAAAATCTCTTTATATCGAGTGAAGTGACAACATACAAAATAACAGAAAATACTTGAAATGCTCCATCTTGTAAGGGATCAATATCCAAACTCTATAAAGAATGCAAATAACTCATCAGAGAGACAACAAATGTGATCTAAAAATATTTTATTTCTTTACCTGAGGGGGGAGGCTCCAGATAACCTGATTTTAAAGATATGGGTGAAATAATTTGAATACACACTCCTCAAAAAAAAAAGGCATACCAATGACAGACACATATGTGAAAAAATACTCAACAATTCTAATCACCAGGGAAATGCTGATTAACATTTTAATAAGATACCATCTTACGTTTGATAGATTAGATATAAAAAAAAAAACCCAAAATGGTGGCAATCATTGCAGAAGGTATGTATAGCATTGTGCTGGTGGGAGTATAAGTCGGTATAGATCTCCTACCCCTCAGTATAGATCTCCCATGCCCAAAACAACATATAAGATCCTCGAGTAGTTAGAGGAGTTGGGGATGTAGTTCAGTAACAGAGCATCTGCCTAGCACGCCTAGGGCCTTGGGGTTGATCACCAGTACTGAAACACAATCGGCCCTGAATGTACAATTGCCATGAGATCAATAACTCACTAATGGGTATATTTCTAATTTGTTCAAAAGATGCCTGAACTTATAGAACATTATTTGCAAAAAGTGACAAATGCAGATAACCACCAACAGATGAATGGATAAAGTAAACACACACACGAAAATGTATTAGATATATATATACATGTGTTTAGGTAGGAAAAGAATGAATCATGCCTGAAAGGTGTTAGATTAAGTAAAGGTACAGAATCTAGGTACAGAAAACACAGCATTTACTCACTGGACTTAAGCAGTCTACCACATATACAAATTTATCCGACAATTTGAAATAACTGAGTTCACAGATTTGATTTTAAAAATATAGAAAAGCTTCTTTGCTGTCCCACATCTTCTTCATATGATTTTTTTCATGTTATATGAAAGGAGAGAAGAGCAGCCCTCCTCTAGACAAGAATGGAAGAGGCCATCAGACCAAACAGCATACATACAATTAAGGCTTTGCCATATATGAATTTTTTCCCAAGTCATTTACAGAACAAACAATATGCATATAGAAAAACCTACAGAAGTATCTTTGCCATTGTATATATTTTGTAAAAAAATGGAAAATAGCCTATATTTCTACCAGTAAAGAGCTTGTTAAATCATGGATTATCTATACAAAATACACCATAAAGGAGTTATGAATAATGAAGGAAAGAACACATAATAACATGGCAAAGACATCTTTGTTTCTTCATGCTAGCCACATCTTTTGCTTTTCTTTCTGCTTATATGAATTATCTAAATTTTCTATAATGTATGTATGTATTTCAATACATGGGGAATGCTATTTTTAGAGACATCAGTATTTTTGTTTCTTTATTGTAGGCACAAGCATTTTTGGATTCAATACCATTTAAAGCAGTTATAAATTTAGAAAATGCCTTAAGCACATCTTTTGTGTAATTTACCAAAAGAATCGAGTATATATTGCTGAACTTGATTGCAAAGGTCTCATTTCAGCCATGATCCTGAAAACATAGTCAAGCCAGAGGAGTAAAATTCAACATGTGAGAATCCATTAGAACCCTTAGACAAGTACTTCCTCCCATCTCTATTCTGTATCATTCATTCTCTGTTGGTTTCTTTTGCTATGCAGAAGCTTTCTTAATTTCATGTCACTTGTCAATTCCTGAGGTATTTCCTGTGCTATTGAAATTTTTGTCAGAAATTATTGCTTTTGTCTTGAAGTGTTTTCCCTATGTTTTCCTCTAGCAGGTTCAGAGTTTCAGGTTGTGGGGAGGGGTTCAGAGTATAGGTCATAAAACTAAAATGGGGACCATGAGAGGGGAAAAGGAAATTTAAGGGGTGTGAAAAGAAGATACTGGAATACACACAAAAAGACAGCAAAAGGGTTCTTATTAGGGAGAGGAGGAAGAAGACCAGCAGGAGAAGTTGGGAGTCAGGGAATGGGATGTGGAAAGGATCAACAGGAGCAAAATATGCATGGAAATGCCAGAGTGAAGCCTCTTCTTTGCACCATGAGCAACAGATCAGCAGTAGGGTTGTTAAGTCATGGGTTTTTTTTCTTCTCTGTATGCATGTCACTGTTTCTCTTAAATGTGGACAAACTTTTGTTTGCCTTTTATGTTCGTTGTTTGGGTTTGGAGTTATTTGGAGTCTTTATTTTTTCTTTCTTTTTGCTTCTTTCTCTTTTTTCATTTTTCTCTGTCTCTCTTCTTTTTCTTTTTCTCTTTCTCTTTCTTTCTTTTATTCTTTTGAAAGGGAAACTCTGGGTGACCTAACTAATTCTACCCTATGAAGAAAATAAAGAAGATGTTACAGTAACAAGAAGCTATTAACTTCCAGTTGCCTTCACTAGTCCTTAGAATGGAAAGATTCTCTCTCTCTTTCTTCTTCCTCTTCTTCCTCTTTTTCTTCTTCCTTTTCTTCTTATTCCTCTTCTTCCTCCTCCTATTCTTCTTCTTCTTTTTCTTCTTCTTCTTCTTCTTCTTCTTCTTCTTCTTCTTCTTCTTCTTTTCTCATTCTCTCTTTCCCTCTCTCTCTCTGATGAGTATGTGGATATGAGGTATGTACATATGTATATGTGTGTTTACATGTAGATGTGTGCATGTGCGTAAGTGGATAAGCATTCTTGTGAGTGTATGTGAATGTGAAGTCACCTAAGAGTGGTTTAAGACTCATTCTTGATCACTCTCCTATCTTATTGTTTTGAGCCTGGGTCTCTAAGCCAGAACATGTCTATAGGGCTAGTCTGACCAATCAGCTTGCTGTGGAGGGTTCTAGGCTCCACCTTCTGGGGAAGGAATATAGATGAGCTTTCATACCTGCCCAACCTTTTACATAGGATCTGAGAATCAGAAGTCTGGTGCTTGTGTGGCAAGCGTTCTAACCACTGAACCATCTCCCCAGCCCTGGTAGGGTTTTTAAAGGTTGTTGTATCCTCATTTAAAAGCTATAGGTACCCTATAATATAAGGGAGTCACAATTCAGAAGAATAATGGAACTTTTGAGAAGGGTTTTTCTTACTTCTCAGGGAGGGTAGATAAATTATAGGGACAATGAGGCTCAAATGCTCCTTTCTTATCTTTCACATCCAGGAGCGTCAACACTTTGAAACATAGACCTTGGAATAATGTGAAAAATAAGGTCTTCCAAAATAAACTTGTCCTTGCTCAAAGACACTCATCACATTAAAAACCAAGTAGACTTCGTGGAAATGTAACAAATTTCTTTAAAAAATTTAAAGCACTTTCAGCTTGGTTCACATGTTCTGAATACTGGATAATGCAGGAGCCCGAGGTGTGTAGACAGCTTGGCTTGAGCTGTGGAGTGTTTTATGCATCGCCCCCTTCTCAGGATCAAGCAATGTGGGTTCCAGGAAGGAATGCAGTCTTGAACGTCCATCATCACATTTATTTTCTCACTAAAGTGTAGGAAACGGATTCTTTTCTCCAGTTCCTGGCCCAGATTCAGTTGTAAAATCCGTGGTTTTCCAAACATCTGTGAGTATCGGCAAGATCCAAATCTGCTTCGGGGGCTGTATGTTTTTGTCTGAAAAGCTGTGTTTTCTCCACTAAGCACTGATCCAAGATTTGCTTCAGCTATCATAAATTCTAAAAATGATCTCTCTCTCTCTCTCTCTCTCTCTCTCTCTCTCTCTCTCTGTGTGTGTGTCTCTCTCTCTCTTTCTCTCTCATTTTCTGGAATGGTTAGGAAAAGCTCGGCTGGTAAGTCCAACTTCAAGATTGTTAATGCTGAGAAGAATACATTGATTAGCAGGGATGCCAAAGGGAAGGGAAAAACAAGGTGGATTTTGGAACCAGGGGTTGGAACTCAATCTGTATATTAGTGAGGAGTGGTACTTTCTCATGAGGGAGATAAAATACCAAGATACCTAGAGTTGGACAAGCATAGTCTTAAATGGTAATATTTGACAGGATGAGCTTTGTATTTTTAGTGATTTGCTATTTAGACTGTTCATGGAAACTCTTGGGCATACTCAAGAGTTTCATGAATACTGTGAAGTCAGTCAGCTTTCTATCGCTACAACACCATATCTGTGATGATCAACTGACAAAGCAGAAAGGTTTATTTTGACTCACAATTTTAGAGGTCCTAGATTAGGATCAGCTAGCCCATTGCTTTTAGCAGCACATCATGTTAGGAGTGCACGGCAGAGCAAAACTGTCTATCTTGTGACCAGGGATCAAAGACACAAGTTCCCATATCTTAAAGGCTCCATCACCTCTCAATAACACCTTTCAGAGTACCAGTCCCACATGGAACTTTGGAGGGATAGTCGAGATCCAAACCAAAGCCACCTTTAACAAAACTATTTGCCTCTCCTGAACTGAATTTTCTTCCCTGTGATTTTAATCATGGTATGTAGCTCAGACTTCTTCCATATACCACACAATGTAACATGAGATAAAGCAGTTAACCCAATCCTGGCATGCAGGAAAGACTGAAATTTAAAAAAAAAATCAAACTTGTATTAAATGTTTATTATTTGCTAAGCAATCATACTTTACACATCTTAACTCTTTAATACTATAGTTACCCCATCTTACTGCTGAGAAGGCATAATTACTCATCATAGTTATTCATCAGAGGGTGAATTAATGATATTGCCTGCACATTTTTCCAGGTTGGTGAAGAATTGGGAGTGAGACATAGAAGTAAGTCTAGTGAAGTTTAATAATCAGAAGATTGCCCTTATCGTTGATAAGAATTAACCAGTAAAAACATGTCCTCAGATCTGCAACCTTGTTAGTATTTTATCCCAAGAGACAACTTGTGCTTCTGCCTGCAGATATCACTAGACAATCCTGAGCTTCCTCAAAAACACCAAGCAGGCTCTTTGTTGCAGGCATTTATTTGCTTGTCAGGAAGTCTAATCTGAAAACTAGCCAAGAAAAATGAACTGAGCATGGATGCTTCCTTCAACCTACTCATCAATGTCCACTTGTGTGTCACTTGTTCCTTAGACACCCAGATGAAATGTTTCCTCCTGCTCATTTCCTTGATATCTCTAGTGGAATTTGGATGCTTGCACGCTGTCTTATTAGCCTTTTGTTATGCTCTCCTTGTGTCTGATAGACTTGGAAGTCTTCAGCTCTCATGGTTTTCTCCTTCCCAGTCCTTGCAGATTGGTTGAGCTTTCATAAGCCTTCAGTATTTTCAAATTTAAACAGATTTGAAACCCAGTTTTTTACTAACCATGGATGAGAAAGTGTCAATTTCACAGTTTTCCTTTAAATGGTAGTTATGTAGGTCAGCTTGTATGGTCTGATTTTCACTTCAATAAATCTGGCTTTTACCGTTTCATCCTAAATGAGTTTATTAAAATTTATTAAAATTAAGTTAGGTATGTAGGTTCATGCCTATAATCCTGGCACATGGGACATTGGGCAAGAGAAACATGGGCTCTGGGTCAGCCTGGGATCCACAGAGAGCCCTTGTTTAAAACAAAAGTGGAGTCAAGAGCAAGTTGTGGATTTAGCCAAATGTAAGATGCAGTAGACAAAGAGTGTAGCAATTCAGCACATAGTGCATCTTCTGATTTCAATCCTGGGCATTATTAGTTTAGGAAATTTAAAAAAATCCCACTTATGTACCACTTTTTAGCTAAAAGATTGTTCACGATGAGCTAAAAGCCATTCATGGGAATGCAGTCCAATAACCCATGTGCGAGACAATGCTCAGTCCCACACACACGCATGTAATGCTCAGTCCATCCAGACACGCCTCCTCCTTTCATGCTCCCTCCCAGTGGATATTAGGCAGAGTGGGACTCCGGAACCATTCTAGTGGCCTTCTCTGGCAAGATCATTAGTCACATTTTCCCAGTTGGTTCACACTTCTCTGAAATATGTGACCCAAAGTACACAGAAAATTTCAGCCCATGGTGCCAGTGTGGAATCAAACAGACAGCATAGTATGCACAGAAAAGAGCCAACAGTGGTTTGGGCATTATGGTAATTATGAAGAGTTTGAATTCTAGTATTTCTAATTTGAAGAACTGTAGTCATGAGCCAAAGGACTGGATAATGATTTTATGTTAATTAACTATGTAATTCTGGGCAGATACATTTATAGTTAGTACTAGTTTGAAGTGAAAATCCACATTTTCTAACCTCCCCTTTATGTGTGAGTAGCGAGTAATAATTACCAGGAGAAATGAAACATTAATTTTGAACATCTGCCTCTACAGTGAAAATGGTAAACATCAACAAATGATACACATGGTTAGTATTACTCCAGATCCTACCGTGATTGCAAACCTGTGTACTACGTGCTAATTGTATTCACAAAGTGGAAAATCAGTGTTTAAAGTACAAATATGTAAAATCCATGTTCAACAATTTTAGGTTTCAGGGAGAGAACACACACAGATAATACGAGAATGGTCTCCAGTTGGCATATATTTAATGCTAGTTTGTGACAATATGAGCAGGCATGATTTGGCGAGTAGAATAATTCATTACAGCAGCAGGTCTGACCTCCAGTGTGTTCTGACTGTGCTGGAGCTTTCTGCACATAATCTCTAGTCTTTAGAACAATCCGACAGAGCATGTCATTATGGACTTTCCAGCTTAAAGAGATTGTGTGTAGGTGATTGTGGAAGATCATATAGCTAGTATGATATTCCTGAATCCAAGACTCTCTGGCCTCAAGAGCTCATGCTTGTTCCTCATAAGCAACCAATTGGATAAAGGCAGAGCTGCCTGTTTTCATTCTTTCTCTATTCCTAGAGCCCTGAACAGAGTGGGGTGCGCAACAGGAGCACCATAAAGTCTGGATCCAGAACTTATCCATCCTGATGGTCCTCTGATCCAGACAGAAATACATTCATAATGATAGTAAGAGAACATAGGGAAACACATGTATTTGAATAGCATAAAAAAAGAAATAAAGAACAAGGACTCTAACAAATAGAAAACTAAGAGTAGGACAGGAAATGCAAATCTGGTAAAGAAGCACTTACTTTTAATATTTAGTCCCCTTATTGCTAAAAAGTAAAAATGATTAGATTAGAAATTGAATATTATACTTGTAATTATTTTTATTCTCCTTTTATATATGTTATAGACATGATAGATGGAGACTTCGGGACATGAAGAAACTTGCCAGAATGACACGGTCCACAGGAGCAGAGTTGTGGCAGCTGGGACAGCAAGGGCACAGCTGGGAACTGAGGATGGCTAAGGTTAGTCCCACTGTCACAAACAACAGCAGCTGAGTGTAAAGTGTAAAGTGAACAAGTGACATTGGAAGCCATGCAGTTGTACTTGTAGCAATGCTTAAAAATGTGTGATTCCTGCTGGCAGGCTCCCGCTGGTCAAGATCAGTGGAAACGGGAAGCAGATTATTCTGGGCTGGCTTTTGGCTGGAAAGGATCAGCAGATGAGATGCTGTGGACTGGTTAAAATTTCCATTTTATGAGTTTGGGTTGGGGAGGGAGGACACCAAGTTAGGGACTGGGGGATCTTAAGAGAGTGAGCACACGGCTTCACAAGCAGAAAACCTGAGTTTGGATCCTGGATCCCAGGCGGAACATTCCAGGCGGAAATAGCAGAGGCCTGGCCTTCGAGCTCTGGGGGGCAGAGCTGGGGAATCCCAGAATGAAGTAAATAGGAGGTAAAGCCATGTAGGACGATGCCAGAAATCACCCTTGGTTCTCCACAGGAACATGTAGTACCCTCTCTCTCTCTCTCTCTCTCTCTCTCTCTCTCTCACACACACACACGGGGGGGGCAGAGAGAGAGAGAGAGAGAGAGAGAGAGAGAGAGAGAGAGAGAGAGAGAGAGAGAGAGAGAGAGAGAGACCAAGGATGAAAGGATCAGGTGTTTGCTTGAGGTAAACAGGTATTGGAGAGGAAAGGGGGAAAGAGCCAGAACAGAATATGCTCCTACTGTCGGCCAGTGTGATGGATGTCCAGACAGTGCTTGCAAGGTCCTCTAGAAATAACTGAAGTCAAATAGAAAAGACAATGACAAAAAGTTGAAGGGCATTAATGAACTTATTCCCCAGCATTACAGTTTTAGGGAAAGATCCACGCTTTGACTGCGACTTGACATTCACTGACTGCTACCCCAACCACCAGCTTCATGAGACGCTCAAAACTCTGATCAAAGATCAGTGAAAAAAAATTCTAAGTTCCTCCAGGTAACAGATTGCTTTCTCTGGATCACTCTATTTTTTGTTCTAAAATGGGGAGGAGGAAAAGAGTTAAAATTAGCCGCCTTTTTATAACGCATTTGCTGAAACCAATTAGTAATTATTTTTTAACATAAGCAGTTGGTGCGAGAGTGGTGATAATATATTTACAATATAAACTTAGCATCATTAATGAGATTGTCATTTCTATATGGAAGTGAGACTGTCAGGAGCTGTTCCCTTTTGTGACAGAGAGATGCGAACTGTTTAAGAATGCTTAAGAGATGTCCCTGCAATACTCATGGGTGACATATATAGATTGGAGGGAACAGACTTTGAAACTTTCTAACTCAATTAATAATTTTTACCTTACTCTTAAAGTTATTGAATCTTTCCAACATCTGTCAGGGCAAGAATATGACTTCTGTATAACAAAGTATGAAGATGGATCAAAATTCCTGATTCCTGGCAGTCAATACACCTGTTTTACTAATTCTTGAGCATTCTAATATTAGACTTGTCCCTCCTGAATTCCCATATTTGGATTCAGAAAGAGACTTTTCTTTCACTTTCCATCTAATCTATGCTGGAACCAAACCCTCCTCTGTCAGCTTGATATTCAGCTTGAGTATGACCTAATTCTGCTCAGACAACAAACTTACTTATTGGGCAAACATAGTTAAGAATAAGGAGAAAGATGCAGAAATGGGAAAGACACCGCATCCTTTTGTATTGAAGGTCCCAGGCTCGTGAACAAGACATAGATGTTCCTTGGTATCTGTGGAGTGCTGAGCCAGCAGCCGTATGGATCTCCAAATTTATGATGTGCAGCTACCTTATAAAGAATAGCACCACGTTTGCATTTAGCTATTTTTAGCTATTTTTTAGGGTAGTGAGAGGTTTATTACTTTTATTTTATTTATTTATTTAGTTGTACAAACATATTGAGTATTAATCCCTGCTTCCCTCCATTCCCCCTCCCTCCTGCCCTGCTCCCTTCCTGTCATCAATCCATTCCAATCCTTCCCACCCTCCTGCCTACATACTTCTATGGACCCCAGGGTTCCCCGTGGCTTGTCTACTCTTGTGGGGGTTCAGGCCTCCGTGGCACAACAAGCTTCCCCTCCTTGGGCTACCTCACTGATAGGGGCGTTTCCCTTCACTCGTCCAACTCTAGTCCCTAAGGTTTCCACTGTTTATTCTTATCTCTCTTGAGTTCCTCATAGTCTATGGGGACATGTTGGTATGTCACTCACTATGCAGGTCTGGTAAGGACAAGTCTCACTGCAGTGAGTTCCTCCATTCAACAGTCCTGTCTTGAGTGGGATGTCTTGGCCAATGGTGGACCATCCCATCTTCAAGTTTTTACAATCTCACCACCCCTTCTTCCTCAAGGTTCTATAAGCTCTAGGATTAGGATAGTCTGATTCTGGGTGAGCATTGCCGGGTCGCCGGTATTCTATATTATGGCTTATCATTATTGTCCATTTCACTGCTCTTCTACTGACCTAGGCTCCATCCTATCAAGGTGTTGAGATCCTCTACCTCTGTTGTAGAAGACTTCTAAGTTGAGTGCTAAGTGCTCTTCAAATCTATGAGTATAATAGTAACTATTTACAGAGGAGTTTGTGCTCTGTTTTCCTACCTATAAGTTCATTGGCTGTTTTTCCCTATTAATCTATTTGCTTCCCTTTTTTATGTTCTTGTTCTAGTTAACAGTTACAGGAATGTGTTCCATTTTGCGGAGATTGCTTGCCTTTAGCACAGCCACTGTTACCCATATCTGCCCCACTGCCACCTGCATGCTATGCCCTGGGGATGGTCTTGCACATTTCACTCAGCAGAAAACTGTCCTGGCTTCCATCTTTGCCACACCCTTTGTCTCTCCCCTCTGCTCGCTGGTGAGGAATGTATATGACACACAACAGGCAGCAGGGGGACTGAAATGTCCAAAGTTTGGTTTGGATTGAGAGAGGTGGTGTCATAGTCAGACACAGGTGACACTCGACTGTGGAAGACTTGGAGCTTTGGGCACATTTGTAAAGAATCAGTGGTTGAGTAAGCATTGGGCAGCCCTGCAGGAGACTATCTGATGGGGATGCCCAGGCCATGGTGGATGGGACTAGTCCCTGGGTAGATGAATAAGATAGAGGGAAGAGACTAAAGAAGTTGCCATCCTTTGGTATACTTGGCTAGCATGCTAGTCTGGCAAGTTATCCCTCTCTCAACAGTCTTGAAAATATGTGGATATGGTTGGCTAGTTCCTTTGGCTCCTGGAATTGGTATGAACTCTAGTCAAACTGGACAAGGAATTGTAACCATGAATTGTAAACCAAAATAAAACCCCTTGTTCCCTTAAGCTGTTTGGTCCTGAATTTATCAGCAACAATGCAGAATAAGTGCAACAGGTAGAGTTAAAGTTAATCATTATTTTTCTGTGTTTTATTCTCATTTGCTTAGGACTTCTTCCTAATAATGGCCCTTTAGGCATAACTTTGCTTTGCTAGAAACTGAGATTAGCCTGCATGAAGTCAACCTTGTTCCTTTTCTTTATTAAGTTATTCTTTCCTAGCATAAGGAGCCCAGCGAAAGCTTCTGTTTTCTATACACCCTCATGACTGTGATGAGGCTCTGGTGAGATGTAAACGCAAATACGCTGTGGAGTATCCAGCATACCCTCTGGAGAAAGATACAATGGAGTCCTCCCCCTCACTCCTGCGACTGCCTAGAACACGGGTGCGCTCACGGCATTTGCCAGAATTTACCCTTGGGTTTTGGTTATGGCTTTTTGCATTTCTACTTTGCATCCTTTAGTAAAAATGCATTGGAAGCAAGTTAAAGTTACTTTTTCTTTTTTTTTTTTTAACATTTCAATGTTTTTTCTTTTACATATCTTTTTTTTTATTAATACATTTTTATTATTATTTCAGCTCATACAAACTTAATAGGTACACCAGTTCCCTTCCTCCCTCCTCTTCCCCCCGTACCCCCTGCTCCCCTTCCCCACCCCCCTCCCGCCCTATCCCCCAGTGCCTCCTGCCCCAATTCCCAGAGAGTCCTTTCTTGTGCATGCCTGATTTTCCTCTGGGCCCTCCTCTCCGATGACGTACAAGGACCCAGTGGCCTTTCCCTGAACCCTTTCCCGTGTTCCCCTTAGGTATAGGAACACTGCTGTGGCTGCCAATCCCTTGCCTCCAAGGATCTTGGTGCCTTTAGCAGATGCTAGACTTTGTGAGGTCTATAGTGTGTTGGACAATGCGCAGGGCATGCAAAGTCCAATTATGATTGCTTCAGCCCTAACTAGTATAGAGTATCTTACATATCCTTGCTCCTCCCATCCTTTTGCTCTTACACTCATACTGCCCCCTCTTCCGCAAATGTCCCTGAGCTTCAGGATGGGGAGAGATTAAGTTGGCCTAGTTCTAGGTGGTTGATATAGAGTCTCTGAAGTTCTGGATTGTGGTTTGTTGATTTCCTTTTGCAGTTTTGCTGCTCCTGCAATGCCCTTCACTCCATCCTGATGGGCATTGTATGTTACTCCCTGGCCAGAGACAAAAAGCTGTTAAACTAGAGTCTTGTGATAAAAGCACATTCAAAGGTAGATGTAATAAAAGTGGGAAACCACAGTGAGGGAGGGGTCTATCAACCATTTGCAAAATGGTTACTTTTTATCTGCCAGACTATATGCCCTCCTCTTCTGGTGAGATCATACCCCCTCAGTAGTAAATGATCAGGAAAAAAAGTCTGTGAACTTAATCAGATGTCTCATTACTTATTTGAGTTCTTGATGGAGGCCAATTTTCTCTGCTGTAACATGGTCACTTCTCTCCTTGTTTCTGGTGTGGCCCTCCTACCCTATCCCTCCTGTTCATAATCCTTGCAATTACTGTCTCTAGGTGGGCTGGGTGGGTTTGGTACTAGGAGCCACCTATTAGGGAGTGCATACAGCGCTTAATTTTCTGGGTCTGGGATACTTCACTTAATATAATTGTTTCTAATGACATCCATTTCCCGGCAAATTCCAGTCATTCATCATTTTTGATGGCTGAGTAGTACTCCATTGTATAGATGTACCACAGTTTACTTATCCACTCGTCAACTGTTGGACATTTGAGTTGATTCCATGACTTTGCTATTGTAAACAGTGCTGTTATGAACATGGTCGTGCTTGTGCTATCGAGGTGAACCTCTGCTGTATGGGGGGTTATCCCCAAAAGTGGAATAGCAGGGTCATATGGAATTTCAATCTTTAATTTCTTTAAGAATCTCCAGACGACTCGCCAGAGTGGCTGTATAAGCCTGCATTCCCACCAACAATGTAGGAGAGTTCCCCTCCCTCCACATCCTCTCCAGCATTTGTTGTTGTTTGTATTGTGGATTTTTGCCATCCTGACCAGGGTGAGATGATATCTCAGGGAAGTTTTGATTTGCATTTCCCTGATGGCTAAAGAAGTGGAGCATTTTTTAAGATATTTGTTAGACATTTTAATTTCATCCCTGGTAAAGTTTCTTTAAGTTCCAGGGCCCATTTTTTAATTGGGCCATTGGTTTCCTTGGAGTTTAGTTTTCTAAGTTCTTTGTGCATTCTGGACAGCAGAGTTCTATCAGATGTGTGGTTAGTGAAGATTTTCTCCCATTCTGTGGGTTGCCTTTGAGCTCGTGTTACAATCTCTTTATCTGAACAGAAGCTCTTTAATTTCACAAGATCCCAACTGTTGAGAGTTGGTAGCAGCGACTGTGCCGTTGGATGTCTGTTTAGGAAATGTTGGCTTAGCCCAATCAGCTCGAGGGAGTTCCCTATCCTTTCAACTATGGTTTTTATAGTCTTTGGCCTGATATCAAGGTCCTTGATCCATTTGGAATTAAGTCTTGTACATGGTGACAAGTACGGGTCCAGCTTTAATCTTCTGCATGTGGAGATCCAGTTTTGCCAGCACCATTTGTTGAAGATACTGTTCTTTTTCCATTGGATTTTTTTGGCCCCTTTGTCAAAGACCAAATGGCTGTAATTTTGTGGGCTTATATCTGGGTCTTCAATCCTTATCCATTGAGCTGTGTGTCTGTTTTCGAGCCAGTACCAGGCTGTCTTTATAACTATGGATTTGTAGTATAGACTTAGGTTTGGTATGGTAATACCTCCAGCAGTGCTTTTGTTACTCAGGATTGTCTTTGCTATCCTGGGTCTTTTGTGCCTCCATATGAACTTTGAGATTGTTTGGTCAACTTCTTTGAAGAATTGCTTTGGGACTTTGATTGGTATAGCACTGAATCTGTATATTGCCTTTGGTAGGATGGTCATTTTTACAATGTTGATTCTGCCAATCCAGGAACAAGGGAGGTCGTTCCACCTTCTGGTGTCTTATGCTATTTCTTTCTTTAGGGTTTTAAGGTTTTCATTGTAAAGGTCTTTTACCTCCTTGGTTAGGTTTATACCAAGGTATTTCATTTTTTTTAGGAGGTATAGTAAATGGGATTGTTTCTCTCAAGGCTTTTTCACTTCTTTCATTCTGGGCATATAGGAAGGCCTCTGATTTTTGCACATTTATTTTGTATCCTGCCACCCTGCTGAACTTCTCAATTAGTTCCAGGAGCTTCCTGGTGGAGTTTTTGGGATCACTTAGGTATAAGATCATGTCATCTGCAAATAGGGATAGCTTGACTTCTTCTTTGCCGATTTGAATCCCTCATATGTCCCTTTCTTGTCTTATGGCTTCAGCTAAGACTTCAAGTACAATATTGAATAGAAGTGGTGAGAGTGGACAGCCTTATCTAGTTCCTGATCGAAGTGGGAATGCTTCCAATTGTTCCCCATTGAGCATAATCCTTGCTTGGGCTTGTTGTATACAGCTTTTATTATATTGATAAAGGTTCCTTCCATTCCTACTGTCTCTAGCGTTTTGATCATAAAAGGCTGTTGGATCTTGTCAAAAGCTTTTTCTGCATCTATCGAGAGTATCATGTGGTCTTGGACTTTGGACTGGTTTACATGATGAATTACATTTATTGATTTGCGTATGTTGAACCAACCTTGTGTGTCGGGGATGAAGCCTACTTGGTCCCCGTGAATGATCTTTTTAATATGTTTTTGAATCCAATTTGCTAAGACTTTGTTGAGAATCTTTGCGTCTGTGTTCATCAGAGAGATCGGCCTATAGTTTTCTCTTTTAAGTGAATCTTTATTAGGTTTTGGGATTAAAACGATATTAGCTTCATAGAAGGAATTTGGTAGTGTCCTTCCTTTGCTATTTGATGAAACAGTTTAAGGAGTATTGGTGTTATTAACTTCTTAAATGTCTGGTAGAACTCTGTGCTGAATCCATCTGGTCCAGGACATTTTTTGGTGGGAAGATTTGAGATTACTTCTTCAATTTCCTTATATGTTATAGGACTATTTAAATAATTCACAACTTCCTGATTCAATTTAGGTAGGTTGTGTTTACTTAGAAATTCATCCATCTCTTTTGTGTTGTCAAACTTCACAGAGTATAATTTTTTGAAATATGATGTTATAATTCTCTGGATTTCTTGGGTATCAGTAGTGATAACTCCATGTTCATTTCTAATTTTGTTAATTTGGGTTTTCTCTCTCTTGCTTTTGGTTAATTTAGCTAGGGGTGTATCAATCTTATTGATTTTTTTCAAAGAACCAGCTTTTTGACTGGTTGATTTTTTCTATCGTTTTCTTAATCTCGATTTCAGATATTTCTCCCCTTATTTTGCTAATCTCCTCTCTTCTACTACTTTTGGGATCAGATTGCTCCAGTTTCTCTAAAGCTTTAAGCTGCATTGTTAAGTTGTTTATTTCTGATGTTTTTTGATGTAGGCATTAAGAGCTATGAATTTACCTCTTAGAACAGCTTTCATTGTGTCCCAGAGATTTTGGTAGGTTGTATTTTCATTATCATTCACTTTCAGGAAATCTTGAATTTCCTTTTTAATTTCTTCCTGAATCCAGTTCTCATTTAGCATCATATTATTAAGTTTCCAGGAGTTAGTGTATTTTCTCTTGTATGTTGTGTTGTGGATGTCCAGCTTTAGGCCGTGGTGGTCTGATAGGGCACAGGTTAGAATTTCAACTTTTTTGTACATGTGTAGATTCGTTTTATGGCTCAGTATGTGATCTATTTTGGAGAAAGTTCCGTGTGCTGCTGAGAAAAATGTGTATTCTTTGGTGTGTGGGTGAAAAGTTCGATAGAGATCTGTAAGGTCCATTTCTTTAAGGGTTTGCTTAAGTTCCAAAGTGTCTCTGTTAAGCTTTTGACCTGTTGATCCATCCCATGTTGAGAGGGCGGTGTTGAAGTCCCCAAGAATTATCGTTTGGGGATTGATTTCTTGCTTTAGACGCTGTAGGGTTTTCTTAATGAATGTGGAGGGGCCCGTATTGGGTGCATATATGTTCAGTATTGTGAAGTCTTCCTGGTGAATTGTACCTGTGACTAAAATGTAGTATCCATCTGTGTCTCTTATAATTTTCTTTGGTTTGAAGTCTACTTTGTCTGATATCATAATGGCTACCCCTGCCTGTTTTCTGCTTCCATTAGCTTGTAGAATTATTGACCAGCCTTTCATTTTTAGGGCATGCCTATCTTTTGTGGTGAGATGGGTTTCCTGCAGGCAGCAGATTGATGGATTGTGATTTTTAATCCAAATTTGTAATCTGTGTCTCTTGATCGGTGAGTTAATTCCATTAACATTTAGTGTTATAATGGTGAAACTATTTTTGATTCCAGACATTTATTATGTTTAGTAGTTTTTATAAGTATATTGCTTCGCTTTTAATGGTGTTATACTTGCCTTCTGTTCTCCTGGATATGCCTGTTTTTTTCTTCACGCTTGAGTATCATTTCTAGCATTTTTTGAAGGTCTGGTTTGGTGGACATGTATCCCTTCAAGTTGTCTTTGTGCTGGAAGATTTTTCTTTCTCCCTTGTTCATGACTGATAGTTTTGCAGGGTAAATCAGCCTAGGTTGACATTTTTGCTCATTCAATAGTTGAAGTATGTGTCTCCAAGCTCTTCTTGCTTTTAGTGTTTCGACTGAGAAGTCATTTGTTATTTTAATAGGTTTACCTTTAAAAGTGACTTGTTTTTTCTCCTGTGAAGCTCTCAGCACCAGTTCTTTATCTTGAATGTGGAGTATTTTGACTATTATTTGCCGTGCCGAGCTTCTGTTTTGGTCATATCTGTTTGGGGTGTGGAATGCCTCTTGTATATGGATGGGCCTCTCTTTTTTTAGATGAGGAAAGTTTTCCTTGATGATCGTTTGAAAAATTTCCTCAGGGGTGGTATTTTGGGATTCTTGCTCTGGTATTCCATGAATACGCATGTTGGGCTTCTTCAGGGTGTCCCATATCTCCTGCATATTTCTCTCAAGCATCTTTTTGGCTTTAACAATCTCTTCCATTGAGCTGATTAATACTCCCACTTTATCTTCAAGATCTGAAATTCTGTTTTCTGCTTCCTTAGTTCTGCTGATAATCCTCTGTGGAGTTCTGGGTTGAAGATAACTTGTCTTTTAGCTCAGTTTTAAACTCTGCTTGAGTCTGCTTTAACTGCTCTATGCCAGTTTTTGATTCTTGCACTGTTTTTCTCAACTCCTCCAAATGTCTGTTGTGTTCCTCCTCAAAGCGATTGATTCGATTATTTAATTCCTCCCGTATTTCCTCTTTCATAGTATTGAACATGGTAATGATTATATTTTGAAGGTCGTTATCCTGGGTCAGGCTTTCTTGGCCATTTTCCATGGGTTTGTTCTGGTTGGAGTCTAACATTATGGGATTAATTCCTTCAGTGGGAGATTTGTTTCTTGAGTGTTGTTTCTCATGGATTTGCACTTTGACTTTGGCATTGTCGTTTTAACTCTTAAGATCTTCTTTTAATTTCTGTGCGTTTTTCACTAAACTGAATTATTTGGCCTAGGGCTCTGGGGGTGGGCGGGGACTGAGCTTACCTAAATTGCGGAATGGTGAGGCCCGTCCCAGGCGGCGGAGTGGAGGGGAAAGGGGGATTGGGCGTCGGCGGGGCACTATTTAAACCCGGGTGACCTGAGGGCGGGGCCTGGGCGCAGAGGGGGTGCCCTCTCCTCCTCCCAGGCCCTCCGGCTGGATGGTGGGAGGAGCTGGGTCCACTGGGCGGCCTGGGGCTCTGGGGGTGGGCGGGGACCGAGCTTACCTGGGTCATGGAGCGGTGAGGCCCGGCTGGACCAAGCGCGCGTCCCGGGCGGCGGAGTGGAGGGGAAAGGGGAAAGTTACTTTTTCAATCAAATTCACATGTGTGCACATGAATGTGTGTGCATGTGCATATAATTTAGGGATAGAGGTGCGGCTATGAATGTAATGAAAGAAACAATCTTCAATAGGAAGTGTATGATATGGATAAAACTTAGTTGTCAGGAATAATAAGAGAATGCAGGCAAAGCATATGAAGATATAATATTACAGAAAGAATTTGATATAGATTTTTTGTATTTAATTTCAAGATAGGCACCTGTAACTGGACTGGACTTTACACTCTCTACTCACAGGTATCTCAGCACCCATGCTTATCCTTGATATATATACTCAGGAAGGATGAGATGGGGTGCTGATCACCCTGATACCAGGGGTCTCCTCAGAACCAGAGCTGACAGATTCAGAGCCAGACAGAAGAATGTCCCCTTTTGATCTAACACTGATCTAACGCCTGTGGGTTCATCTCTGGCTTAAGGGAGATTGAAGTGCAAGTAACTGAGATGACATTTTGAGAAACAAAAGATATCATTTAAAGATTCAGGAAACAAAAAAAACTTTCTAAATTTCCAAGCTTCTTAAAAACAGGCATATGCTCAACTCTCTTAATGGTTCTGTAACATAAGTAAATGAAAGAAAGTGTCTTTACTATAAGGAATACTGACAAGTCTCAATTTTCCATAAATTACCAATCTTGATAGTAGTTAATGATGTGGCATTTTTAAAGATGAGAGATCTAATAGAAAATGCTTCAAAATTATGATAGCATAAAGAACAGGACTTATACTCCACATGATCTATAGCATTAGCAATCACAGCTTTGCCTCGATGCTGTGTGATCTGGATAAATCTGGGCTCTGCTATGAACTGCACAGTAAGTCAGTGACTTGGAGAAGGGCACCTCTTAAATATGTTAACATTTTCATTGCCTTGGAATGTGCATTCTGACCTCCCAGAACTTCTGACTTTCCTCCTGTGCTATAGAGTTGTGACTAAGCAGCAGCTTCCCTTGCATCCAAGTGGCTCCACGTTAACTAATCCGAGGTGCAGGGCTGCGGGTGTCAGTGACCACAGGGGTTTGGCCCATGGAAACTTCCTGCGATCCTAAGCTCTCTCAAACTCCCTGCTCTGTGGCTAGAGTGGAAGGAACCGAGGTATGAGAATATGGGGAACTGAAACAGACTGAGTTGATCTTTGTCACACTGCAATGTTGGACTTATCTGACACCGATCTTTCAGGAAAAAACATTTTGTGTTAAGCCGCCCAAAGTTGGGGGTTTAGCCATCACTACAGTTATTATAGACTTCATCAACATGGCAGGCCACAGGGCGCCATGCATTCCCTCTCCTCCTGCTGGGGCCAAGATTTCCTTTATGATACATGGATTAGTAAGAAGGCCCTTGACTTCTCTATTTGTATGCATTTCATTCTTTATCTCTTTAACATTTTTCCAGTAATGTTCTGCTTGAATCATCTACCAGTCCATTAGAGTTGTAGGGTTATTTTCCTTCTTATAGAGGTGGCTATTTCTAGGAACTGAGTTTGGTGTTAAAGGAAGTGAGAGAAGAGGTAAAAGACCAAGGAGAGTTCTTTCTCTCTCTTTCTCTCTTTTCTCTCTTCTCTCTTTCCTTTCCCTATTGTCCTTACTTCCATGATACTTGTTTTTGTCCTCCCCAAGATTAGCACACTGCTAGGATCAGGAGGTAAGTGACTTTGCAAAAGTGACCCTGGGTTCTTTCTGGAAAAGACATCACCAAGGCCTACTTCATAAAGAGACCAGGGAACACATAGGAAACAAACTTTACTACGAAAACACAGCAACTGATGAAGGGCATTGGGCAGTTTAACAGATGATTGTCCCCACACCCTGACCACTCCATCGTGTCCCCTGAGCTTGAGCCACAGAATAACTATTGTTTCCATTCTTCCAAGGAAAATCAATCATTCTACAAGTGGCAGTAGGTTCTTTTTATGTAATCCCCCTGGAATTTAGGTCATGGCAATATTCTGGTTCCATTTCATTATTAGGAAATTTGCTTGAGAAAACACTCTACCATGCTGTTGCTTTTGTGTTTCATCCCTGAGTTCAGGATTCAGAATGAAGTAAGTTCATTCCAAACTGCATGCGAAATGAGTGCATGCATGAATGCATGTGGGCGTGCTTCTTAGCCACTTCCATGCCAAAGTGTCTAGACTGGCACCTGTAAACTACAGCTTTGGGATTAAAACCAAAGTGGTTACTGTTTCAAAACAATAAAGACTGACCTTGAAATCCCTTAGTGCTGAAAATGGAGTCAGACAGCTTCACGACTGCATGGACTGCAATCTCCTGGGGACTTCCTGAAGGAGGTGCAGTCTCTGGCAGCACCGAGTGGTTTGAGTGGGATAGAGAACCAAATTATCTCCAGGTAATATGAAAAGTCAAGCACATCCTTGGAACTAAAGTCTGGTTGTCAAGCTTCACATACCACTCTAATGGTTTGTCTGTATTAGAGATGACGAAAGGGGCTGGGGACATGACTCAGTGGGTAAAGCCTCTGTCTGGAAAACAAAAGGACTTGAGTGTGGATCCCATGTAAATAATACCCTGGGCAGATATGGTGGAGGCTTGAAAGCAGAGCCTGGGAAAGCCCAGGCCAAAGCAAAAGAAAGTAGAGCAATTCAGGATGATTCCAGATGTCACTCTTGGGCTTCCACAGGCACACACACTTAAATGCCATCTTGTACACACACACACACACACACACACACACACACACACTGAGAAACTGTAGGAAAAAAAACAAGCAGAGTTACTGTGGGCAATCACAGAGGTTGTGATTCATGATGGCTTCAGTCATGCCAAGTTGAACACATGCAGTCACAGATCTCTAGAGGAATTTAAGAGGGAACGGTCTATGTTCTTGATGCTGCTATTTCAAAATTAGAGCAATGCTGTGCCTACATTGCCTCTGAGCAATTCCTGCCTCCTAGCTCTTACTTGCTATGCAACTTTGGAAGCACACACAAAAATATGAATCTGTAAAACAACCCCTCATGGTGTTAAAAATCTTTGCAGGTGGTGAGGGAACAGTGTATGTGGGTAGAAACTGGACCGGGCACTAAATCCAAGTGCAGAGTAATGAGACAGTCATCCTCGAAACTCTTATTTGCAGTACTTAGCTGATAGATTCAGTCCTTCTGGACCACATCAGAGTCTTTTTATTGTATGGGAAAAGAGTCACTGAGGCATTTCAGCAGGACTGGCAGGTCAGATGTGCTCCCAGGAAGAGCCCTCTCTTCAGCTTGCTGAAATATTTGATAATTAGAGAAGCCAAGGAACCTGCTTTGGGAACTGAGGCTCTAGCACTTTCAATACAGGCCGTTGCCTTACACTACCTGTGTATTGAGAGCTGGCCTTCTAAGGTGGGACCTTCTTAACAAGGGTCTGAGAGCCATATTCCTTCTCTGGTGGCAAGCCGCCAGAAGCCTCGTGGCCTGTAGGACTGACACAAGAGCAAACCCAAATGCCTGGAGAGGCTGGGCAGACACACAGATCCGTGAGGGACCCTAAGCGTGGAGCAGTCTAGGATGGTGAGGAGTACGGCAGAAGCTCCTGAGAAAACAGTGGCTGCTTGGTTCCAGCCCATCCCAGGGGCTCTAGTCAGTCAGTGATGTCTGAGCTGAAGATTTTAAAAGAGAAGCTGCAGAGTGGATCTTTATTTCTTTGATAGTTTTGTGTAAGCAGACATTTCCTTCCTGTATTACTCTGCTCCATTCCCCCTCCTTCTCTCCCTGAAGCATGTGATTAACCGTTAACTGGAGCCAGCATTAACCACTGATGTTCGCTCATAGAGGGGAGGGCCACACGAGCTCTTCCCCATCCATGATGTAATGCTGATGGGTCCTGTGTGTGCAGGTGAACACAGCTGCAGTGAGCTCATGCATGCAATGGCCTCGTCACTGTCACAAGACACAAGTGGGTCTTTAAGCAAAAGTTCCTGGTTTTTAAACACAGTTGAAATGGCACCCAGGAAATGTAATCTGTGAAGACAAATTACTCAGAAAGTGAATATGGTCAGAATATGTTCAAAAAAAATCTGATTTTAAGTATTTTTACTTATTATTCCTGAAAATATTCTGGTGCCCATTGGAATACATATCCCAAGTTTTAATTTATAAAACACAGCTTTGCTATTCCTCGTTTCCTTGCCACTTTGGGTTGCCATGATGTAGCCCCCCAATGCCCTAGAATAAAAGAAGAAATAGCTCAGCCTATTAAAGGGGGCAAAGCAAATTGAACTACTCAGTAGTTTGTTCCTTTCAGAGAACAGGATATCATAAAAACTGCCTTCATGCTTTCCAAATCTTGGAGGATGCTTCCTTTGTTTTCACTGGCTCCTGAGGCTCCCATTTAAGTGCTGCAGCTGAGTTATTAAGAAATTGTGCTTGAATCACTCTGAGAAGTCTAAGCCATGATGAGGGTACCACACCGAAAGAGAATTTTGATTCCATTCTAAAGGTTTTGGTCCAACATCAGCAAGTGCCGGCACAAAGCCTTCCAACCCACTACCCAGCAGATGGCACGACTCATTTTCCTGAGCGGGTATCTGCACCACACACTGGTCCACACCTTCCCTGCGACAGAACACACAGCTCTGCTGTGTATGAGAAGCACAGTGAACTTATCAAACTGCAAAGTGGGTGGCGGGGAGAGATGAGCCTGAAGAAACCCTTGTTCTCTCGCTGTCTCTCACCCTAATTAGGAACCCAGGGCATTTAAGGTCTGTCACACTTCCACACGTGGGGACAGGAACATTTGACATTTTCTCATGCAACACAGCTTCTGAACAGGAAATGGGAGGGTTGTGCTCTGGGACTGGAGCACTAGCAGAATGATAAGGCCACTGCCTTTCCTGCTGTGAAGTGTAAATGTGTTCAGTAGGCCAATAGCACAACCCAAGACTTCCTCATGCCCTCCGCTCCGGAGCAGAGGAAACAACCGAATACATCTCCTGCGCTTACCCAAGTCAGATAATAACACCGACTGCAAAACATACAGGTTCAGGGAGCTGGGAAGCTTTAAGGGGGTCCTTTTGTCATGCCCTGCCTTTTCCAGAATGAGACCAATTTGCTCCTATGTCAGCCAGCTCCAGCAAAGAGAAGGAGGGAAGGAGAGTAAAGAGAATGAACTGTCAGTGTTATTGAAAAGATTCATGATTAGTCACATCACTCTCAGGCGAGTTCCTTGCCAGACACCACACCACTCATTAGCAGACCTGAGAACTGGCGCACCTCCCACAGCTGAGCAACAGCTCTGGGCCTGGCAGGCCCCCAGGGACCCACAAAGCCCTGTGTTCTCCCACACCCTGCAATGAAAAAGGCCAGTTTGGACAGGCCTGGGTGCAATTGACTGCCTGGATGCTAAGTAAATTTGTTATATGCTCTATGTTGCTGAAAATATAATTATTCAGGTGCTCAGCTGATATGGAAATCATGGGAACATCTCTCTTGGGTGACACTGAAACAGTTACCTGGCTGGGGCCGCCATGTTTCTCCCACAGAGGAGCTAGAGCTGGGCATAGTCATGGTTTGTCACCTTCGCTTCCCTAGTTACCGCCGCTCCTGCTGAAGCTGGAAGCATTTCTCTTCCTTGTCTGGTGAGAGCAACTATAACTTAAATTATAGGAATAGCCATTTAAAGACTCACAGAGGCAAGGACCCACCCAATTCACTTGCAGAAGCCGGGGTGGACTGTAGGAATTATCCGTCCCAATGGACAGAAAAATAGGCTGGAGGGGGTAAAAGAAACTTGGTAGAACTTCATCCATTCGTGAAGATGCCAGTTCTAATTAGGACAGAAAATCATTCCCAACTTTACGACTATGCTGTTCTAGGCTGTAGCTCTATAAAGTTACAGGAAGCTAACCAAAGAGATCTGTCTGGCTTTTGTTAGATTAGTATGCAGTCTCTACAGGGGACCTGAAAACAAAGGACACAAGGCCAAGGTATTATGAATGACCACACAGTGGTCTTTCTATACCTCAGGGCAACAGTGGAAACAAAATGCGTTCTAATGGAAAGGGAAACATAGCAAGAAGAGGAAACGCTTGGCCTGGTATCACTTGTGTCAAAAACTACAGCATAGCTGGATTGCGGACTGTGAGGCAGACACTGATGTGCACAATATTAGCTTTTGAGTTGATAAAAGTGACCCTCAAAGAAATCCAAGTAGGAAACATCAATTGACAGTGGCTAGGAACATTTACACTTCGTTCCTTCAGGCCAAAGGCACATGTCCTGGCCTAACAGGAGTATCACCATGGGGATCCAGGCCAAAATAATGAGGTCTTGGAGACATTCTGCTAGACTTCCAGCAGGCTTAAGCTCTCTGCAAAACTTCTAGGCAGTGACACATGTAAAAGAGGCTTGTGGGAAAAGTCCAGAGATATATATCCACGGACACTCAATCTTGTATTCAGTATCAAAGTTTACCAGAATCATGTTGCCATAGATAGAAAATGGCTGAGCTGGGATTTAAACTCACAGCTCCGTGAGCTTAATTTCTATTGGTCAAGAAATGATGGTGTGATTCCATGCGGACGCAGACTTTTGTGCACCCAATGGACTTCTGAGAATTTGGGAGAACATCTCTTCAATGACTCAAGGACAGACCTATGAAGGGAAAGATGATCCAGGAAAGTAAGTCCATGGGAAGAAGGGCTTTGTGAGCTACAGATCTGGGTTATACTCTGTCACTTACCAGTGACAGTGACTTGGTGGGTCACACAGTCTTTCTCTCTCCCCAGTTTCATCATCTATAAAATAGAGGGATTGGGGCCTTCTTCTTTCAGGATTCTTGAGGAATTGACCCACAAAAATAGCATCAAGTGGCTTGCCAAGAGGAATACTAACTAAAAAAACTGAAGTGAGGTCACTAGCATTTGAGAGACACATTTAAAACAAAACAAAACAAAAAACCTTAAGGACATTTTATTCTGTTGTCAAATTTTCTATAGAGACTTATAAAGTGTAAAGGAGAATCTCCCTTTAATTCTTACTTAGAGACAGGGGAGAAAGTGAGGACATCTGAGTTTGGATTCCTAGATCTCAGTGGGTCTGTGAACATAGGCAGTGAATACCCAAGAGTCTTCAGAAACTCCTGACCCAGTGAGTCTGGCTTACAAAGAACAGTGAAGAGTTCCAGCCTCAAGCATGGTGGAAAGGTGAGGAATGATACTGGCAGGTTGTTGCTTGACCACACCCTCAGGGCACCTGCACACCTCTACCTGCTCACAGTCAGGCACACATTATACACTTCATGTGCATATACATACATATCCATTATTCTCTCAGAACATGTGTACATATACACACAAATAAAACACAAGTTAACTGGAAAATTATTGCTCTTCCTCTGTGATCTATGGGCACCATCCCCAGCTTTTAATGAAAAGCTCACATTTACTATGTCCAAGCTAAATCTGTCTGTTCCACACCTTGACCCGGAACCTGGCGGCAGATAGCCCACATTCTCTGTAGGATTCTGCGGGGGAAGGTGCTGCCAACAATAGTGGCCAGAGGTTTTCTATTTGCTGAGTGCCAGGCACAGCATAGTCCTGACCTGTCCCCTCCAGTCCTTGTCGTCTGCAATAATACTGCTCCTCACAGTTTAGACTCATGTTGACAAGTCACTGGCCATGAGCCTGCATTCCTCACTGAGGTCCATTCAGCGTAATAACCTTATTTTCTCTTGTGGTGAGGAGTAATTGAGCTAAATTGGGCAGCATTTGATCCTGACCATACAAATGGTCTGATCCATTTGAGGTCTCTGAGAGGTTCCGGCAGCAATGAACACAGCAGTCAGACAGATGTCTTCTGGCTGGACTGCTCCTGTTTCAGTGCACCCTCGGGAGGCTCTGCCAGGGCATGGAAGTCTTTGGAGCAAGCTAAGGTTTCATGGGCTAGCAAGAGAAAGAGCTCTAGAGCATGCGAGGGACACTGAGGAGCTAGCTGGGAAACATTTAATGCTACCACGCGCCAAACCTGCGGCCACACAGATGTTCCAGTAAGCATGGATGTGACACATGCAAGTCTGAGCTTAGAAAAATATCATGTGTCAAAGATCATAGGACATGGCAAAAAAAAAAATCAAGCTGGAATGAATGTGGAAGCTTTCTCTTTGCTGGTCAGACTTCATAGTGCCAGAAGATAGATGCAGGCTGACGGGGAAGAAAAGCCTTATCCAGCTGTGGATGCAGCAAGTTACAATAACAACTACTCTGGCAAGATGAGACCGTTGGGGCTGTAGTGGCATGTAAGGTGTGGGGGTACCCAAGTGCTTTCTGATTGGATCTAAGCCCTGTTTTTTTGACAGGGAACATGTGCCTGGTACTGTAAACTTAGCCAAATACAAGTGAAGGGGAGACCACAGGCCCTAGGTGGGATCAAACTTCTTAGCGTTAACTGTTAATACTTGATAGCAAACTTTTGTCTAAACACTTCCCATTATAGTCACAGATTAGAGAACCTCCTCAATACTTGGTCAAGAAACATTCTCTTACTATGGAAGCTCTGCAATGCAGAGAGCCACAGCTGCCGAAGTGCAAAGAACAAGTAACTATGGAGTCTTCAGCTCTGAATGGGTCATCAAACTCATCTCTCATCATCCCAAGGCTCAGAGAACCTTGTGGAAGATGGGGCCATAAGAATGTAAAAGTCAGCAGATAAGGAGTGGTAGTAGCAAGATAGTATCCTCTGGTCACACCAGGGCTGCCATACTCAGGAATTCACTGCAGCAGTGTTCACTTTCACTAAACCTGCACAATAGTTGACCCAGTAACACTTCACTGTGGATGAGAAAAGATCTCAAGAAATAATACACCTCCCTCAAAGACTAATGAAAGTTAAAGGTAGACAGGAGAAAGGAAACTTCTGTGCTCAATGATTTACCAACTGGCTATTGCCAGTGTGGACATCACAGATTGAAATCCAATGAATCACACATGCAGAATATTGCAAAAGTAGAAGGGAGACTGGCTGGAGAGGAGAGGGCATGTGAACAGTCAGTAAGGGGTGAAAACATATAGATTCAATGTATTTATGCATGAAAGGGTGAAATAATAAAAGAATGTTAAAATGATCACATTGGCGGGGGCTACAGGTAAAGTTGACAAGTGGGAATGAAGAATTCCTCTTTGGTGACACTGCAAAACATTCTGGTGGAAAGCACATGTCTGGCAAACAGACAGCCCCAGTACGTCTTTATCAAAAGCAAACTGTGTGAATATTCTGATTACCTAAATGTAAATAAGAAACACAAATATGTGCCTTTAATGTCCAACTAGCTCTCTCTCTCCTCTCCTTTCTGTAGACAAGATTAAATATAGACACAAGCATCTAAACTTATCAGTTGGACAATATACAGGGACATAAGGAAGAGAAAAGTTAAGAGATTAAGACTGTGCCGGTGAAATTTCTTTCTCTGACACCCTTCTCCTTGCTTCACTGTTGCCCAACTAAGAATTTTGCTCATCTTCCAGACATCCAAATGACTGACCTTGGCAGAACCTTGACATCCTTTAAGGATGACCCGGAAACGAAAAGATATCCAGAAGCTGAGGCCATCTGGAAACTCAACTTTGCTTGTAAACCACTTCTGAACTTGACCAAAATCCTCTGACAGTTACCACCTCTGTCCCTCCACGAGGGAGGACTCCTTGTTGTTTAGTTTTTGATGAGCACTGGGAATGCCAGACTTGGAGGAGTATTTCACTTTGATTAGTTACCCAGGGCCTTTCAGGAATAAAAATCTCTTGAGAACCATAAATAGTAGTCAGAGAAAAACAAATAAGCAATGGGAAGATAATGTCTTATTGAGAATAGTAGATGATGTCTGACTGTGTGCATTGCATGCTGTTGCAGGTGGTGGAGGGATGCCCCTCCTTCTTTGCTCAGAAGATATGATTGTGTCTAAGGATAAGCATCTCTGCACTGAGAAAAAGGAAGTTCTCAACACCCAATAATTTTGTGTGGAGGCAATTAACTAAATGAAAAGGAGATAGGGTCCCATAATTTTAATTTATGAGCCATGACACATTAATCATTCCCAGATGGGTTAAGTTCCCATTGGGACATATGATTCAGTCTAATACGAAAGCCCAGTGCCCTCGGTAGGTGCCAAATTGGTTCCCGACCCAATAATCCTCCAGAATCAACCCATTTCCTCCAGGGAAGGCCCTCCAGCCCATGGACTGACTCATCGTTGCAGTATTGATAGAATAAAGGGATAAACTATGGAGAACGAGCTTCAGAGTTTACGATTCCAACTAAAAGATGAGGACTAAACAGATCAAGCTCCACCTGTGTTTTACAACACGTATGGAGCCTTTATACGTGCACCTTTGCACTGTTGAAGAGTTCTCCCTTCCCTGAGGGATCATGTAGAGGTGCTGTTAATCAATGTTAATCAATAATGAAGAGGAGGTGGGGGTTCAGTGTGACATCAAGTAGGTCTAGGGTAACCTTCTAGGGTAACCTGGCTAGGAATTCCACAACTCAAGCTGGCGGAGCATCCCCAACCTCTGGAACTGGCCTTTGAATTGAGCCTATGCCTGGGCATTTCCTCACCAGTTCCTTGTTGGTGGTGCTTTCCACGGATGCTGTCTGTGACCTTCTCTTCTCATTCTATGTGTGCTCCCTGCAGCTTAGTCACAGCTGTGGAGGCCTCGGTTACCATACACACACTCTGCAAACGCCCAACTCCAGATCCTTGGGTCAACATGCTCTCCTAAGCTTCAGTTCACTCAACAAACATCCACAGAGAACCTGCTACGTGACAGACCTTAGCTGAGCCAGCTGAGAATAGGGCCTGGGGAAACAGATAAAACAGATAACATTTTAGAAAGCCGTTACCTTCTGGGTTTTTTTTGCATTAAAAAGTGCTATAATAATAATGATAACAATAACTATTTACAATTTGGTCATTTATGGGGAATTGAGCAACTTCATGCCAACTTCTCAAAGCAATATAATTTTTAGCCCCAGAATACACATGTATTGTCTTCATCTACAGTTTGAATGACTGGGTTCCTTCCAAAATTTATGTTAGATCTTAAACTTCCATGGGCTGTACTACGGGAGGGAGCAGGGGCAGGCACTTTAGGAATTAATGGTCCTGCCTCTCATAAATGAGACAAAAACCTTATAAAAGGGCTTGAAGGAACTAATGAGTCCCTTTTGTCTTTCTGCTTTCAGCCATGTAAGGAGGTGATATTTTCCTTTCCAGAGACACAGTAGCAAAGTGCTACTAGAAGCTCAGACTAGACCCTTGTTACACACAGCACTGCCAGTTCCTTGACTATGATCTTCCCAGGCTTCAGAATCACACACACACACACACACACACACACACATAGACACACACACACACACACACACACACATTCTGTTTATAAATTTCCCAGTTTCAGGTATTTTGTGACAATAACACAGACAAAGTAACTTTCCTCATTCAAAGTAAGCATGGCTCAGATACATCCGCCCAGTGCTTGTTCCTATCATGGCCTCACACACCTCTCACTGATAATGTGCTGTGTATCACTTTGGCACTGAGTCCAACTGCTCCTCACTTTTATACTTTTGATATTTATGATAATATGTATAAGATGCTGAAAAATAATTTAGATTGAAACAAATATATGTCACTATTTCTCTTTTATACTTCTATATCAATTAAGAGTAGAAATGCAAACTAAGTCCCAAAAATCTGCAGTTCATTCTCTGAATAAATCAGAGCATTGAAAAATATCATATAGCTAAGAATAATACATACATGCATACATACATACATACATACATACATACATACATACATACATACAATGGAAGATGAGGTCATACACAGCCACAAATTGTTGCACTAATACTTGTTTATTGTACTCACTGAATGATTTTGAAACTACCACAAATTTTAAATTACAAGCTAAGTATTCTTTAATAAAAAGATGTTTTTACTTTATCTCATGTACTTGGGTTCTTTATGGTAGTTTGTTTTGGGGGACTTTTTAGCATTAATGAGAACTGAAAGGCACAGGGTGAACCTAACATATCCAAAGGACATATCCAAAGTTCTTCCTGATGCCTCTTTGCCTCTGTCTCCTCTTACCCTGGCACGTATGCCCTCCACCCCAATTTAGCCAACTTCTGCTCTTCTTCCATCTGCCATATGTTCTGTCCTTCACTTTCCGTGACTGCTGTTTGTCAGCTCAGGAGGCCGTCACAGCACCTCCAAGGCTGGGATGTGTGTTCCCATATAAGTCCTCCCTGTGTGCTTGTATGGCTGTCCTTGATTGTTTTTGTGTCTGAGCTCTTATATGGGGAGGGCTGCAGCTACATATTTATGGACTGACTGGTTGACCACTGCTGGGCTCATGATAGATGCTAAATAAATGTATGTCAAATAAACAAACCAACAAGCTAGCTGTATAGAGAACTACGAGGATTCAGGCTTAGTGGATTGAAGCATCAAGCTTCCAAAAAATACATGGTTGGGATTTAATGCTTCCTAAATGACTAGGAATTGATTTATTTGCCTTCAAAAGAGCTCCCTGATGTAAAAGACATAAGCTCTCGGACGAGAAAAAGTGCAACATAATGAGACTGTAACTCAACAGAGTTCCCATAGCCAGTAGAAGATGAAGTGACACTTGGATCTCGAGCTCTTCTCTGTGTCCTCCCGAGGATGCTCCTGACTGCACAGACGAGTTCGTACACAATTGAACCCTTCTCTGGTGATGCAAAGGCTTGGTAACTGGCTTCTAAAAGGACGGTCCCAGAGAACTGTGAATTTTAAGGTACTGATTCCAGTTCTGTCTCCTGCTATTGCTCTGGCCAGTCGAACTTGCTTCTCAGTGGGTCTGTCTCTGGAAAAGCCAAGGAGAAGTTGAAGGAAGTGAGCTTTGGGATTACAAGGTCATGAACACGAATCTCAAGTCAACATATTGGTTGTTTGGATTTCTCTAAATCTGTTTAACCATCTTTAAAATGAATCAGTCACCCCAGGATACCACTGGATAATGTTAAGATAAAGTAAACATGTGAAATACTTGGCCTAATTTTCCTTTTTTTCTTGCAACCTAATTACTTAATTTTAATATGTTGTGAGACATATAAGTCACGTTTACTATAATTATATCATAAATAAGTAGAAATGTGGTTCGTATTTGACATTCTTGTGTAAACATTTTCTTGGTGCTGGAGTTCAAACCCAGAACCTTGTGCATGCTCTGCATACTCTCTACCACTGAGCTATATCCCCAGTTGAGACATGGTTTTTCTTAGAAAAACGTGTAAGGTTTATGATGTGCCTTCTCCTAGCAGCTGGTTTGGCTATACTGGTATCTTCTTCTTGTTCCTGGTTTCTGTCCAGCTTCTAGACAAACTAGGCTAGCTTCCAGATAAGCCAGGGGCCATGGTAGCCTTCCATTTTGTTTACCTGGCTCACCACTTGGTGGCAGTACATCACATTTCCCTAGGGAGGATTTAGATTTAGGTTCCATTCTCTGACTCCATCTCCTCCATTGCTTTTGATGCAAATTATCTCGGATATGGTTAAGTAATAGCAAATATTATTTGTGCTCTTTTTAAGCACTCATTCAGAATGACATGGAGTTTCGCCAAAGTCAAACTACACGCATTTCATTAGACCATTTTTCATAGGGAGGTTTATCCTTACACAAAATTATCTACAATTAAAACTGCAGAGAGATTTTCCCAGTGTGTCACTGCTTTTTAAAAGATACAGACAAAACCTTTATCAAACAAACAATTTATAACGCTAGCAATTTTCTCCCTCTGTCCTGCTATTATTAAGGCCAGCAGTTTTTGTGTGTTTTTTTTTTTTCCAAAGAACTCTTAGCTCCAGTCTCTCTACTCAGCCTGTTGTGTTCACATAATGGCCTGTCTCTGACTTCAGTCCATTGCTGTGGAAGTAATTATGCCTAACACTTAGAAGGTCAATTTGCTACAGAATCAAAAAGGGAGCCATTGGGTTTAGAAGGAACAACAATCCATCCATGGTGCATGAGGGGTCCAGAGAGCACCATTTTGTGTGCTGTGGCCCAAGTTTGAAATAAAACATTATCAGAATAAGATGATAAAATGTGAAGTGAAGAAAATAATTTTCTCCATGCCCCATTTCCTCTTCCCACATTTTTCTAGTGGAGTCCATGGTTAGAAGGTTCTAAATATCTCTTTGCAGTGCCTGTGATATTTCCTATAGCAAACATTCCAAGTGAATCATTTTATTTCCTTCATAAAATCCTGGACGAGAATCACGAAATTCCATGCTTTAGACACGATTTAGGTCAGCTTGTCCTAGGACTTTGTTTGGGGAAGTTTCAAACCGACACTTTCCCAAGGAGAACAAAATCTGCACTAGAGAAAGCATGAAACAATTCTCAGGTCAAGAACAAAAGGTGTTCACTATATATGTGGTTGAATATTTTGGGTCCAAGTCCTGCTGTGACTTGGAGCTCCAGGGCTTACCCACTCTTGAGAACATGGTTGATGACCGAATGTGAGAGTAGATGTGACATGGTTAATGACTGAATGTGAGAGTAGATGTGATATGGCAGTGTTTTGTAATGTAGACAGCACTCTTTAAAAGGCAGTTACTGTTATGTCCAGTCCATTTTTCCCCACGTGAGCTACAAAATGCTATCTTTTACCATTAACCTGTGAAAAATGAGTTCCCACCCAGCAGAAGTGTGTGGTTCATCTTATGCGCAGGTAGCCCTGGGAAGAGGCATGGTCTGAGGAGAGATTGACAGCCAAGTGAAATGTGACACCCTTTGTCCCCTCTGTGGCTTTGCAGAGCTGCACACTGAGAACATCGATGTGGTTTGCATAAGTGGCCCTACGGTGATATAAGAAATGGTGGAATCTTCAAGAGATAGGGATTAGTGGGAGCTGGTCTGGACACTAGGGGACAGGTGAATGCTCTTCCTATTCCTCTCTTTCGTTCTCTGCATCCTCCCTATCACAGGACCAAAAAAAGCAAAGTGCATTGACAAATAAACACAAACATGACTGTCTTTTTCTCTTCGAAAATTGATTATTTGGGAAATTTTGTTGGGATAATGGAAAGCTAACAAACACAGGAAGCTTCAGGCTGACCTTGTGTTCTCACTATGGGGTGGATGATGGGAAATCTGGAATCTGCCATGATTTGGCAGAGACTCATAAGTCAGGCAGCCTGAGTTCAAGTCATGACTTGAGGAGTTACCTCAGGATGAATGCAAACACTGGCCAGTGTTTACTAGGCATTTGTTCATGCCAGTGCCATTCCAAATATCATCCAAGTGATCTTTGCAGTATCCCAATAGGTTTAACCTAGTTATGATTACATTGTACAGATAATAAAACGAGGGTTGCCAGTGCTTCAGTAACTGATTAGAATGTACTTGGCTTGTGAGTGATACTTAGACACATTTAACACAGTTGTTCTGAGCTCCTCAAAGAAATATACTCAGCACAGTTGGTACCTCACGGTGAATCATTCATTATGAACCATAACTCACCATTCACTGCAGATCCATTCCGTGCTGCCTTGGTGAGATGGCTATAGAGATACAGTCCCCAGCACTGCCCTGTAATAATGATGAAATATTTTTATTTCCCATAGTTGCAGGGATTAAGTCTAAAGGGCAATGGGTAAAGGTGGATAATAGGTATGCTTTTGAAAGTGAAAAGCAAATACATTTGGAAGGCAGAGTTACCACTATTTGGTTTTTAGCACAATCTGACATAATTTCCTTGCAATGACAAAAGCTCCATCCACAGTACACTGTTTAACCACAGTTTCGTATGAATCAACATCATTTGGTGCTGCAGCCAGAGCCTAGGATCTGCTCCATTTGCCAAAATAAGCAAATTGATTTGCAATCTTTAGTCTGTCACACTGACTCCAGTCCTGTTGTCCTAACTCTGCTCTTGTTCATTTCTCTCCTGAATAGAACACTTAATGCAATATGCCCATTGTCTGTCCTGGGACTTGATGACCTCTGCCAGAACACTATAGTCTTGAGCATAGTGTCTTATAAATAGCAATTGCTCCTTAACTCTGTGCTGACTGGGTATCGGGGAACACTAGATTGCAAAACACCTGTAGTAAGGGACATGTTTGTTCATGCTTTCCTGAATTCATTATCTGTCATTCTGCTTTCCTTTCTGCTATCATCTTTGTGTTTCAAAGATCCCAGAACAAACTCAACAGAGATGTGTGTTCATTCCCATCTCTAAGAACAAGCTGTAGCAGAAGATAAATCTGCCAGAGTTTGCAAAGATTTATTCCAAAGGCAAATTTCTGAGGAAGGTGGGACCATGGCAACCTGCTACTGATCTGATTAGTGGGCCCTCCTGGTCTTCTCCTCTGACTGGAGTCTTGGAAGGAAACCTAACAGTTGGGCTACCGAGAACAAGTTACTTAACCTTGTGGATTCCTGTCTTCTTTGTCTGTAAAATGGAGAAGAAGAAACTGCTTAGAGAGTGTTTATTGCTTCATTTTAACCTCATGCAGTTGAAGTTCAGCTTCATGGTCAGCATACCTAAGCTCTCCCAGTCGGTAAATAGTGAGACAGAAACTCTAATACAGCTTCTTTTATCTCAAAAGTTTCAAAAGTCTGGTCTCTTTTCCTTGCACCAAGCACAAAGAAGAACTTCTATTGAAAAATAAAAAGCCTAAGGGGTACATATCTGATTTTATTATTATTCAACTCACTTGTTCTTATCCTTGTTATTTGGACACTTTGGCCTCAGAATTTCTTGGTATCTGTGTTTGCAGGTCATCGCTCAGTGAACTTCTCAATAACAGTTTCAAAACACCAATGTTCACTTGCAAAGGTAAGCAAAGCCAAATGGACTTTAAAGTCAGATAGTTCTGTTCCCCTGCTCCATGGCATGCGTTGTGTGCTGGAGGTCAAGTGTTTCCAGTGATACAGGGGCCTTCGCTGGGAAGTTCTCAGAGCAAGGGAACCTCGTAGGGGAGAGGTGACCTTGTGAGGGGAGTTTTATCTAAGAGGCTCTGCCCTTGGGATTCAAACATGAGCAAGTACATTCTATTTCTGCCACAAGTGATGCATCCAGGGGGAGCTGCTGACATAACTGGGACCACTTGGAATTATGGTTCATGCAATGAATAAATGGTACCACTGTCAGTTAGCCAGGGAAACTGAATTGCCTTCCTTTGGAAATGTGGGTTTTAGTGCTTTAAATGTTCAGATGGCGTCGTATGCTGTTGCTATGGCGCTTCTCCCACTCCTTCTTCTCCTCCTCCTCATTCCTCTTTTCCATCACCCACTCTCTCATAGACTGAACATTACTCCATTTCATTCAAAATGGATTTTTGCCTTGTGTGTTTAAAATAATTTCTTTTGCCAGAACCCTGCAAGATGTTCCTCCCATCGAGCCTTGTATTCTACTGAAAGTGACCCAAATCCATTTTTCTATCCTGTTCAAGTCACTCACTTCCAGAAAATGCATTTTCTTAGCATTGTCCCAGCAAGTAGCCCAGGAACATGGTTGTTCTATGCTTTGTGTAGTTTAGCATATTAAAGAGATATATGTTGCACTTACTCTGTATGCTGCTGATAAAACAAAGAGTCTAAGGGAACAAGGAATTTTATTCTGGTTTATGATTCTTAGTTACAGGTCCTTTTTCGGCAAGACAGAAAAACTGATGCCACATCAAAAGTAAAGGAAACTGAACACACTATAGTCAAAGGATTTCTGAGAGAGGGACAATCCTTACTTGCCAGAACAGCATGTCTGACCAATTGTAATGGTTTGAAATGTGTCCCCCCAGTTTCATGTGTTTGGCAAGGTCATGGTACTTTGAGAGGCAGAGCCTTGCTGGAGGAAGGCAGTCACAAGGGGGTGGGCCTTGAGGTGGATTAGTTCCACCCTACCTCCAGGAGAAGTCTGCCTTTACAGCAAGCAGTCTGCAGCTCTCAGCTTCCAAGATGTCTGTGGTGACTTAGCCTCCTCCAGCTTTGGCCAGCCAGCCATGCCGCCTCTGCTTTGAGAGGCTGTCCTTTCCCTCTGGAACCTTAAGCTGAAGAAATCTCCCTTTCTCCCTTAAGTTCATTGACTTTGGGTATTCTCTCACAGCAATAGTTAAGAGTAACCATTACAGAAATTGGTACCTGGTAATGGGGTATTGCTGTGAGATTAAGAACAGCTGGTATCACAACATGAAGATGTTTGTGAGGCTGAGAGAAGTTGATACCCAGACGTATGGCCAATGCTGTGATGTGGCTAGTGTGCTTTTGGAACTGTTTGTTGGGAGGAATATGGAGAACTTTGGGACTTTGTGCTGGGAAAGTCTTTGTGTCTTGGCAATTGGGCCAAAAGGACCTTTCTTGTGAGAGCTCAGAGGAGAGCAATGCTGTGAGAGATGCAGACAGTGGAAGCCCAGCTTGTGATGGTCCAGAGGGAAACAAAGACTCTGTTTGCAATTGGACGAGTGACACATGAAGCCATGTGTTGGCCCAGAGTTTAGTGAAGTTTTGCCCTTGTCCTGAAAGTTTGCCTGAAATTAAGCTGGAGTGCTTGGCAGAGGCAATGTAGTCTTGACAATGTGACATGGCTACTTTTTAGTTGTCTTCAGAGTTATGAAAAAGAGCAAAGAATCAGGCAGGAAGAAGCAAAAACTGTAAGCTCCAAAATGCAAAAGATGAAAAATGCAATGGCAAATGTAGAGTTGAACCAGGAAGAAGCAGAGAACAAAATGGCTGTTGAAGAGATTAGTTCCAATTGTAAATCAAAGCCTGCTCTTAATTTGAATAATAGGAGAGGCCCTAGCTTGAAGGCAAGATCCTCAGGGAAGGCTCCCACTCATAAGAATGCAAAGCCTTTCAGAAGACTGGAGCTAAAGGGTGGATTTCCAAAGCAAGAGTTGGTTTCTCTTACCAAGCAACTTCCCAGGAGTAAAAGATATGGTCAACATAGAGAAGCAGAATCAGCTGTGATTCAAGGGGGCCAGTCTTGGCAAAGTCGTCCATGTGGTTCTGGTTTTCGAGGCATCAGTGATGCAAGACGGAGGAGATCATGGAGTCCTCCTCCAAGATTTCAAAAATTGGCAGAATCCAGACATCATGAGGCAGGAAGCCTGCAGTTTAGAGGCCCAAAGAGGGCAGTTTGTGCTATGGAGTTAAAGCCTGGTTTGCCATTGAGAAGTAAAGATGTTATAGATTCAGACACAACGTGGGACACTTGCCAAGGAGAGCTGTATACCCTGGAAGGAGTCAGCTCAAGAGACCAACGTATTCTATGGACAGCTGCATTGGAGGGGTGCAGCCAAAGCCCTTTGGAACTGAGATGATTTCAACGAGAAGCTCACCTGTTGGACTTGGAGCTACAAGATTTGGAGTTTGTCCTGCTGGTTTTCGGTCTTGTTATGGACCAATCTTTCTGGGATATGCCCCCATTCCTTCCTTTTGGAATGGAAATGTTTATTCTGTGCCATTGTATGTTGGAAGTGTGTAACTTGTGTTTTGATTTTACAGGAGGCTTTGGACTTTTGGACTGTGTTGGAATTACTATTGTAGTCTATGAAGACTTTTAAAGTTGGACTGAGTATGGTTTGCATAATGAGATGGCAATGAGCCTGTGGGGCCAGGGGTGGAGTGTTATGGTTTGAAATGTGTCCCCCACAGTCTCATGTGTTTGGCAAGGTCATGGCACCTTGAGAGGCGGAGCCTTGCTGGAGAAAGACAGTCACAAGGGGTGGGCCTTGAGGTGGATTAGTCCCACCCTACCTCCAGGAGATGTCTGCCTTTGCTGCAAGCAGTCGGTAGCTCTCAGCTTCCAAGATGTCTGCAGTGACTTAGTCTTCTCCAGCTTTGGCCAGCCAGCCATGCCGCCTCTGCTTTGAGAGACTGTCCCTTCCCTCTGGAACTGTAAGCTAAATAAATCTCCCTTTCTCCCTTAAGTTGATTGACTTTGGGTGTTCTCTCACAGCAATAGTTAAGAGTAACCATTACACCGGTGCTGGCAAAACTGGATCTCCACATGCAGAAGATTAAAGCTGGACCCGTACTTATCACCATGTACAAGACTTAATTCAAAATGGATCAAGGACCTTGATATAAGGCCAGAGACTATAAAAACCATAGTTGAAAGGATAGGGAACTCCCTCGAGCTGATTGGGCTAGGCCAACATTTCCTAAACAGACATCCAATGGCACAGTCATTGCTACCAACTCTCAACAGTTGGGATCTTGTGAAATTAAAGAGCTTCTGTTCAGATAAAGAGACTGTAACGCGAGCTCAAAGGCAACCCACAGAATGGGAGAAAATCTTCACTAACCACACATCTGATAGAGCTCTACTGTCTAGAGTGCACAGAGAACTTAGAAAACTAAACACCAAGGAAACCAATGGCCCAATTAAAAAATGGGCCCTGGAACGTAAAAGAAATTTTACCAGGGATGAAATTAAAATGTCTAACAAATATCTTAAAAATGCTCCACTTCTTTAGCCATCAGGGAAATGCAAATCAAAACTTCCCTGAGATATCATCTCACCCCGGTCAGGATGGCAAAAATCCACAATAGAAACAACACCAACTGCTGGAGAGGATGTGGAGAGAGGGGAACTCTCCTACATTGCTGGTGGGAGTGCAGGCTCATACAGCCACTCTGGCGAGCCATCTGGAGATTCTTTTTTTTATATACATTTTTTATTATTATTTCAGCTCATACAAAATTAATAGGTACACCAGTTCCCTCCCTCCCTCCTCCTCCCCCCGAACCCCCTGTTCCCACTCCCCTCACCCTTCCCTCTCTATCCTCCAATGCCTCCCGCCCCAATTCCCAAAGAGTCCTTTCTTGTGCATGCCTGACTCTCCTCTGGGCCCTCCTCTCCGATGATGTACAAGGACCCAGTGGCATTTCCCTGAACCCTTTCCCGTGTTCCCCTTAAACATAGGAACACTACTGTGGCTGTCAATCCCTTGCCTCCAAGGATCTTGGTGCCTTTAGCAGATGCTAGACTTTGTGAGGTCAATAGTATGTTGGACATTGCGCCGGGCATGCAATGTCCAATTATGATTGCTTCAGCCCTAACTTGTGTGGAGTATCTTGCAAATCATTGCTCCTCCCATCCTTTTGGTCTTACACTCTTACTGCCCCCTCTTCCGCAAATGTCCCTGAGCTTCAGGATGGGGAGAGATTAGTCTGGCCTAGTTCTAGGTGGTTGATATAGAGTCTCTGAAGTTCTGGATAGTGGTTCGTTGATTTTCTTTTGCAGTTTTGTTGCTCCTGTAATGCCCTTCACTCCATCGTGATGGGCACTGTATGTCATCCCCTGGCCAGAGACAGAAAGCTGTTAAACTGGAGTCTTATTATAAGAGCACATTCAAGGGTAGATGTAATACTTATACCCAAAAGTGGAATCGCAGGGTCATATGGCATTTCAATCTTTAATTTCTCCAGATTCTTAAAGATAGTCAATCTTTAATTTCTCCAGATTCTTAAAGAAATTCAATCTTTAATTTCTCCAGATTCTTAAAGATTGAAATGCCATATGACCCTGCGATTCCACTTTTGAGAATAACCCCCCATACAGCAGAGGTTCACCTCGATAGCACAAGCATGACCATGTTCATAGCAGCACTGTTTACAATAGCAAAGACATGGAATCAACCCAAATTTCCAACAGTTGACGAGTGGATAAGGAATCTGTGGTACATCTATACAATGGAGTACTACTCAGCCATCAAAAGTGATGAATGACTGGAATTTGCCGGGAAATGGATGTCATTAGAAACAATTATATTAAGTGAAGTATCCCAGACCCAGAAAATTAAGCGCCATATGTACTCCCTAATAGGTGGCTCCTAGTACCAAACCTACCCAGCCCACCTTGAGACACTCATAGGTAAATCTATACATTACCTACAGTAATTGCAAGGATTATGAACAGGAGGGATGGGGTTGGAGGGCCACACCAGAAACAAGGAGAGAAGTGACCATGTTACAGTAGAGAAAATAGGCCTCCATCAAGGACTGCAAGTAAGCAATGTGACACCTGATTAAGTTCACAGACGTTCGTTCCTGATCATTTACAACTAAGGGGGTATGATCTCACCAGAAGGGGAGGGCATATAGTCTGGCAGATAAAAAGTAACCATTTTGCAAATGGGTGATTGACCCCTCCCTCACTGAGGTTTCCTACTTTTATTACATCTACCCTTGAATGTGCTCTTATAATAAGACTCCAGTTTAACAGCTTTTTGTCTCTGGCCAGGGGGTGACATACAGTGCCCAGTAGGATGGAGTGAAGGGCATTGCAGGAGCAGCAAAACTGCAAAAGAAAATCAACAAACCACAATCCAGAACTTCAGAGACTCTATATCAGCCACCTAGAACTAGGCCAGACTAATCTCTCCCCATCCTGAAGCTCAGGGACATTTGCGGAAGAGGGGGCGGTAAGAGCAAAAGGATGGGAGGGGCAATGATTTGCAAGATACTCCACACAAGTTAGGGCTGAAGCAATCATAATTGGACATTGCATGCCCGGCGCAATGTCCAACACACTATTGACCTCACAAAGTCTAGCATCTGCTAAAGGCACCAAGATCCTTGGAGGCAAGGGATTGGCAGCCACAGTAGTGTTCCTATGTTTAAGGGGAACACGGGAAAGGGTTCAGGGAAATGCCACTGGGTCCTTGTACATCATCGGAGAGGAGGGCCCAGAGGAGAGTCAGGCATGCACAAGAAAGGACTCTTTGGGAATTGGGGCGGGAGGCATTGGAGGATAGAGAGGGAAGGGTGAGGGGAGTGGGAACAGGGGGTTCGGGGGGAGGAGGAGGGAGGGAGGGAACTGGTGTACCTATTAATTTTGTATGAGCTGAAATAATAATAAAAAATGTATAAAAAGAAAAAAAAAAGAGTAACCATTACACCAAGTACACTGAAGAATTGCCAGTTTCCTTAACCAGCTCTCTCCGTCCCATTCACCATGCATCAATTAGGCAACCTCCTGCAGGCTTACTCAGAACTTAACTAAACTACTAATTCTTTACAATGTGCCTACGACTCTAGCCTTCAATTGTCCAGTGAATACCTGTATCTAACTATGACAAGATGTATCTGGAATCAATGCCCTAAGACCAAATGGAAGATTATACTGAATGACAAAAGGCATTTAGCTCAGTCCCCAGACCAAATAGCAATGCTCTGGTATGTAATACACACACACACACACACACACACACACACACACACACACTAATAATAGTCAACATTAAACAGAATGCAATAAAAAATCAGCAAATCCATGATTCAGGCTCCCATCACTATCTATCCCTCTGGAGCACTGTGTAGGAGAATGAGAGCCTTGGGGAGCTGGGACCGCAGGCTGCAGTGTGGTCTCCAGATGGCATGCTTGCCCGCAGGCACCTTTGCCCTCATCAGGGGCAGGTCCTGCCCATCCTGGACCTCTGCTGTAGGATGCTTCAGTGTCTCTGGAGGAGTGTCAGTGATCCGTTCATCCCAATGGTGGCCACACCACTATTCCCAAGTCCCAAGGAGTTGACTCACAGAGAAAGAACAACCTGCGGGCTTTTCCACCCCTTCATGTTCAGAGACTAGGGACTTAATCCCTAGGTGAGGGTGATATGTGCCCTGGAGAGTCATGAAATCAGATCCACTTGGTGAAGATTTGCAGCCCTAAGGCCTTTCCTAAGATCTTCTGTACTAAACATCTCTGAGATTCCTTCTGAGAATTCCCTACAATATTGTTTCTTCTTTGGTAACACAGATTAGACTTGAAGATTTCAAATTCAGTGAGTGTTTAAGAAATTTTCCATAGTCCTTGGAGTTCTCAACTTCCTTTGTTCTCCTCTGGCTAACAAACTTTACTCTGAAAGTCTTGGTGGGTTACAAGGGTCCCTAGCACCCTTCCACCTAATTCCACTCCCACCCTACATGAACAATGAAGCTTGCTCACATCTGTACAATATTTGAGAGAGCACCTGAGGGCTTGTTCTTTCCCTAAACTGTCTTTTCTATCTTTTCCAGAACACCAGCATGTCCATGAATACTGCATGTGCAAAGAAACCATCTATCAAGTTATATTTTTGATGTTCAGAATGCTAATTGCACCATACAGCCTTGAGAGTCGATTCATAGGAGTGCTGGGGAGTTTAATCAAGAGAGAGTGTCGCTTCATCTCATCCTCGGCTTCCAGAAGATGCTAAAATTATCCCCAGCTCCTCAGAGTGTTATTCGCAATTCCATATGGTTTATGTGCGAGCAATCTAGCAGTTCATCAATCTGTTTACATACCCATGTTATCCTTAGATTGATATTTGACTCTCCTCCGAATCGTTGCCTTGAAAAAGATCTATAAATGATGGTTTTGCAGTAATAGAATAGATACTGCACTCAATGGAAAATAGTAATCATTTCACTGCGGATCAGGGTTCCTTGCTCTTTATTTACACACACACAATCACATATTTACACACAGGCCTACAGAGCTGGCTGTGTCAGAGTCCCCAGCATTTTCATCTACGTCAAATACCACGTGTCAATTTGCGAAATGGCAACTAAAGTTCTAGATATAAACAGCCTCTCATAAAGATGTCTGTAAAGCAAATATACAGCTATCAATATACACAGAAAGTGGTGCAGTTACTCTCTCTTTCCGCTTGTTTTTATCTCCTGGTATATGTCACAGTGGTATTTAAAATCTGCCAAGAGACATCAACAATGATTGAAATAAATAGCCCCCTCTTTTTCTATTATAGCACCATAGATTCATAAAGCTGGAAGAGATTTCAAAGGTTATTTACTTTGGCTTCTAACTCAATATAAGAACTGTCTCTGCCATACACCTGACCAGTGGTTATGTAAGTGTTTGCTGGCATACCTCTCATGACAGGAAACTCACTTCTCTGATCATCTAGGAGTAGATTCAGCCTTCCTTTCATGGAGTCAGGATATATTCCTACTAATTTTCATAGATAAGAAAAACTAAAGTGTGCTTCCTCATCAATCTAGCTGCCATATATTTCTAACAAAAGGGATCAAGTGCTCAAAAATTGGGTCCATTTTTCTCTTTCAGTGGGGTGACAAGCCCATATGCCGTGACAGAGCTTCACTGACCTCTGACTGTAGCGAGTAGGTAGAAAAGAAGGAAAGAGGGGGAGGGAAGGAAGGCAGGATTGGTTCCAGATCCCACTGTGGGGAGAAAAGGGGTAAAGGTGGGAAAGCAGGAAAGGAAGGAAAGGGAGGGGAGGGGAGAAGAGGAAACAAAGGAAGTATGGAACAAATCTCACTCCCACACCACAGCCATTAAAATTTATAAACAGCTAATTCTGTCCTGAAGTTTGAAGATTTACCTTGAAATGCTGTTTCTTCAACTGCACGCTCTTTTTTACTGAGAATTTTCATATACAATAAAACGAGTTCATGTCCTTGCCCAGTCCTCCTCCCCTCCCACGTCCTTCCTCTTCCACCCTTGCTGCCCCTCACCAATCCAGCCACGTCCCTCCCACACTCCCACCTCTCTGTATGTGTGGCTCACAGGGCTCCATTTTGGGTGCCTGTGGTTAGTAAGGAACCAGGTTTTTGTGGTGGTATCTGTGACCCTTCGGTGGGCAAACTCATGAGTGGGAAGTCCCCTCTTTCCTTGTCCAGCACCTTTCTCAGAGACTCTTCCATACTCTTCCGAGTGTATCAAACACACACTCTTTAGTTTTAAGAAAGTCAGTGCATGCACTTGGCTCTGCTAATGATCCTTCCAGAATATAGAATCAAACAGAATAGCATCAGACCTGTCAGATGCTATGTGCTTGGTGTGCAGCCAGGACTAAAAAGTGATCCTGAAGGAAGCTATCTGTTCTATTTGGTGCGTATTGCCAAAACTGCACCCACCCAGGTCTTTTTTTAATGAGTTCCTCAGCTATTGTGATATCCCACAGTATACACGGACCTTTTCTAGAACTTCTCTGTCCACCTTCCTTGCTGCTCACAAGGCCATCTTTCCTTGGTCTTGTAACTGACTTGGTAGCTGACTGCCATTTCAACTGTTCCTCTGGCCTAGACCACCAGAGCAACTCCTTCTAGATATTGAGATGGTACTCATGGAGAACATAGCTAGAGGATCATGGGATTTTTAATAATAACTCACATATAGTAAAGTGGGGGCAGACTTTTTTTTTTAAATCAATCTGGACACTGAGGAATGCATAGAGAAAGTCAATTAGCAGAAAGAAGTAAACTGATGGACAAACATTCAGAACGTCTAGAGACCCTACAGGGAGAACAAAAGAGGGAAAGGGACTGTGTGGCTTGAGGGTGAAGGAGGTAGCTGCTTCAGTCCTTGGCCTGCTTTTGTGAGGCTGTATTGGGTTTGGTTCTCAGGAGGTCCCTAGAAGATCCTTTAGTGGACCACCAGGCATGGACTCACTCAGGACACTCTAGTGGACACTCTAGTCTAGACTGAAATGTTAGAAAGTAAAGTGTCTTCTCACTTCTGGTCCTGTGCCATTTATTCTCCATGATTCTTTAGACTTCCTCCTGTTCTGATGTGTTATACCGAGCCACCACTTACCTTGTTGTTTCCGACCCTTTCTCATCCTAAACTCACTTTTATTGTTCTATCTAGAGAAGATAACATACAGGCATAGAGAAATCTGTTTCCTTGTGTTTTGAAGCACAGGATGCTCTTACATCCTTCACTGTCTGGAAACTTCACTCCATGTCTCACTTTCAACCTTAAACTGTAGAAAGCTAGGGTTGTCTCTAGTAAACCCTGACTGTCATTTTCTAATCCTCTATGAAAGCCAAATCCTCCACTCACTTCTTTTTCAAATTCATTCAGTTTGGCAAACACACACACACACACACACACACACACACACACACACACACACATCATATCATTATTTTGTATTTTCTGTATATCAGACTCTAAGTTAAATACTTATTTCATCTCATGTAACCCCCCCAATGTTAAACATTTCTGATCAGTAATTAAAGTCATTCCTTTCTAGTTGTTATAAGTTTGTCATTTTTAATTTATTCAGATAAAGATCCACCATTTAGATGATACAGCCTGCAAATGGTATTCAGTGAACAGATTGTAGAGCAGAGATGTGAGTCTAGTTGTGGTTTGTCTTTCAGCTGATTCCTGTTTTGACGGGTACAGGAAGGAAGCAGTCAAAAGTGGAGCAAACTCCAACATTCCTTCTCTTAACTACTGTGCTCATGAAGCTTTAACTTCAGTGCTACTGATACTGTTGCTATCATTGATCACTTCCCTAAAGTCTCAGGGTTCATCATTGGTCCTGGTGAAAATTCACCATTGAATAATCCAATGTCTTCCAATCTGGGCATGAATAAACCCAAAGCCAATAATCTGATGAGTCAACTATTTGATAGATATAAGTCTTCAAATTATTCATAAATTTTATTCAGTGTTGCTCTTATAAATTGGTTTTTGTAATTTGCAAGCTAATTTCCATATTTAAATAATGTTAACGAGGACCACAAGATCGCACAAATAAAGCAAAAATACTCTGCACATACAATGAAGATAGTAAGACAGAAGACTATGATAAATGAACAGCACTGTATCTAGTCTTATTCCTCATCAAAATTTGTGCAGAAATAATTGTAGCCCTCTGATCGTTCATATTGAAGGTTTATATAACCAAGTTGAGATAATTTTTAGTGGCATCATGTCAAGACTTGATGTTAGGCAAGTGCATGAGAAACGTTCCCTAGATGAGTGGAAAATATTCAGTAGTGAGAGATTAGAGGACTCCAGAGCCCCAGGATGTTAAGGTAGAGGTCAAATGGAATTCTAGAATAAGCTAGTCCATGTTCTAAGAGAGAAAATGCCAAGAAAGCTAATTTATAGGAAGAATGGCTTATTTTGGCCAACAGTTTCAATGCATTCTCACTGTTGTCAACTTGTGATGAGACAGCATGGTGGCAGAGAAGTTGTAGGAGACAGAGTTACTCATCTAATGGCAACCAAGAAGCAGAATGAAAGAAAGAGGAAGGATTGGGGATAAGACATATCCTTTCGAGGCTCTCCTTATCCCAGGATCTATGTCTCATCTCATCCTAATTCATTGATGTGGCTATTGCCCTCATGATCAAATTACCTGTCCCAGCACCACCAGCTGGGGCTAATTTTTCAATATATGAGTTCTCTGGAAAGGATGTGGACATTTCATATCTAAACCATAATATAAAATGAGCTGAATTCTACTAAGCTAGCTGTAACTTCTCCATGGCTTCTTTGTTTTTATGAGTACAGGGAGAGAATAGGTTGACTTGGTGCTAAACTTGAAATTTACAATAAGAATTAAGAACTATCTTGCATCCAGGTCTGGTGGTACATTTCTGCAGTTCCAGTTACTTAAGAGGCAAGGATAGACTGTTTAAGGCTTGTCTGAGCTAGAGAGAGTCTACAGCCAGCCTGGGGAATTTAAGAAGATCCTGCCACAAAATTAAAGTAAAAAAAGCTGGGGATATACCTCAGTGGTAGAAAAGTTGCTTATCATGAGTACGAGGTTAAAGAAGGAAGAAAAATAGGAGGAGGAGAAAACTGGGAGCTAGCCCAGGTAGCACAAGGGCTGGGTTTTGAATCCCAGAACCTGAGTAATGAGCCATCCGTGTACACTTGTAACCCTAGAACTGATAAATGTAAAGACAGAAGGGTCACTGGGATTTGGCTATCTCTTATGTAACCAAAAAACTTCGTGCTCCAGGTGTAAGAAGAGAACCTGTCTCAAAGGCATAAGGCAGAGAGTGATGGAGGAAGATAACTCATCCTCTGGCCTCCAATCATACACACACACACATACACATACACACAGACACACACATACACATGCATATACAACACATACCCACACTCCCACACATACATAGCACATACACGCAAACATTCATGCATGCACGTGCATATACCACATACATCACACTCACACAGTGAAAAATTTTTAAAGGAGAAAGAAGAGGAATCATCATCATAATAATCTCACATGATTATCATGCACAGTGCAGATCACATTATAACTACTTTAACTATGAGGCATACATAGCCCACCACCAGTACCACAGTCATCCAGAAAAGAGTTTATTCAAACCGAATGACCCTAAAGAAGTTTGTTAGCAACCTACCCACAGGCTTTCTATTCTCCCTTAGCTACTAAAGAGCAGTTATCAGCAATTTGAGCAAGAATTTTTCCAGTACACACAAGTGACCTGCACTGGGAATTGCCAGAATCCATAGAAACATTACTTTAACCACCTAGATAACCTTAGGCCCACTAAATTGATGGTTTCCATCATGTACTTATGGTCTTCCCTAGGGGTCCAAAGAAAAAGACTTAATTTTAATTTCTACTGCACAAATGTCCTCAGTGAAAATAATAACAGCTTCCTGCAGGGACAAGCCCATGTTTAACTGACAGGTCTGGGCCTGACTGATGACTGACTCTCTCCTCCTCCCAGAGGACCTCCAGGTGCTCATCTAAAACTAAACTTCAGCAGGTTTCTTCAAAATTAAATGTCTAAGGAAAGTATATGCACACACACAAAAATATACAAATGGTTATAGCTTCATAAATATCCACCTCAGATGAGAACAATGCTTATCTCCTTGAAGATGGAGGACAATCAAGCTGTCACACAGCCATGCAGGGGAAACACTCAGCCATATGCACAAATTTACAGGTGCACTACTAGGTGAAGAGTCAGACACAAAGCCTACACACCATGTGACTGCCCAGGCAGGGCACCCTGAGGAAAGTAGAGCTTCATGTGCCAGTCCCGATCTGTGCGACTACTCCCATGATCCACAAGGAGAACAATTCCATTCCCTTCTAAAATTCCCATTTTCTCTTTTTATAACCTCTTTATCTTAGCACCTAGACTTGACAAAAGTCACACAGAATTTATTTGCTGAAATTTAAAGATCTATGCACTAGGAAGACTAAATTTCAGTATATCTAATTATTCAATAAGTCTGCCTGAAAAAGAAACTTTAATTTTATTGTAAAATGCAGGAAAAAAAAGCAAATGGCTGAGATTATATACTCTGATGCTCCATAAACATTCGTGGAGATGTTTTCAACTTAGAATGATTAAACTGATGATAACTGAATGGGGGGTCAGCGTGGGCCATGTCTTCCCTCAGGTCACAGAGGACCCTAGTGGGGACAAACTTGATCTCTAGAACTTGTTGATAATTCAAATTATCAAAGGAATGAATGGGTGGAGCTCACCTGTGTGCTGTGGGAGTTTATCCTTCAGGGGGAAGGATGTCTGAGTGACCTGTGGGCAAAAGACAACATGACATGCATTTAGTTACTAAGTACTTCATGTGGCCTCTCACTGACTCTCCTAAGAACCTTCCAAGGTAGGGATTATCATTCCCTGTGTGTAGGTGAACAAAATGAGTTAAATGGCAGCAAGGACTAGATTATATAAGTCTAGGAAATAAAACTTCTGGTGTTATCTACATTTGTCTTGAAGTGGTATCTAAGTGACACTGATGTTCTTTGTTTTTGAGACCATTACTAAAATGTAATAATGACTGGTAGAGACAGATAAATCTTTTTCCTCTACCTGCAAAAAAAGTACTGGGATAAATTTCTGAAACATAAACATAAAACAAGCATCAGACTTTATATAGAACAGTTAGGCTACAGTGACAAGAAGTCAAACTTCTGGTCTAGAGAGGATGCTTCAAGAAGCAATATGGATATTTGGACTATCCAGTGAAGTTACTTGGTTAGTTGGAGTTTGGAGCAAAATTGTCTGCTATCCCCTGAATATATTGAGTGCTCAGGGGTGTTTGCTTGTTACCCCAATAAGTGAGAACGGTGAAGATATATACAAGTTGAGCATTTACACAAGTACCTCAGAATTTCACTGAATTCTGTTGTTAGATTGGAAATCACTGGACTCTTCCCACACAAAAGAATGGACAATAAATCAAAACTCACACACATCCTCCTGGCATCCTGACATCACTGCTATATTGCACAAGAAGCATAGGTCATGTAATGTTTTGGGTTGGCATAGAAACAGCCTTGGAAAATTTCAGACCCAAAGGGTCAGAATGTCAGGAAGCTTATAACAGGGAAAATTCTTTCAGTGACTGCTGATAAGTTACACATCCTGGCTAGACTAAACTCTTTCTACTCTTCTCTCTCTCTCTCTCTCTCTCTCTCTCTCTCTCTCTCTCTCTCTCGATATTTACACAAACATGTGGAATCCTGACAACACTCCTCTGTTTGAATACTTTCCAATGTTCTACAATACCTGCAAGGGAGATCACAGCCTGGGAACATGGAACACAGGTTTAGTGAATGTGGAGGGAAGACAGGAATCAGGATGGGACATACGATGTGTGTACAGCTTACATATCACATACTCAGTCTCTCTTCCTAGGTGGTCCATGTGTCAGAGAGACAGGAGAAAAAGACAGAGATGGTTTACTTCTGCCCTGTGCTGGCCCTAAAATCCCATGATCATGTCTCCTCCCCAACTCTTGCTTTGATATAAGCACCAAGTGACAAGAGGTTCCTATCGGGCTGGAGAGGTGGCTCAGGGGTTAAGCCTTTGCCTTGCAAGCGGAAGGTCCTGAGTTCGGATCCTAGAGTCCACGTATAGATGCCAGGCAGAAGCGGGGGCGGCCTGTGTTTCTGGTCCTGGTAGGGCAGAGCCTGTGAATCCCAGGACAGAGTAAACAAGGAGGAGGTGGAGGCGGTCCATGGTGGTTCCCAAATTCGCCTGCGGTTCTACCTACACACACACACACACACACAATTGAATAAATAATAATAAAAAATTTAAAAAAGAGGTTCATATCTTTGAAATAAAGGTATTGAATCAAGAATAGTTAAAAAGTTCTTTTCATTTCTGGGGCAAGGGGACAAGAGAGAGGGGGGAATGGAAGGAGGTGTGGTAAAATTGCAAATGAAGAAGAAACAACTCCTCAAGCTCACAAACTTTTGAGGACCCTAAGCATGCTAATAATTGCACCTCTTCATGCTACCAGAAGCTGACCTTTACAGGGTCTATGTATCTTGCCTAGAACAAACTTAATGATAGATTGATAGTTCACTAACCATGGAGATATTTTGAAAGTATCATAGACACCTCCATTACATGGCTGGCTATTTCAAGTACATTTTACACAGACTTGTTTGCTTGCTTGTTTGTCTTTGTTTTCTGACAGGGACTTGCCTGGTAAATTTTTTTTGCTGTGTCTCAAACTCACCATCCTCCTTCTCCAACCTACTAAGTGATGGGAGTAGACGTGTGAACCCCCACGCCCACCTATGACTAGACATCTTAATATATGACTTTTTCTGTTGTTCTTTAGGGCCACACTTCATGGGAAAAGCAAGTCATACTTAAAATGAAGTCAGGTTCCAGAGAAGAGGTTCCATTTTTTTTTTCCGCTGTTGTCCACACCTAGGCAAGACTGATGCAAAATCTGTGAGTAGAGAGTTGAGACAGGGTGAGTAGAGACCTCTCCATGCCACAGGGGAACCGTATTTGAGCATTATCATTCCTGAGAAGACATGCAGAGTAGCAACAAAGGCTTCTGTGAGCCAGGGTTTCTCCTACAGTAGGAATTTTGCAACACACAAGGAAAGAAGAAAAAGAAATAAGTTGCTGAGAGGAGAGCTTCCCATATCTTGATTCTCTGTAGCACTGGGTTTTATGAGGCCAAAAGGAGCAAAGCACATGAACTCTGTGTAAATAGAAGCACTCCAATTGTTTTTGTGACCTTTTCATTTTAATCCTGTCTGTCAAGACATAGTCAATTAAGCCTGTGAACATGTCTGTGCCCAGGTTTCATGTTATAAGAGCAACATAAGAATCTCTTGGCTTGGATCAAACCTGATTTGCAATATTAAAATCACAATAATTTCTGCAGGAATGATGGGCTAGGAGTGTACTTAGGATCTCTGAAATTGTTCCAAGGTAACAATACTTGTCCAATCAAAAATTATTGCCTGAGCACTTACTAAGAACTTACAGGTTCTGCATGTGGTAGCAAGGTGCCACTGTAGCTCCCGCCGTAGCTGTGACTACATCTTGGCAGCTGGCCTTACTATCTTTGCCGCCAATTTGAGCAACAAGTACAAACTCAAGTGACCCTGGGGCTGTGTTGTACTGGCTATGACAGGTACCATGTAATTGCTACATGAAGTTAGGAGTGACAAAAGCAGCCAAGTAGTGAGAGGTGCTCTGGCATGGAAGACAGTGGCAGGAAAATGCTGTTTCTGCTCATTCCTGCAAGATGAACAGTGATGTTGCCATATCACACCGTCCTCAGATGTCACTCAAAGGACCCCACAACAGGAAGTCCTCTTTCCAGAGTGTTTCTCTATTGATGAATTCTCAACTTGGATAGCAGGGTTTATTCAGGCTGAAAGGCTACCAGTTGAATTCTTTCATACACACACACACACACACACACACACACACACAACACACACACAGACACCAACTTGGTCTTATCTGGGTAGTACTTATCCTTTTGTTCCATTTTCTCACATTACACATGCATCTAGCTCAAAATTCCAAAGGTGACTAAAAGAACAAATGTCCTTCATTCTGAGATATCAAGCACTCTGGGGAAAGATTTAAAGTCGTCAGCGAACACCAATTAATGATGTCTTTTCATTGGGCTGGCAATTCATATGGTGTTTGTTCTTGCAAATTAATTTAGCTTTCGTGTAAGGTTATCAAGCACACTTTCCAGGGTCCCCTGATATAAATAGACTAAGCAATGAGGAGGAAATCAAAGCAAGGGCGCTTTTGTCTGGAACATGGTGACAGCTATGCAGAGGGGAGGAAGACAAACAAATACGTGAAAACAACAATTAACAGAAAGCTTCAGGATGCAGCCAGTCAGCACAGAATCTTCATCAGACCAATCACTTCTTCCTAGCATACCACACGAGAAATTGGCATGAAGGCCAAATGGCCATTTTGTTTCTATGAAGAAGTCGGGTATAAGTCCTTCCTAATCTATTTCAAAAGTCAGTTCAAGTTTACCAGATTTTGTCCATAAAGAAATGAAAAAATCTCCTTATTACTAGTAAGTAATAAAAACGATGCAGTTCCAACATTGCCTTGAGCTCATGCTTGGCAGTAAGGAGGCTGGGGTGGATGAATCTAGATACCAGCCAAAATACCTTCATTTTTGTTTTTTGTTTTATTGTGTTTTGGTTTTTGGGTTTTTTTGGGGGGGCAAGAGGATGGAAAGCCATATTAGAATATTATCTCTATTTTATTTATAAATGTGAATTAACAGTATGTTCTTTGTGATGCAGAAGGAAAGGCAGAAGGACAGTGCTCCCATTTGACTAGGACCCTCCCGGATCTATAAGCCTGGGCGTCATGAGAAATCCTTTGCCCAGGCAATCCGCAAGGATTCTTTATCTTAGCAGGGGAACAAATTTCCAAATACTTAACCAAATGGGCTCTGGGGCAGAGAGACTATTTGTCTTCCCAACCTTTAGAGTCAGTGAAGGATTCATTTGGAAACAGCATGAGATGTACGGCCCGTGATGGGAAGGAGAAAAAGAATCGATCCTGTCTTTATCAATGTAAGTTATCAGAGCCAAAGATTCTTCTACCATCAACTCAGGCAAATACAGCTAGACAAGTTCTCAGTAAGTGACATCTCATCCATCCATCTGTCAATGCTGAGCTGGGTATTCCAAGGGACTCTGCTTATCACCCATCCTGCCTAAAGTGGAATTGGTGGGACTAGAAACTTGTTAGACTTGTCCAGAATTTGACTCCGCTTCAAACCAACTTCATGAGGACTCTTGGAGTGGCACTTAGCAACATGTTTAATACATCTTTCCAGTGATGCAGGTATGTGTTCAAGTTTGAAGCAGCAATTCTAGGAACTGACCTGGAATAATCAGATATACCCAGTATGACTATTATAGGTAGAGAAAGCATAATTGGTATTCAGTATATGATTTTAAATATTTTTATTGCAGTTGGAACAATGGTTTACTATCATTTTCTTATCCCACTGTTTCGTACCCCATAGGCATGATCTTAATGACCATCATCCAATCCCTTAAATACACATCCAAAATGACATTGTGTCTTTCTCCAAAAGAACCTAGAAGCTAATGCCAGTCTGAATTGGAGAAAAATAATAAAGCAAGCACCCTGTTAATAGAAAGGATCTCGGCACACGTTGGTTTATGCTACAGCCAGAAACTAAGTCATTCTTGAGAACAAAAGTTCCCATAGATTCTGAAGAATGTGATTCTATCATATCCTTTCTCTCTCTCTTCCTTTCCATGTCCTACCATCACACAACTTTCCTTCTTTTCCCCGAGAAGCAAGCTTCTGGGAGACAGCAGGTGTCTCTCTAAGGTCTCCAGTGACATCCCTCCTCACACAGGCCCCTGGGTCTCTGCCCTCCTGTGTGAAACCAGTTTAAGGTTGCCCTGACAGCTTGGATTGCAGACCTTTAGAGTCAGTGAAGGATTCGTTTGGAAACAGAAGCTACCTAGCTGGGAGCTCAGGTGCTGCAGAAATGGCAGGTGGTTGGAGCTGACTTGACAGCAATTAAACGTACAAATCTTTGATTAGGCTCCCGGGCATGGAGTCATTAGCAACCCTGAAGGGACCAGCTTGCTTTCCACTGCCTCATTAGCTGTTCCACTGATGTTACTTTAAAAAGCAGAGGGGATGGGGGAAAAAAAAACCTCTCCAACACAGAATGAGGGAAGCGTAGTGGTGAAGCAGGGATGGAGGGAAGGAGCCAGTATGAGCAATGAGCAATTCTAGCTAAACAAACAGGTCCCTTCTTTTTCTGTGTATGTTCCCTGACATGAGTGTGCGTGTTAGTTGGACTGTGAAACAGAGCCCCACACCTGCCAGATTCACTGGCCAAGAAGGTCTCTCTCTCTCTCTCTCTCTCTCTCTCTCTCTCTCTCTCTCTTTCTCTCCCTCTCTCTCTGTCTCTCAAATCTGCCATTTCAAACACAGCTGACTCACTATGGTTGGCCAAAGCTTCAGTTTGGGGGCATGCTCCTCCTGAGTTCAGAGTCCACGCAGAGTCCCACACTAGTGACTACAGACAGACCTCTGCACCTTTCCCAGTCTGTCTGGGGTCCAAATCTCACCGTTTAGTCTCATGGAATCTCAGAATTAATTGTCGGTCTGGTGCACGTCCCAGGCTCCCTTCACCATCCCTGCTCATGTTTATCTCATGGATTTGCTCCATGCTGTAGAGCAAGAAGGGTCTGGCTAGCATCTCTTGCATGTTAAAGACTCTTCCCAGCAGGAAGCTTGAAGTGAAAAGAGATAAGGCTCCTAAACTTCATGTGCAATCCCATGTGGACATTTATTTGATATGAACATAATTCTTTGTAAAATTTGTCATTACTGTTCTCGTTCTTGCAATCATTGGGTTAATATGTATAAATCTACACGAATGCTTACTGATCATCTACTACAAGCCACATGTTAATTTGTTGTGGGAAAACTTTGAGTGACAGACTGCTTCTGCTTTTGATTTGGACTATTACAAAGAAGAAAACATTTCGCATGTATTGAATCACATTATCCTCTCTTTAAGATAGGTGCTATTATGTTGTCCATGTTAAAAATAATGAAACTGAAGCTGAGAGTGGTTAAGTAACTCAACCAAGGTCGCACCATCAGTACATAACAGAGCTGAGATTTAAAGTGACTCCTCACCACTATAGTCTCTTCTTTTAAAGTGCACTGGCTTACTAGCGAAGATAAACATCAAAACCAACTCTTTCAGTGCAATAATCATGTTTGTACACATTACTAAAGACATGTGATGGGGAGCTGCAGAGATGCTACTTGACAAAGCTCTTCCTGTATAAGTGTGAGGATTCGTTCATATAATATGGTCGCAGTGACACATACCTTTAATCCAGTGTTGAGGACATACAAACACATCCCTGGGGAGGGTCTTCCAGTAGTGAGTTCAATGAGAGATCCTATCTCAAAAAAAGGAAGACACCCAACATTAATCTCTGGCCTCCACACACATGTACCCACATGCACATGTACAAACACTCTTGAACACACACACACACACACACACACGCACACGCACACACACACACACACACACACACACACACACACACATGACAGGGAGAGAATTTTTTTTTGCAAGTGTATATGTGTGTGGGGGTGTGTGTGTGCAAGTGTGTATCAGAGAGCACTGTGTGTTCCTGTGGAGGTTCAAGGGTGACTTCAGAAATCATCCTGGATTGCTTCTACCTTCTTTTTGCTTTACTCTGGGATTTCCCAGGCTCTGCCCACCAGTGCTACATGTGCAGGCCACCACCATTTCCCTTTTTTTCCCAAATACCTGGGATTCAAACTCAGGACCTTCTGCTTGTGAAGGCTTAATCGCTAAGCCACCTCTCCAGCCCTCCGCCCGTTTTCCTAAATAGAATCTGGGATCCAAACTCAGGTGCTTTTGTTCACAAGAGAGAGGCTTAACCCCTGAGCCATCTTTCCAGCTAGAGAAGAGAATTATTAAGGGCGAATAAAAGAAAATTTATATTAGAAATGATGTTTTATGTGAGTTGTGAATTAAAAAGAAAAAATCATAGCTTTCAAGAAGTTATCATGTAATAAGAAACTTCACTAGATGTCCTTGACACTGTTATGCTATAGATTTTTTTAAGCAAAGATATGAAATATATTGAGAACCTTGAAAAATAGAAGATCACACTTGAGTTTGAAAGTGCTGGAAGAAAGATTTTTAATTAGATGGGAGCTAAGTGAATCTTTAGGAGTCAAATGAAGTTTAGAATGGAGACTTGGAACAAGAGAGAAGTCAGCAGAAGAGGAAGGAAAGGGCAGAACTGGATACAGAAGAACATAGGTAAAGAATCATGTTTCTTGGGATGTCAAGATGGCTCAGTGAGAAAATGAGACTGTGTGCAAACCTGGAAACCTGAGTTTGATCCTGGGTTCCCTTTATGGAAGGACATAACTGCCTTCCAAAAGTTGTCCTCTGACCTCTGTCCATTACTTACTTACTCACTTACTTACTTACTTACTTACTTAATTAGAAACTTTTAAAAAGTAAAGTGTTTTCAAGGAAACCAGCAGCAGATTCTGTCAGAAAGATGTCAGGCTCAGCTTACATATGAAGAGCATTGTATGAGAGATTGTGCTTAATTCTAGAAATTGATTGAAGGTTTTAGGATTCAGGCAGTGCAACAAAAATGACTTGCAAATGCCAAAGAAAACAACAGAGATATAAAATCAAATTACTGTGTTGAAAAAAAGTGTATTTTAAAACCAAGAACGATGAGGCGTTGTTTTAGTAAGAATAACCACCTACCACATAGGGAGTTCGCAAAGATCAAATGTGTTAGCAAGAGGAATTCTTGTGTAAACTTGGCTCTGCTCTCTACATATTGTTGTCTTCAATAACATATCCTTCTGACCTTTGGTCCAATGGTATTTTGTTCAAAGCCCATTTGATACTCTCACTTTCTGTGTGTCTTTGTAGGATAGCAAATGGAATGGTCTATCTCAAGGGAGCTCTATGGGGTGATGCTGATAAGTAGAGAAGGCTATCTGAAATATCTGGCAGAGTACATGCCCAAAGCCTTTGGAGCCTTGAGAGATTTATAGTCCCACATCCAGAATGGTGGGTACCTCTGTCACCTGCTCTGAGGGGCTAGCTGCTAGCTAAGGACATGGAATAATTGTTGCTCATACCTAATAACACCTTATTCACTGTGTTCTTAATTTGTCCATCCAACCAACTGACTTATATTAGATCAGAGTTTATTTCTTTAGAAAAATAGTTTGTATCTCTCTCACCCTACTCTTATTTAGGTGGCTAACAGGATTCATTTCCACCATGCAGTTCAGCTCATAGTTTCTGAAGTGGTACCCTGTTCTTCCTTGTCATTTTACCTAAAGTGGGAAAGCCTTGCCCCTGGAGGTCTGGGTCTATATTTACTTGTCCTTTGCTAAGAGGGCATGTGGTCCTTGATGCTCCCCAGATATCAGGGGACATGTCTGATTGTTATGGGAGATCATACAATGATTTGAGGACATTCCAAAACTTTAAGCCGATACATAACCCCAGGACAAAAACAAGAAGACAATTAGAGTTAAATATATTGTTTCTCATAATTGTGAATTTGAGCAAAAATGAAAATGGGGTTTCATTTGGTAAAATAATAATGATTAAAAGTCATATATAATTCTTTCTGAGGTCATTTCTTCCCTTAAGCCTTTTTGGAATAAACAAGAAGGCAAAAGGATTATTGTTAGTTTCCTGAGCCTGAGTTTCTGATTGTTCCTTGAAAGTAGTGTTTCCCCACATTCCTAATTGTCTTCAGTTCCTGGACTTGCCCTGAGTTCATGAGGCCAAGCTGTAACACTGAATAAATGCTTCCAGCTCACATTGCTCCTTTTGTACTCAGCTCCACAAAGGAGGAAGCAAAAAACATTGTCCAATAGCTCAGATGAGGACAGCCACAGATTGGTGACGTTCTTCAAGCAGCTTCTCTTGTTCTTGCTCAGCACCTTTACAGTAGAAACTCCAGATCTTCACAGTTCTCCAAAAAGCTCTTAATTAATCACCCAAATGCTTCACTTATGACACGTGTTCTCTGTTTCTACACTATTGGGAAACTTACCCATGTTACCCGTGAAGTTTGAGCTGGTCCATATCTATAAAGCCTTCCAGTCAGTCACCTACCCAAGTTAAAAAAAAGTTACCTAGAATCTCACAAAAGATTGGCAAGTGGGTAGATTTTATTTGATGGCTGTTTCTATTCCATTCTGAGCGGATATCTTTTCTTGTAAGCTCCTGGTCTCATGTTCATCTGTCTATTTACACTTGTCTTTGATCTATCGACTATTTCTTTTATCTCTACCACATCTTCTTCCCCATGAGTTCTCTCTATCAAATAAATACTTTCTTCAAGCTCTCTTACTGGAAGAAGAAAATTAAACTCCCTGTTTATGAGTTGCCTTTCTTGTTGCTGTGAAAAAAACACTTGGCAAAATCAACTTAAGGAAGGAAAGAAGGGTTTATTTTTGCTTATACTCTGATGGTAAAGTCTACCATGGCAGGGAAGGCATAGTAGCTGGTGTGGATCTGTCTCTGGCAACAGAAGCACAAGGCAATTGGTCACATCAAACTCGCAGTCAATAAGTACAGAGAAATGAATGCTGGAACTCAGCTTGTTTTCTCCATTTTCTATTTCCATTCAATTTGAGAAGCCAGCCATTGGGTGGGGCAAGATGGCTTAGGTGGAAAATGTACCTTAGTACAAATCTGGCAACTTGAGTTTTGAGATTGAATCCCTAGGTCCCCTTTGTAGAAGGAGAGGACTGTCTTCCAAAAGTTGTCTTCTGATCTTCACTCATGTATCCTCCTAAAAAAATTAATGAATGAAATTTAGAAAAATAAAGTGTTTTCAAGGATGCCAGCACCATATGCTGTCAGAAAGTCAGGTTTAGCCTACATGTGAAAGGGATTATATTTAATTATAGAAATTTATGAAGGCTTTAGGATTAGGGCAATGAAACAGAAATAACTTACAGAAATAAAATCAAATTACTATAATGAAAAATAATATTTTAAAACTAAGAACTAGGAGAGGTTGTTTTATTTATTTTTTATTTTTTAATGTTTTTTTTATTCAATTGTGCATGTATGGTGTGTGCGTGTGTGCATGTATGTGTGTGTGTGCGTGTATGTGTGTGTGTGTAGAACCACGGACAAATTCGGGAACCATCATGGACCACCTCCTCCTCCTCCTTGTTTACTCTGCCCTGGGATTCACAGGCTCTGCCCTACCAGGACCAGAAACGCAAGCCGCCCCCGCTTCTGCCCGGCGACTATACGTGGGGTCCAGGATCTGAACTCAGGACCTTCTGCCTGCAAGGCAGAGGCTTAACCCCTGAGCCACCTCTCCAATCCTGAGAGGTTGTTTTAGAATAGCAACTTTTATATAGCCCACTTTCAAGGTGGATCTTCTCTCCTCAGTTAAACTTTCCCAGAAACACCAGAAATACCCAGAGGTTCCCTGTTACATGATTCTAATCTAACCAGGTTGATAAAAATGATACACCATCACATCTGCAACTCTGTTTTCCTCTACTTTCTTCTTTTTCTCTTCTTGCCTTTCCATCTCTGGACAAAATATCTCCATACTACTATCTCTTCCTCTTCCTCTTCCTCCTCCTCTCCTTCTCCTCTTCCTCCTCCTCTTCTCTTTCTTCTTCTTCTTCTTCTTCTTCTTCTTCTTCTCTCATTCCTTCTTCTCCCTTTTGCCCATCTACTTAATAAGTCAGTTTGTTCTTTCTCTATTATACCTTAATGAAGCACAGATAACAAATGAGGTATATGATTGTATCTTCTCAAACTTTATTCTCCTAGTTTCCATCATACCTCACATCCTTGCAGCTCCTTTCATTTCTCCAGTAGGCTGATGTTTCTTCTTTGAGCACCTTAAATGGTGGTGTGCTTGGTATTTCCCCATGTTCCCCTTCCTTCCTATCCTACATGCTTTTCCTGGGCAATATTACTCACTGTTGTTGTAGTTATGTTTCTTTCTGCTGCTATGAGACAATATTCTGATAAAACCAACTTAACAGTGAAAGGGAGATTTATTTGCTTTTGATTCCAGAGGGGAAATGTAGTCCATTATGGTGAAAAAGGCATAGTGGACAAAGGAAGGTAGAGGTGCTTCGGGTCACAGTCATTATCATGGAGGCAGAGAGAGAAAGAGCAAACTGCTGTAGGAAGCAAGGTGGGCTACCAAAACCTCAGGCCTGCTTCCTGTGAAGTGCCTTCCTCCAGCAAAATTCTAGTAAGAACCTTCTTGTTGTATTAAAATGTGACAGGAAGCATGACATGGTGAGGCAGAGCTAGCATGCTAACTCAGATCTCTTTCCTGCCAGAAAGTCACAAATACCATCACAGAAGCTGCTCCCTTATCATGTGATCAAATTTTAATTACTCGTAAATAGCATTAACATATGAACTTGGAAATCAACTTTCCTGTCTATTCTTTTAGTAGCTCAACAAAGGGAGCACTGACAGAGAGCACTCTTACAGAATAGCCATGACTCTTGGAAAAATGCTCCAATCATGTAAGATGCAGACGCTGGCTGCCTTCATGAAAGCTCCATTGGATTTTGAGCTGGAATCAAGACAAATCACCTGGAACAGATGGGTCACTCTCCCAAGGTATGATGAAATCAGCTAATTTGTAGCTAAAATTTCCACTCAATATACCATATCATAAGCTACATGCCATTGTGAAGCAAGTATGTCCATGAGCAGGAAGCAGAAGCCTGTGGTCTGGTCACAGAAGAGTGCCGTACGGGTACATCACTGTCACAGAGAAGTCAGGAGTCAGGTAGCGAAGTAGCTGGAAAGGGCGAAGGGTTTGATGACTGCAAATGTGGCACTGGCAAATACATACTGTAGAATGAGTGGAAGTTCTGTTTGGAATGGTAAAGCAATAAACGAAAGGCTAGAATGTCATATTGTCTCTTGATGGGACAAGTTTGCAGATGCCACAGGCCATGCATTACCTCCTCTACAATGTCAGCATGATAAAATAAAATTTGACAGAAGCTTTACAGTGAATTCACTTTGCTGAGTCCTTGCTGGGGCCAGATCACTGATTGTTCCAAGTACTTCATAATATATTAACTCATCGACCTCTTTACAACTCCATAATATGGCTCTTATCACCCCCCTTATGCAAAGGAGGAAAGCCAGGCTGAGATTTTCCAGGTTCTTGTGGAATTTCACACAGCAAGGCAGAGGGTCCACATGCCAATCCCTAAGTTGCCACCTGCCGCAGGTGCTTTTCTATCCAGTGTCTTTCAGTTCTGAGGACTGTTATAAGCACCTTATACATACTAATTCCTGATGTTTACTCACCATTGCCCTAAAAGTAAAAGCTATCATTGTCTCCATCTTCAGACAAAGAAACTGAGGCAGAGATTGATAAGGACAGATTCTGGTGGAAAGATAATCATTCTGATCCTCAGGCCAAGTCCTTGTGCAACTGAAATCCACTCCAAGGGATTGGTGGTGTAATCAGGACCACCTTGCTGTGCTGCTAAGAGACAAGTATGTGTCTCATTAGCACTGAGAGTGATGTGGGACTTCCTTATCCCCTCCGCGTGCTCTCAGGCTACCAAGTTGCTGTGAAAGCTTCCATATGCCTTGGCTTGCTCCTTCTGATGCAGGACACCTAAGCTCTTTCCTCTGGTTACAGTTCTCTGAGAGCAAGGCAGGTATCAACATCTGGATTGGAAAGGCTGAGATCTGGTCTTTACGCTGTGTGTAAACAGAACCATCAGGATGTGTGAGAGGACTTGTTTTGCCAAAAAGGGACAGGGCAGGACTGAGTTCTGTGTTCAGCAGCACGTCTCCTAATCTCTTCCTTGGCAAAATGCATCCCCGGTTGTCTTGCAGGTTCTCTCTTTGTGTTCATCAGTCTTTTTGGTTTTGCATTGGGAACTTATCTACTTCTCTGCTCACCTGTCCTCCATTAATAAATTGGAATTGATTCTGTACCTTCACAAAAAGATACAGTCTCTATTCTGCTTAAAAATGGAGGTACGGCAAAGTGAAAGGTAGGCAGGGGAAGGGGCTGTGGGCACCTCTGTCTCTGCAGGTTGTCTTGTGACACTCTGTAAAGGAGTTAGTAGTAAGAGGAGTGAATTGCTCAAAGTCCTTGTCCCCTACCCCTAGGGGAGGCATTGCATAATCTGTCAGTGATAATTCTAAATGGTTTGCATTTGATCCAAGAAAATTGAGGAGAGACTGGCAGGACACAGAAAGCAGGCAGAAGATGAGGCATAAAATGCTTTCTGATAATGCTGTGCCATGTGACTTTAGCCAGGGAAGAGGGAAGGGAGTCACGTTCAGTGTTTACAATGTGACCTGGAGCCTGGTTGCCTAGGTTTCTGGCAGCGCACTATCACTTACTGGCTGTGTGGCCTCGAGCAAGAAATGAGCAGCTCTGTTCCTGGTATCTTCCTCTGCAAGGGGAGACAATGGACTGTGAGAATTCCTTAGTTATCATTTGTAAATCACAAAATCTGTTGCACAGTAAGCTCTCACTGGGGATACACAATCCTTGTTATCTATGATTTATTTCCCAGAAATCTGAGCACAGGTGGCTGGGGGAAAGGAATTGTACAAAGGCTCTGCAGATCATCTAAATTTAACTTGTTTGATCTAGAGGCTTCTCCCAATGTTCTTCAGGTGACTGTTTATTGACTTGCATTTACCTATTGACCTGTGCAAGCAAGGAGCGATTATAGGCAGTCTGTGCCTCTGTGTTTTGCCTTTTATGCATGTTTAAGCATTTTTCATAATAAGAAAAAAATCTTTAAAATGCTTAGGTTTATAATTGCTTATTTTCTATTTGACTATATGATCCTCTTTCTAGAAATTTCTTTTTGACTGCTAAATGAAGAAAAAGGAAAGTGGGATTAAGAACAGAGAGCAAACAACTTAGACCACCTTATGAAAACTCCTTAGACGTGGATCCGGCTCTCAGCAGTGGCCCTCATGACTTTGGTGTCTTTCGGCAATTTACTAAACTCTAGTTTTCTCTTTTCAGAAGGCACATTGCTCATGACATGTGTCATCCGCAGGACAGCCACGCCGTGGGGCCTCAGCAAACTGAGCCTCTTTCCTTCCTGCTGTGGTGTCACCACGTATAAAGGCAGGAAGGAAATGGAGGTGTGGGGTGTGGGGGAGAGAAACTCTAAGGCTGATGATGAAAATTGTATGGCCTTGCTGAGAAATTTATTTTGCATCTATTTATTGAAACAGGCTTTCAGCACAGGTGTGCATCTGGGGACTGTGGAATGGCAGTGGAAGCCACTCTAGGTAGAGTAAGAACCCTTTTGCCTCCTCAATTAATGGCCACACCCTCCTTCCACATGGATGTCACTAGAGAGAATGTTGCACGTTTGTTCATACAGACTGAATGCTCCTAATCCCAAAATGTAAAATCCAAAACCTTTGAGCTTTGACACGACACTAGAAGTGGAAAATTCCACACCTGCCCTCATATGACAGGATAGAATCAAAACAGAATGCTAAAAATATTGCACAAGGGACCTTCAGACTGTGTGTACAGGAAACCCAAATGTAGGTAATGTTTCTGCTTTGTCCCATCCCAGGTATTTCATTATGTGCAAATTTTCCAATCTCTCTAATCAGAATCCAAACACTTCTGGTCACAGGTATTTCAGATAAGCTTAAAATATAATGACCTCTAAAAAATTTACTTATTAACTAAAGAATTAACTACAGAAATTCCACCTGGTCCCTCACTTTAAGGTGCTGACTCTGGTAGACAGTGGAGCATCTCAAAGGACCCAACTGAGCAGAAATAGAGCAGATGCTTCCGTCCAGTGGGCACACGGGGTGCCAGGAACACAGGGAGCAGAGGTACCAGGACAATGAAACGATGTCCACATACCAGGTAACACTATTATAATCTTCACATCCTCCACTGTACACACAGTAAACACAACCCACAATCAAGATTGCACCCTGGACTGCATATCAACCCAACTCAGCAAAAGCAACTGAAGTTTGCATGTTCTAGCAGCAGCTGACCCTGCCCTCTTCCTGGCTGTGTGCTGGAGATACCAAGGGAAGGGGGAGGGCAGACTGTCATGCTTGTGGCCATCTTTCCATTATAATTCTGTTTTTTTAAAAAAACATTGGCTTCAATTGCCACAATCACCAGTCTCCCCATGTTCTGGCTGGTTCTGACTGGCTGACAGTGGTCTGGCCTCTCCATGGTCTGCAGGAAGGCCCATGTCTGACATCCTTCCTGCCATCCTCTCCTCCCTTGCCTCGAAGAACCCGGTGGGGATTCAGGCTTCTTGCCTGTCTGGCCTGCTAGGCCTTTCTCTCATTTTTTTCCCCTAGAGTGTGGCTTCTTCTAGGTCAATAGCACCTGGTCTTGTGTCTTGAGGAAAACCGTTTGCTGGCAGTGCTGGAGGTGAGCACAGGGCAAGAAGCCCACTCAGACCTCAGGAACATTCCAGGACCGAGTCATAGAGAAGGAAATGTTGTCTACTGGGACAGGACCAGAGAGCAGGGGACAGCAAATGCCATGGGACATTATGCTTCTCAGCATGGGAAGCAGCAGGATCTGCAGCGGCAGCGTGGAAAGCTCCAGCCACACCACAGGCCATGGCCCCTCTGACCCTTCCTGGCTTTATACTATAAAGTAGACTCACCTTGATCCCCTAGTTTGCTTCTGGATGAAAGTGGACTATGCCAAAAAGAACAGTCGTGTCCTTAGAGAGCTGGGTCCTGGACCAATGCCATCATAGCTCAGGCTTCCTAGAGAAGAGCTGGAGACTGAGCGTGAAAGAGCATTCAGCGACCCAATCAATTACATCTTCATAGTGAAACCCCAGGAAAGCCTCAGTACACTAAGTCTTAGATGAGCTTCCTAACTGGTAGACACACAGATGTTCCAAGAAGGTAACACATTCTGATTTGGGGTAGAGGTAGGAAGATATACAAATTGTATTCAGAACCTCCCAGGCGTTGCTAGCTTTATTTTTTGACAGGTCCTCGTTCACATCACTTGATATTATTGTATTCATAGGCAGATAACACTCCTGAGCTCTACCGACATGACCCTCTAACAAAGCATTGAACTAAAAGAGGTATTTAGACATCTCTGAACTTAGAGCCAAGGGGTCAGAAATAAGGGAGACCTGGAGACATTGTTTTATGTGACTCTATCTGAAGCACAGCAGTTCTTGGGGACGGGGTGCCCTTGGCCTGGGAAATCTGTAACCTCCTGGGTCGTTAAGAACCAGAATGCAGTAGAGTGGATTTTTTTAATGAATGCATTCTGCAGCTCTCAAAGCCAATCAGTATCCATCTCTCTTCACTCTACTCGCCAAGCAAATTCCACCACAGGCTTTCATGTCAGATGTGTCCTGAGGTAAAGTAGGGATTAGAGTTTCAGTCCTGGAGTGATTTCTCATTCAAGGCCTGAGGCTATACTTTCATGGAGCCCAAGAAATTATATTTTTGGAGTTACAGAAGCTATTTTGGCTGAGAACATGCGAGTACTGAGGAGTGAATTGATGACTGAATAATCAAACTCATTTAGTGTCTTTAAAATGGAGATAATTTTGCATAGTTCAGACACAGTCTAATTATTTCGTTGTTAAGGGAAGTGAATTGGCTTGGCCTTTTGCAGTTCGATCGGTTGCTTGGCAATCAACTTGCCAATAGTTTCTGCCACCCCATTTTTCTCTCTGATTTTAATTGTAGCATTGGAATAAAAGGAAGATCCACCCATCTGCTGTCTTGGGCTTTGAGGCTTAATTTTAAAAGTCAATCTTTAGGCATTTTTTCCAAATTCCCCAACTAAAGGAATCCAACTATTATTTTACATCCCTTTTATAATTTTTATTTTTCTTCACATCTCTCAGTTGCCTGTACATCTTTTCTTTCTCCTTTTTATCTCTTCCCTAAAAAAATATGGAGCCGAAACCAATTAGGATTTCATCAACGCTGATACAATAAGTAATTCTATGAGTTCCCATATATTGTGTTCCATTGTGGCACACCCTCTGCTGGGCCCAATGGGAATGTCAATGCCCCATCATGACCATGTAGTTCTTTGAAGTTCATACTTGCTTGAACTCTGATATCTTCTCCCACCTCTCATCTTCGCTACCATCTTTATACCCGTGTATGATTTGATTTACCCCCAAATTTATTATTTGGATGTTCTTATTAACGAGTCTATTTATTATGAGTTCTAAGAATATTATGTTTTATCCTGTAGAGTTTTACTATGACCACTGCAGATTTCTCCATATTTTAGGTGCCTAATCAAACTAACCAAATTTATAACATTTGTCTATAATTACAACTCTTGTTTTTCCCTTTTGTTTTTAAGCTAATTTGCTTTGTAACCTTTGACTACTGGTAGCAAAAACATGCTTCAATCATATTCCTTTCAGAGGGGCATTGTCCTGATCAGATTTGCTGCTGAAACAGCAGATTTAGATATGTCCCTGTTACCTTTGTCCTTAGATGACTAGAACAGAAGGAGACATGTGGTCTCAGGGGCTGTCTCTCTTTTTTTTTAACAAGTTTTTTTTTTTTAATTTCCGCTCATACAAACTTAATAGGTACCCCGGTCCCCTCCTTCCCTCCACCCCTTCCTGGACCTCCTTGCTCCCTCCCCCTATTTCCCCTTCTTTTCCTCCTCCTCCTTCCCTATCTCCCAGTGCCTCCTTCCCCCCATCCCTGGAGCATCCTTTAATGTGTATGTTAAACTTCCCTCTAGGTCCTCCTCTCTGATGAGGTATAAGGACTCAGTGGCATTTCCTAGAACTCTTTCTTGTGTTCCCCTTAAGTATAGGAACACTATTGTGGCTGTTAATCCCTTGCCTCTGAAGATTCTAGTATCTGTGATCCATGCTAGACTTTGGGGATTAAATGATATATTGGTCATTGCGCAGGTCATGCAAAGTCCTATTATGATTACTTTGGCCCTCACTTGTATGGAGTATCTTGCATATCGTTGCTCCTCCCCATCTTTAGGCTCTTACAATCTTACCGCCCCCTCTTCCGCAAATTTTCCTGAGCTTCAAGATGGGGAGAGATTAGCCTGGCCTGATTCCAGGTGGTTGATATAGAGTCTCTGATGTTCTGAATTACAGTTCATTGATTTTTTTTTTTCAGTTTTGTTGCTTCTGCAATGTCAGGGCTGTCTCTTGAGGTTGATCTTGTGCCTATCATAAATAGGTATGCTTGACTAGGGATGTACTGGGCTGGTTATATCCCCATCATGGGACTTACAATCACGAAATGCAGAGAAAATTGCTGAGGGGGCCGAGGCTGAGAGGTATCCTGGGTAAGGCGACGAGTAGCTTTCAGTCAGCTGCAGTTATTTGCAAGTCCTTTTGGTGGCAAAGCAGCAATCATCATTAAGCAGAGATACAATGGGAAGAAGTTGTATTAAGGCAAAGGAGGTGGGAGGAAAAGTTTAAGGTCACAAGTGGAGAACATAAGGCTAGAGTTGGCTGGGTGGCCTCAAGGAGACTAGAGGTCCCCAGAGTTACATAGCCTCCAGCTTTAGTCTTCCTATACAATAATCATGCTGTGACTTCCTCCAAGAGAGTGCCCTCTGCCACAGCCCTTATGTCTTGCAATGATGCCAGCAGTTCCTATTAGGGGACCTTGTTATAGTGCACCATGGCTCCTTATAATTCAATGAACACACACTCGTGTCTCCCTCTTGAGCTGAGACAATAGACACTGAGAGGAAGTGCCAAGGGGCCATACATCTAACTGCCAGGTGTGCTTCAACCACCAGACTTGTCCCATCATATCACTTTCACTATGGACCAGCCAAATCATCTAGTGTCCCATCTCCTGGGACTGGCTCCCCAGTGGGGCTCCAAGGTAAGACACATACAAGTGTGTATCTCTCATACACACTGGGCTGATTGGGCTGCTGGAGGGAGGCAACTGCTCTGAGTGCATCTGTCTGTTGCCTCCTCCAGGCAGCCTTTTTGTTTTTCTGTAAAGCCCTTGGTCAGTACTGGGACACCTGTTTCTACATGATTCACAGGGATACAGCAGGAGAAGGCCATGCCCAACTCTGAGATGCTAGAAAAATCTAAGAGATCTCATTCTGTTTCTCCAACTCCTTCTTCTCCTTTTCTTCCTCTTCCTCCTTTTCCTCCTCCTTATCTTATTCCTTGGCTAGGATTGTCCTGCCAAACAGCTAAGCTTTGGGTACAATCACAGCCATAAAATCAAATTAGAATGAGTATTTATGAGCTCTGTCCCACTTTGGGAATCTGTAGGGAAAAAAAGAAGGTAATATTTGACCTTCAAGAGGATTAAGAAAGAACACCTGAGCTGAACTCAGAAAGAGATATGTGGTAGGGCCGAGACAACTCTAACAACCCTAATTTTATTTCTTTCAAGTAAGACTATCCCATGTCCTAGACTTCAGAAGGAACTTATCTAGACCCTAAATGTATTGAGGAATTTAGAATCCCTTGCCTCGTGTATCCTCCTCAGATGCACCTGGTTAATTTGTGAAGAACTAAAGCTTTAGTGGAAATCCTGCGCCAATGACCCGGTCACCTCCATGGCTTGCCATGAGCTCCTCACCAGACTGATTCCAGGGGAAGCCATCCCTTCCCTTGCTCTTCTTGCTGGTGGCAGTGACTGTGCTGTTTGTTCAAGTCAAGATGACCTCCTGCCATCCATACAGGGCCACCAGCCCATGCCTAGGAGAATGGTTTCCTAAGGTAGCATGGCCAGCTAAGGTCTCAGCTGTGTCCCTGAATCATCTCAGAGGACGTCAAGGACTCCACTCGGCCATGTTCCTGTCTGACTCACACGGCAGCTTCCCCAGAGAACGCCCACGGGCACCAGGTACTGCTATGAGCTGGTGTCTCCTTCCTCCAAGACACACAAACGAAGCCAGTTACTTGCTGAGCTCTGCTGAAAGACACAGGTTTGGATTAGGGTTTCCTCCATGCCACCACGGAAACTCACCAGGACCCCCTTCACATGGGCAATCACATTATCGAACCTAGAGCCAATTTCTAAAAGTTCAGTGGTTTATGAGAGAGAAACAGAAAAGGTAAGAAAGTAGGAGACACCCAAAACTTGACCTTGGCTTCCTCAAACCAGCCTCGGATTTTGTTTCAGAATATTCAAATATGTGATACACACACTCATGCGCACGCGCAGCGCATACACACACACACACACACACACACACACCATGGCACAGCTATGTTGTTATTGTAGAAACCAAAAAACAGAGGACAAAGGATCACATGTGAATGTTTCATTAGCTAATTAAACAATCCTGAGGAAAACACTTCCCTTCCCCAGGCTTCGTGTGGAAAGTTAAATTCTTGCCAATATCTTTGTGCTCCAAAGAAAGTTGATGCCATGTGTACTGTAAATCTCCCACTCACTGCCTTCGAAGCTAGGTTTCTTTCAGAGAATTAGTTCTCATTTTCAGAGTCACAGCATTGAAGGACCTTTGATAATCTCCTGTCCATAGAGGTGAAAATACTGAGAAGCATAGATGAGGAAGGCAGGCAGCGGGCGTGCACATTAAAGAGAATGAGCCAGCTTCGGCATAATTGAAACCTTTCCCTTCAGATAAATATAACAAACGTGTGGTGAACTATAAACAGAGAAACTACAAGGTTATATGTTGTGGGAGCTGCCTACAGAGAGGAGTCTAGGCTAGGAGAGACTGACTAGCAAGGAGAGATTGGGAGATAACAGACATTAGAAACAAAAGAAAGGAACCCAGTGAAGGGACTCAGAAGGAATTCAGACATTTTTGACGCTTTTTGTAGAAATTAGTGTGCAGATTTAAAAAGCTTGGCAATTGGGGCTGGAGAGGTGGCTCAGGGGTTAAGCCTCCGCCTTGCAGGCGGAAGCTCCTGAGTTCGGATCCCAGATCCCATGTATAGACACCAGGCGGAAGCGGGGGCGGCCTGCGCTTCTGGTCCTGGTAGGGCGGAGCCTGTGAATCCCGGGGCAGAAGGAGGTGGAGGAGTCCATGGTGGTTCGCGAATTCGTCCGTGGTTCTACACATACACAGAAACACACACACACAGACACACGCGCACGCACATACACACGCATATGCACACAGTTGAATAAATGATAATAATAATAAAAAAAATTTAAAAAGCTTGGCAATTGAAGGCTGAGCTTGGGCACATCTATGAAGAAATAGGTGGCTAAGATAAGCCTTAGCAAGACTTTAGGAGAGTATCTAATCGATGTGGAAAGACCCAGTCTGGGCAGGAGTTAAGATGGAGGGACCTAGTTCAGTAGCTTGGGACACCTGGACATACTTTGGCATAGTTGTCTGGCAAGTGAGGTTTGCTTCTCTCTCAGCAATCCTTGTGGATGTAGTGTGGCCAGTTCCCTTGCCTCCTGCTGTAGGCATGAACTCCGCCAAGCTAGAGTATGAACTCTAATAGAGAATCACAAGCAAGAATAAAACCTCTTTTTTATCTCCTAAGCTGCTTGACTGTGAGTTTATTGACAACAGGCAAACTGCAACACAAGAATTCTAGACCACAGAAGATGGAGGATGTGTATTTTGAAATCTGGAAGGATTTTCCTGATTGACTTCAAGGCTATGTGAGAAGAGTTTGTCCTGATGACCAATTTAACTCTTTACTCAAGAGCAAATAGCTCCAGTCTTGGAGCTTGAGGAAGACATAATGTACGTGTAGTCAGTAACACTCCTAAGATCAGGCTGCAGAACAAAGTCCATCTTGAAGTCTTAGGTAAATTGAAGTCTCAGCTATCCTGGGTTTTACAAACAGAAGCTTCCATTCTTGGCAATTGCATGCAGATGCCACAAACAATGTTTAGCTACCATTACATGTTATTTTCTGTAAGCCAAATCGCTACACGTAAACCTGAAGTGCTTGTTTCAGAGGCAAAATCCAAAGGCACCGGAAAAGTAAACAATGCCACAAGGTAACAGTCGACGAAAAATAAAATTGTCAGGGGAATATTTTTTAAAAAGAAACTACCACTGTTGGCAGTGAGTCAACTATTCTCAATTTCCTGCCATCTTGAAAAGAAAGCTGAAATGTGGACCAAACGCAGAGATCCCAAATGTCAGAGGCAAACACACCCTCACCTGGGATGAAGAAGGCGGCCTTGCCCATGAGCACCAGAACTCGCCATCCTCCCTTGTGGCTCTGTCATATACATAGCACCTCCCTTCTAAACAGATCTATTTTCTCCCCATTGTCAGCTTCACTTACTTCCTTAACTCTCTTTCATAGCACTCTGTGATTCTGAAGAATCAACCATTGACCCTTCACATCTCTGAAAGTGCTATATCGCTCTTTTGTATTTCATAGCTTAGTACTCTGAGTCTGTGTGCGTGTGTGTGTGTGTGTGTGTGTGTGTGTGTGTGTGTGTTTTATGTGAGCACTGGCATTTCCATAATGTGCGTGTGAAGATTAGCAGAAACATTGGGTACTGGTCCTAGCTTTCCACTTTGTTTGCTCACTGCTGCATGCGACTGACTGCCAACCTGTGCATTTCCAGGAATTCTCCCGCCTCTGCCTCTAGGAAACACTTGGATTATATGCTCATTGTCTGTGTGGTTTTCAGGGATTCAAACTCAGATCCTCACTTTCATGTGGCAGATACTTTACCTACTGAGTCATCTTCAGATGGCTTTTATCGACTTCTCTACTCCACTCTAAATGACTTTAGTTTTATGTACATCAATCATGATTTGTTCTTAATCAAATGCACTGATACCACGGGGTTCTCATTCTTAACAACCTTCATACATGTTGTTTTTGACTCTGACTTTCTACATAACTTTTGATTCTCCATGTGCAGTGAGTATGAAACCAAATAGTACCAGGGGTCAGACAAACAGCATAAGTAAGGAAAACACGTCAAGGAGAAATAAACCGATCATGCTCTCTCATTTGCAAGGGACCAGCTGTCACCTCCTGAGCTTTGATTAGTGAATGAACACAGGCAACTTTTATGGGGGAAAAAATCTCCATTTCGAACAGGAGAAACCAACTGAGTTGTTTTGTTTGTTTGTTACACATACTTGTGACCCAACCTAAACCAGATGCATAGAAGGGCTGGGATTGGGATAAGGGTGAACTTCAAGCTTCCCACTTCTGCCCTATGCTGTTTTATCTATTCCACTATATTGGTCCTTGTGGTCACAGAGTCCCATAAGGCTGAATATTACCCCGGCTGCACACAGAGCTACTTGATATGGAATGGAGCTGTGTATGGTTTGTGTCACAGAAGGCATGTGAAATCTTTTTAGGGGAAAGACCAATGGAGCTGTGGGTTTTTGTTAGGTTTCATTGTCTTCAAAAAGAAAGGAAGTCCTTGGGTTCCTAAAACCACTGGGGGTGGACCCAAATCATCCTTGAGACCCAAGGGTCGTCCAACCACAGGACTATCCATTGAATAGCAGGATCTACAGGCATTCTCTCTCATGTTTTTCCTTTAAAAGCCTTCAGTCGCTTAAAGGTTCCAGCAACTCCATGCCTCTTTCTTCCTAGCTAGTGGGCACTGGCCCATATCTGCCATTCAAATTCTCACCAAGATGAATTCTATCTGACCTAGTTAATCATTTCCTGACCTGAGAAGAAGTTTTTGTGTTGGGATAACACATCGGCTATAAGCCAGGTAGAAACTCGATTCCCTTGAGTTGCTGCTTGTAGGTCGGGTGCCTGTGCCAGTTCTAATGAGTTGCCCTGGGGACTGGAGGAGATCAGGTGACAGAACTTGACCAACTGCTCACCGCTGCCTTGTTATTAGCTGCCTGGGTGATCCTGCCTCTGGGGACCTTAGGATACCACTATGAAACTTTTAGAGCAGCTAGAGCTTATATAAAGAAGGTGTTCCAGAGGGAAAAGGGGACTCAGTGAGATTTCTTCTAAGACTTGTAGAATACAAAGCATTGTGATTTACTGTGTTCTGGGAACAAGAGTATGAATGACAAGAGATGAAAATAAAACATAAGAAGGTACAACTTTGTGTGTGTGTGTGTGTGTGTGTGTGTGTGACAGAGAGAGAGAGAGAAAAACAGAGAGAGAGATATTTGCATGTGGGTGGGTGCATGTGTATTTGATTATGTGTGCTTGTGGAGACCCAAGCGTGACATCGGGAATCATCTTGGATTGCACTAGCTTCTTATTGCTTCGCTCTGGTTTCCCAGGCTCTGCCTTCCAGGGCCAGAATTACAGGGCACTACCATGTTCACCTGAAATATTTTATGTGAGATCAGGGGATCCAAACTCAGGCCCTCATGTCCTTTTGCTTGTCAGGCAAAGGCTTTAAATACTGAGCCATCTCCCCAGTCTCAAGACACAACTTTTTGTAAGCATCGAAATAGCACCCAACCCTTACCATCAGGGTACTTATCCTCAGAGCTTATAAGAAGGAACCCATCTGGAAACAAAGAGATCAGAGAGAAGGAAGCCAACATATCAGATTGACAGAGAAAGCTGAATCAAAACGTGCGGACTGGACCCATCATCTAGCATCTCTCAAACGCTTCACCTGGAAAACAAGCAGACCTATGCCATATCCAAAGAGAAATTGTTAACATCCAGTCACCTCAGCAAGTCTTTCAGGATAAGAAGGCAGAGGACAGGGTATAGCCTGTGTGTACAAGCTGAGCAAATCAGAGTTGGCTTCCCCGAACTCACCCATGTAGCCACACATTCCCCTTTGGTGGAAAGGATAGAGGAACAAGTATTTTGACTATGTGGTTCAGAAAGGAATGAGCAAGCCTTCCTGGTTAGTCTCAGGTCAGAATTTTGGGCTGCATCAAAAATTCAATGAGATAGTACATTTACCTATGTAGAAAAAAATACGGGCACTCATTAAACCAATCAGACTGGTCTCTGCTCTCCAGGAGACCATGTGTGATTAATCAGGGCAACAAACTTTGGTGTGTCAAAGCGTTTCCTCAAGATGGTTAAGGTGACAGCTTCTTTATGCATCTCAGTAATTTCTCTCTCACATAATGAAAGTTCATCATGGAAATATAGCTCAAATATCAGCTCTACTAACAGTTATCTGGCTGAGACATAAAACTTCTGACATGCAAAAATTTAGAAAGTGATTCTAAAAGTGGACTTCTTCACTCTTTGCACACCCAAAAAGGTATGCCTTTCTTCACAGTCCAGTTCTGCTTGCTGTAGGGCATGAGAGTCTCCAGAGAAAGTCCCCAAGTCTTGGGGAAGACAACTCCCAGGCTGGGATAGGTGAGCCGTAGCCAGCTAAGTGTAGGCATGCATCCAGTGAGAGGGCCCACCCTCTTCTATCACTTCCAGAGTCTGTTTTAACGTCTCAGACACCGGGGAGTGTTTCCCTGGAGGTGGCCCCAGCTGGTTCTCCACCCTGACACTTGGAAGACGATAGTGTCACCAACCTACTTGCTCCCACGGGAGCAAAAGAGATCCTTGATCTGCAACATGAAACAGTTGTTAACACCTGGTAAAGATAACAAGTTCAGAGCCTGCAAGGATCTATTATCCTTTCTACTGTCAGAGTGCTGGCATCCATATATAGCTTATATAACATGCTCAAAGAGCATCCTGCCAGGATAAGAATTCCCAGTGCCTCCTAGGGAAGTAGTTGTCAAAAACAAAAATCCACCAAAAACAACCAGAGGCCCACCTAAAACCAGACTGCTGCTGCTCACCATCAGAGCACACTCTGTATGTATGGTCCTGAGCAATTTTATCCTAGAATATGCTTCATAGCGTTCATCAGATTTATAACCTGAACTAATCCCACCCAGCAAGCAAAAGCCAGTATTCACAGGAACATTGGGCCGGTCAAAAGAGCTGGAGGAGTGTGGGAATACACCGAAAGAGGATGAATAGTATAAACACGTTGGACAGAGCAAAACTACTCATGCAAGAAGTTCTCAGAGCTGTTGCTTAAGAGTTAGGTAATGGTTCATTCATATGTCCATTGAAATAAAGAGATCTGGATAGGAATTAATATTCTTACCCTACAGGAATTTATTTTTAATTACAGATAATTATGCCGAATTACAAGATGATTTGAAGCATTACACTAATTCAAGAGTAGTAAAGCATGAATTGCTGATGCAATCTTTGAAAATGTAACCTATCAATCAACACGGGATGAGCAACAGACCATGAACTGACATTATTGTTTTATGGTGTCATCGTTATGACTGGCCTTCACCTTCTTCTTTATGAGCCCCCAAAGGGCAATGAGAGCTGCTGAAGACTTGTGGCTCTGTGTGGAGCCCAGTAAAGTCCAGCAAAGAATGACAAGAGTCAACCAGCCTGCTTTTCAGAGGCAATGAAATATAACCGATATGAGCGCCAACTTGTGTCCAGTCAGAACTTGATTCATATTTCAGCTTTGCCCTTTGCTAACTACATGACCTTAAGCAAGTTATTTCAACTTTGCAGAGCCTTGGCAGCCTTGTCTATAAACTGGGAGTAATAGCCTGACAGTCCAGGCTCTTCTGATGGCTACATGACATCATGCATAAAATGTCTGACACATAGTAAGAGTCCAACACATGGGATTAAAGGCGGAACCTGCCCTGACCTGCAGTGTTGCTAATAGGAGAATATTTAGACATGATGTTTTAAAACTGGAACCCAGTCTGCCAAGGGACTTTCTCAGACCAGGGTTATTTAACAGGGTTAGCAGGCTGTCCTCTCTTTATGTAGCTGAAAGAAGAGGACGCAGAAGGAAGTAGATTTCAAACATCTCCCACTTGGTAACTGCTATTTCCTATAGCTAGAGAACTAATACAGTGAGTACCTTGCTTCAAGTGAAAATACTTCATGAAAAGGAAAAAAAAAAAAACAGTACTGAGCCTCATCTATGAGTCAGTTTTGCCTGCCTATTATTACATAATGTTCTGTTTGTAGAGGGAAAACCAGAGAAGTACCGCCCGAGTTCACAGAGCCAGTGGTCAATAGAGTCAGGGTTAAAATCCACACCTGTCTTTTTGCAAATTTCACGTTTTTAATCAGATCATTCTGTCTTTACCAAAGTACCTGACTTCACCTACCCCATAACATGAACATGCTTAGAATTAAGCAGAAAAAAGGTGATGAATGCAAGGGAAATAAAGGCCAGAATATGTCCACAATAACTGCAAGTCAAGATAAAGCACCTTCCTGTGAGAGTACAAAAAATACTGACCAAACATGCAAAATCACATGGCACAAAATGCAAGATCTGTTGCAGGCTGCAGACCCTTCTTAGTTATTTGTGGTGGCACAGGTAATAATGTCAAGGTCCTGCTGGAGGCAGCAGAGAGTTGGGAGCTCTGCAGAGCACCCTTGGCTATCAAATTCACAGAGAGGGAAGCCAAGGAAACACTTAGCCTGGGGAGTGAACTTTTATTGATTCTTGAGAATGGGGCACTATGAGGACACAAATACTTAGTTTAGTATGACCCGAGGCAGGTCCTTATATTTGGGTCCAACCAGACATTTGTTTGGGGACGGGTTGACAAGCAAGTGAGTTGGAGGTCCAATGAACCGAACAAAGAGACTTATAATTATTGGAGTGGGTCCTAGGGACATGACCTGCTCAGAAACCTGACTCTAAAAGAGGTGGCACCCCCCTAGAGCCTGCCATCCACTTAAGGCCGTCGTCACATGGGCTTGGTTCAGATTTCCCCATGGTCCTTCCTTGCAACAATATGGCACTGGTAGGGCACAGTCCTAGTTAGTTACTTGCCTGACAACCCAATCATGAGTTCAAGACACTTAATTTAAAGTGACCATTAGTCCAGAGATAATTTTGAACCTAACACTACCCGACATTGAAATTTTAGCTGCACTAGACATGCATGGAATTAGTAATCTGCATAGTGGAGTTGAAGACAAGAAAGATCTGAACATAGACGATACTCATTGTCTCTTTGTCTTACCTTTAAAGTCACCTATTAGAGACAGAGCCCAAGCTTAGTCTAATGAACAGAAGATCCGCATGATTGTAAAGAGTCCTCCAAAGACTATGTAGTTATGTAAATGGGAGCATGGGATCTGGATACAAAACGGTGTATGCCAGTGCTTTGGCATTTGTTTAAAATCAAGAACAATATACACAAACAATATACACAAGAAGAATGCAGGTGTGCTGCAGCTCGTTGTGGTCTCAGAAGTTACAGGTTGGCTTCACAAAGGAGATAGAACATTAGCTATATCTCCATCAAGAGTTAGGCTTACAACAGGCAGAATGACAGAGAAGAGGATGCTCTGTGACTAGAAACTAAATGTAGTAAAACAAGCAGCAGGCACCTGTGTGGACCAGATGTGGATAAGTATAATAAAGTTCATATATAAAGGAGAATACATCTCAAGAAACATTAAAAGTAATCTCACATTCAGATTTGTAAGCCATATGTTATGCTCCAGCCAAGTTTTGGATTGGGAAACTATATAATCAACACATAATGCAGGCAATCCTGATAAACTCTAGAAAACAAAACCCTGTTTATGATCCTGACCCCACATATGTCCTTGTCATGGCGTTTGAAGTTCAACATACTAAAAGAACCAATTCTCTCTACACTTTAGAGTCGAACTCTTAAAAGCTATATAATTAACAAGAATCAAATAGAGATGTAGATTTACCTCATTATCTTCTGTTTTGTAATTTTTGGAAATTCTAAGTGCATGGCTTAAAACCTAAATATCTTTGAGCATAGCCAGGCATCATTATTTAAACAAAGCATTCTTTTCCCATTAGCATGAAAGGGCAAAGTTTTTCACATTATCTTTGTCTATTGTCTTTTGAGGAACCAAGTAAAAGCCATACTCCATGCTGCTCCTCACAACTATATGGGCTAAATACATGTTTGTTTTTCTTCAAGGAGGTATGATTACTGGATGACTTAGAAGACAGTTTATAACTGATACCAGTAAATAGAGCCCATTCTTCTAAATTATTCCAATTTCTGCTTTTAAAAACTCTGTTATAGAAAAACAACCTGTGCATGTGGGTAAGTGAATGAATGAATGACTCAAATGAATGTGAATCAATGCAGGACTGTTGATGATTGTGGTCTGGATGTTTTTCAAGTATGGTGAGTGGAGTGTCTGCATCAGAATGTACATGATTTAAAATCCATGGTTCTCAAACATGAGCCTTAGAAATCTATCTGCTTTAAGTTTGTAGAACATGGGACTAATGAGAAACAGAGGATAGAATTCCGTCTGGGACACTGGGATTTGTGTCCTAGGATCCAGGCGAGTAGGGGTGTCATGGACCAGTAGGAACAAGGACTCCTTCCAGTACAGAACTGCTTTATAGCATGGCTCTTAACATCCTTTCAGGGATAGAACAACATGGGTGAATGGAGCATGAAAGGCTCCCCAGAGCATTCTACAAGGGACAGATCTTAACAGTCATAGACTGGGCACTTTGGAAAGATTGTAAGATTTCGAAAGTTTGTTTAGACTTCTATGTGTAGATGCCTAAGATCACTGGACATTTGACTTTCAAGACCAGTAAGTCCGAAAGATCACTCAAGAAGATAAATATAAGAAATATGAAAGATTATATTAGAGGAGTTGAAGAAGTAGACAAGAAATCCAGGAAGGAGAATATTGCCTCAGTTTGCTTACAAGAACTTGTCACTCCTGTAGCTATATTTCCTATACTTACTTCTGACTGGCTCACTAAAATAAAAAGGTGATCACTAATGAATCTGTGTGTTTCCTTCTACTTCTGGTGTTAAAATGACGTCAGCAATCTCATTCTGAGTGTCTAGTAAGGAAACATATTTGAGCTTTAATACAATTCAAAGTGTGTTTATTAACCAGTAATTTTTTTCTATTTATTAAAAAAGGTATGTATGCTGATTTTGTGACAGATACTATTCTAAGCACTGGGAACAGATGTATGCACACAGGTGAACATAGTCATACATACATATGCACACACAAATAGGCATCTATCACATATACATGAACATACTTTTTAATTTTGTTTATAACATACTTTTAAACTTCATTTAGCGTGTGTGTATGTGTGTGTGTATTAGAGGGCATCATGTGTCTCCTTGAAGGGCCAAGGGTGACTTCAGAATCATCCTGGATTGCTTCTACCTCCTTTTTGCTTAGCTCTGGGATGTCAAAAGTTCCATCATTAGGTCCAGAAGTGTAGGTCACCACCATTTCTGTCTTTTAAATGGAATCTGGAATCCAAACTCAGGTCCTTCTGTTGGCAAGGCAGAGACTTAACCACTGAGTCATCTATTCAGCCCAACTTTTTAGAAGATGTAGTTTGTTAGGCCATGCATTAAAAAAAAAAAAGGCATGATAATAGGAGGGAGACTGGTATGGAAGGATTGGAGTGGGAAAGGGGAGGGAAGATTGAACTGGGGATTAAGGCATGAAACTAGCATAAATTCACTGTATTCATATATGAAACAACAGAAGAATTAAAAAATTGAATAAATCAAAATAAAAGAATATACATGAACACAAAATAAGCAAGCAAATAAATGCTCACTGATAATCATAATTTAAAAATATGTAGCTTATGTTTCAAAAGTCCCCAAGAAAGGAGTTGTGGATGCATTTATCCTTCATGTGTGTCTAAGCATGTGCTGGCTGGAGCTAGTAGATTCTCACATAGAAGTGAGTTAGGTTTCCATTCTAAGACTAAAATTGATTCCTGTCACTCATGACTTCAAATGCAACTTAGGATCTCTTTATTTCCTTCATGAGTTGTTCACAGGATGAGGAAAGCTTTCCCTTTCAACAGTAAATGTTACCCTCTTCTGTTTTATACACTGAGATTTTGCATAAATATTTCACTTGAAATAATAAATGAAATTTTGCTGTTCACGTGTTTAACAGCTTACAAATCTCCCCGCCCTGGACTCAACAAAAAAGCTTCCTTGACCTCTGTCATGGTTTGAATGTGAGTTGTGCCCCACAGGTTCATGTGTTTAAATCCTTAGTTAATTTTTGGGAAGGTCATGACACCTTTGGGAAGTGGAGTCTTGGTGGAGGAAGGCATGGTACAGGGGGTGGGTCTTGAGGTTGGTAAGTCCAATTCTGCTTCTGAAAGAAGTTGGATCTTGAAGTTTTCAGCTTACAGTTAGTTTTTTCAATCTCCATAATGTCTTCAGTGACCTAAGCTGCCTTCAGTTTCTGCCACCTCCTTACCTTTTAAGCCATAATGGACTTTATTTCCCCTCTGGAACCATAAGCCAACTAAATCTTCCCTTTTTCTCTTAAACTGGTTGTTTGAGACTAACCTGTACAACCTCAGAACCAGGTAACACTCATGATGAAGCTGCCATACAATTTCCATAGTACTCTATGCTTGAACCCCAGTTTTGGAGTTCATTAGGCCCCATGCGAGTGTCCCAGGATTCAAGAACAACTATTTAATTCAATTCCAAAAAATCAATCACTCAGATTTTTTTTTGTTTCCCTTCAAGATACTTACCAAGTGTTTGGACTGACTTTTATTCCAGAGAGTTACTGGTTTACATCACATGGACAGGAACATTATGTCCAAAGAACTTAGAGTCTCAAAGTGACACGTTGGTTCAGTGAGATATTTTGACCAAATTCCATCCTGGGTTTGATGAATCCACCCAGAAGCATGGGTGTGGCTGTTCTGGGTCACTGTAGTCCTCAGAGCAGTGGAACAGAGAAAAAATATCACTGGACTAGGACGGTGGGATCCAGTGTCTCCTCAAGCTGATACTAGCTAGCCGTGAACCCTGGGCTCACACACTCGCGTTGCCAAAACTACAAAATCATCGTCTCAGAAGTTCCACCCAGTTTTTAAAATCCTACAATTCCAAGAATGTCTCATAAAGAACAGTTCCCTCAACTTTGCTGTTCTGGGTAAACATGATCTGGTCACGATGAAATTTCCTGTTCTTGGTAATTACAATTAATTAGCAAAATCTATGGCATAAAAATTAATCACAGTGCAACAAGAATTATTAAAGCTGGCCAGATGGTGATGGGATGAACTAAGAGAATAAACTTCTTTTCCAATTCCAAGGCCCCATTTCAAGTGTTTGTAGGTTTTGCAGACTTGGGTGGCACCCAGCAAGTCATTAGGAGTTCCTACAAACCGGTTCCAGCTTCGACTTGGCCTGGCTTTGAAAGACTCCAGTCTGATCTGAAATTTCACTTGGAGTTTGGTCAGAAATATGCTGTGTATGGTGTTGAGATGCAGCCTTCTCCATGTTTGAGGACAGAGTCCTCTGAGCGACTGGGTGCAAAAAGGCTTTTCCACTCAGATAGGGCAAGTGGAGTCTGGGTCAGCTGTCTTGCTCTTGCTTTCTATAAAGTTAAGGATTATTAAAAATAAATAAATAAAAAGAAAGAAAGAAAAAAGAAAGGCTTGCTAGGAACTTTTTGCTATTTGTGACTTGCCCTGGCTAGGAAGTAGGGAGTTTTTATTAAGCTGTTCCCTGAATTGCTGCAGATCTGCATACCGTGGGAGTGACTTCTCAGTTCTGAAACTTTGGGCTACAAAGTTTTGTCACTGCATTATCTGATGATGTAGATCAAGTTATACAGAATTATTTTATATATCCTAGTAATGCAGAGAACTAAGTCATTCAGGTGCACTTAGTTATATGCAGAATGCCACATTCTGTTCTTGGGCCTGTGGATACTCACGACTTTATTTTGCATACTGGGTTTACTCATTCTGTATGCTCAGTTCAATGTGTTTGGCCCCTCCAGAAAAGGAGCAGACCTCAAATAACTAATAGATAGGCAACTCACACTTCCCTTTCCCTAAGGGGGTTAGCCTAGATGAAAGTGTAAAGAAAGACCTAATAAAGCATGTGAGGGTTTAGCTTAACTCGAAGAAATGATTAACTAAAGGGTGAGGAGAAAAACAATAACAGGAGCCTACCATGGCAGAAACATGTTGCTGAATCATCTGTCAGTGTTGCTGATTGACGTCACACTGGCCCCTAAAGGTACTATACAAGGGAAGGGCAAGGTGACCTCTAGGGTCACAAGCTGTGCACTGCTTCTTTAGGTTATTTGCTTCTTCTAGGTACCATCTCTAGTGGCGTGCGAATACACAGCAAGGACATTGCAGCAGGCTGGGAACCAAAACTTGCCTTGAAGAAATTTAAATGTCTAAATGTATTTAAAACAAAAAATTCTTAATGAAGTGTTGATATAGATATATAGATATGTAGAGATGTAGAGACATGCTTTTCTCTTTCTGCATTGCCTTTATATTATAACCTTTCCAAAGTGGTGTTCTCTTATTTCAGTTTTTTTTAATTGTGTGTGTGTGTATGTGTGTGTGTGTGTGTGTGTGTGAGAGAGAGAGAGAGAGAGAGAGAGAGAGAGAGAGAGAGAGAGAAACTGTGTGTCCCTGTGGAGGACCCCTGGATTGCTTCTACCTCCTTTTTGCTTTGCTCTGGGATTTCCCAGGTTCTGCTCACCAGAGCCGAAAGTGCAGCCACTGCTGGTTCTGCCAGCCGTGTGAACCTGGGATCCAAACTCAGGACCTTCTACTTGAGAGACAGAGTCTTAAACCCTGAGCCATCTCTCCAGCCGCTTATTTCAGTTTTTAAGATCACCTGATACACCATATATTTGCTTGTTGTCTGCACCATCCCACCAAAGAATGCAAACTTTTGGAACAGTTTACTAATACCGCCAGTGCTTCTATTAATTAAGTTGTAATTTTTCATGTCATTCCTATTTACTTAGATTATTACAGGTTTTTAATCTATTTAGTATTCGCATACATACATCCTAAATATACAAATTGCTGTCTGGTTCTCAGAAGGTGTGAATAAATTGAATCAAACACCTGTAAGTGAATGGACAAATAACTCCATCAGTGGATCTATCAAACACCTACCAAAAGGATGTTCGATCAATATTTGTTGTATAGATTAATAAGTAAATGGCCAATTATTCTTTCAAAGAAGGAAGCGGGTAGATTGACTCACATCACTCCCATAATCATTTTCCTTGCTCAAGTCCACCACGTCTCTCTTCCTTCCCACATCTTTGACCTTGTCGTCTCATCTCACAGGTAGGTCATCTGTCTGCTACGTTAGATGATCTGTTAGCATGGAAGTGACACCATGGGGCTTCCTTCCTGACCACAAATCCCTCTGACCAACCAGGTACATGTCTTTGCTTGGACAGCAAAGGAAAAAGACCTGTTTAAGAGAGCAACTACAAGCAGCAATAAGAAGACAGAGGTCTTTATCACCAGAGGAATTGCTGATCTTGAAGTGATAGAAAGAAAGGGGAGTGATCTAATTATCTCAGAGAACAATTTAGGATTCTAGTTTCTTTCAATAAAACTTCCTTCAGTACCTGCCTGATTTGTAATGCTTCACCAGACATCCCTTTCAAATAAGCAAGTTATAAAAAAGAATTGAAAGATTTTTTAGTGTGCAGTTGACTGTTGATTCTGATGTGCAATTGAGTTTAGTTAACATCTTGTATTTAATAAAGATATGAGAAATAATGGTTTAATATTTTCTGTGTCTATTATTAGGGGGAGAGAAAGCATGTATTTTTAATTGGGATCACAAGGCAACTTTTAGTAGTCATTTCTCTCTTTCAACCATGTAAGCTCCAGATATGGAACTCAGGACACCGGGTTTGTGGGCTGTCACCTTTACCCACTGGGACATCTCACAGCTGTGAAACAAAGGCTTGAACATCCTTTAGAAAGACACATTTTTACTGCAGGGCGTGGTCTTCTCCATTCCAAAGGACCTAGGTAGAGCTAAGTTCGCATGATCACCTGATCTGTTATGAAACCTAAGCAGTCTTAGTACATAAGAGCTCTAGATTCCATAAGACAGCACTGTGGACAGAGGGTGCTGAGAAGTATGGGAACTGATGGACGTAGAAAACATATGGAGCATGTAGGGGCATCTATTCCACATGATCCTGACCTGAGAGAGGACCACCTGGAAGGAAGGCAACACCAACCCGTTTCCTTTCTTCTCATGGAAAGATAATCCAGTGCCCCTGGAGGAGTAAGGATGATCTGTGAATTTCTCACTCTAGGGGTGTCAAGGTGACAGGACAGAGACAGGGAGACTCTTGTGCCTAATAGTCTGAACCTCTGGTTTCTTTATAAACTTGACTCAAGAATCTTATATTCATGTAAGCAACCAAGGACAGCATGAAAATTAGAATTCACACTGGGAGCTACCTCATCAGTTGCTTTGACTTTGTTATTTAGATTTACATAAAAAGGGGACAAATGGGTAAAAATATTTGGAAAGTACAACTCTCACTGATCTGAGACAAATAAAAATGCTTAGTGTCTTTTACTTAATTATGAATATCGTTAAGTAAAATAATACACGATACATATTGTTTAAAAGAGGTAATGGTCATATACGTGCAACTTAAAGACAACAGAACCTCTGGTGTAGGATGCCAGATAGCATCTTCCAAATAAACCCAACTTTACTTCTCAGTGAAAATAATTGTTTTCTTTTTTTCTGGTGTGTGTGTGTACATGTGTGTATTCAAGTGTGACAGTCAGAGGGCAACTTCAGGTGTTACTCTTCACCTTCCACTTACTGAGATATGCCAGCCTAGTTCCTTGGCGAGTTTCTGGGGCTTACTCTGTCTGTGCTTCCCATCTTATCATCGTAGCCTAACATTGACATTACAGATGTGAGCTATCGTGCCTAAATTTACATGAGCTCCAGGGATTTAAGCTTAGATCTTCATACTTACACGACTAGTATTTTTTTCACTGAGCTGTCTCTGGAGTCCCAGCAGTCCCCATTGTTTGAATCTGAAGGCCCCCCCCCCAACAACAGGCTCACATTCTGAATGCTTGTTCCCCAGTTCATAGCATTATCTGTCAAACTAGTTGAAGGACATAGGTCACTAGGCACAGTCCTTCGATGCTGTATCTGGCTGTTCCATCTTGCTCTTTGGTTACTGGACTTCCATGATGGGAACAGCTCTCCTCTGTCACTGGCTACTCCCACCATTTATTCTGTTCTAGTAACATGGGGCCAAAAAACTATGAACTGAATTCTGTGAAACCATTTGTCAAAACAAATCATTCTACATTTAAGTTTTTTCTATCAAGCATGTTTCACAACAACCCAAACGTAGCTCATATAGTAATGAAGGACCATGCAGCTCTGCCTTTGTATGGTGTTCTGAGTGACTTAAGAGTTTCCCAAAGTCCTAAGCAGTGAGACTAGGATAGAAATATCATTAAAATTCTCAATAGAAATGACATGACTTCATGAATGAAATAATAAAACTATTGTTATAACAGCAAAATGAAAATCTTGTTATAGTTTTTATTCATATATTTGAGATGAAGAAAAAAGAGGTGATAGTGTACAAGGATCTTTTTGCAGAAGACCCTGTGATAGAGATTCCTGTTGGGCAAATGGGGGGGTGTTGAATGGAGCAGGCAGCGTGAGCATCATAGTTCTTAATGATCAACACAAAGAATTGTATTATAGAATGACCTTATTTAAGTAGACATTAGAAATTTTTGTCTGGAGTTACTATTTTAGAACTGGTGAAAATGTAAACAACTATAACAACAATAAAAACAACAGGTTTTTAAGGATCCCAATGTTTCTTAAACATTTTCTCTTCTTCAGAAGATCTCAGCAGTAATAAAATAATGCCACCCAATGATAGCCACAATAATAATGAACTGAAAGACCTAAAGTAAATAGTGTGACTTTATTGCTTTCTGATGATCTGACTTACTAAATAGGTCAGTAGATCTTGGATAGACAGCAATTTCCCTTAGAAAATCTTCTGAAGAATCAGTAATCTCAGACCAACTTTTGACATAACATAGACAGTTATTGAGTAAGACCCATAAAGAAACACTATAAGTGATTAGTGCTATTATAATTGGATCATTCTAGCTTATGTGAAGCAGTCATTAGATTATTTAATCAATTAGCAATCATTATAACTTTTCCTTTAAACCAATGACTAGCTAGAGACGTTCCATTAAAATACTGGCCTGAATGTTCTCAGCTTATTCAACAAATGGTTTGGTCCTTTCAGGAGGCAGCCAAACTTTATAGAAGCTATCATTTCTAGGGAGGAGAGAAGATAGAGTGATAACAAAAAATGACTAGGGATTATGGTATGGAACTATATAAGAAGTCTCAATATGCTTGGCTGAACAGAAGTTTCTACAAAGTTTCTGAGGCTTTCTGAGATTTGCCTGTTTAGAGAGTGAGTGGAATCATATGTCACATGTCTGCACAAAACAAAAATGCTTGCTGTTTGTACATGCATTACATATGAAACAATTACATAGACTTAAAACAAGTGTACAACACAAAGGCTTTTATTTTCTTGGCAATCATTGTTCCATAGAAATGACCATAGCATTTTGCCCAGTCACCTGGTATTTTGAAAAGTATTACAGGTAATACAATCTAATTGCCTGTTTCCTTGAATCAAAGGAAAATTTTCACAGCACTTCTTGCACAAAGATAGCAACATTATAGTATTGTTCTATAATAGGGACTATTTGGAAAGTTGCATAAAAAAGAAAGGAAAATAATTAACAGATTAATGACGGTATCAATTAGCTATTGCAGTATAACAAGTCACCCTTAAACTCTTTGGTTTCAAAACAGTGAACATTTGTTTCTGCGCACACAGCTATATGATAATTATGGGATTTTTCTGCTCCCAGCTGGACTCTTTCATGCAACTGTGAAAACTTGGAAGGCAACTAAGAGCTGATTGGTCCAGAAAGATGCAGTTGTGGCGACTGGAAAGCTGTGGTTTCATCCCATTAATAGACGTGCTTGGGATTTTTCTCATCATGTCTGTGCAGCAGAGTTCCCAGAAGGTAAGAAGAAGTGTGCAAAGCTTCCTGGGGCCCAGCTTGGAACTGGGACACTTGAATGTCTGCTGCATTCCACTGGCCATAACAACACCAGCGATAGTCTAGTGGCTAGAAAATCAATGCCAGCCCATATTCTTGGAACTGAAAATAAACTTCACATCATAGTGAAAGCAGCTGCAAAATCACATTTTAAAAATGTAGAAACAGGGAGGGGAGAAGAACTGAAAGTAGTTTTGCAATCTACCACAATGGTATATTTGTTAGACAAATTATTCCCCAATCATTACAAAAGGAAGTCCATGCAGCAAGCTTAGAAAGTTAAAAACACAAAAGAAAAACCATGTTAATTACAACCATGCAACTAGAAAAAAAAAAATCAGAAATGATAGTTGCAAAAAAATTTGTGGTTTTGACTACATTTTAAAAGCTATTTTGATGACTTCTGTGGAAAACCCACATCTTATATCCTATCCATATGCAATGTAAGTTGGTTCCTTTATGGCGGACACACTCAAGTGAATGGACAGAAATATTTAAGAAAGATCAAATGGCCTGTTTCCTCTGTTTTTTCTCTTCGGAAAATGATTCAGCTCACCAAGTTCCATGCCAAACAACTCGTCTGACAGAGGGAACACAAGGTGACATAGTCGGCTTGCTATTTCCAGGGAAATGGAGTTGAGAGTTTTCAGAGGACAAAACAAGAAGAGTTTGGCTGTTAAAGCACTTTACTCAGGAGTAAAAACTTCCATTATGTGACCAAATCAATGGAGATTAATTTCTCCGTCAAAATGTCTTCTATGTGCAGGCGCACACTGTGGGCATCTATTCTTGCCTCTGATTCAGTCACCACGTCCTGACTCAATTGAAGGTATTGAAGTAACTATGAAGAGATTGAATCCACGGCCTTTGACTCTTACTAAAGTCAGTCACTGACCAGCATGGCACATTGAACCCAACTATGGGCTGATGGTAGCCACCCAATACTATCTTCACAGGTTCTGACCTAACAATGCTGTGATTCCCATACAAAGTTATCCAACATGCAGTTTCTTCAGGATTGTTTCTAATCAGACTCACCTGTGGCCTCCTTAGGAAACAAGCAAGTAGATTATGCAAAGTCTCTTGCAAACTTATGCTAGAAACTGGGACATACAGTTCTTATAGAAGGACAATGAACACTGGAATTATAGAAATACAGAGTAGAGGGCAATTTAGTGTCTGAGGAACATCAGGTCAAAGGGTCATGAAGCCATTTCTGTGTTCTCCTGTCCAAAGTTTAGTTGCAGAGAAAGTTACTACAAACCTTCTCCCGTGTGTGCTCCATTGCATTAGCCTCCCAAGATTCTTTATCTTGCTGTAAACAGCAGAGAGTCAGAGTCATCCCCAAGAGAAAGTATAGAGCTGGCCTAGACAGGAAGAGAATTAGTACACATGAGACAGTCCCATATCTTGGTCCATCTTATTCTCAGCACTGCTATTCAAGGGAATACCCTAATAGCCATTTTCCATCATTCAGTCCATTGCCACTTCTACCCTCCATCCCTGTCACACAGCCCAGTGACTGTATCCTTAGATTCTTTCATCTCTGATTTTAGATGAAAATATAACACAATCTTTTGCTTAGTCACATATAATATGTTCCAACTTCAAAGTGCAGAGCTTGTTCTACATGGTCTGAAGGATTAAGTTTTATAATATTGACTTCATGTAGGAACCTAGGGCAGTAGCACTAATGTTTACCAGTATAAACAAGTAACTCACAGGAGAAAAATAAGTTGAGGGATGAGAAGTGAGGTGGTCCCCAGTTCTCATGAGGGACCTTAGCAAAGGGCTCTTACACAACATCATCTGACTCATGAGAGCAAAAACAACTACAAAATAAAGTAGACTTGTAGAAAAATGCCCAAGTCACATCATAAAACTACAAAACACACTAAGTACCAGGAAAACATGTCTCCTACAAAAGTCACCTATACCCATACTATAAATTTTAGTCAGGAAAACCTCCTGGATACCAGTCAGTATTGCTTTCTGAATATAATGTCTTCCAAAGAAATGCTATTGACATGATCAGTAAGCTTTATGAAGATTTGCAAAAGGAGCATGGGGAACAACAAAAGGAATATGATGAACTCAGAGAAGAAATTAATAGGCATTTATGTCCTTATATGAACAAGAAAATAATAAAAAATTAGATGAAAAAGGAAATAGAGGAAACAAGAACAAATTAGAACAGGTGAAAAAAATGCCAAAATAAAATTCAGCTGGAATTCAAAGTGAAACTAACTGAAATTAAAAACCCAACAAAAAGTATCACACACAGAATAGATCAAGCAGAAAAAAGAGTATCAGGTTTGGAAGATAAGTTGACAGAACAGGCTCATTCAATTAAGGAAGTTAAAAAGTCTAAAAAAATTAAAAGAATATTCAAGAAATGTAGGATACCATGAAGAAGTCAAATCTATTCAGACATGGAATCCCAGAACAAGAAACCAAAGAAAAAACTCCAGCTCAGATCCTTTAATCAATCATAAATGAAAACTTCCCGTACCTAATGAAAGAGCACCATATTCAAGTATAATATGCATAATGCACACCATCCAGATATGACCAAAATAGAAGCACAAGGCAAACAATAGCCACAACATCTCAGATACAAGACAAAAAGATCATCTGAAAGCTACAAGACAGAAAACCCAAGTCACATTTAAAGGCAAGTCTATTAGAAGACAGCTGACTTTTTAATGGAAACAGTGAAAGTCAGAAGAGCTTGAAAAGGAATTCTTCAAGTCATGAAGATCACAAATGTCAACCCAGGTTGCTATATCCAGCCAAACAATCAGTCATGTTCGAAAGAGAAAGAAAAATATTTCCTGACAAAAATAAAGTTCTTCTTATCTATCAAACCAGGTCTGCAAAAAATACTAAGATAAATTCTCAAGACAAAAGAAAATCTCATCATACTCAAGAGGATGAAACAGAAAAATAATGTTGATACAATGACCAGGCAGTTAGTGTCTACTTTATTTTGTAGTCGTTTTTACTCTCCTGAGTCAGTTGGCTAGAAGTCTCCTGAGAGTGGATAGCTTTGTTCAGTATGACATGCATATACAAAAACAAAAACAAAAGCAAAACAATAAAAACAATAAACTCAAAAATGACAAGACTCAGCAAGAATTTTCCAATTATAACTTTAAACATCAATGGGATCAACTCCTCAATCAAAAGACATAAACTAACAGCATAATTTAAAAGAGAGAAAACACAAATTAATAAAATTAGAGATGAAAGCTATCCCAACAAATGTCAAGGAAATTTAAAAATCATAAGGACATACTTTAAAAATTTGATAATCACAAAGAAATGGATGAATTTTTAAATACATAAAACACACCAAAGTTAAATCATGAAGAATTTAATTATTTAAGTAATCCCATAACAAGAGATGAAGTGGAAGCAGTAATTATGAATCTTCCTAAAAAGAAAAGTCTAGGACCAGATGGATTCAGTGCAAAATTCTATCAGATATTAAAAAGAACAAATAGAACCAATACTCCTTAAATTATTCCACAAAACAGAAAAGTAAGGAATTTCCAAACTCCTTCTATGGAGCCAGCATCACACTGATCCCAAAAACATATAAAGACACAACAAGAAAACTATAGACCAATCTCATTGATGAACACAGATGCAAAGATTCTCAGTAAAATTCTAACAAACCTGATTCAAAAACATATCAAAAAGATCAACCAAATGAGCACGTTGGGTTTATTTCATAAATACAAGGTTGGTTCAATATACATAAATCTATAAATATAATTCACCAAATAAACAAGAGCAAAAACAAAAACCACATGATTCTCTCAATTGATGCTGAAAAGCTTTTGACAAAATCCAACATCCCTTCATGATGAAGACCTTAGAGAAAATAGGGTTGGAAAGAATATTTATCACCACAATAAAGGCCATATATAATAAGTCTATGGCATAAATCATCCTAAATGGTGAAAAAGTTGAAGCAATCCCACTCAGATTGGGAAATGAACAAGGCTATCCATTCTTACCAGTTCTATCCAATTGGAAGTCTTAGCAAGAGCTATAAGACAAGAGAGGGAGACTAAAGCAATACAACTTGGAAAAAGAAGAAATCAAGATATTTGCAGATGACATGATCCTATAAATCGAGAATCCTACAGTTTCTGCCAAGAAACTCCTAGAACTGATAAAAAGTTCAACAGAGTGGCAGGATACAAAGTTACCATTAAAAAAAATCAAGAAACAAAACCATTTACCATTGCTCCTAAAAAATGAAATACCTTGGAATAAACCTAATTAAGGATGTGAAAGATCTATACAATGAAAATTTTAAAACCCTAAAAGAAATTACAGATGATGCCAGAAGATGGAAAGACTTCCCATGCTCCTGGATTGGCAGAGTTAGCATTGTTAAATGTTACCATTCTACAAGAACATCATATATATATTCAATGCAATACTAATCAAAATCCCAACCTGATTCTTTACAGAAATTGGTAAAACAATCTCAAACTTCATTTGGAAACATGAAAAACCCAAGATAGCAAAAGCAATCCTGAGTAATAAAAATTCTGCTGGAGGTATCACTGTACCAGATCTTAAGCCATACTCCAAAGCCATAGTAACAAAAACAGCATGGTACCAGCTCAAAAAAGAGATATAAACCAAAGGATTAGAACTGAAGACTCAAATATGAGTATACTCACCGACAATCAACTGATCTTTGACAAAGATGCAAAAAAAAAATCCACTGGAAAAAGGACAGCATCTTCAACTAATAATGCTGGTAAAATTGAATATCTACATGTAGAAAAATGAAACTGGACCCTTATTTGTCTCTCTGCATGAAAATCAACTTCAAGTGGATCAAAGACCTCAATGTTAGACCAGAGACTATAAAAATCCTAGGAAAAAAAGAAGGGAATACTCTTGAATCGATTGGCCTTGGCCAGCATTTCCTTAGTAGGACTCCAAAGGCACAGAGAATAAGTCCAATATTAAACAAGTGGGACTATATGAAATTAAAAAGCTTTTATTCAGCAAAAAAGACTGTTAATCAAGCATAAAGGCAATAAGAAAATACAGAATGGGAAAGCATCTTTATTAACCACATATCTTATAGAGGACTAATATCCAGAGTACACAAAGAACTTCAAAAATTAAATATGAAGAAAGTAACCCCATCAAAAAATGGGATGAATTGCAAAACTGAAAAGAAACCCCTCACGAGATGAAATCCAAATGCTAACAATCATCTTTAAAAATGTTCTACTTCCCGGGCCTGAAAAGGTGGCTTAGGGGTTGAGCCTCTGCCTTGCAGGCGGATGGTCCTGATTTCCGATCCTAGACCCCATGTATAAGACGCCAGCGGAAGCGGGGGCGGCCTGCGTTTCTGGGTCCTGGTAGGGCGGAGCCTGTGAATCCCGGGACAGAGTAAACAAGGAGGAGGAGGAGGCGTCCATGGTGATTCCCGAATTCGTCCGTGGTTCTACACACACAAACACACACACACAAGCAAATGCTGGCATGGATGTGTTAAGAAGGGGACCTCATACATTGCTGGTGAGACTGTAAACTCATACAACCCCTTTGGAGATCAATTTGGAGGTACCTAAAAAAAGTTAAAAACAGAAATTCCATATGACCCAGCCAAGAACACTGCTTCCAGACTAGAGACATATACACAATCATGTTTATAGTGGCCTTTTTTTCACAATTGCAAAGATATGTCACAAACCTAGATGTCTAACAGTTGACAAATAGTTAATGAAAATGTGGTACGTGCATACAGTGGAATACTATTTAGCTGTCAGGAAAGATGAACTAATGAAATTTGTCAGTAAATGGATGGAACTGGAAGAAATCTCACTGAGTGAAACATCCCAGTCACAGAAAGAAAGACATTGTGTTCCTAGTATTAAACCCTCAGTTTGATGGAATCAAATAGGAATTGTTACAACACCCACTAACATAAATACTAGCCAGAGGAGGTGGAAGAAGATCCCAAAAGAGTAGAAACAAAAGATCATGGGTAAACAGATTTTTAAAAAGTCCTTTGTGTAAGAAAAGTCTTAAAAGAGAGAGAACAGGAATGGACACAGTAGAGCATGGGGTTAGCCCTCATGGTAATCAACACCTCCTTACTAGCCCCTAACCCTCTCCCCATGGTAGGGTACAAAGGCCCAGAACTGTGAACCAGTCTAAATAACAGTGGACAGAGTGAAAACTGACAGTATATAGGATCAGATGTCTCAGTGTTAACCACAAACACCAGAGAATAAACTTTCATTTAAACACCTATCATTTTATCTTTAGATAAGAAAAGATCTCAACACCCAAACGACAGTCTAGTGCACTGGTAGCAGAGAATAAACAACTGCAATCAACCAGAATGCAGAGTACCCACAACCCTGAAATGTGCAGCCAGAATCAGGCCAACCAAATCTCTTCCCATCCTAAGGCTCAGGGAACTTTGGAAAAGGAGGTAGTAAGAGTTTATAAGAGCCTAAATACGGGGAGATCCACCACTGGCCAAGCAATTCCACTCAAGGCAGGGTTGCTGCATCCAGGAACCCACTGCAATAAGATTTATCCTCACCAGACCTGCACAATGGCTGACATATTAGCATTCCTCCATAAACTATCAAGGACCTCAGGAAAACAGTTACATGCAGTGGTAACCTTAGGGGCTAAGGCTAGACAGGTGAAGGGATGTACCCTAAGAAGGACCACTCAGTCTGCCACAACGACCCGAGTCCCCACTAGAGTACATAATCCAAAAGGAACTCTTGGGCCCACAGAAGCAACAGACAGGAGGGTGGAAGGGAGTGGGAAGAAGCAGTGAAGGAGAGTAGGGGAAGGATGGGGAAAGAGGGGAGGGAGCAAGGACAACTGCCCATTATGTTGTAAAACCAGCAAAATAAAAATTAAAAAAAAATGTTAGAAACTAGTCCTATTGGTAGAAACACCTGCTGGAGAGAAATAGCATCATCTTGGGATGGAATCTGGCCCTGAGTAGGAATTTGTAAGATCTCTGATAAAGGGCAAGCATCTGGGAGGGATGAGCTAGACTAAAACAAAGATGATATTTCTTAAAAATCACATCTAGGACTAAAGAGATGGCTCAGGGGTTAAGATTCTGCCTCCCAAGCAGAAGGACCTAAGTTCTGATCCCAGACATATTAAAAACCACATCTGTAGAGCAGAGGTCAAGAAAGATGTCAGTACCTCCCTGGATAGTGAAGAAAGGAGGTATTAAGACTTACCAGTGTTTTATCATGATGTCTTAGGGCATGGCTACACAAATATTGCCATATATGTGTAGTAGTCATGTATTTTGAACAGACATTCAGCCTGAAAGTCACAGATATTGATGGGTCTATTTAAATTTACCATAATGGCCAACCCATATGACTCTCACTATCCAGAGCCTACATCATAATGGTAGAACAGGAAATAATCTTATGGAGAACTTAGTTCCCCCAACTGCCCTCATGGGCATCTGGTAAACCTTGTTCTTGTATATAAAGACTGAGCATAGGAATTCTTGCTCTCAATCTTACACAGCTGATTTAAGGATAAACCAAGCCACAGGTAGAGTTACTAAGTATGAACTTTGTCTTGAAACTCTTCCTAACCTCTCACCCAAGTCCACCTAGGGAGAAATGGTCTATAATAGAATCTAACTAATTTCAACTCCACATCACTGTAAAACTTACCATATCAAAGCTTTTGCAAACTATGAAAGAAACTACTTCTCAGGTTGTGCATACAAATTAAGAATTTGAAAAAGACTCTAAACCACCCTGTGTTTTATTTCCTTGGGACAAAGAGTTTCTCAAGTTGGTGGTTAATCTTGCTCACCCACTTGATTGAATTGAGAAGCACATAAGAGTTAACAAATCATAAGTCTAGGAATCTCTATGAAGGAATTTTCAGAGAAAAATAGCTAAAGAAAGAAGACCAATCTTGAATGTTGATGATACCATCCCATATTCAGGGACACCACTGAAATAAAAGGGAGAAAAGAAAAAAGTCTACTACTATAGGCGTTTTCTCTCTTCCCTTCCTGGCCGCCATGAGGTGAACTGTTCTGTTTACCCATGCTGCCTCTGGCATGAGGGACTAAAGTCTCTGAAGTTCTCCTTCTCTGAATTAGAGATTTAATTTTTATTATTTTATTTATTTGTTTTTGTTTGTTTGAGACAAAGTCTTACTGGATAGCACAAGATAACCTCAAATTCCTGATCTTGAGATTATAGATACATATTATCCTGCCTGGCCCTTAGATGATTTGGTTCTCATATTTTGCTGTAGTGATTAAAAAAAAAAACTAATGCAGCAAGTGTATATGCTTGATGTTCTACAGAGAATGTTATATACATTCCTACTTGAAATCTCCATTGACATTACTGTTTTTTACAATTGGGAGAGCTAGAATTTTAAATCACCTTGTTGCTGGGACAGCATTCTTTTAATTTTCTAAAATTATTAGTGTGTGTGTGTGTGTGTGTGTGTGTGTGTGTGTGTAGAACCACGGATAAATTCGGGAACCACCATGGACCGCTTCCACCTCCTCCTTCTTTACTCTGCCCCGGGATTCACAGGCTCCGCCCTACCAGGACCAGAAACACAGGCCGCCCTCGCTTCTGCTGGTGTCTATACGTGGGGTGTAAGATCCAAACTCAGGACCTAACGCCTTCAAGGCAGAGGCTTAATCCCTGAGCCACCTCTCCAGCCCTGGGACAGCATTCTTGGCAAAAGGAAAGGTTTATTTTGACTCACATTTTGAGGGTGTAGTCTAGTCGATCATGATAGGAAAGGCATGGCAGTTGCAGTGTGAATTGACTGGTCACAGTGCCTCCCTCTACTTTCTGGAGACAGATGAATGCTGGTATTGTGCTCTTCTTATTCAATCCCAGAAGCCCAGTCCAAGGATTGATGGTACCCACATTCAGGGTGGTCTTCCCTAATTAAGCCTCTCTGAAAACACCCTCTCTCTATCTATCTATCTATCTATCTATCTATCTATTTATCTATCTATCATCTATCTAATCATGCATGGGTGTCTGTGTATCAGAGGGCACTACATGTTCCTGTGGAGAACCAAGGGTGACTTTGGGAATCATCCTGGATTGCTTCTGCCTCCTTTTTTCTTTGCTCTGGGATTTCCCTGGAATCCACCCACCAGGGCCAGAAATACAGGTCACTGCCTTTTCTGCTTGGCATTTTTACAGGGGACTTGGAATCGAACTCAGGACCTTCTGCTTGGGAAGCTAAGTCTCAGCCCCTGAGCCATCTCTCCAGCCCTCTGAAAGCATCCTTACAGACACATCCAGAGGTATGTTTCCTAGGTTACTCTAAATCCAGTTGACAATGAAGATTAAATGTTAGAGCAGGCTTCCAAGAAATTCACCCCAAAGCTCACAATTGGTAAGTGATGGAGCCAACATTCGAATCTACAGAACTGACTCAGAACCCTAATGTAATAAATATGGTTCTTGTATCTGACCTTCTGTCCTAATTCAGCTCCAAAGAGATTTTATTTTCCAGGCCAATTCCCAGAAAGCCTCTCCTGGAAAGCCTTCCTGTGTTCTGGCATCTAGGGAACAGTCTCGTGCAAAACAGCATTCTGGGCCCACTTCATCCCACATTCTTCTTTCTAGGCTCCAAAAACATGGTCTTCTTTATGATGCCAATTAGGCAAGAACAGATGGTCTCCTTCTACTCAGTGGTTACCCACTCAGCATTTGTGGAGGAAAAAAACCTTGGAAGGTTTATTTCCAACCTAAGTGGCAACTCAAAGGAAAATTAATCATTTCTTCCCCCTTCCGGAAGGGAGAGAAAACTGCTCGTGGGAGACTTTCTGCAACTTTAACCAAAATGTCATGGAATGTGTACATAATGACAGACTGTCACCAGCCTTGAAGAGTATACACAAACAGAAGCAGTAATTGGAGTCATCATTGTGACACCTGAAAGGGTGACAAGAAACCTTTAACCCACCCTTAATCAGCAGAGTGTACTATCTTGAATGACTGAACAAGGTAATGGTCTATCACTTTAGCAAGCTGACTGGCCTATTAGAGGCATGTAATTCTTCCATATACCGAGCATCAAAGTGGATAGGATTCAAAGCAGCTTCCTTGTCTCTGTCATGCCTCCAAATTTTTAATAGCAACTAAGTACCTTAGTAAGCAATTGAATAAAATAATCCATTCAAAGGCCCTAGTCAACCTTTTCAGACCCCTCTTTTATCTCTGCACTCTACTGATGGAAAATTGTTTTGTCATTCACATTTCTATCCTGGGCACATGCAGTGCAATGAATTTTTTTCCTTTTCTTTATGAAACTCAGGCATCACAAACTATTGAAGGAGTTAAGCAATTTTGATCATTTTGAAACTAGCTGTCAGATTTAATCTCTACTAAGGAGACAGAGGGCAAATGTATTCTGAAGCTTGTTATATAATTTACAGATTATTTTTGCAATTTATATTCCATCAAATAAGGTATATTAGACTCTCAGAAAGCAAGTAATGATCAATTAATTTCAGCAGAGCAATCCTGGTGGCACTTAAGGGACAGACATGATTAGACCCTTCTCTAGCTGAGTCCCAAGGTCGAGTCATCAAATATGACTGATTACATTTTCTAATGGTTTCTCCATGCCCATTAAAGAGCACTCAACTACTCTGTCTCTCCTTTGATCGTGACAGTCAAAATTTGCTCTGATAGCTCCTGACAAGCAAAAATGTATTCTCTAATCTTTAACCACATAAACAATAGCTAACCACTTGTAATTGAGTTTAAATTGATTTCAGGTGGCTTCCGAGAAAAGCAATTTCTACAACAGATTAACCTCTTAATTAAAGTATATTAAGAATACTGTCAGGTGTAGAAATTCTGCTACAGCAGAAAATTATACCTCATTGACATTCATTTATGAAAGAATTGCTGTTCTCTTCCCAGGTAACAGGTTACTTATTTGTGCTTTTTGCTTCACTAGGTCAATGAAAGTCTAGTTACAGTCGTCAGAATATCAGCCTTTTATATAGGATAAAGTGTGGAGAAAGGAGGGGTGACAAGAATTTGAGATAATTCTTCCATCATTGGAAAGTTACTTTCTCAAGGGTGTCACACCATTCTGCAAGCCCACTTAGCTAAGGAATGAGGGAGAACCTGTGTCAATTATCACACCATTAACAACTGAATAGGTTTCTGCAAGGTGTTCTTCCATTATTTTAAGTAGTTACTCTCTTTTTCCCTATGTCCTTGCTACACAAATGTGATCCTCTGACCAAATTTATTTGGATAATTATAAGAGATACAGAACCTTAGGCCTTATCACAAAACTGCTCATTTTAGCAAATAAGATGCATTTTAGCAAGAACTCCACAAAATTCAGTGGGATCCTAAAGTCTGAGATGTGATGTTCCAAGAGAATGTTCATGCTTCCATTCTTGACACCTCAAGCTGAGAATATGCAAACCCAGAAGCATTAAGTTGTTGAAATGAAACCCAGTGTTACTGGTTGCTGAGCATTGCCTAAACAAGCTTGTTTTGTACTTTTAACTTTCCATCTCTCTTTTCCAAAACTTCTTAGCATCCCAGATAACTTAGCTGCGAATATTTCAGGTAAATTGAGGTTTACCTAACCGGGACATGGTCCCTGTCGGGTCTTACCATCGTGGTTTATGTGTCTCTTGCCAGCTCAGTGAGTTTGAGATACACTGAATTCATGGCAGTTTTCTCCTTTAGCACTGAACTATTTGACTTTTTGACTTACATCCCAGTTGGTCTTAGCCTGTGTTATTCTCTGCTGAAGAGTTTGTGGTTTTTCTCTCAAATTCACTTTTTCATAAAAAAATAAAATCATTCTCACCCAGTCTCAAGATAACTACTCTTACCTGTGTGAACCTAGAAGTTTGTACTACTGACTTCTTTTTTCAAAGGTGGCAGCTCCAGCTCTCTTCACAGTGTCTTGTGGTTGCATAAAGAGAGTCATATGAAAAGCAGCTATGCTAAACCTACAGGTGGTATTAGTAAAACGGGCTTAGAGCAGGGTTTTTTGAACTTTTTCCACAGGCCATTCTTTTATTCCACAAGCAATCCATCTTTTTCTGAGTAATTTTTGTGTGTCCTGGAATATATAGGTTTATAAAATAGGTATAGCAATCAATCATTTATTAATAATAAAACATAGAAAGTTTTACAACAATATTTGGAATACATATAATTTCACCATGGATTAGGGTGAAAAACACCACTGAGATGGGTGTGCTTGTTTATTTTTACATAAAGAATTAAACCTTGGCTGAATACTTGATACTGCAGAACACAGAGTATCTGCAACATTCTTCTTTAGAGTGTTAATCATCAATGCTGATGACCCGGTTCACATAAATTCATAGTGCAAAATAGTAGAATGGTATTTCAGGCCATTTCAGAAATCATTAGAAATTCTTGACCTAATCACAAACCAAAATTTATTTAATGTATTTTTGTTATTATAGTACTTTGTTTAGGGTTATGTGCACCATAATAACTGTATATCTTTTCTGCTGTTATCTTATTGAATTTACATTCGCTCCCGAAAGGATGTGAGGATTTGGAATCAACAGAATCTCCTAGATAATTTCTTATATTTTTATTAATAATTCTCCTTTTATACAAACATAATGAATGGTTATCCCTGACCATCTCTCTGCCTCTTCCCTCTTTCTCTCTTTCTTCCCACCTTTCTCTCCCTTTTTTAAAATGAAACTCAAATCTACAATGGCAAATTTCTAAAATCAAACATTCCAGTGCAATATAATTCAAAAAATACCTCAATTTGATACACTGAGAAATGATGACAAGAAATTATAGAAAAATCTTTGCTATCTGTGGGTAAATCATTACATATCTATAAGAGCAGAAAACTTCATATTTACAGTAGCAACACTGCATTTTATAAGATTCAATAGTCTCCAATATGAGTTAAGCATTTCCTGACATCATGTGATCATCATGTTTACTATCATAGAATGAGCAATCTGAAGAACCAAGGCTGCAGGGAAGTCATATGCTTCATGGTCATAACACAGTGAGACCCACCAGAAACACCTTGGATTTGTTATACTTGATTTTGAATTAATTTTTGATCATTTAGAAACCTTTCATTGTTGCCATTTTGTTTCATGTTTTATGTTGTTACATAACCTGATGTCAGAACCTGTAGTTTAAGAAGCTGTGGTTTACTTAGATGTCCAACAGTCGATGTATGGGTAATGGAAATGAGGTACATATATACACAATGGAATCCTATTCAGATGTCACGAAAAAATGAAATAACAAATTTGCTAGTAAGTGGATAAAGGTGGAAGAAATTATACTGAGCAAAGTATCCCAGACTCACAAAGACAGACACTGTCTGTTCTCCCTTATAACTGGATCCTAGCATTAAACCTTCAGAATGATGTAATGTAACAGAAACTTTTGTAACACCCACAAACTACAAAGGAACACAGTTAGGGAGGTGGAAGAAGATCCCAAAAGACTGTCAACAAAATAACATGGGCAACAAATGAAGAAGGCATTTATGGAAGAATAGTTTTAAAAAAGAGAAGGAAGAACAGGAATAGGACAGAAGAGTGGGCAAACCTTTGGGCAATCAATTGCCTACTAACCAGCTTCTCTCCCCCCCCACCCGACTTTAATGCCCGGGAACACACAGCCACTACTGTAAACCTGTCCAAATAACAGAGAAGGGGAGAAAATAGATTCAAACATTTTAGCATTTGAACAAATGTTTTAGCATTAACTATAAATGCCTGGTAATAAACCATCTCTCATTATATCCTTAGATAAGAAAAGGTTGTAACCCTCAACCAAGATGTATCCCATTTCAGTGGAAGATTAGTGAGGTAGAAAACCACAACTGACCAGAGTGCAGAGTATTGTTGACCCTAGAATGCTCATCCCTCATCAGGCCATCCAAATTGCTCCTCATTCTAAGACTTAGGGAACCTTGTGGAAGAGGGAGTGTAAGATTGTAAGACCCTAAGGTAGGGAGGAGTACTGCCAACCGGGACACACCAATCATGACAGAGCTTGCAATATATCTATAAATCTGGAAAAATGCAAATATTTGTTCCTCTTGTCAGCAGGTGCATAGCTAACTATTTAACAGAGCTAAGAGGATGGATTGAGGCTGTGCAGACAAATGAACCTGTACTGAGCCAAAGAGTTTTGGGTGGTGCCAATGACCCTTAAAACCATCGGAGAATGAAAAGATTATCAACTTGAACTTCTGTGTTTGCATGTATTTTGCATGAGTGTGTGTGAGTATACATGTCTGTATTAGGTGTGTGTGTGTGTGTGTGTATGTGTGTGTGTGTGTGTGTGTGTGTGTGAGAGAGAGAGAGAGAGAGAGAGAGAGAGAGAGAGAGAGAGAGAGAGAGAACAATCTTGTGTACTATTTATTTTCCCAAGTAGGCTAGATTAAATGTCTCATGAGCTTTTAGGGATTCTGCTTTCTGTAGCTCACATCCAACCATTATTAGGATTATAAGCATGAGGAGTGACTGCCCAAATTTTTATGTAGTTTCTGGGGATGCAAACTCAGAACCTTACCCTTGCAAGGTAAGCACTTTACAGACCAAACCATCTCTATAGCCCCTGGATTTGAATTTCTGTGTTTGGGATGGGGGTTTCTGCAGCATATGTATGGGATATAGGTATGCTGTGCATGTACACGAGATTGTAGGTGTGCATGCCCATGGCATGCAGAGGGCAAAGTAGTACTTTGGGTACTTTTCTCTATTGCTTTCCACCTTATTATTTTAAGTCAAGGTGTTTCACTAAATTGTAAGTTCTCCATTTCAGTTGGAATGACTGGCCAGCAAGCTCTCAGGATCTGTCTGTTCTCCTCAACACTGAGTTTCAGTGCTGAGGTTACTGACATGCAAAGTCATGTCTTAGTTTTTACCTGGTATTTGAGATTTGAACTTAGGTTCACTGAGCCATCATCCCAAGCCCTGAACTTTCTTATTAGCTTACAATTATCTCTTATTTATTAGGCAGTATTAGGTAGGTCAATAATAAGACTAGGCATTTGAAAGCTACTGTGATTTTCCTTTAGGTCCTTTGTTACAAGATCCAGTCATTGAACAATGACTCTCTTCTCTCTCTCTCTCTCTCTCTCTCTCTCTCTCTCTCTCTCTCTATCTGTCTCCCTCTCCCCCTCTCTCTAAAGGAGAAACACCATCTATTGGCTTGGGCCTACTCGGAATTGAGGGGCGACACCTCTGACTTGAGATACCACCTTTCCATGATGTAGAAGTAGACTGAATGATTACTCACTTATTCCAGATTCTGAACTGATGTCTCAACTTTCCACTCTATAACCTATGGCTTAGTGCTTTAACTTCACTATAGGAATCAGATGCCTGCAGCATTTATAAGTGATTTCTCAACTCTGGACATCTGCCTACCAATGCATGCTGTCCTTTTGGACTTCAAAGTTCTACTTCATCCAACACATGGGGATGCAAAACCATAGACGTGAAATCTGGCTCTGCACTTTGACCTTTGTAGCTCCTGCTATTGTCCATCTTACTTCTCTATTACCAGTAGGTAATCTTGTTCCATGTGTCCTCTAAATGGTCCATCTACAAGCTGCTGCTTTCCTACCAAATTCTTTCTGGTCATTTCTGATGTGGTGAATGCAAGAAGTATGAAATGGGATGGATGGATGGATGGATGGATGGATGGATAGATGGATGGATGGATGGATGGATGGATGGAATTTGGAGAAAAGGGAGAGGAAACAACCAGATTGGCCTTGACTCTCAAATACTAAGCTAAAGGAAACTCACTAGACTTTTTCCAAGTCAGATGACTCTGAGCAAATGAGAATGAAGAAGATGACAATGAATAGATAAAATAATGAGAAGTTGGGAAAGAGGTGAGTAATAAAAGGAAAGAAGTTCTTAATGAAGGGCTACCCTGTATAAGGTGTTATGTTAAATTTTTCACATACAACAACATACTCACACTTTACTATGATATTACATGGTAGTGTTATCAAGTCCAATTTACAGAGGATAAAACTGTAGTGGAGTCAGAATTTGGTTTAGAACCCAAATTACTACTCTAATATTAAGCTTCTTTTTTCATAACACAGCCAAATTCTCTATCGGTAGGCTTAGTAAGGACTCATTATGGCCTCAAGAAGTGGTAAATTGCTTGAATGTCATCTAAAATTGTCCTATGTGATTTTTTTTCAAAATACTCTCTTCAGTACTGTTAGCATCAGCACAATCCCTTGAAGTGTTAAAAATATTAAATTAATGAACTAAAACAGAAATATCATATCACCCCCACAAGAGGGAAGCAAACTTGGGGGTAAGCCTCTGCTTTGGCCATGTGGCCTTGAAAACTACTCATTGTCTCTGAGTATATTTTCTGTGCTGCCTAAAAATCAAACTATCAATAAAGGAACACTCTATAAAAAGATAAGGAGCCACCAGAGATAAAATTTTTATCACTGTGTTTTTTTTTTTAATACAGTTTAGTACTTGTCTCTTTCTGCTGACCTCACTGACTATTTAAGAGTCATGGAGACAAGACCTTTGATGGCCGAGTTCATTCCAACAGCAATGCATTCAATAGACTCAAGGTCCTTCACATGAGTCAGCTCCTACTTTGTTAGAAAACGGGTCATCGCATTTTTGAGCCGGTTAGCTCTGCATCTTCTTGTAATGTGGCAGGTATTTCGCCTGCTGGGAATCGCAACCCTGGAGCTGCAGTTGGTTGGGAGACCAACACCATGGTTTAATTCACGAACACCTCCTTGCCTGTCCTGCTTCAGCTCCTAAACGTTCATGCATCTGTGGACCATAAGTCCAGGGCAAGTCTCTCCTTCGCAGAGTCCCCACAATGAGTCTGATCATGAATCATAGTGGCTTCCTCACCCTGACCCCAGACAGCTCAAGAGCATGCCCTGCTGACCGTGAGTCAGGGGCAGGCAGCTTGCAAGCACTCTTCTGGTTTTCTGGCTTCTCTTTCTGAGTCTGTTTCACCATTAGATCTTTGTAGGCACATTTCTATAATACTTTCTTTTGGGTATTTTCACTAATAAAAAAGATAACATCTTTTTTTGTAGAAACACATGGTTTGACTTGGTAAGTTGTTTGTTATGGCTCATTTTCTTTTATTTGAATACACCAGAAGTACACTTTTAACAAAAGTTTTATTGGAATATAATCCCAGTGTCCACACAACTCACTCCATTAATAAATTGATGTTTCCAGAGTAATAGACTAAAAAGTGGAAAGGGGATCACGAGGACACAAAATGTGAAGGGATGTGAGAAAGAGTACCAGGGGAGGAAATCAACCCAAATGAAGTATCTGTGGAAATGCCACAGTGAAATGCATTACTCTGATCATTTCAAAACTAAATTGCATCTGAGGAAATGGCTCAGTGTGCAAGAGTACTTGCTTTACAAGTGGGAGGACCAGAGTTCAAATCCCCAAAACCCACGTAAAAATCTGTACATGGTGCTGTGTGCTGCATTGAAGACAGGAAAGACAGGAAAACTGCTCAGGATGGCTTGCTGCCAGCCTACCTCCATGTTCAGTGAGGGACCCTGTTCAAGAGAATAAGGCAGAGAGTGCTAGAACAGGTCACCCTACATCCTCCGCTTGATTTGTGTATACCCAAGCATGCACATGTCTATATATATACATGCACAAAAATAAATTAAAACGGAATTTGTCTCTTGTGTGTCACATGGTTAGTTTTGCCTTGAAAGATAAGCATCACCATAAACATCTTTGTAACATGACTGGTCCCTGGCTGTTGCTTTGCTTCACATCAAGGTAGAAGGAAGTCCTTCACGTGAGAAGCCCTTGGGCTCAGCTGACACGGCACACAGCATCAGGTACATGATGGTCTAAACTTTTGGATCTTAGGGTCTGAAAAATCAGCTTCAGACCACAGCATATATACACTCTATACCTGCCTCCTTCGAGCTCAACAGTGGATATTAATTACATTGATGCTTCCTACTTCTTGGTGAAAGATGGTTCCTATCTCCTGGGATTGTTGTGAGAATAGACAATAGAACTTATCACAGTGCCTAGGACCAAGTCAATAGCATTTTTTATTGATTATCCCTGAGTTAGACAATTGTGGAATGACTTGTCACGTCTTCAAAAAGCACATATTCGTGAACCCTACACACACACACACACACACACACACACACACACAGACACGCACAGACACACACATACTTCATGAAGGTAGAGCTTACAAATGTGGCCTTTGTGACTCAACCTCTATCACTGTAATGTTTTCAAGGTTTGCCCTGTTTTCAAGGTTTGCCCTGCTGTAATTTCAGAACCTTTAGTGTTTACCAACAGTGAACTCAGGCTATTTCACCAGCAATGAACTAAGATTATTTCTTCCCATAGAGGTTGTAGCTTTTACCTTGTAATAAGAGCTTGTTATCCTCTTTGAGGGACCTCCTTTATCAAGTGAAGAGTTTAAATGCAAAATGGGATAAGAAAGAACAACAAACCTTTACCACTGCATAAGACAATATAAAAACTAAAGTAAATAATGCTAGGGAGCCTGGTTCATGGGGGAGATGAGAAGGCTGAGACAGAGAGAGAGAGAGAGAGAGAGAGAGAGAGAGAGAGAGAGAGAGAGAGCTATCATGGCCATGTGTAAAAAGAATCTTGAAAAAAACATGACTACCATGTTAGAAAGGTTTTCCAAATTATACAATTTACAGTCGCATTCTCCTGACTTGCCCCCATTGCAATGTTCAGCTTCTGGTTAGGCCAAAGGCAGCAGTTGGCAAGAAAATCATTTTAAAATTGATGATTTTATTTATTTAGGCATGTGTCAGAAGGCTGGGAAAAGGAAAGAAGAGGCCTGGAGGAGCTTTTCTCCTAATCTTCTACAATGATTTCAAATTTATTTTATGGTTCTGGCAAAATGGCATGAGTCAAAACATAAGAAATCATCTAGAAGAGTTTAACTGGGTGACATAACTTCCTGTGGAAGCTTTGGATTAGGAACTCATCCTAATGGATGAGACTCAGTGCAAATTTCTAGTCGTTGTTAGTAACAAACGCAAGCTCCAGAAACAGGAGAATGGGTCAGCAAAGTGTACCTACACCCTTACAGAATGTCACAGAACTCTTTCAATGGAACACATTCATATTTACAAGGAAAGGTGTGAAAATGATAAAGAGGGGAAATAGCAATGCATTAGATGGCATTTGGTGGCATTCGAGTTCTTAAAATATGTTTATGTGAAACGTGGAAGGAGACACATGCATCTGTTTGCTTGCTGGTCCTGGGGGGCAGGGGGAGGATCCTGGGTCAAGATTGGTTGCTGAGAATGTTCACTTCTTATTATCTGTGCTTCTGTTCTTGAACTGTGACTTTTCTCATACAGAAAGTAAATGCAGTTCAGTCCCATGTAGTTCTGTGCAACATAGAGCTTCTAGCCCCCCAAAAGGCTTGTTGGACATATCAATCATTGCAATTAGAAACAGATGTCAACTTGACGATTAAAGGCTGAGTCTTCGAGCACAGTACATGAAAAATTAGCCATTCAAGTAAGCCCTGAGCAAGCCTGTGGGAGATCATCTAATTGATGTGATAGGTGGGACCATTCTCTGAGCAGGTGGATGAGAAAGAGAGAGAGAGAGAGAGAGAGAGAGAGAGAGAGAGAGAGGGAGAGAGAATTGGAAATGCACAATTGGCAGACTGGCAAGTAAGAAAGTATGTCCCTCCTCAATTCTTTGTGTAGATATGGCATGGTTCTCTTGGCTCCTAATGTTAGTCTGCACTCTACAGCAGTGCACTGAACCATAACTGATAATCAGAGCTGCAATAAAGCACTTGTTCCCCTAAGTTGTCCAAGTCCTATATTCATTTCAGCAGCAGGAAGATGAAGCTAGCACATAATACAGTCATCTTTAAATTAATCTGAATTTGTAGATTTTAGCCCATGATTTGTTGACTCTGTTGCTTTGGGCTTGGGCAACATAGTACATCTCAGTGGGAGCTTGTAGTGGGGGAGCAGCCCACTCACCTGATAGTGGCCAGGAAATAAGAGACAGAAAGATGAGGGACCAGAGTACCAATATCCCTTCAAGGGCACCCTTCTTCCAGTGACTTACAGGACTTCCGTTACACCGTCTTACAATAACACCACAATTTGGTGACCAAACTCTCATGGGTCTTCAGGAACATTCAGGACCTAAACTATAACACAATACTAACTGACAAAGATCCCATGTTGCACAGCTCGACATAATATATTCTCAGAGTAAGTACTGTATATTTTCCTTGCTCTCCAAGGTCAGGTTCTTGCCTTCCTGTCCTGTCTCATCTCACACTTAACCCCTTTGAAAAGCCTTTCCATTCTTGCCTCAGCCATTCCTACAATGATCTCTCTGCCATTTTAGTCTATTTTCTGCCTCAGTATATTTTATATTCTTTGTGTATCTTACAAGTTGATGTTTTATAATTTGGGTGTTATGGTCTTCCCTTCACTAAAATTCAAGCACCATGACAGTAGAGACTATGCCTTGTTAATATATCAACAGTGCCAGCCACATTGTAGATGTTCAGAAATACCTACTAACTAAACAGATGAGCAGGAGCTACCTCTGAGTTTAACTTAATATGCAAGATACAAAAGGTGGTTCTGTTTGTCACTGAAAACACAGAGTATTCAGTAGTGAGAGGCCGCTTCTGGGTCACTGTACACAGAGAAGCCATGTAGGAAACCATAGTTCAAGGAGAGGAATTATCAGAAAATAATGGAATAATTAGCCCTTCCAAACAAATAATCAGTTTGGAGCCAGCATGCCTATGATTTTCATAGCTACTATAGAAATCAGTATGAAGGATCCTCATAAAACTAACATTACTCCAGCCATATGATCCAGCTATGCTACTCCTAGATATGTACCCAAAGAAATCTAAGTGCATCCATGTTTATCATGACACTGTTCACAATAGGCAAACTATGGAATAAACTCAAATACACAGTAGAGTAACACACAAAAACTGTAGTATACATATACTGTAGATATTTATACACACTAAATAATGATGGAACTGGAGAACATCATTCTATGTGAAACAAGTCAGGCTAAGAAATAGTACAATATGATTCTCTTATATGCAAATGTAGATTTTAAAAAATAAAATAAGAAAAGACTGAAAGAAAGACGGAAACTATTTTGGTGAGGGATAAATTGAAGAAAGAAAGGGAACAAGGGAGGGTGAATGCGATAAAAGAACATGGTACACATGTATTAAAATCTCACAGTGAAGCACGTTATTTTGTTCAATAAATTAAGATTTTATTAAAATTAAATTTTAATGTTGCATTTGGAAGCAGGGGAACATTATCTCTAAAGCCCACATGGATAACAGTCTGAGGAACCACAGAAAGTATTCTGTAGAGTCCATACCTGCCACACTTGTCTTGCTCTGATTTGATACTTGATCCTCTGCTTCCTCTTGTCATTGAAATATCCTCTCCCATTTTTTAACCTGGCAAATGCTTGCCTGATCTTCAGAATCTAATGTGAATGTCACCCAGAGAGTCACTGAAGTCAAGCAATGAGAGGTAGGATTAGAGTACCTATAAGGAAGCTTTCCTGCATAAAACTGTATTGCAATGGAGACTCCATGGTTGTAGATATCAGGACTATGACTTCTCTGTCGAGGACAACTTTAGGCACGGAGTGCAGCTGAGTCAGCAGAGGTTATGTGTGCTGCAGGTGGAAGAGCTGGAGGGCTTAGGCTTCCTATGTTCTTTGGAGCCCGAATGATTCCATCATGAGCCCCAGGTGCCTGATATGGAACTGCAAGGTTTGCTATTTGCCCTGCTGGGTTTAGTCTTCTGTTGGTATGATCATTCCAAGACGTAGAGTTGTGATGATTAATCTCAATTATCGGCATGTGAGAATTTGAAATCCCCATACAAATGAGCTTCTGTGTTTATTTAAGAGAGAGATTCTAGGTTAGGTTAACTAAAAGTCTCAGACTGAATAAAAAGGAGAAGCCATCTGAGCATCAGCTTCATCACTCCCTGTTTTCTGGCTATGGACACCACAGTCCCCACCTCAAACTCCTGCCTTCCCTGCCACATGGTCTTTCCCACCGCATGGACTATACCTATAAAATTGTGAGCCAAAATAAGTCCTTTGGCCTTCAAGCTTCTCTTGTCAGGTATTTTATTGCAGCAAAAGGCAAGCAACTAATTCACAAAGTCATTAATTATACCCTTGACAACTCTTTCCTCACCTCCAGGCTGCTATACAAGCCTTCCCTGAGACTAAAGCACCATCAAATGAAAGGAAAGAAATAGAAATTCCCAAAAGATAAGAGGCTTCCTAAAATAAACGAAGTTAGCCTGAAGGAGGTCATTTGAAATCAGAGAGAGAAAATTGCATTTAATCACGAAATTTTAAGCATGCACTCCCTCTCCTTCATCCACTGTTCTGCTACAAAAGAAATGAGACTTTGAAAGAAGATGAAAACACATTAAAATCCTTAGGAAGTCTGAGTCCTAACGTGTGAAACTAATAGCATTAGCATTGTTACTGTTAGTTTGTGTTACCATATTTGACTGTTCCAACCAATCAAAATAGTTTCCAAAGAGTCAAACTGATGGATAGTCACTTTTGCTATTAAGATATGACAAGACCCAGAGAGAAGGGTCCTTCCTTCTAATTGAAAAGAAGCCAGGAGGGGTTTGCCAGGGCAGGCGGGGATGCCAGGCATCATCTCAGGTCCTCACCCACCTCCCTGACTTCAACAAGAACCAGTCAGTGTCACACATTTCTCTCTGGTGTGTCCACTGCTACATACAGCAAGCTGCAAGATTTGGTCTGTGTGTCCAGACAGTGCATCGTTAACTAGAGCTCAATGTTGATGCCTTTGCATGGTTCTTTTTTATGACAGCTGGGTTTGAAGTCCAGTTCGACCTGAGTGTACAGGCTAAAGTAGGAAACCCATTTGTAGCTTGTCTTTCTTCAAGCTGTTCTGAGGAATAATGTGGACTGAAAAACATCAGTGAATGGGGAAACAGGAATCAACCTCTTGTCAGTTGCTCCAGAAATGAGAACGGAACTCAAGAACAACTCCTAAGGAACATTGAAGTTAGATTCTCCTTTTCTGATGGGCTTTTGTGGGAGCAGAAGAAATTTTTTTAATTTAATATTCTTTTTTTTAATTTATTTCTTCCACTCATACAAAGTTGATAAGTACCCCATTCCCCTCCCTCCCTCCAACTCTCCCTGGATCCCCTTGCTCCCTCCCCTCTTTCCCTTTCCTTTCCCCCTCCCTCTCTTTTCCCCAGTGCTCCCTCCCCACTCCCATTCCTGGAGCATCCTTTAATGTGCATGTCAAACTTCCCTCTAGATCCTCCTCTCTGATCAGGTGTAAGGACTCAGTGGCATTGCCTAGAGCTCCTTTTTGTGTTCCCCTTTAGTATAGGAACACTATTGTGGCTGCTAATCCCTTGCCTCTAAGGATTATAGTGCCTGTGATCCATGCTAGATGCTAGACTTTGGGGAGGGGGGTCAATGATATGTTGGTCATTGCGCAGGTCATGCAAAGTCCTATTATGAGTACTTCAGGCCCTAACTTGTATGGAGTATCTTGGATATCGTTGCTACTCTCCATCTTTAGGCTCTTACAATCTTACTGTCCCCTCTTCTGCAAATTTCCCTGAGCTTTAGGATGGGGAAAGATTAGGCTGGCCTGATCCCAGATGGTTGATGTAGAGTCTCGGATGCAGAAGAAAATTAAGGAGTCTTGCAAGATGCGGTACTTGCCCTGCCTCTGACTCCATCTTCCTCTTTCCCGTTAAGCATGTCCAACCTCAGTAGCTTGTGCTCTGAACCTCTAAGCTTTCAAGTCCTCCCTGTATCAGGGCTGTTGCACTTGCCACTTCCTCTTTCTAGAATGTCCTTCTCTCATCATCACTTAGCTTCCAACTCTTTCAAAAAGATACTCTTAGACTACCTTAAACGACAGCAACTGTCCCAATTTCTGTCTTTCCTATCTTGCTCTGTTTCTTCATTGCCATAAAGATCAGCATTAATTGTCAACCTGACAGTTAGGAGGAAGGTCTTCAGGTCTCCACCTGGAGGGATTCTCTGTATTGAAGTCAGCCTCTGGGCATCTGTGAAGGACTATCTTGATTGCAAAATTGATGTGGGAAGAGCCAGTCTATAATGGGCAGGACCATTCCCTGTAGACATAGAGAAGATGAAGAGAGCTAGCTGAGCATTTGCAGACAAATAATTGTGCATGAATACATTGCCTTTCTGTCTGTTGATCGTGAGTGTGACATGACCAGCTGCTTCCAGTTCCTGCCACTGTGACCCCACAATGATAGAATGAAACTTGGAATTGCGAATCATTAGCTCCCTTTGTCCCCCTAAGTTGTTTGGGAAAGGTATTATATTATTGCAATATACGATGAAACTAAAACAACTATACTCCCCTACTTTGGAAAAGTGCAAAGTACAATTATAATACATGGGCTTAATACAGCTAGATTGTTTCTTCATTTTTGCTGATGAAATTTTTGCTTCATTTTCGCTATGAAAGAAGACATAATAGGTACACAGAAGGCACAAAATAAATATTAAATGAATGAGTGATATGTTCACAGTCTTTGAAGATTCTTTGTGGGGTGGGGCTTCCATGCATTCCAAGTAGTGAGAGATGAGAAAATAAAGCAGGAAGTAGAATTGTTAGTCACCACTTTAACTGGAGACAGAAACAATCAGAAAAGCAAAAATCTGAATGCTTAATTATAAAATGTGAACAAAGACGGTTTTCAAATAGGAACAGGATTATGTCCTCCTGAAGCAGATGGATTATAGAGTGCCACGGATGGCCACTTCACACCCCCTCAAGACTGGTGCCCAGTTCTTGATGGAAGGACAACATGATTTTTTTCAGTCCTTCCAAGAACCCTTCAGCCAGAAATGCTTTGAATGAAAACACAAAAGAATCTCACTGATGCCGAGTGCCAGCAGATCCTTGCCATGTGCAGCATCTGGGCAGAAGTAAGAACATCTGTTCCCAGCATGAACTCTATTAGACTCATCATTCAGCTTTCAGCGGAAAAAATACAATTATGATACATGGGCTTAATTGGTGGCAAGGTGGCAACTCACAACTTTCTGTAGCCTGTGGGCTCAGGAACAGACTCAGATTCTAAGGAGCGCCCATGTGCCAGGGAACAAGATAGCTGCGGGGCAATGAGGGCTCTGTTACCTGGAGTCGGTGCTGCAGCACTCCGGGCTGAAGTGACAGAGGCACATGAAGCCCGAAGGAAGACAGGAGGCATGATGGAGGAAGAGCAGAGAGGAGGGAGAAGAAAGGAGGGGAGAGAAGAAAGAAAGGATGGGATAGGGAGGCACCAAGGGAGGAGGAGGAGGAGGAGCAGGGATGCTCTGAGCCCCACAGCAAGACATCTGGATCATGGGTGCTGCTACGACTTTCTAGGCATTGTTTTCTCTTATAATTTTTGGTTACAGTTCTTAGACCAGCTTGGCAGGAGAGTTCATACTAACCCCAGAGCCTAGGGAATGAACCCTCAGTCAAGCTGCCCGATCCCATGATTCCTTGGTTTTCGTTCAACCTCCAGGCAAAAACATCTATAGCCTACCCAATAGGGCAGTTGTGAAGATTGAGGGAGCTAAATGTAGAAAGCCTTGTGCCAGTTAGATATATAGGCACCAAACAGATAACTGAAGCCTGAGCTTGGAGCACCTCTGTGAAGAACTAATAGTCGGGGCAAGCCCTGAACACATTTGCAGCAGACAAATGATGTGGAAAGACCTAGCCCATGGTGAGTGGGATTATTCCCTGGTGGATAAGATGAGGGGAGCTGGATCAAAAAGTAGCATCTTCAGTATATTTTGGACAGACTTGTCTGCTGAGTGAGGTTTGCCCTCCTCTCAGCAATCCCTAGGGCTGTGGTGTGGCTAGTCCTCTTGCCTCCTGGGGTTGGTATGAGCTCTCCTTCGAAAGTGGGCTAAGAACTATAACCAAGAATCACAAGAAAGAACAAATCCCCTCGTTCCCCTAAGCAACATATAGAATTGATCAGCAATATGCAGGCAAACTGTAACAAGGGTTTAGAGCAGCATTTGAGTAAGCTGCTATTATTGCTCATTTTTGCTAATACTGCTCATGATCTTGGCATTTTTTTATAAGGTGGAATGAATTTGCTCCTTGCAGCTCAACGAGCTGGGTTCTGGCATGCTTCCCAAGCCCCAGAGCAAGTGTGTGGAAATGGAAGGCACATCCTAAGCACGTCATGTCTTGAGACCCCTCCTCACCAGCTATTATTCAGTTCAGGGCTGCCTCAGCACTACCGTTCTCGCTCCTAGATGAAAACTACTGAGAAGCGGTGCAGGCAGAAGCCTGTCTTGCTTTGCCATGGTGAAGTCCCAGGGCAATTTTCTTTTTCAGCTCAGTCCCTCCAGGCAGTACTTCCTGTGCCCAAGTGTTAGATACGGGGTGTCAGAATGGAGGCTCAAGGGTTCAAGCCCCCAGTGTACTTGTAAAGAATCAGTAGTTGAGTTAGTCCCCCTGAACAAGCCTGCAGGAGATTGTCTGATTGATGGGGAAGCCCAACCCATGGTAAGTGTGGCTAGCACCTGGGCAGGTGGATAATATGGAGGGCACTGGGTAAAGAAATTAACATCCTTCTGTACACTTGGTCAAACATGACAATCTGGAAAGTAAGGACTGTCCCTCTCTCAGCAGTCCTGTGAATATAGTGTGGTCAGTTTCCTAGGCCCCTGGTGATGGTGTGAACTCTCCTGCTAAGCTGGACAACAACTGTAACCAGACTAAGGTAATCCAGGACAAAGCCTCTTGTTCTCTTACACTGTTTTCTCCTGAATTTATGGACAACCAGGCAAACTGAGACACCAGGAAGCAGGGTCAGGACTAGAGGAATGTTGAGTTCCCATCTCAGCTCCACCCTCAAGGTAACACGTAGGCAGAGACCCACGCTGTATGGCAGAGACCTGTGCTCTCTCTCTGCTCAAAGCAGAACAAGATGTCCCCATACCTGTGGTTAGGATTCACTGGTGGAGTGGAGCCCTCAAGGTGTCTGGCACATGACACGGAGCAGCACTTTGATCAATTTTCTACCTTGTTCTTTTTTTTAATGTAAACAGCAATATTTATTCATTTCAAACATTATAAAGGTCAAGATGTATAGTAAACACCCATAGCTTTTCTCATCTTATTTTTTTTAAATTATTTTATTTTTCAAGTTTTGCAGCATGAATACTTATCCCTGCTTCTCTCCATCCCCCCTCCCACCCATCTCTCTCCCTTCCCTTTGTCAATCCACCCCATTCTCTCCTAACCTCCTGCCTGTCTGCTTCTACGGACCCCGGAGTTCCCTCTGGTTTGTCTATTTTTTATTAAAAATTTTCTACTTTTACATATTGTGTACTTATGCCTGCTTCCCTCCATCATCTCTTCTTCCCATTCTTCCATCAATTTCATCTTCCTCCTGTCTGCTTCTATAGATCCTAGGATTGCCTCTGGCTTGTCCACTCTTGTGGGAGTTCAGGCCTCTGTGACATACCGAGTTGCCTCTCTTCAGGCCACCCCACTCATTGGGGACTAAAGGTAGATGAGTGAAGGGAAATGCCCCTAAGTTCTCCAGTGTATATTATTATCTTCCTTGAGTTCCTCAACAGTTTTTGGGAGCATGTTGGAATGTCATTATGCAGGTCTGATAAAGACAAGCTTCACTGTAGTGAGTTTCTAAATGAAGCAGTTCTGCCTTGAATGGAATGTCTTGTCCAACTGTGAATCTTCTCATCTGCTGGTTCTTACATTCTTACCGTCCTCTCTTCTGTGAGGTTCCCAAAGACTTAGGATGGGGAGATTGGATTGGTTTGACTTTGAGTGAGCTTTGCTGAGTCACTGGTACTCTGCATTATGGCTGGCCATTGCTATCCACTTCACCGCTTTTCTACTGCCCTAGGCTGCATCCTGTCTAAGTGTTGCAGTCCCCTACTTGTTGTAGAAGAAGACTTCTAAGCTGAATGTTGTGTGTTCTTTCAATCTATAGGTATAATAACCGCTATTTACAGAGCAATTTGGTGTATTATCTTCCCAATTATAGGTTTATTGGCTGACTTTCCCTATTGCTCTATTTCTTTCTGTTTTTTAGATTCTTGTCCTAGTTAACAGTAACAGGAATGTGTTCCATTCTGATAAACGGGTTTTGAGTTCACTCAGAAAGCTGTTGGTTGTCTCCTTGAGACTCATGTTACGATTAAACTGCCACCTTATTCTTTTTGAGACAGGGTCTCTAATTGAACCAAGAGCTTGCCAGTAGGGCTAGTTTTAATAACCATCCAGGTTGCTGTGGGGATTTCCAGTCCCTGCCTTCCAAGGTTAAAATTATAAGTGAGTCACCCAATCTAAATGGCATTTTATGTGGAATATGGGGGATTCAAATTCTAGTCCTCTTGGTTTCATAGCAAGTGTTTTATCTGCTCATCTGTCTCTTCAACCCACCTTATCCCTTTATATTTATTCCAAGATGCCAGTCCATGTGATAATATCACCCACATTCCGGACAGGTCTTCCCACTCTGATAATCTTTTCTGAAGTGAATCTCCTAGGTTTTTTAATTTTTGTTTAATTTTATGTTTTTTGTGTACACGTCTGTGTGTCTGTGTATGCCAGAAAGTACTGTGTATGCTTGTGGAGGCCAAAGGCAACTTTGGGAATCATCTTGGTTTGCTTCTACCTCCTTTTTCTTTCATTCTAGAATTTCCCAGACTCCACCTTCTAGAGTCACAATTTCAGTCAGCCCCATTTTCCACTCTTTTACATGGAATACAGAATCTAAACTCAGGTCCTTCGCTTGGTAGGCAGAGGTTTAACCTCTGAGTCATCACTTCTGCCCTCTACTAGATGTTTATAAATCCAAGCAAGTTGTCCACAAAGCATAACCTTTTGATCATGAATACAAAGAAATGATATATGTGATGAATATCTCAGTTTTTCTGATCTTATAACTACACATTGTACTCATGCATTGAAATGCCACTCTGAGCCCTACAAATATGTACAATATGTACAGTTATATATGCCAATTCAACAAGAAAAAATAGAAATATATTTACCTACAGACCATCTGTGTAAGGTATAAATAAAATGTAAGTAAATTCCATGCTTCTCCTGGGCCCCATCCCCCAAATATATTCAAACTGTGAAAAAAAACTCAAGTATTTCCCCTAAAGAGTGTTTAATCCATCTCATGATGGAACCACATTTGTTTTAATTTTATTTATTTATTTATTTATTTTAGTTTTACAGGCTGCTTCCCTATTTCCCTCCATCTCCCCTCCTTCCCATTTCCCTCTCTTCCTCTCATCAATCCATTCCATTCCTTCCCACCCTCCTGCCTGACTGCTTTATGACCCAAGGGTTCCCTCCGGCTTGTCTACTCTTGTGGGGGTTCAGACCTCTGTGGCATACCAAGCTGCCCCTCTTTGGGCCACCCCACTGATAAGGGCATTTCCCTTCACTTGTCCAGCTCTAGTCCCTAAGGTTTCCACAGTGTGTTCTTATCTCTCTTGAGTTCCTTGTAGTCTATGGGAGCATGTTGGTATGTCAGTCATTATGCAGGTCTGGTAAGAACAAATCTCACTGCAGTAAGTTCCTGAATGCAGCATCCTGTCTTGAGTGGAATGTCTGTTCAACAGTGGACCTTCCTATTTTTAGGTTCGTAAAATTTCACTACCCCCTTTTCCATGAAGTTCCCAAAGCCTTAGGATGGGGAGAGATTAGGATGGCCTGATTCTGGGTGAACATTGCTAGGTTGCTGGTATTCTACATTATGGCTGACTGTTGTCCACTTTCCTGGCCTGGACTCCATCCTGTCAGGGTGTTGAGATCCTCTATTTCTGCTGTAGAAGAAGACTTCTAGGCTGAGTGTTAAGTGTTCTTCCAATCTATGGATATAATAACAGCTATTTACAGAGTTGTTTGGTGTACTGTCTTCCTACCTATAGATTTATTGGCTGTTTTCCCATTGATCTATTTCCTTCTCTTTTTTAAGTTCTTATTCTAGTTAACACTACTAAGAATGTGTTGCATTCTGACAAGCAGATTTTGAGTTCAATCAGAAAGCTATTGGCTGTCTCCTTTATACTCATGCCACTAATACACTGGTGGTCACCTGTTGCCATGGTGATATTATTGCAACTTGCAGATCTCATGAGTTGATGAGACCTGTGATTATTTCTCTCCCCTGTAGCTCCTACAGTATTCTTTGGTGCTGTGTAAGCTATCCAGCAAGGAGGAAGTTCTCAGACCAGTTCCAGTTGATGTATTCTACCCATGTTCTGTGATCCATTTGTATTGTGTCTTCAAGATAGGGCCTTACTGATGGTTTTTGGAGAGCAACCAAGAGCTATGGAAAAAACCTATATTGTTTGGAGGTCTTTGAAACCTCTCTGACCAACATTTTATCAGGAAGTGTCACATTCCTGTTACTTCTAGTATATTTCTAATTGTCACTGGGTACTAAATGGATCAGCTCTGGGCTTTTTTTGTTTTGTTTTGTTTTGCCTTGTTTTCTTCACTCTGTGCTTGTCTGCATAGGGACTGCCCATTCTTGTTTCTTTCTTTAAAAGACTTTTTTTTTTACATATTATTAGCATATGAGGTTCATATGGGGTTACCTCCCACAATCTTAGGGTTTTTCTATAAATCCCTTTGTCCTTTCTATATCCTGTCCCCTCATTTTCCCCTGGGTATTTTCCCCAGTTATTCCCTCCTTCACCCCACTTGCCATGGTTTAAGTTTTTTTGAAAATTATATTTAAGTTGTATACCATTCACTTAATTGTCCATCCCAAATGTTTTCAAATTCGTCTGGCAGCTTCCATAGCTTATACATGTTGAGGAATTGGCTGATGTTTGGGAATTTTAATGTAAACAGAATTTTCGATAAAGAAGATAGAAAACAGCATGCAAATTTACAAGAAATAATAAATTAGGAGAGTAAGACTACGGCTGTATATTTTTTTCTCAATTTCTCAAGCCCAGAGCCAGATACTTTCTGACTGTTATCATTAATTTATTTTTAAGACAGAATGATATCTTGAAGTATAGCTGTGCTCTGTGTGAATTACATAGAGTGCAGCAACTCTAACTGCTACCTGTGACTACTGTCTGAATGGTTCATTGCTGGGTTATTAGCTTCCCTAGTCAGTAACATGAAAGGAACAGGCCAGCACTACCGACTTACACAGAGCGGCAGACTCACTCATGAATGGTTCTGCAGCAGTTTCAAGACTTAAAATGATTTCATTGGAATCTTGCTAAGATCCAGCAGGCAGGATTCATCATGTCACCTTTCTCACCCACAAATGAGGAGAGGACCCATGAGGACTTGGAGATCCAATGCTGCAAGCAGTGCTTTCTTTGTCTGTCAACCATGGCTGTAGTTTGGTGGCGTCTGGAAGGTGAACTTTCCCATTCAGTCTGTGTCTTATTCAACTGTTTAACCTGCAGGTGCCGCAGACTTGGCTGACACCCTGCTGGAGACTGACACACTCCACTGCCAATGACAAAAGGCTTCAGCTCTGGCTTGTCACAAGCACATAGGGTACCACTTGGGCTGTATCTGGTTCCCGGAAGTAGCTCCTCATCACAGGTGACAATGTTACATAAACCTTAGTGACCATCCCCTGGTCAGGGTTCAGCTGCCTGCAGGATCATGTACTTCCTTCTTTTGAAAGCATGGTTTCCCTGGTTTTTTCAGTTGTTTATTATTGGGAATTTGAGAGCCAACAGGGCAGATGGATGAAAGAGCCAGCATCACTTGGAGAAAAGAACCACTCTAAGCACTTACTGAATAGAGTTTATGGCAAGACAAAGCCTCAGACAGAGAATTGGGCAGAGGTGGCCTCACTCACAGAGCCTGGCCGCTGAGAGCTGGCCATGTTTGCCTCATGCTATAAAACACAGGGATCCATAAACACAAGAATTCCCTGAGCTCTGACAGCCCTATCAGAAGCTAGGGCCATCAGGACTTTTCCATCATTCCCATATATCACAGAACTTAGGGTTAAATAAGGGAAACCATGATACTTCGTATAACCTCATGGACCAAATACCTAGTAAGTGCTTGCTATATATATGTTGTCTTTAGCATCATTATCATGGTTTCCAAAATAATCACTCAAGATATGCACAAAGATAATACATAATTTGGGTCATTTTATTGCCTGCCAACTTTTAGAAGTTTCTCCCACCCTCCACTCTAGCCCCACTCATAGACCAGCATGCCGACCTCTAGCTTTTCCTTCCCCCTGCTATCGGGATGGCATCCATAAACATGGCTACCCTCCCTCCCCTGGCCCCAATTTCCTCAGGGACAAGAACTATGGGTTTACTATCTTAGTCGCCTTTTTACTGTCTGGGTCTTCAATTAGGAGCGCCTTCCTGCTCCTTCCTGAACAGAATTCTTGTCTTAACTATGGAGCCTTAGAAGAGAAAAATAAAATATCGATTTCACAGGCTGAGGTCTTTGAAGAGTTTCAAAGTCTCAGAACCACTTCTCAGCCAGAGAAGTTCAAAGAAGGAATTCATTGACTGGCTTGTTCTGCTCTCATTTCCACTTCAGTCAGCAGAGGCCGGGGAAGACTGTTCACTGGGGAGCTTCTGCCTCTTCACAGTCTGATAATTGAACTTCCTGTGGTGTTCCCACTCAGAGCACTGTGAATAGAAAGCCTTCCCTTTCTGTGGGCTCAACATGCACCAGTCCTTGTCCGTAGAACCGTGGAAGAATCAGCCTGCTATTCCTCCGAGCCCAGTAAGGAAGCCTGTTGTAGCATTCTGAATGAACACTCTCCTTTAAGACACTTGGAAGTTGGGATACAGTTGGAGTAAGAGACAAAAGGTTAAAACTTAAGTTGGCATCTCAAGGGAGGTCTGATTCCCTGCTTTCTTTCTATTACTGGCTCCCCCTTTCTTTATGTAACTGGTTACATTTATCCTTTTGTCTTTAAGTTGGACTCGGAGCTACCTGAATTACAAGCAATGCTGTTATGATGTCTATGATGCCCCAGTGAGAGAGAGAGAGAGAGAGAGAGAGAGAGACAGAGAGAGAGACAGAGATAGAGAGAGAGACAGAGAGAGAGAGAGAGAGAGAAGAAGAAGAAGAAGAAGAAGAAGAAGAAGAAGAAGAAGAAGAAGAAGAAGAAGAAGAAGAAGAAGAAGAAGAAGAAGAAAGAAGAAAAAATTGTTTAGATTCATTAGGTGAGAAAGGTATGCTATATAAAGAGTTTTTAAAGAACCAATTTTTTTGAGGTAGGACCTGCAAGATGTTGGTACAAAGACAGAAAGTAAGACAGGCATAGGATAGAGCCCACAGGGGTAGGTATAGGAAAACTCAGAGAGCTCATCTCTAGGATGAAAAACCCATTAGAATACAAAGTTTTCTGAATATGGGTAGTACGATTCCTCTCCTTCCTCTCGGGGCCAAATAAAAATTTAATTTCTCCAGGTTTTCCTGAGAACTGGATAAAAAAGTGTTGAGAGACACTATAAAATAAATCCTTGCCTCCCCTGCCAAGGAGAAAGCAGGCTCATGCTTTTCTAGAAATGAAGGCATTTAGGTAACAATGGGAACTGGAGATTTGAGCAGTTGTGGCTCAGATCCTGGTACTCAAAATAATCAACCTGCCCAGGACCTCCAGCCAGAGGGAAGGACCCGAGTTCCCAGAAGGGGCAGTGCCGCCACATGAAGCAGCTCAAGCAGTTTGTACCCAATTAGTCACCCTTGTATAATTTCATAAAAAATTATTCTGCAGATTGCAAATTTTTTGACACTTAACTCTGAAAAAAAAATCCAACAGTGACTTCATATCCAAGCAAACCTGTCATTTTTAACTGTTAGCCTTTTCTTCCCATCTTACAAGGGGAAAAAAAAAGGATCCAGACATTTTTCCAAGAGAAAATAAACTCTCAAGGCTGAAAGATTATAGTTTGCAACTTTGGTTAAATTTCTGAATTCAAGAAGGTGGTTCTCAAGTTGACGAAGTGCTTCCCTCCCACACCCCTGCTAAATCACCAGCTCTAAGCTGTGACTCAGAAAAATGTGTGAGCTCCAACCTCATCTCTCATAAACACAATGTTTCCATGCCCCATGGTCTAGATTCCTTGCTAGCTAGAGCAGTGCAACTCTGGGTCAGGGCAAATAAGGTAAGGAGACCATTGAGGTTCAACTTCCAAAGCTATTCTTTTCTCTGCTAATGTTTAGGTTGAGGCCAAGAGAAATTTTCTCCATTGTTCTGAAGAAACTGAAGAAGTGTGAACTCTTGGCAGGACATCAAGCCCCAATCAGAAGCAAACTGTATGCTGAGACTGTTTGGTGTGGCTGTTCTGTAGTTTTCTTTTTTCTACCTGTGACGTTCCAAAAAGCTGTGAGCATTTGTCCTTATCCACGTACAGTCCATTGCTGTCCATTGATGATCCCCATGGAGTCATGCTTCAGACTGGTCCACTTAAAGGCATGGTTGAAGTCCTCAATTCTGAAAGTCCATGGAGTATATGCAGCAACAGGTGTTTTCTTGTCACTGGAGCATATTAATAAGATGTGAGAGTTGAGGTATGTGAAAATATGTGGGGCAATAGCCCAGTGGGAGGGTGCTTGCCTAGCACATGAGAGGTCACTGCTCAATCCCCAGAGCTACCAGGAAAACGACCAAAAATCAAACTTACTTGTCCGAGGTTGGAAACATAGATGGCTCAAGAGTTAAGCCTTTGCCTTCCAAGCACGAGGCCTGAATTCAGATCCCAGATCCCACATAAAAATGCCAGTAGCTGTGATGGCTGAATGGTTAAGGCATTGGACTCACGGCTGAATTGCCAACCTACATTCCCAGCCATGGAGGTAGAACCTGTGAAACCCTAAAGCCAAGCAATAAAGAGGTAGCACAGTACAAGATGATCCCTGTTGCAGTTTGCCTGCATGGTTGCTGATAAATGACCATCGGATGGCTTAAGGAAGCAAGGGATTTATTTTCTCTTATGATTACTGGCTACAGTTTTTAGTCCAGCTTGATGGGAGAGCATACACCAACACCAGGCCAAGGGAACTGGCCACACCATCACTATGTAATGGCTGAGAGAGGGACGATTTTTACTTGCCAGACCAGCATGTCTGACCAAGTATACACAAGGATGCCAACTCCCTCAACTGACTCCTAGTCTTTTATTCACTGCTCAGATCCTAGCCCCACCCAGCATAAGCTGAGTCTTCCCCATCAGCTAGACAATCTCCTGCAGGTTTGCTCTGGGCTTAACTCAACTACTAATTCTCTACAAATGTGCCCAGAGCTCCAACCCTCAACTGTCAAGTTGACACCTGTGCCTAACTGACAATTCCTAAAATAACCATTAGAACATCACAGGCAAGATGCCCTCTTCTACACTCACCCACACTTCCACACCCACACATACACCCAAACCTACACATGAATAAAAAAGGATGGGTGAAAACTCTGTGTTAATGATGTACCTTAAACCCTAAGCCAAATTAAGAAGTCTCCATCTCCTTGTCCTATTCAACCTGATCCTCTCTCATTTCATTTGTCCCTCAATGCCAGAGTTATCATGGTCTATCCACCACACTCATTCATCACACTCTTCCTCAATCTCCCTGGTATGTCTCTCCCATGGACTCAGGTATTTCCCATTTCATCCTCCACTAGAACACCTTAGTCATGTGATCAATTTCCTTTGGGCTCTGCCATTGTTCATGGCAACCAGGTTATCTGATAAAATCATTTTCGCCTACATCCCAACTCTGTCAGGGAACATATTTATTTATTCCCTTCCTTCTGGAGAAGATGTGTTGATCCAAGAAGTCAGTTAAAAATGGATGACGATGAGACTGTGCTTTGAATGAACTGGAGTAGACAGGACTAGTTAAATGATGGGAAACCACTGGCTCCTGTGTTGGAGAAGGCAGGCAGGGAGAGGAGCCCTGCTGGACCCGTGCTAACTCTGTCACACGGCTCGCCTGTGCTGGTCCAGTTCTCGTCAGTTTCTCTCCACAGCACCGGATGTGTCTCTGGTAGCTCTGGTCACACATCTTCAGCAAAAGCGACATTGCTTCCCATAGTCTCAGGGGAAAGATGTTCATTGGACCACTTGAGTCATATCCCATCACTGGGCCAGACACTCTGGCCAGAAGATTTGGCTAGTAGGCTATTTTTTTAAATTGCAACTATGACAAGTCATCGCAGTCATCATATGTGCAGTGACTTAAAACAGGACTTCTTTTAATCCTGTTTTTGAAAGCCACAAGGCCACGGAGATCTCACCAGACCAAATACTTGGTGGCAGAAAGTTGTGACCCTTCCCACGGGTTCCCAGGGAGAACATGCTTACTTTCTCTTTTAGTTTGACAGAATTCAGCCCTTCACTTGTAGGACTGAAGTCCATGTTTCTGTTTCATGACACCCATGTTCCTTGGTTTGCTTTCCCTTTCTCCTTATTGAAAGCCAGCAATCTTTCTCATGATTTAAATTTCTCTTCCTGCTTCTATTCCTACATTTTTCTGACTTTTTTGTCTTTTCTACTTTTTTTAAAGGCACATGTGCCAATACCATGCTCTCCCAAACTTAAAATCTGCAATGTTAATTCCACCAGCAATTTTGCCACATGACAAAACCTATGTGTTTAAAAACAGAAACAAATGTATAAAACTATCCACAAATTAAAAATCAGCATCTTGGGAATGATGCTATGTGGGTCAGGATTCTGTTAGTCTTAGAAATAGTCATAAAAGTTTGATCCAGGAATCGCACTCACATATGGCAACTGAGGACAGTCAGGAAGAAGGAGGAGACTGGAATGTGACTCAAGAACCATGTGATGGGGTAAACCAGGGGCAGGACACATGAGGGTTAGCAAGTGAAGCTAAACATAGCATGAAGCCATAGAGGCATCTATGCTGTTCGTTGAGACTTCTTGGTTCATTTTGGAGTTTCTGTTCACTGGCTATATATCCTTTGACAAGTCTCACCTTGAACAAATTCCATCTCCAGAGAAGGAAGAGAGGGGAACTATCAAGGAAGCTGAGGGTCCAACCACACACCTGTGCCCAACATGAAGTCAACACCTGTATTGTTACTATCAGTTCGACCTATAAGAGGACTCCTGTAGCCACTGCTAAAGAATCCAAGTCACTCACCTATAAGGGGCGGTCCAGAGGTAATATCTCATGTTGTTAGGTTCTGAAAGAGAGTGACTGCTTAGGACACACAAGACTTGTTTAAGCTCCTTTTTCAGACTACTCTCTGGCTAAGGACAGAGCTGTCTAAAGGGACAGGCAAATAAAGCTGGAACGACCTTTTTGATCCAACCTCATTATTTAAGGACAGTTTCACCAGGAAACTAAACCAGAGATGCATTTTCCTTCTCAATCATAAGTCTTGGTTAGTGTTCATTTGTAGTAGTTTTGTTTTTTGTCTTGAATTTTTAATTTTGGGAAGAAGAGTCTCATGTAGCCCAGACTGGCCTCAAATTCACTGTGTAGCTAAAGATGACCTTTAGTTCCTGAGCCTTCTAACTCCACCTCCCAAGTGCTGGGATAACAGGTGTGCATTATCATGCCACAGTTGAACCATAAGTCCTGAAATGGCTTTTCAGCACTTTACAAAATATCAGGTTTAATTTTTGATGACAGACAATTGAAATTATACAGATCAGTAAACTGTTGAGTTTTTTTTGGGGGGAGGGCAGGTAAGTTGAGAAATTTTGCAGGTTGGGTTTTCTAGAAATTCTGGGACAGATATTAACAAACATAAGATTTATTAGGACACAGTCTCAGAATTGACACCTCAGGGGAAAGGGAAGGAAGAGTTTAGCTTGAAGGTAACACTGGGCCATATATTCAGCAGGCTTTTCAGGTCTGGAAGTTGGGCTGGTCTTTCAGAATTGATCCAAGTAGATGCACTGACCAACCATTGAATGGAGACTTGACGCAAGGAGGTAATCTTTGGTAAGGAGGTTGTTCTCAGAGGAAGCAGTTCCCAGAGTAGGCAGCAGTAGAAGGTAGGGGAAAAGATTCTCTAGCCCTGAAGAAGACCTGGGAAGAGCTTCAGAAGCATCATTCCTTCAGGTTGGTACGAGCTCTGGAAAACTACTGTGGTTTGTGTATGAAGAGTTCTCCAAAGGTTCTTGTATCGAATGTTTGCTCACCAGCTGTGGATCTAGTTGCTGAATTGGATCAGTGTGTCAACTTTATCACTGGGCTAATCCACTGACAAATCCCCACTGAATGTGTTTTTGAATGTAAAGGTTAGTTACAGAGACCAAATCACTAGAGATATGCTGTTATTAGTCAGGCTTCTTTAAAAGAATATATATATATATATTGCACTGAGTTAGGTAAGGTCTACATAGTACAAGGATGACTGTCTGTAGCTGCTCAGCTCAGAAGCTGAATACCTCAACAGTCCCAGAATATCTTCAGAAGTGCTGAAGGATAGTGGATGCTTGGAGAGGTTCTGGATTTGAGTCATATTGGAGGTGTGAAGAAGACGGGTTCTGATGTCAGCAAAGAATGGCAGCAGCAGGAAAGATGAGTTTTCTGGCTCAGGATGAGAAAAAGAGAGGGAGAGAGCTTTTTTGCACTTCCTTTTATCTGGTCTGCTACTATACTAGAAGGTTCCTCCCACAATTAGGATTGGTCTTTATATTTCAAATTGAATTAACCAGACAATCTCTTCAGGTAATTTGATGGCTAAGCTGTTAGTTAATCCAAGGTCTAATCAAACTGACAACTAAGATCAGTTATCACTAAGGGTATGTCTTGCTAGATCCTTGACTATCTCTCTTTGCTTTCTTGGTTATCACTGTATTAAGAGTTCTGCCCTACTGTTTTACCATAATGTATTACTTCACCACAGAAAGAACCTAGTCATCTACATGTCAGTGACTGAAACTTCTGGAACCATGTAACAAAATAAACTTTTACTCTTTTCTGTTGAGTATTTATCACACACACACACACACACACACACACACACACACACACACACACACACCCCACAGGCCTTACTTTTAATACTACAAAATATATATACATGTCAAGATACAGTAAATGTTGGTTCCATTCTGCTATATGTGAATTTCTTTTAAGAGTCATAACTTGGACAGGAGAAATGGCTCAGGGGTTAAGACTCTGCCTTGCAAGCAGAAGGTCCTGAGTTTGGATCCCAGGTCCTATGTAAAAAATGCAGAAACAGAAGTAGCCTGAACTTCTGGTCCTGGAATCCCAGAGCAAAGCAAAAGGAGGTAGAAGCAATCCAGGATGATTCCTGAAGTCACCGTCAGGTCTCCACAGAGACACATAGTGCCCTCTAATACACACACATATGTGCGCGTGTACACACACACATACACACACACACACACACATACACACACACACACACACACACTCAAAATAAATAATAAAAAATAAAGTTTTTTAAAAAAACATAACCTGGGGGCTGGAGAGGTGGCTCAGGGGTTAAGCCTCTGCCTTGCAGGCAAAAGGTCCTGAGTTCGGATCTTAGACTCCACGTATAGACGCCAGAGGAAGCAGGGGCGGCCTGCATTTCTGGTCCTGGTAGGGCGGAGCCTGTGAATCCCGGGGCAGAGTAAACAAGGAGGAGGTGGAGGCGTCCATGGTGGTTCCCGAATTCGTCCGTGGTTCTACACACACACATACATACACACACACGCATACATACACACACACGCATACACGCACAATTGAATAAATAATGAATAATAAAAAAACATAACCTGTTGCAAACACTATTCCATATCTTCATCATTTTATTGTATATTATCAGAGCACTTCCATTTTAAAAAGGAACCAATATATTCATAATTTCATCATTCTAATAAATAGACTTCACCAAACGCTTGCAAGTATTTTCTTCAGCATATTGGTTTTACAATGCCGTGCTATTTTCCTTCTCTTCTTACTCAAAATTTCTACTTCTTCTCTCCTTACCCACATTTTCTTAGTGTTTCCGAAGCCTAGAAACTGGTCTTCCTTTGCTTGGACAGCATGCACCATCTGCATTATTTGTTAAATTCTATCCTTGCAATAGCTCATATATCATTTCTGTAGTGTGTTTTTGTCCCAAGCCTGTTTCCCAGTATGACTGCAAGCCCCCTTTAGCACAGATTGCACCTAGTGCCCACCATTCCTCACTAATAGATTGATGTTGATGGTTGGTTGACCAGTTTGCTGGCAGGATTCCCACTTTCTGAAAATTAAGATTCAATACCCAGTTGTCTGAGGAAATTACTTTTTTTCCTGCTTATCCTTTGGAGGGTGCTGGTTTGTGACATTTCTTCAGCAAGACTAAATTGGATGCATTGTGCTCCTTTGTGCTCCCCTGATTTCCTCACTCTGTGTGCCTCAACAGCAGGATGTTTCTATTATGTTATATCCTATTGTGTTTTTATAATGGCTTAATTATTGAGCATGGGCTTCTGACTGAGAACTGGAGAGGTGGTAAATTCTATAAGTAAAATGCACTGTCAGTGACATTAATGTGCAGCCAGGTTAAACTGTGTTTGCACTGCACAGGTTCACAATAAAACTGGGAGTACTGTCAAATATATGTTGTAGGTAATGAATCTATTGCAAATTCCTCTAGGGGCTGAATTAAGGTTCAGTCAAAACATGTTCTCGAAAGAGTCACTTTTGCGTTGTGGTGTGCCCTGCACCTTATGTGTGTCTAATCTAGAAAAGCAGAGCTTTAGATTTTTGTTATTGTTTCATGAGCAGTTCTATTAAAGTGGTATTAAATTAGAATTTTTCAGTTAAATTTACAACCAAAATAACAAGTACAGATGAAGAACCTAGAATCAGCAAGATTAGGCCATGACGTTTTGACATTGCTGCTGTGATACAACTATTTTGTTAAAAAGAATGTTTTATCAAGTTAAAAAAAAGTTTTTTTTCATCTTTCAAAATAAATAAAAGGTAGAGTACCTTCCCTTTCTGAATCTTCATACCATCTCGAACACTGTCCTTGAAACTTCAACCAGCACTTTACATAGGGGCTGGGGAGGCTTTGGAAGGGACAAGTATAGCATGTGTTTTAAAGCTATTGTTATATTTTCCTGGACACTGTGATGTATCAAACCATTAGCATGCTATCTTTTTGTGCTGGTCTCAGGTAGGCCATTTCTAGACACCTGGCATGAGTGGAATGTTGCAATAGCACCTCCAGTCATTGATGAAAAGACAAAGCTGTTACTTTACCTCTGTCCAGTGAAACTTGTCCTGACTTATGCAGGAAGTCCTTTACTTCCTGCTGCAGGTGTGATGTCCAATTGATGTAGTGTTTTCATGGGAAAGGGATATGGGTTATCGAAAGCGAAAGAAAAAAATGAGTGGAGTGAGCATTACTTAGGAAGGGGCAAGCCAGACCATGTGCCTGCACTCTTTCTAGAGACAAGAATATACCTTGAAGAAAGCCTTGGGTGATCTCAGTAGGGAGGGGTTAATGAGGCACTTTCCCATAGCACAGAATTTAAGGAAGTGCATGTGCAAAATATCCAGCTTTTGAGTGAAGACAGGTCCAAATCCAAGAGTTTCTGGTGTGCTTGCTCACGTTGCATTGTGTGGACTTCCCTGCAGATTTGGTTCTGAAATAGCATATGTACATGCAATCATGACATTCAACACTAAGATGGGTGTGTTATGAATTGCAATGTCTTACTGTCCATACAAAGTTTCTTGTCTTATAACACCATAATGGCTCAATTTTATGAAAGACTTTATTATTTCCCTTAGCATGCAAGTATCAAATTAGTTATTGTTGGATTTTTTTGTTAGGATGTTTGATTTTAAAAATTGGTTTTTGAGTTGTTTATTTGAGTTTTATAAAAGCTCATGAAGCAGTGTTCTCAGCATTGACAGTTATAAAACCAAAATATCAATCATCTCTGAAAAAATATTGAAGATGCTATTCATCCTAAAGCATCTAATACTCAGCAGAGACTTAATTCCTTATGTAAAAATAAATACATCCATCTCATTAGTATGCAAATTTGTTTTTACCTTTAGTCAATAGCAGAATCATATAAATTACATGTATCCAAAGTGTTTAAAATTAAAATTCATTATGATTTATCATGATAAATGTTTGATTCATATACCTATTTTATATACCTACATCAACTTGAGGTTTGAAGGGTTTGAAGTGCGAAAAGTTTTTGAATACCTGATTTAGGAAATAGGAATGCCTATGTCTTTTGTCTCAAATCTTGGATTTCCCCCATCCTGAAGCTCAGGGAAATTTGCGGAAGAGGGGGCGGTAAGAGTGTAAGAGCAAAAGGATGGGAGGAGCAATGATTTGCAAGATACTCCACCACTAGTTAGGGCCGAAGCAATCATAATTGGACTTTGCATGCCCTGCGCAATGTCTAAGACACTATTGACCTCACAAAGTCTAGCATCTGCTAAAGGCACCAAGATCCTTGGAGGCAAGGGATTGACAGCCACAGTAGTATTCCTATGCTTAAGGGGAACACAGGAAAGGGTTCAGGGAAATGCCACTGGGTCCTTGTACATCATCGGAGAGGAGGGCCCAGAGGAGAGTCAGGCATGCACATTAAAGGATTCTCCGGGGATTGGGGGGGGGAGGCACTGAGGGATGGGCAGGGAGGGGTGAGGGGAGGGGGAGCAGGGGCCTCCGGGAGAGGAGGAGGGAGGGAGGGAACCGGTGTACCTATTAAGTTTGTATGAGCGGAAATAATAATAAAAAATGTTTAAAAAATCTTGGATTTCCATCTTATAATCACACTGTTGTCATAAAAGAAAATTGTAGATACGTCAATAAGAAGGATGTGTCTGCCATAGAAGCCTAGAAAAGGAGATAAAGAAGGCAAATTGTGGCTTTCTCCATAGAAAACAGGTTCTGACCACATCACTGTGAAATAAACCAAACTTAATCTTAGGAGCCAAAGCTGACAAACATTTTGTCCTACTGATGGTTTTGTCTCTCCAGAATCCTGGATTGGACATGTAGAGGCAGCTCATTTCTGCTTCAGAATGTCTGATCTCTCAGGTGGGGAGAGCTGAAGGCTGGGTTGGCTCAGTAGAGGAGCATGGATCATCTGGAGGCTTCTTCCCTATGTGCCTGTCCTGGGACACTCCTCAGAGCACTGCAAGCATGGCCATGTGTAGCAAGTTATCTTCAGATGGACAGACTTCTCACACTGCAGTTCAAATCTCCCAGCCCCAGGGCCCCATACTAAATGAAAGCTGCATCATCTTTTATGACTCAGCCCCAGAAATTACATGATTTCTCTTCTACTGTACTTCCTAATGCAAGTGGTCACAAGCCTGCTCAGATTCACAGGTAAAGGAATTAGACTCCATGCTTTGATGGAGGAGTAGCAAGCTTGAATACATTAGAATGTACAAGACAAAAAGATTTCTTGCCACCAACTGTAGAAAATGAAATGTACAACAGTGGTTACTTTTGTTTAATTCACTTCTCCAGGTGAGTCCTGGGCATGGGGAGACCAGATACCAAACTGCATCACTAGCTTATCACTTGTGATTTACCACAAAAATCACACAGCTCCTTCTCCTAATTCACTGATTTGACTTTTCATAGAACTTGCCTATAAAGAAGAGAGAGGACCTACAAGAAACACAGCAGATTGATTTGGCATTGTGCTTGAGAAAATCAACTCTTGTTTTAAGCATCATTCTCTCCAGAGGACTAGTACTATGAATCACTGCTCCTTCCCCCCCCCCAGTCCTGTCCACTCTGGGAGTGGGCAGAACCAGACCAGCCCCTGTCTGCTGGTCAGTTCTCCATGCTCAGTGTTTTCTTGTGTGGCTGGCTGGTGTGCCAGCCAACCTCTCCAACCATAACACCAGACACTGTGTGAGTGATAGCTTCCTTTGTAAAACCAAGAATCCTCAATGAAGGGATATAAGTCATAGCAGAGCCAACCAAGCCATGAGACAAGACGGAAAACTAAAGGGAAAGGAAGACAGCACTGTCTGGGAGAGAAAAAAAGCATCAACAAGCAAAGGAGTCACTACAAACAAAATATCACAGCAACAGGATCGGTCACAGAGCTTGTTTCCAAAGCAGCTGCACCAAAATAACTTTTCTCCGTACCCCAGTCTTAACCTGAGTGGAAATCGGCTGGTTTGGGAAATTAAAGTCATTCCTGGAGGCTGCCACCTAGGATTGAGCCCATTACCTAGGCTACCAAAGACACTCCGGAGTACAGTAGCTGAAAACTCTAGGGGCTTCAGGACAATAGACCTTCCCCACAGTAACACTAGTTTCTTCCACAAATATATTGTTTATCTGAAAAACATGTATGCAGCAGTTACTGGGTGCTAAGAGCCATTCTAACTAAGTACTTGACAAATATTAGCTCAGTTAATCCTCCACAAGAAGGATGCTGCTATTATCTGCAACGTACAGATGAGGAAACTGTACCCAGCCAGGAAGGGGTAGAGCTGGTATTGAAAACCAATCAGGTTTGTTGTAGATAAACTGTGTGTAACCCTCGGGCTATATGTAAGCTCATCAAGTCTGAAGGCTCAGAGGAAGGGAAGAGAAGGTAAGATGTCCCAGACACAGCATGCCTGTGGAGTGTGACTGAGCAAGGGTCAGTCCAGGCCCCCTTAGGTTTCCATCCTATATCCACAAGTCTCTCTCTGCTCCACCAGCTGCCCTCTCGTGAACTTGCTCATAAGTCGAGGGATAGAAGATCCAGGATTATTGGGAAAGTTTGCAAAACTACAAGTGAATGAAAAGACTAAGGTTGTAGTTTGCTTCTAAGGATCAATCTTCATACAGAGGGACTCTGGCCTTTGATGTCTGGGGTACTAGAAGAGAGAGAGAAGACTGGTAATTCATATAGAATACTACATTATATTTAAATTTGAAGCTAACAGTGATTATTTTTTTAATGCTATTATGTTCCATTACAACATGTAACACACATTTATTTCCAATAACCTTTGTTTATTTGACACCTAACTTACTGGGCATTCTATATTTTGTTTGCAACATATGAAATTTCTGAGGTCCTCAATAGGGACATATCAGGAAAGTAAATGAGCTCTCTATGCCTCTCTGAGTGGTGACAGCCATGGGGTGGCTTCCTAGGAAGTTGGAGAGCTTACCCACCCCATCAGGTGTGACAAAGTCCTATAGCCTGAATGTAAATAGTACCATGGCATAACCCTAACTCAAGAGAAAAATGAATTCATTTCCATTTATTGTCACAAACTTGTGTAAGTGTTCTACATTTTTTATAAGACCTTTTGAATCTAAATTTTATATTTTCTTCCTTGGGTGCTGTTAGAGAACCTCTACTATTAGACTGTATCTTAAGTTTATATTCGTTTGTTTGTTTAGTGTATGTGTATATCAAAGCATATTCAAGCCTATAGGGGAACAAGGCTAACCTCACTCAAGGTTGCTCTATCTGTTTTTTGCTTTGCTCTAGAGTTTCCCATGCTCCACCTTTCAAGGTCTGAGGTACAGGCTGCCTAGCATTTTTTACATGAAATATTGAATCCCAAGTCAGGTCCTTCTGCTCTCAAGACAGAGACTTTAATCCCTGAGCCATCTCTCCAACCCCTTGCTTTTCTTTTTCTTTTTCTTTTTTTTTTAATCCTGGTCTCATTGTGTAGCTCAAACTGACTTTGAGCTTGCTATGTGACATAGGGTGGCCTAGAATTCAAAATACCCTTGTTTTTTTTTTTAATTAAAAATTTAATTATACATTTTAAAATTTTTTACCAGTTCCCTCCCTCCCCCCTCCTCCCCCTCCCCTTCCCCCAGTGCCTCCCCCCCAATTCCCAGAGAGTCCTTTATTGTATACGCCTAACTCTCCATTGGGTCCTCCTCTCTGATGACATATAAGGACCCAGTGGCATTTCCATAAGCCCTTTCTCTTGTTCCCCTTAAGCATAAGATCACTACTATGGCTGTCAATCCCTTGCCTCCAGGGGTCTCGGTGCCCTTAACAGATGCTAGACTTTATGAGGGCAACAGTGCGCTGGACATTGCGCAGGGCATGCAAAGTCCCATTACGATTGCTTTGGCCCCAACTATTGTTGAGAATCTTGCAAATCGTTGCTCCTCCCATCCTTTTGCTCTTACAATCTTACCGCCCCCTCTTCTGCAAATGTCCCTGAGCTCCAGGATGGGGAGAGATTAGGCTGTCCTAGTTCTATGTGATTGATATAGTCTCTGAAGTTCTGGATTGTGGTTTGTTGATTTTCTTTTGCAGTTTTGCTGCTCCTGCAATTCCCTTCACTCCATTCTGCTGGGCACTGTATGTCACCCCCTGGCCAGAGACAAAAAGCTGTTAAACTGGAGTCTTGTTGTAATAGCACATTCAAGGGTAGATGTAATAAGAGTAGGAAACCTCCCTGAGGGAGGGGTCCATCACCCATTTGCAAAATGATTACTTTTTATCTGATAGACTATATGCCATGTTACAGCAGAGAAAATAGGCCTCCATCAAGGTCTGCAAGTAAGTAATGAGAAACCTGGTTAAGTTCACAGACGTTCTTTCCTGATCTCACCAGAAGGGGAGGGCAAAATACCCTTGTTTTACCTCCTGGCTCCATTCAACTTCTTTATTTAAGAAAATTTCAAAACTACAGAAAAATTGTTAGCAACCATACAAGAAATATTAATTTGTATAACATCTGCTTTCTTTTATCCATTATGCATATGTGCATCCATGCCCACACACTCATGTCTCTGATAGTTTGTTAGAAATCTTTTGAGAGTTTTGTCAGATGTTGAGACCTTTCATGCTTAAACAGTTCATTATGTGTTTCCTAAGAACAAGCAAAGTGTCTTCCATGATCACAATACCATGACTATGCTCAGGAAATTTCATGTTAATTTCATATCTTTATCTAATATCAATTTCTCCAATTATTCTAATAATGTACATAAAATTATGTATATGTAATATTAAAATCTATAAATCTATTATCTAATCAAATATATCAAGTGCATTTAAATGTTGAGTTTCTTGTGTTCAGTTAACTCAGAACTACCTCTTAGGATGCAATGTGCAAGAGACTTAGCATGTATTACCTAACTTCAGCTCCTCTTACAAATGTGAAAACCAAAGCTTATTTCAGTCTGGTAACATACCCAGGGTTGCCTGACTGGTAAAAGATGTGGCCAGTATATAAACCCAATTTTAACTCCAAAACCTCCTCTCTTTTCTTTACACCATCTGTCTGGATTCTGTCTTCAAGGAATATTACTGAAAGAATAAACCTGGAGTTGGAAACTGAGAACTATTCCAGAAGATAAGAGAATGTTCTGTCAGTGTACATGACATTTCAAGTGAGGAGCTGATCTGACTAAAAGAAAGATAGTTTCTATTAGGCAGTTTTAGAATAGAAATTTAGTTTTTGTTTGTTTCTTTGTTTGTTTTTCCCTAAACTGTCTAGGACAGAGTAGCCAGACTAGGAGGTCCTTGAAGGTCATCCTCACTGCTGAGATTTTCCTAAAAGAACACATCCTGCCAGTAGAAAAAAACTGGCTCCAAAGCCCCAAAAAGATAAGGTCTCCAACTTCCCCCAACCCTCTGTTTATGAAAGGATATGGAGATGAGTTCCTTAGATTCAGGTAGGTTAAAGTTCTCAAAAGAAATAGTTGACTGTGTTGAACAACTGACCAGTCAGACATAGAGGAGACCAAAAGCCCCGATCAGATTTAAAGAAACTAAAACTAACCAATAAGGAAAAGTCAGTTTTCCCTGACCTGCCTAATCCCATAAATGCTCCCGACCCTACCAGCCACCAAAGGGTTCAACTGCCCTTCGTGGGCTCGTGTCCATGATGAGTTCCTTTCTTTTTCTCATCTAATAGATCTTGCCTTAATCCTCCACAAATTCCGGTGTCACTCTTTGACCCAGGAAACACAAGAACCTGGAAAGAAGCCCATTATCCTTGTTAGGGAGGAAGGGAGTGCAGTGTCACAGTCAGGTCTTGACTGTGTTCATCTTTCAATTCCTCTAGTCCCTGGCTATGTTCTTCTAGCCATCCTAGAATTTCCCCTTTCCCACTTGTAACATGAGAGTAATCAAAGTGACCTTATTGGATAGTTACGGCAACTCTAGTAAACATTTACATTTAGATCTTTCCACTGAAATGATCTACCATGTTAGATATTCAACAAAGTAGCTACTATATTTGATACAGTGATAGAAAAATATGGTAGGCAACTGGATTGTCAACATGAAAAGCACTTGACAACAATGACTTATGAGCCTTCACCACACCCGAAGAGGAATAGTCAAAGAAAGACTTGCGGATTTGGTTTGTGTTGTTGGAGACCAGTCAGGTGAACTCCACTGCATCTCCATGAGACATGAATCAAAAGGAAAGCAGTGTGGTGGGCAGGGAGACCCTGCCTTTGGGTGGGTTACAATTTGTGTTCACCAGAAAGGCCACTAGAGAGCAAAGCCCCTTCTTGTTGTCTGTGTGTCAATAATTTCTTAAGCATTTGGAATTTCCATATTTTTGGGAAAAATGAGAATGGACTTCAGACTACTGAAATATTAGCAGGCTACCATGACTTATTTCTCCAAAATTCAAACATTAGCATCATAATACCCAGTACATTTGACAATGTCAAAGAACTGACTGCCTTAGAGTGAGATTCTTAGAGTTGGCCATTGTCCAGCCTGAAGGTGTCCTACAAAAAGAAGAAAGTACAATAAAGAGATGTCAGCCATTTAGGCCCCAGAGAACAGACCCCATGAAGACACAGCAAATCTGTAAATCTGTAAATTTAGAGGGATGTCTCTGGAGAAACCAATCCTGTCACATCTTGATCTTTGACTCCCAGCCTCCACAACTGCAAGAAATAAAATTCTGTTAGAGCTGCCCAGCATGTGGAAATTTGTGGTGGCAGCCTTAGCAATTAATCATGAGCTTCCACGTTCCCAAAAGGGGTGGTCTAGTGCAAAATAAGAAAAATCCAGCTCAGCCATGCAAAGCGTGGCATGGACCTCCAGGATGGTGCATCAAGCTTCACTCTATGGGGAGATGGAGGATCAGAATAGCAGCTCTGGGAACCAATATTCGAGGATCTTGGGTTATTGCCACATATTGCCACCCAAATTACCACAGGGAGAAGCATAGACAGGCCAGCTTGGCAGACTGCCTGTGTCAAGTCTTCAGCCCTACAAGTGACATATCTCTAAAACGAGAGTTGATTTGGTGAGGTCTGTCCTTGTCTAGAATTCTAGGATTCCTGCAGTGGCAGAAAGGAGAGTCTGTTGGTTGGAAGGGCTCTGTGGCAAGGCAGATCTGTGGTTTGAATGCCCCATAAAGTCTGAGGAGCGCCTAAGAGCCAGTGTAGTAGAGCCAGGGCTAGCCTCAACATAGGGTGCCAATCCTCCTCTTTCTTTCTTCCTGAAGGAGACTGCTTGACAAGCCAGGGTAGCATCAGGGCCAACTTCAGGGCAACTGTTGCTTGGATGCTGGGCCTGTCTATTGTGTGACACTGGCAGTGGGGAGCGTCCACCTCTTTGTTATGGAAAGCTTGGCAGCCTCCGGATATGCCGGGAGCCCGGTCTTTCCAGGGATGCCGCCAGACCACACAGGAAGTCAGGATGTTACAAAGCTGCTGGGCAGTGAGAGCAGCTGTCCCCTAGCTATGGCCACACATCCTCGACAGTCCCCCAACCCCTTACCAGGGGACAGCAAGATCCTACCTTCCTGCTTACATCTGCTTCTCTGGGGCAAAGGCCCTCAGGCCAAGAAGAAGTACTTCCTGGCCTCCTTCTCATCTGCCTTCTGGGAGCTGCCTTCTGGGTTTCCAGAATCAGGAACTCAACTCCCTTTCCCTACTGTGCGCTTATTTCTCTCCTTCCTCTGATTATCCTGGGTCAGGACTACAGTCATTGGGACCATGGCTTACCCAATGACTCAGCACAGAAGAGGCTGAGTTAGGCTTAGTGGCACCTCCAAACTCCTAGAGCAGGGCTCCAACATTCAGGACATCCATCTTTTAACTTTGCTTTAAAATTTATATTCTTATTTTCCAGAAAAAAATGTATTTGTTCCTTGTTGCAAATATAATGTAAATGATCAAATAATTGAGAAATTATTTTCCATTTTTCACTTGTGCATCTCGCATGCATTTGGATAGATGTATTGGGCACATTTAAAATTAAGGAGAAACAAATAGTTCGGAGACATGACAGCCGATGCATTTGCTCATGATTCAATGGCAAAGATCTGCGGTTCATTTTTATGGTGTTTCATCTGACATATGGAAAACCAAGGCTAGGTGATTTTTATTTAAAAAGTCAGTCGTGCTGAATTCAAAACATAAAAGCGCAACAGACAGTCAGTCATTCAGCTCTCGGTGAGCACAAGAGCACTCTTGTTCCTAGGGATGTCATTACTGATATTTCAAGGTGATCTGAAGTTTTCAGCGGGAGTGCCAGTTTCCAATATGAAATCCAACCATCCATGGAGAAAAGCAGAGGTTCCAGCTGTCTTAGCTTAACACCAGCCCTTAAAGCTGCAGGCTGCAAGTGAATCGATTCAGAATGGAAAGGCCCTGATTGCTCTTTACTCCCCTCTGTTCTTCCTACTAATAATCTATCTTTTCAGGGAAAGAGAGAAAGAAGGGTCCCAGTGGATAAGTGACTATTTTAGCATCTTTTCCAGAGTTCATTTTTCCTTTACTTTTTCTGATTAGGTCTCAAATGAGTGTCTTTGCCTGCCAGGCCACAAAAGAATGAGTAGACATAAGGAGGGAATAGAATCTTCCCCTCACAGACAGACAAAAGCACCTTCTCCCTGTTGTGAACTCAGAGGTCAGGAAACAGAAGATCAGTCAGTGTAGCAAAGTGCTCATACATGCATCAATCCACATATGTATTTGGCAAAAAGGGAGGAAAAAGGGAAGGAAGAAGCAGGAAATTTATTTTGTTTAGAATGCTTTATCAGATATTTTACATTATCATGTGTGTGATCATATCATATATGTAAATGATGCTTACTGTCCAGGTTTCTGTATACAAACCAGATACACTGCCATTCCCTTCAGAATTATATAAGGGATTTTGATATAAATATTGAATGTCTTTCATTTTTGCCTCACACACTGATTTCTGAAACAAATCTTCATCAAAGATGCACTATAACTTTTCATGTAAAAGCTAAGTTCATATGTTAAGTTCTGCAGATATAAACTCAAATGCAACAGTAAAGGAGCCAGGTTTCAATAAAATGATTACTGTGGTCAAAGACATAAAACAGAAAGTCAAAGACGGCAACAAGCAGTGAACTTAGAGAAAAGACAGGTAGAAACTACAACAGAAAATGTACCTGTTGCTTGAGAATGGGAGCTCACCAAACCCCCAGGATCAATAAGACTGAAGAATACAGCCTCCTTGGATATCTTCAAGAATGTAAACAAGTTTTCAAGAAGAGATTAATGATCTACAATAGATCCATAAAGCCTCCCTAACTTCCTTGGCTTCATCATTGTCATTCGTACTGACATTTTCTGAATGGTCTCTCCTGCAACAGACAGGTGTCATGAGCTGGGAACACTTGGTTTCAAAGAAAGAACAGCTCAAAGCAGCTATGAACACAAGTGGGGTTATTATAGAAAATTTGTAAGAAGCATAGAAAATTTATAAGACGTACTGACAGGCCTCAAGAGAATAGGTCAGGCTATGAACTCTGATGTGTCACCTCTTTCTGATTACCCCCTTTCTGAAGCCTGGGTTGATCCGTGTGACCAGTTCTAACATGAAGATCTCAACAACCAAATGTATCTAATGCCCAAACCTTAGAGACTTTTATTACTTGAGTTCTTGGCTCTTATGTTTCTTAGTTGAAATTCTTAAGTCTTGGGTATGCATTCTTCTACTTCATGAACAGGAAAGGGTAAGGGTCGTGTGACAGCAGCCCCCACATACCGTCAATGGCTCTGGGTGGGAACAAATGAAAACCTACACTGGAAGGAGAATTGAGTGAGAGAGGGCATTGGAGAAAAGCTCAGTCCCTGGAGACAGGAAGAGGTAAATTTTAATGAGTGAAATACCTAGATGATTCCAGGACTAAAGGATTTCTGTGGCATCCCCAACAAATGGACAAATTTATTCTTTGTGACAAACTCCATAGAAGAAGCAATTTAAAGGAAGGAAGGATTTACTTGGGCTTACGATTTCAGATTCGATCCATAGTTTCCTGATCCCACACACATGATTGAGAAGAGATGTTCAGCTCGTGGCTACCAGGAAATAGAGGAAGAAGAATGTGGAGAATCACCTGGCTTTCTTCTCTTGAGTCTATTATTCCATGTGGGCTACCTGTCCATCTCATGTATGGTGAGCCTTCTGCTTCAGTTAACTTTCCCTGGAAATACCTTCCCAGACACTCAAAGGTGGACCTCACCAATTTGATCAAATCGACAATGGAAATTACCATCGTTGACTACTAGATTCTAAACATAGCATGAGCACAAATAGGCATTATTGCATTTAACTCTCACAGCTACATAATTTCTATTACATTGTCAATTTATACATGAGAAAACTAAGGCTCAGAGTTAGTAGTTAGCTTCCTAACTTACAGACTGAGAAATAGTTAAAACAGATAGAAAAACCTCTAGACTCAATTTTCTCTATCATTTGAACATTGATTTCCTTTTATTTGACCTAGAGCGAGAGTCCAAAATATAAAATAAAATTTACAGTCTTCCTACTGTATTCTTATAGTTTGAATTTGAAATATCCCCAACAGGTTCTTATTTTGAGCATTTGTTCCCCAGCTAATGACTGCTTTGGGAAGCTTTGGAACTTTTAGAAGGTAGGACCCAACTAGTTAAATAAGTCAGCAAGGACTGGCCTTTGAATGTTATGACCTGTCCCCCAGTTGTGGTCACTTTCTGCTTCTTGGTCTGCCATAATGAGAAGTGTCTACCATATGTTCTCACTACCACAAACTCAACCTCTTGTTTTCTCTGCCAAAGACAGAGCCACTCCAACATGCCTTCTTCCCTGTGGTGGACTGAAATCCTATGAAACTGTAATTTAAAAAGACAAATGTCCTAGCCTTCTGTTGTTTCTCTCAGGTATTTTGGACAGAGTAATGCAAAAACAACTAATAGAGAAGATTGGTACCAGGAGTAGGATCATGGCTATGACTAAGCCTGACCACATAATTTGTAGAGTTTTGAAACTGGTTTTCAGGAAGAATTTGAAAAAACTTGAAAATGTTACCTAGAGAAACCGTAGAATCCTATAAACTTGGCTTAATGTTTGATTCTGGTGGAAGTCTGAGTGACAAGAATGCTGGTAGAGACGTGAACTGTAAAGACTGTGCTCATGAAGTTTCAACCGGAACAAGAACTCTATTGGAAAATGGAATATAGGTTTTATTCTGACAAAATCTTGCTATGTTTTGCCCATGTTCTAAAACATGAGTTAAGCTAAATTCTAAAGTGATTTATTGGTGGAGAAAATTTTGAAACAGAATAGCATTCAAATGGTTATAATTGCCTACTTTTAGAAATCTTTTGGTGAGGGAAAAAAGAGAAAAAAAATCAAAGGGGAAAGACGTAAAAGAAGTGTAGATTGATGAGAAAAATAATGTATACATGTTTAAAGTTTTACACAAAGCAAATGAAGACAAAGAAGCTATATTATTTTAGTGTCCTCTCTGTCTCTGTCTCTCTGTCTTTTATCTCTCTATTTCTGTGTGTGTGTGTGTGTGTGTGTGTGTGTGTGTGCGTGCGCACGTTTGTGTGTGTTGTGTATCTATGCAGGCATATGTACAAGAGGGTATTTGAGGATGTGTGCCTATGGAAGCCCAAAGGTGACATCAGAAAGTGTCCTGGATTGCTTTTCCACCTTATTAAAGGCCACCACCATATTCTCCTGAGTTTTTAAATGAGATCTGGACATTGTAAATCAGGTCCTCTTTGCAAAGCAAAGGCATTAACTACTGAGTCATATTGCTTTAAAGAGATAAGCACCATTAAAGGGAAGCAAATACTTTGCACTAAGACATAGAAAAAAATGACATGTGAGACCTTTTGTCATCCAAGGATCCAGGGTATGAAACGACCAGCAACAAAAAGCATATTTAATAGAATGTCATTAGAAAAGAAAGAACCATAGACATAAAATAAAGGCCACCAACAGAAGTGTTTTTCTGGAAACAATCATGGGCCACTCTAAGGTGATCCAAGGATGATTCTCCTGGTAACAGTAGAACTTAGCGTCATCTATATGATGCATGCAAACATGAAGAATACAAGAGTTATTGGGTCATGGAGGCTTATACAAAGACTTTAAAGGAAGCCCTTAGAAACCAGGCAATGTAGAACAGAGATAGATTTTTTGAAGGATCTCTAATCTGACTACATATGAAGCTTCGAATGTGAATCCCATGTTGCAAAAGTGACCTAGAATGCTAAAGATTCTAGGAACATGATTACACATAATAAGAAAAGCTAAAGTCAGTGAATGGAGCTGATCCAAGAGAGAAGTTATGTATGCTTCAGGCAGCAGAGAAGTAGGGGTGAAACTACTCAAACCTTTTGGAACTCATGTGATGACACCATGTGCCAGACATGGAGCTACGGAATTTAATGTTTGCTCTGCTGGGTGTTACATTTGATTCAATCAAGTATCTCCCTGTAATCTCCCTGGTCCTCTCTTTTTACAATGGAGGTGTTGGTTCTGTGCCATTGTTAACAAAAAGTAACTTATGACTTCACAGAGACTCATAGTTGAGAGATTGTCTTGACTTTCCAGTACAGACTTTGGACTTTTGAAGCATATGGAGACTGTTAATACTTTAGGGACTTCTGATGCTGGACTGAGTGAATTTTGCATTATGAGATTGCCGTGACTATGGCTACAGGTAGAATGTTATTTGTTGGAATTTAAAACTTTCCCACAAAGGCTCATGTGTCAAGTATTTCTTCTCAACATATGACACATTTTTGGGAGGCTATGGAACCTTTATAGGAGATGGGAATAGCAGACAGAGTAGGTCACTGGGGGAGGCCTCTGAAGCCAAGCCCTTAATTCCAGTTACTTTCTGCTTCCTCATTAGCTATACTATGTTCTCTGCCACATACTCCTGCTACCATAAACTCTGCCTCATGCTCCCACCACTTTACACAGAGCTGCTTTGTCATGCATTCCCTGATATGATGGACTGAAGTTCTCAGAAACTATGGGCCCAATTATATCTTTCTTAACTCAGGGTTTTTCATAAGCTATTTTAGTCATAGTTATGCAAAGGTATCAAATACAAGTATTCTGTATAAGGTTCTTGTGTTAGTTAGGGTTTAATTTAACAACTGAAGGCTGAGTTCTAGGTACATCTGTAAGGAATTAGTAGTTAACGTAAATCCTCAGTAAATCTGAAAGAAATCATCTAATTAATATGTGAAGACCCAGCCCATAATGGGTGGGACCATTACCTGGGCAGGTAGATAAGATGGGGGATTGGGTCCATGGTTTGGTATACTTCAACAAATTTGTGCAGACTCACAGTATGGTAAGTGAGGTTTGTCTTTCTCTCAGCAATCCTTGTGAATATGGTGTGGTCAGCTCCCTCAACTTCTGGTGTTGGTATGAACTCTTTTACCAAGCTCAGCTAAGAACTCTCACATATAATCATAAGAAAGAATAAATCTCCTTGTTCTCCTAAGCTGCTTAGTTCTGAATTTATTGACATTATGATAAGAAACTGCAACAGTTCTTGAAATAAAATTTTATGACTTGTATTCCAGGGTCTTTAGTGTCAGACAGTTGTCTTATAATATTCCACTAAAGTTTTCAGCAGGCATCTAAAACTTCTATTACTAGTATTATCAGCAAGTATTTACCTGAGCAATTCATATAAGATGTGTAGGGGAAGAAGATGCAGAAGAATGAAAGGCAGTTTTCAGCAATATCCATTTGTCATAGTTACTTGACATTTGAGGGTTTGAGCTCCAGGCACATTTGTAGAGACTTAATGGTTGAGTTAAGCCCAGAGCAAACCTGCAAGAGATTGTCTAGCTGATGGGGAATTCCCAGTCCACAGCAGATGGGACTAGGCTCTGAACAAGTAAATAAAATACTGAAAGCTGTTGAGGAAGTTGACATCCTTTTGTACACTTGGCCAGACATGCTGACCTGGCAAGTGAAGATTGTCCATCTCTCAGCCGTTATGTGGTGATGGTGTGGCCAGTTTCCTCGGCCCTGGTGTTGGTGCGTGCTCTCCCATCAAACTGGACTACAGACTATAACCGGATATCAGTTAGCCGTTTGATGGTCATTTACAGCAACCATGTAGATGAACTACAACACCATTCAAGCATCAAAAACATTAAACTTACCATCTATTGTTCTTTCTACAGAAGAAACCATGGCTGTTTCTTTAGTTCTATTTGCTTACCCTTTAATCATCAATGCCTTTCTCAATCATTCAATTTCATTTAAGAGATGGGGTCAAAAACAACACAAAACTCTAAGAGATTGGTTAGAGTGAGAAAATCAACTCTCAGTTCCCACATGCTAGGTGCTTGTTTTTGAATTCCACGCCACTGCTGCCTTGGTCTTACTAAGAACAAAATGCAACTGACTTATGGTTAGCTTGCATGCCACTACCGCTCCCAGCTCTTTTCCTTCCATATTTGTACATGGCCAGCTTCTTCCTGGCCCAGTATTTCCTTCCCATATAAATTACCCAGTCCTCATTCTTCTGAGCAGGACCCTGTTTTCCATCACCTGCTTTCACCAATCAGCCAGAAATATTTTCAGTGCTCATCTTCTGTTGTATTTTCCTGTCACTCTTGTGTTTTGAAAATTTTCTAGTCATAACGAGTTCTATTGAGACTTTTGCTTTGACTGGCATTCATGGTTGCCCATTTCTTTTTTTTTCTCTCTCTCAAAGTTAAATGATGAAATCAATTACTCTGTTAACCTAAAAAATTAATTTGAAAAAAACTGCAAAGGAGGGTTAGGGAGATGGCTCAAGGGATAAAGGCTTTGCCTCACAAAAAGCTGTAAAGGCAGAGCTCTTGCTTGTTTTCATGAGGCTGAACAGTGTTGGGGGGGATCTACTATGCCAGGCACTGGGGTCAGTACATCGATTGCATCCTTCAGGCAATTCTTTTTTTTATTATTATTTATTCAATTGTGCATGTATGCATGTGTGCGCCTGTGTGTGTGTGTATGTATGTGTGTATGTGTGTGTAGAACCACGGACGAATTCGGGAACCACCATGGACGCCTCCACCTCCTTCTTGTTTACTCTGCCCCGGGATTCACAGACTCCGCCCTACCAGGACTGGAAAGGCAGGCTGCCCCTACTTCAGCCCGGCATCTATACATGGGGTCTAGGATCCGAACTCAGGACCTTCTGCCTGCAAGGCAGAAGCTTAACCCCTGAGCCACCTCTCCAGCCCCCAGGCAATTCTTAACACATGGTGATCTTTATCATTGTCATCTTTCAGGCGAGGATGCCAAAGTTCTGAGAGAATTAAAGAAATTGTCCCAGACCCCAGGGTTCAAAGACATAGCATGAGAATTTAAACACATTTCTAGACATCTTCAAAACCCAGACTTAGTAATCTTCTTTAAGATATTTACTCTTGTTCACTGACAAAATATTTCTTTTTGTCAAACTTAGGTTTTTATCCTAACTTTATTATGAACATGCTATTGGATATATGAATTATTTTATCTCCTTGTATTTGCTTTCTGATCTTGAAACAGATCTTCTTTTTGCCTGCCTCCTTGAGTTGTTATAAAGGATCAATGTAACTGGGGAAGTACACAGCCTAAACAAATGCATATTATTATTGTAGCTATTATTAATCTTATACATTTTCCACCAGAAAGTTCAGAAATAGCCTTCTTAAGGATCTGAAACTCCCTGTGTGGTGAGAAAGAGGGATTTGTAGTAAAAGAGACATATCTAAAGAAATACTACCTTGATTGTGATGTTTCTACTGTTAGTAACAGAAACCCTGACTTAAATGTTATAAACAACAAAGGAATTCCCATAGTCAGAAGCTCCCAGAAGGACAGCTCAAAAGCGAGTTAGCTTGTAGGCCTTTGATCTCCTTGCCGAAGAGTTTTTCTGTCTTTCAGCTCTTCCCTGTACTCAAGACAGCTCCCCTCATGAAAGCAAGATGGATGACTCTACTTACCACATGTAGGTACCTACTCCAGTGGGAGCTGAAGGATCCTAACAGTTCCTGATGATGTCTCTTCTAAGCAAAACAAATCCTTCCTAGGGGACCCCTTCCCACAACATATATCCCTTTACATGTCAAAACCATAGCACACAATCCTACCTAACACAATGTCTAAAAAGAACATAGATGTCCAAGGTAGACTTCAAAGAGACATGACAATGTGAAGGAGGTACAGTCTCCAAATATATTCTGGAGAATGACTGTTTGGTAAACAGCCAACAATATCTACCCTAGGTGATATGTGATGGGTTCTAATCTCTCCATGTCTCAAATGGTCCAAATGAAAAGAGAGTACATTGTTATTCTTTCCATCCTACTCTCTACTTCCATATCATTCCATCCCAGTTTGAGTTTAAAGCACTACAACTCGTTTTAAACTTACTGACCAAGAAATTCTTCTCTGATCTCTCTGAGTCTCTCACTTTCTCTTTATTTTGGATACAGCTTGTTCCAATCAGAATGCAGAAGGCATGATCAACATTTTCTTTTCTGGGCTTTCCCAAGCGAGGCAGTGAGAAGGATTCCAGGATAAAAGTCTCTCAAGCAGCTTTTTATTAAATGAAGCTGGAAATTCCTCTGAGTGTCTTTTCCCAATCACATCACCCTCAACAAGACTAGTATCTATAATTTCGCTGCTGTTATTACCTTCCCAACAGATTTGGTTACTAATGAACTGTCCCTCCTTCATTCCAGAGAGAAAGAAGACACTTGTTCCAAATGGGATCTGTGGAGTCAATGAGTATGTGGGCATTTCTAGATTTAGTTTGGTGGTCTGTGAATCACAGAGATTGGTACATTCCAGGACAGAAGCTCAAGCCATCCAGATGAACCTCAAGGTTAATTATGTAAGAACAGGTAATCACTATTCAGGGGTAATTATTGGGTTACACAGCCACAGATGCTGGGTCTCAAGTCAGAATATTTTTAGCCTTGGAGTCCACTGGCTTTTCCTGTCTTTCTCCTCCTCTGTTTATCCTAAAATTAACATTAATCAACATTTGGCTCCCAACACACTATGCCTCCACCATATAATTATGAGTGTCCTAATATATAGAAGCATGGATATATACATATGTTCATGTAAGCTTGACCTTAAATTTCTCTGAGTCAAGGCCAGTCATCTGCAGCTATGAAATAATCAGTCTCTGAGACCACTGTATGCCCCCCCATATAATTTGGGGAAAATCATATGACTAGGACTTGTAGCAACAATCTTCTAATGAAGCCAAAAAGAATACATTTAGGGCCTGTATTATGAAGAAATTAGATGGTGCAAAAGCAACAGTATTTCAATTATTGCCTCAGTCAAAAGCCTAGACAGATAAGCATAGGTAGCTAGTCACTCTCTAAATGTTTAAAAAAACCTCAAACTAAATGTCATTCCTTGGCTTTCTAGTGCTAATTCTTGTGAACTTGGTTAAGAGTCTCAAAACATTAGTAAGAAACTTCTTTTCCTCACTTTCTGACCAAGAGAGGAAGGCAGGGACAGTGGATCTCAGTCTTTCTGGCCTTCATGCAAATACAAATCCACCAACAATATTGGCTCCGAAAGTGTGGAAGGCTTAGGAAAGTAACAGTGTGTCAGTTTCTTTTGCCATCAAAATTTTTTGAAACTTATTTGCAAAATTTAGCTTGATGAAAGATTGTTAAGCTTTTGGGGTCCTTTTCTGGATATCTGGAAATAATCAGTAAATTTGTAGTGACTTCTATTTTCTAAACACTTTCTGCAGTTATCATTTCCATGAGCCTAAAAACCTTTAAGACAAGATGGGTAAGGTTTGATTTGTTTTGCCTTGTCTTATGTAAACTGCAAAACTGAGGCTCAAAAAGTTCTAGTGACTTACTAAGCCTATGAGTAGGTTTGCTTGTGAGTGATAGTGATTTGAAATCCTTAGGAAACATACTTTGGGCATGTCTATAGTCAAGGTGTTTCTAGAGAAGGTTAATTGAGGAAAACCCCACCCCAAATGTAGGTGCACCACCTCATGAACTGGGGTCCTGGGCTGAACTAAAAGATAAGAAGGTGAGCTGAGTGAATACAGCTTTCATCTCTCCTTGTTTCCTTACTGTCGCCACCTGCCCCATTCTCCTACTACCACACCTTTGTCACCATGATGGACTTATCCTTCTTAAACCGTGAGCCAAAATTAAGCCCTTCCTCTTATAAGTTACCTTCTTTTCAAGTATTTGGTCACAGCAAGGAAAGAAGTAACTAATGCAAACATCGGTATATGGTAACTGCATGGCTCATTTTGTCTAGGACAGATACCCCTGTTACATGTTGACCACAGTAGCTTTTAAAGTTGTTTTCCAAAATACACCCAAAAGTCAGAAGACCCAGTTTGGATGATCATGCTATCTATTACCTTAACATAGTTCAAGCTCACAACTCAGTCTTCTAACTCTTGGCCATGCACTCCTTGAAAGAACAGGCAGTCAAGCTAGAGAAAGGAAGCCCATCTTCCTCTGCCTCACACCCAGATATATCATATGACAGACAAGTGTCCTAGCTAGATACAACTGTCAACTTGACTGTTGAGAATTCGAGTTCTGGGCACATTTATGGAGAATAAGCAATTGAATTAAGCCAAGAATGAACCTCCAGGAAATTGTCTGGTTGATGGAGAAGACCCAGCTTAGGGTGTGCGGCATCAGTCCCTGCATAGGTGAATAAGACAGAGGGAACTGTTTGAGAAAGTCGGCATTCTTCTAGATACTTGGCCAGACATACTGATCTGCCAAGCAAGGATTGGTTCTCTCTCAACATTCCTAGAGATGTATGGATATAGTGGTTCAGTTCCCTCACCCCTGTTATTGATGTGGACTCTCCTGCCAAGCTGGACGGAGGACTATAACTAGAATATTGTAAGAGAAAATAAAAACTCTTGGATTCCTTAAGTTTGGTTGTGAATTTATCAGCAGCATACAGGGTAACTGCAACACAAATGAGGCTCACCTAGATGAAGAACCTCTTCCTGGCAGTGGTGATTGCTCCAAATATCAGTCTTCCTTCTGACACAGTGTGACTCAGTATTGCCAAAGCAATCCAGACTTGTCTAAAGTTCCAAACTTCAAATGCTATTTAACAATATGCAGAATGTATACTCTGTCTACTAATCTGCTCAAAACAATCACTTCATCCCTCAATTGCTCTATTCTCTGGCCAATTACTGACCTAAGTGTTAAATTTACTTCCTGTTCACAAACAATCTTATATCAATTTTTTCACATGTATGTGTGTTTTGTGTGCATATGTGTTTATACATTCTTGCATGTAGGTAGGCATACATGTGTTTAGGTGCATGTGCAGACCCAAAGGCAATATTGGGAATCAGCTTTGATTGCTCTTCTACCTTACTATTGTAAGGCTGAGTCTCTAATTAAGCACACATGGTGCCATTTAAGATAGCCTGGCTAGTCAGCTTACTCTGGGAATTCCCAAGGCCCACCTTCAGAGGCTGGAACAATAGGCAGGTAACTTACCCACCTGGAATTTTATGTAGGATCTGGGGAATCCCAACTCCAGTCCTTTTTCTTGGGTGGCAAGAGCTTTAACTACTACTGAACCATCTCTCCAGCCCACAGCCTTATATTATTCTACCACAAAATAAAAAGCCAGAAATCGGTATTTTCATTCTGGGATGCTGAACAACTGGTATGATATTAGACCAGACAGAATGTAGTTATACAAGAACTAAATCAGGAGTCTAGAAGTAATGTTTGAGAACCTTATTTTACACTGGCTTTATGGCATAGGCCTGTAATCCCAATTACTCAGGTAACTGAGACAGGAGGGTCACAAACTCAAGGCCTATGAGGGTTACAGAGAGAGTTCAAGGCTAACATGGAAAACAGTGAGATACAATCTCAACATAAAAAAATAGCAATCATAGAATACATGCCAAGCATGTGTAAGGACCTAGGTTCAAAACACAGTACCATAATAAAAATTGCTTTAAATTGTGACTTTGCTCATATTAAACACGGCTTCATCTTTTACTTGTTTTTTTTTTTTTTTCTATTGTGAGATATAAATAAATAAATGCAAATGTTTGAGAGTAATCCGAGTTCTCAGGAGAAAATGAATATTTATTACCTCTGTTAGCTCTTCTTTTTCTGCACTTGTCAGTCCACTCTTTTTTTTTTTTTAAATTTTTTTTAATTTTTTTTTTAAATTTTTTTTTTTTTTTATTCAACTGTGCGCATGTTCGTGTGTATGTGCGCGCGTGTGTGTGTCTGTGTGTGTGTGTAGGTGTAGAACCACGGACGAATTCGCGAACCACCATGGACGCCTCCACCTCCTTCTGCCCCGGGATTCACAGGCTCCGCCCTACCAGGACCGGAAACGCAGGCCGACCCCTGCTTCCGCCTGGCGTCTATACGTGGGATCTGGGATCCGAACTCAGGAGCTTCCGCCTGCAAGGCGGAGGCTTAACCCCTGAGCCACCTCTCCAGCCCACTTGTCAGTCCACTCTTGAATGAGTTTCTCTCCAGAAAGATGGATCTTAGAATAAATCACAGACATGGGCCTTATCCTGCTTTTAATGATATTGTCTCTTCTTTTCCTAAATTTGTGCATCTTTGGGTCATTTTGCTGCATCACGTTGGCAAATGTGCCTGTGAGTAAGAATCAAGTTGTTTATTCTTGGAGGTATTATCTCCTTTTTGTAGCTAACACTCCTCACCCAACTCTTCAACACCTTTCTCCTGAACAAGTTTCTTTCAGGTGATAAGTGTCCAACCACACCCACCCAGCTCTGCCTTTGCCTCCTCAGCTCTGCAGCTCCCACTAAACCCGCCCTCTTCTCTTGCTAATCCACCCACCTGTGGACAGCTTCCCAGCCATCGCCTAGCAACTCTCTCCCTGCCACCAGGCAACACTTAAGACAGAGGAAACAAGCCTCAGCTTGTCTTGTGCTTCACTGAAACCGAGCAGTGCTCAAAGTGTAGGCCTGACTGATCACCCTGGGGCTCCTCGAAGGCCCTTCCACAGGGCAGGCCTCTTGGTATGATGTTCACACCATCATGGGAAGAACTAGGTTGACATCTCAGTTCTACTACTTAGCAGCTATGATGGTGAGGGAGGTCTTTCTGTTTTCTTCTGAGGCTTGGTCTCTTATGCATAAAAGGCAGCAGTGGCTACTATCCTACCAGCTGTTCCACTCACTGCACGTATGGACAATGCAGTCTTGAGTTCCACAGGCCTAAAAGCTCCCAGAGAATCTCTCTCTTGGATACTTTGCACAGGTTGGCCAGTCCTCTTAATCACATTGAAAGGAGTTCATCGCTATTCTCACATGACACACAAGATGGCATGAGGTCACTCCCAAGACCAGAGAGCATAAGAATGCTGGCATTTGGTTCGGGCGCTGTCTTTCTCACACCCCTCAGAGGGATGGTGAGAGGATCAGCAAGATACAGACTCATGAGCTTGGGAGCTGCCCTCGAGGTCTGAGCTGTCTTGGCTGGTCCTCTTGTTCTTGGCCTCCTTTATCCCATGCTCCTACTATTTCCAGGTACGCACCTGGAATAAAGACCATGGCAAGGATACCACACAAATTGCCCACATTCGATGCCACAGTCAGACGCTGTAAAAGCAGTGGGGGAAAATGAAGCCAGAACACTCCATGCCAGAAGCTCTTTGGGAGCTTAATTATCTCCTGGGTCAAACAGAGATGCCAACCAAACCACTACAGTGCAGAGGCCGCTGACTCCTGGGGTTCTGCCTACCATCCTTTGTTCTAGTTGTGCCAAGCAAGCATGCCCTCACCCAATTACTTTCCCTCTTCTCTACCTTGGTCCTTATTATCTCAATTACCATCCCAAAAGAGGCCCCACAAACGAAGATGAGGTTGGAACCGCAATGGCCAACATCATACTTAATAATAACAATTATATAATTATATACCTCTGCCATAATGATACATAATTACCAATAATTACTATTAAACAGTACAAGGGTGACCACTGAGGTTCCAAAACCCTTTAATTATTGTTATCACTGATACCGAAGCAGAGATCATCTCTTACATTGGTTCTGTGTATCACAGGCCCATCATCTTCTTTTTTTTTTAAGCTCCTAGATTATCTATTTATCAGCTTATGTTTTTGCTCCTGAGTCCAAGTCTCAAAGGGAGAAGGAGACTTTAGAACTCAGATCATCTCTTGATACCCTAAGCATGTTCTGTAGACATCTTCTGGATATTTATCTTCTCTCATATTTCTAATTTGGGACAAGATCTGGGTAGAGATCCCGGGGGGGGGGTGGTATTTCACATCAAAATAGTTAAAATGAGCCCACTGCTCCAGTGTCTTTCCAGCCTTTTTTGAAAACAAATAAATATACCCCTTAGAAGAAAGCAAAACAGTTTTGAGTTACACTGACTTCATAGTCCTTGGGAGTCCAGGTTCTTCCGTGTGGCATATGACTTCCAGGGGGGGAAACAAACATGAAATTCCATCTTATTTTTGGAGAATCCCAACTTGGAGGCACATTGGGGAGAGGGAGTCAAGTAGGGGCCACAACCATGTAACCATTCTTTTTTGACTTCTCATGCTAAAAGTGATGTAAGGAAAGTATTTTCTTTGACTAAATAGCTGAACCCCAATCACCATCTTCTTTTGTTTCCAGGCTACAGGGGAGGAAATCTGGAATATTTGACTAGAAGAGCTAAAGCCAAAGAGATTTCCTTTTCCTGGCTTGAGACTCAGACCCCCAAGGGAAGTTGCAGGACAGCAGAAAGTACTACAGTTTCCCTTGCTTCTTCCGACTGAGAGATTTCTAGCCTGAGGGCCAAGGTAAATGAGAATAATATGAATTCATATCCTTCAAACCAAATTCATCATAAGATGATATATTTTAAAGAAGAAACAAAGTAAGTGACTTCTTTTCTCTTCATCATTGTAGTTCATTAAAAATGTTTTTCTAGCTTGATCTATCAGCTGCGATTAAGCAGCTGATCCTTTTAGTGGATAATAACCTGAATTATCCCTCAAACCTAAGGGAATGGTATATGCAGGTGACAGATGTAGAATATAAAGTCATTTTTGAGGTCTCCACAGCACTTTGCTGGTTACTTCTACGAGACTCTGTGTATATAAAGCAGAATTAGTGACACAGGCTGAGATTTGCGTGAGAAACCGCAAGTCACGTTCCATGCCGAAGGCTGAGCAACAGAGATGGGTAACCCTCCTTTCGAGTGTTTAACATTTTGGTGTCCGCAGCCTTCTTGATCGCAATGTCAGCTGTGTCTTGCAAGTAGGATCTTGACACAATGTCCTTAGAGGTCACACAAGCAGCTTCCGCCCATCATGCAATGTCTTTGTCGTTTTCTCAGTACCATCTGCATTTCAGGACCTGGGGTAGCAATATCCCGAGTGTGCATGCCTCCTCCTGGTCAACGGCTGCTGGAGGTTTTCTGGTGGGCACAGCAGGAAAACTGAGCTCGCCTTGACCTAACGTCCCTTTGTCTCTCCAGTTCCTACCAGCAGGTGCTTCTACTCCAGTTACAACCCCTGCACCAGCATTCCAAAGCTCTAATCTCCTTCAGTTCTTTATATACCCCTCAAGTGTCTTTTGCCAGGCCGACTCCTGCTGGTCTTCAGAATTTTAACTTGAAAGTCATATTTCCTTTGCATTTCCACGACCCATCCAAACAGTGTGTCTCCGATGCAGATTATTCCACATAGAGTACTTCTCTAGTGAGTTATAATAACAGGAAATAGACACAGACTTTACCGGCCATCAATTTTCACTGCATGGTAAGCTCCATGCAAAGAGACTGTGCCCAGTGTCCAACACCCAGTCATTTACAAATATCTGTAGGGTCCATGAGTGACTTTAATGCATGCAATGGAGTAAACAGAACTGGCATAAACAGGTTGAGCTCCAGACCTCTAGCCCAGGGTCGCCAGAACAGTACAGCAAATATCCAGCCCTCACATACTGCTCTTTAGGAACTTGGCTCAGTGGAAATTTGAGGGAACAGCACACCAACCTTCTATATCCAGTATAGCACTTCCTTCAAAGGCTCAGTGCTTTGTTCTCAGAAACCAAACAGTTCTCAAAGTTTAGTAATCTAGCATCCAGATTTGTTTTCCAAGATCAGAAAGGGGGGGAGAGAGAGAGAGAGAGAGAACGAGAATTGGTGAACTTCAAGTCCTCATTTTTCTCATTTTTGATTTAGAAACTGAACACAGAGCTTACATGTATATCAACCTCAAAAGTTCAGGTAAAATTCCAAAGTGTCCTCCTTTTCCTCAGTAACCTGCTCCAAATATGTAACTTCCCATTTTATTTATAGCATTTGTAATCCTTACTCAAATCTAGAGGTAATGAACTCCATATTCTCTGCCGCATAAAGAAATGATCATTTTGTAAACTAAACTCTTTTCTTGCATGTTAAAGTCTCTCTCTCTCTCTCTCTCTCTCTCTCTCTCTCTCTCTCTCTCTCTCTCTCTCTCTCTCCACACTGCCTCCCTATACTATGTGTTCAGCCCTCTTGAATCCTGAGGCTTCTCTATCTCTAATCAAGTTATTTCTCAGTTGCCGTACTTAACAAAGAAGCCCCTCTGATGCTCATACACCCACTACTTGGAGGACTGGCTCACCAGAAACAGCCGTTTCACTCTGGGGGCTCGTAAGAAACGCACGGTGCTGCCACCACCCCAGGCTCCGAATCAGAACCTGCACTTTTCCAAGGACAGGAGTGAACCTCTCTGTAGCCAAATGCTGAAGAAGTTGCTCCAGAGAACCGGAAAGCTCAGGTTCTGGAACTTTCAACCTCTGCTCATCAGCAGAAACTTCTGTGAGCACAGCCCTCAGACACCCATTGTCACCCCCATCTTGGATATGAAATTGCTCAGGGATCCTGAGATTCGGATGATAAGGAAATGAAGGTTTCAGAGGGTCCACGGTAAACTCCAATGACTTTATGAGTTTGTTCTGTGAGCTGCTACCTGACCTTATATGTTAATGGCATCTCTGTTTGTGCACAGATGTCATGTGTGTGTGTGTGTATAATACAACATTACACATGATAAATCAGATGTCACAGTAGGTTTTGTGCATCACACACCCCACAATTTTGGTCATATGTTATGTGTTGTGGAGGAAAACAGTATGAGCTTTGGAACCGGACAGAACTGAGTTAGCCTGCCTCTGGCATAAATTGTGACAGAACTTTTAGCAAGTCACAGGACTTTTATGACCCTCAGCTGCCTCACTTACGACATGAAGACAGTTCTTACCTTACAGGGTAGCTGTGGATTATGAGGTATTAACTATATTCACCACAATTCCTGACTCCGACCTCTCTTAAGCAATTTGCAGTGGTCCCAGCATTAGCGTTACTTAGCGCACACATGTAATAGGACTTGGGCCGGGGTTGTTGTGGTGGCTTTTTCAATCGTATATTCAGCTATCTCATTTCAATTTTCAGTCTGTCTCTTTGCTCCTTTTTCACTTTGCTTTTTGAGATGGGGGTCTCGCGTAACCCAGGCTGACTTCTAGCTCAATAGGGAGCTGAGGATGACCTTGAACTTCAGATCCTACTGTCTCCCCCTCCCTGGGATTGCAGGTGTGGGCTGCCTCAAATAGTGGGAACTAAACCCAAAGTTCTCTGCCTGCTAGGCAGCAATGCTGCCGACTGAGTTATAACCTCTGTTCTTCTCTGTTACTGTTTGCAAAAAGTGGCCGGAGTTTTAAGTCCAGATAGCTTTTTGGTGCTAAAACCACCTCGCAGTAAATTTTTTTACACCCAGATCATAAAGTTCATTCTTCCGTTTTAAATCATTTTGCCCGTGCTTGGTGACCTCTGTCATTCTCCTCGGATCTTGGGGTGGAGCTGTCCAATAACCCATAACTCCTGACTTGACACTTGAGTTTTGGTCCACTCTAAGGTAGTTGTTTGCAGTTGGGGATAAAAATATGAATAAGTAAAATGTGTCGTTCTGGTAGTTCTTGGCTTGTCACATTTGGGGAGGGAAGGGGAGATCACTGTGTTTAGCAAGTGGAGGCCAGGGAAACTGCTAAGCATCCTATAATGCAAAGATACACAGAACGATGTCAGGAGGCTGTGTCAAGCCTCCAGAGGTTCCTAGCACAGAAACTGAGAAGCTGTACTAGGTTCAAGTCAAAACATTAAATTCAGTAGTTTGTCATTAGCTACATCTTCCTTTCTTCTCATGTTGTCTGTGTCCTTTCCCCAGGGTCCAAACTAACCTTAGGTCTGCTTTATACCATCAAGAGTTTTTTCCTCTGGGACAGCGGGAAACCCACATCCTGCTGGCTGCTGCGCCATTTTCACTTACTACATGACTGGAAGTCACATGCTGGAAGAGCCATTTGGCATGTCCAGTCAGTGGATATCAGCTTGTCATTTTAGAGAATGGAAGATGGCCTCATATACTTTTCATGGGGCCCACTTGTCTATGCTAGCTTTTTAACTCTAAAACAAATGTCTGATATTTTAGTTACTTTATCATTGCTGTGATAAAACATCTGATAGACAAAACTTAGAAGCAGAAAGATTTACCTTGACTCGAAGTTTCAGAGAATTTCTTTGACTCATGCTCTTAGGTAAAATGTTATGAAGGCAAGAGCATGCTGGGGTGGGGGGAGAGAGATACAGAGAGAGAGAGAGAGACAGAGAAAGAGAGACGGAGAGAAAGGGAACAGGGTAAGGATCATATATAGCCCCAAGGCACTCCCCCGATGATATTTCCTCCAAACAATAATTCTATTATCTTATTCCATCATAAATTCTTCAAGAATTCTATACTTTTGTCATGTTAGAGCCTCAAGATTTCACTGCCACTGGAGACACCATCACAGGTACACCCAGTGATATGCTTCATTTATCCCCTGTGCCAGTTAGATGCAAGTGTTGACTTGACAATTGAAGGCTGGGCCTTTGAGCACATCAGTGAAGAATGAGTAGTAAAGGCGAATTCTGAGCAGGCCTGTGGGAAAGTATCTAATTGATACGGGAAGACCCAGACCATGGTGGGTGGGATCATTCCTTGGACAGGCGGATATGCTGGAAAAAGTACTTTGGCATACAGGCATGGTGGAAATTGAGAAAGTAAGTTTCTCTTTCATCTCTTGTGTGGCTATGGTGTGGCCAGTTCCCTTGGCTACTAGTGTTGGTATGTATTCTCCTGCCATGCTGATGACTGTATAAGAATAATAAGCAAGAATTAACTTCTCGTCCCCCTGAGTTGCTTCGTCCTGTACTTGTTCAGCAACTAGATGATAAAACTAACACATCTCCTAAACATTAGACCAACCAAAGCTGATAAACAAAACAAACTGCCATATATGAGATAAGCAACTTGGAAAAGATATTTTAGCTCATGGCTTTATAGTCTCAGTTCACAAGTTCTTGGTCTTTCTTTCAGTGTACTAAGACAGCACATCAGCTGGGAATGCGGCAGAGCAAAACTTTTCACCTCATGGCTGGGATGAGGAAGAGAGTCAGCAGGAAATCAGGCCCTGCAATGCTGTCTGAACAGCAACACTCTGGGACCAAGACACAAAGACTGTTAAGGAACCCAAGACTCAAATTATAGCACTGTCTTTTTTTTTTTTTTTTTCTCTTGACTGTCCCCAAAAGTCTGACCCCTGACCCTGTCCTCTAGATCACATGTTCTTCAGCAGTCTGCCAGCATAGTACACGCCACTGAGCTCTTTCCTACTTCTCTGAGGTTGATATCTTTTTCCTCCACACCAGTCTTTAGTTTGGCTTCTTAAAAATGCCATGTCTGTGGCTGGACAGGGGAATGCCTGAGGGTCATCTCACTCTAATCCCTGTGACTCTGCTTATCTCCAGCTTGTCTTTGAGTGGTTGTCATCAGTTTCACAGCTCCTCGACATTTCACAACACAAACGTACATTAACGTGAAGAAAGTGGGCTGTTTCCTCCTGCGTTCTAAGCCTTCAGTTAAGCAAGGGGGCACTGTATCTGTTAATCACCAAAGTGAATGAAGAGTATTTATAAGGATAATTAGAAATGTTTCTGAGTAATTAAGAGAAATAGAAACTGTACTTGAAGAACCAGGGAGATGGCTCAGTGGATAATGAGCCTGCTAAGTAGAATTGTAAGAACAGTTCGAATCCCCAAAGCCTAAGTAAAATAGGGTGCAGTAGCAAATATCTGTAATTCCAGTGCTTATTCAGTGAGATGGGAGACAAAGACAGATTTCCCGAATGCAAACAGCCAGGTAGTCTGGCCTAGGAATCATAACCCAGAGAACTTGACTCAAAGATAGAAGGGAAGAACTGATGCCCAAATCTGCTCTTTTATCTTCAAATGTGTATCCAGTACATATGCTTACACATGATCATACACACACATGCACATGTAAACACACACACTTCACACAAAGAACACAGAATTTGGGCTGGGAAGATAGCTCAGGGGTTAAAACCTTTGCCTTGCCAGCACCCCCAGATACCACATAAAAATGGCAGACAGGGCCTGGAAAGATAGTTCAGGGGTTAAAGCCTTTGCTTCCCAAGCAAAAAAGACCTGAGTTCATATTCCCCAGATCCTATATAAAAATGCTGGTGGTGGCACAGTTGCCAGGTCTGGAAGTGGTCATCATGCAACATGGAGGAGAGAAAGCATATGAATTTGCTTTTTAAATTATCATTGTTGGCTGAGTGATCCCAAAAACTCCACCAGGAAGCTCCTGGAACTAATTGAGAAGTTCAGCAGGGTGGCAGGATACAAAATAAATGTGCAAAAATCAGAGGCCTTCCTATATGCCCAGAATGAAAGAAGTGAAAAAGCCTTGAGAGAAACAATCCCACTTACTATAGCCCCTAAAAAATGAAATATCTTGGTATAAACCTAACCAAGGAGGTAAAAGACCTTTACAATGAAAACTTTAAAACCCTAAAGAAAGAAATAGCAGAAGACACCAGAAGGTGGAAAGACCTCCCATGTTCCTGGATTGGTAGAATCAACATTGTAAAAATGACCATCCTACCAAAGGCAATATACAAATTCAATGCTATACCAATTAAAATCCCAAAGCAATTCTTTAAAGAAGTTGACCAAATAATCTCAAAATTCATATGGAGGCACAAAAGACCCAGGATAGCAAAGACAATCCTGAGTAACAAAAACACTGCTGGAGGTATTACCATACCAAACCTTAGTTTATATTACAAATCCATAGTTATAAAAACTGCCTGGTACTGGCTCCAAAATAGACACACAGATCAATGGATAAGGATTGAAGACCCAGATATAAGCCCACAAAAATACAGCCATTTGGTCTTTGACAAAGGGGCCCAAAGAATCCAATGGAAAAAGAACAGCATCTTCAACAAATGGTGCTGGCAAAACTGGATCTCCACATGCAGAAGATTAAAGCTGGACCCGTACTTGTCACCATGTACAAGACTTAATTCCAAATGGATCAAGGACCTTGATATCAGGCCAGAGACTTTAAAAACCATAGTTGAAAGGATAGGGAACTCCCTCGAGCTGATTGGGCTAGGCCAACAGTTCCTAAACAGACATCCAATGGCACAGTCACTGCTACCAACTCTCAACAGTTGGGATCTTGTGAAATTAAAGAGCTTCTGTTCAGATAAAGAGATTGTAACACGAGCTCAAAGGCAACCCACAGAATGGGAGAAAATCTTCACTAATCACATATCTGACAGAGCTCTACTGTCCAGAGTGCACAAAGAACTTAGAAAACTAAACTCCAAGGAAAACACTGGCCCAATTAAAAAATGGGCCCTGGAACTTCAAAGAAACTTTACCAGGGATGAAATTAAAATGTCTAACAAATATCTTAAAAAATGCTCTACTTCCTTCGCCATCAGGGAAATGCAAATCAAAACTTCCCTGAGATATCATCTCACCCCGGTCAGGATGGCAAAAATCCACAATACAAACAACGACAAATGCTGGAGAGGATGTGGAGAGAGGGGAACTCTCCTACATTGTTGGTGGGAATGCAGGCTCATACAGCCACTCTGGCGAGCCGTCTGGAGATTCTTAAAGAAATTAAAGATTGAAATGCCATATGACCCTGCTATCCCACTTTTGGGAATAACCCCCCATGCAGCAGAGGTTCGCCTCGATAGCACAAGCTCGACCATGTTCATAGCAGCACTGTTTACAATAGCAAAGTCATGGAATCAACCTAAATGTCCAACAGTTGATGAGTGGATAAGGAAACAGTGGTACATCTATACAATGGAGTACTACTCAGCCATCAAAAATGATGAATTACTGGAATTTGCTGGGAAATGGATGTCATTAGAAAGAATTATATTAAGTGAAGTATCCCAAACCCAGAAAATTAAGCGCCGTATGTACTCCCTAATAGGTGGCTCCTAGAACCAAACTCACCCAGCTCACATTGAGACACTCAAAAGTAAACCTATGTAACACAGTAATTGCAAGGATTATGAACAAGAGAGATGGGGTAGGAGGGCCACACTAGAAACAAGGAGAGAAGGGACCATGTTATAGCAGAGAAAATAGGCCTCGATCAAGGTCTGCAAGTAAGTAATGAGAAACCTGGTTAAGTTCACAGACGTTCTTTCCTGATCTCACCAGAAGGGGAGGGCATATAGTCTAGCAGATAAAAAGTAATCATTTTGCAAATGGGTGATGAACCGCTCCCTCACTGAGGTTTCCTACTCTTATTACATCTACCCTTGAATGTGCTATTATAACAAGACTCCAGTTTAACAGCTTTTTGTCTCTGGCCAGGGGGTGACATACAGTGCCCAGCAGGATGGAGTGAAGGGCATTGCAGGAGCAGCAAAACTGCAAAAGAAAATCAACAAACCACAATCCAGAACTTCAGAGACTCTATATCAATCACATAGAACTAGGACAGCCTAATCTCTCCCCATCCTGGAGCTCAGGGACATTTGCGGAAGAGGGGGCGGTAAGAGTGTAAGAGCAAAAGGATGGGAGAAGCAACGATTTGTAAGATTCTCAACAATAGTTGGGGCCAAAGCAATCATAATGGGACTTTGCATGCCCTGCGCAATGTCCAGTGCACTGTTGCCCTCATAAAGTCTAGCATCTGTTAAGGGCACCGAGATCCCTGGAGGCAAGGGATTGAGAGCCATAGTAGTGCTCCTATGCTTAAGGGGAACAAGAGAAAGGGCTTATGGAAATGCCACTGGGTCCTTATATGTCATCGGAGAGGAGGACCCAGTGGAGAGTTAGGCGTAAACAATAAAGGACTCTCTGGGAATTGGGGGGGAGGCACTGGGGGATGGGGAGGGAGAGGAGGGGGCTCCAGGGGAGGAGGGGGGATGGAGGGATCTGGTAAAAAAATTTTAAATGTATAATTAAATTTTTAATAAAAAAAGACAAAAAAAAGACAAAAAAATAAATTATTGTTGGTTTGATAATATTATTGTCAATATTAACAAATACTATTAATGTTAACAGTTATTAAGTATATAGTATTTTTATTCTGTGTGTGTGTGTGTGTGTGTGTGTGTGTGTGTGTTTAGGTGCCCACATGTCACTGCACGCGTCTGGAGGTGAGAGGACAGCTCTCGGGTGTTTGTTCTTCCCCTGGCATTGTCAGGTTGTCAGGTTTGCTCACAAGGACTTTTCTCCACCGACCATCTCATCAGCCTCTCTTCCTAAGCGAAGGACAATGGAGCAGAAAGCCAGAAATAAGCCAAGTCCTTGATACACAGAGCTGTTAAATGGTCCAGTCCTGAAGTGCACTTGGCCTTGCTATTGTGAGAGATGATTCATCTCTTTCTCTTGTGGGCCGGGCTTTCTCTCACAGCCTGGAGTGTCATAAATGGTGATTCTCTTTCTTGGCTGGCCTGAGACCCCAGGAAGGCTTTCAGAAGGCTATTTTATCCACTGATGTCTTTTATTTGAAACTACTTCTCAAATATTCCCCTAGCCCACCTAAAAACCAAAACACCTCCCTTTAAGGCTGAAAATGTTTTCACTCACACTCATGCCCTTCACCAAAGTTTTCTGGTCCCCCTCCCGTCCCCCTTTCACCCAGTGTCCTTATGTTCCTTCCTGAGTTTGCCAGTTAAATCTTTCCTCACTGTGCCTCCACCAAGGCACACCCCCCTCTCCTAGAGCTCTGTAAGACTTCTTTGCACAGTTTGCCCATGATGGTCTCAAGTGCTAACAAGTTCAAGTGTTTTTAATATCCATAACACGCACAGAAGCCACTGGGTGCATGGAATCCTGCAGTTCATACGGATGATCAGATGTTACCATTTTTTTAAATTCTTCTTCATGGACATGGGGGTCTTAGAATAGAATTTGAATCTCTGCTCTGCTTAAAAGGAAAGAGCTAACAGGCTTGAAACCAGCATTGCATCAGTTCCACCTCAAGGAAATCAACAGGGAGAAGCTAATGAAACGGAACAGTTCTCGTATTAACCAGCTACCTATTCAGCTCAGGACAGATGTGGAAAATGAGCCCGTATGAGACAAATTCATTAAAGGCAAATTATCCATTCAACACCTTGATATCTGAGCAGACTGATGTTAGGAAATTATTATAATTATGATCATGGGGGTAAAGAGAGCCAAACTTTTGAAAGACGACATGGAAAAAAATTAAGAATTCTAGTACTACCCTGTGAGATGAAAATAATGAGCTGGTCACAGATCCCCAGGATATCAGCAATTGCTCTAAATCCTTCTTGATGAGGAATCTGTGACTCTGAACTCAGCATTAATTCAAATGCAAATAATATCTCTTCCCCCTGAGAATCATTATTCCTGATTCGGCAGGCAGTTTAATGGGGGATCTGCAGGTGCAAGGCAGACTTTGAACTAGAGAAGTTGTTCCAGCTCCAGACAAAGAAGCTTTGACTCCCAAACACATGGACTCTGTCTGAGTCAGGCCCAAGGCTTGGAGTTCACTCCTCACTCCCTTGCCTCTGAGACAGAAGTTTCTGGCAGAGCACATATGGAATCCCATAGGGTGTGGATCTGGTACCTGCTGCCCAGAGAATGTGGCCCATCTCTGTTTCCTGCAAGCTTGTACCTCAACTCTCAGGAGCAATTTACTGCTATGGCCTGAGCATGGAAGTTCTTAAGTTTCATCTGCAGAAGACCAGTCCTATCCTGTCCAGTACTAGCATGTCAGAGGACCTAGTGTATGTGCGAATGTATGGTGCTGGAAAAATTATAGAGATAATCTATACCTTAGTTTCTTTGTCAGCAGAGGCTGACAAAGGCTCTTAACAGAACCTATTTTGCAAATTCATAGTATGGCTTGAGAGATATAACGAACCTCATAGGCAGCATAGCACAGAGGCTGACATACAAACTCTGAAGCCCAGCCAGGCTTGCCCAAGTTCAAAGCTGATTTCTGCTACTTGATTATTCTATAACTTCAGTAACTTCGTCATTCTAGAAACATCAGCTTGGTCAATATTATGAGCATTAACATTAGTTCAGACCAGCATTATATAAACATAGAACATGGCATTTGGCCCATAATGAGATCTCATTAAATGTTATATTAATTGTACAAAGTATGTTAGTGGAGCTGGAGAGATGGCTCAGGAGTTAAAGCCTTAGCCTTGCAAACAAAATGATCTGGGTTCACCATATCCCATGTAGAAATGCCAGTAATTATGGCGGTGGCCTGCAACTTGGGCCTGCCATTGGAGCCTGGGAAACCCCAAAGCAAAGTCAAAAGGAAGTCAAACAATCTAGAATAATTCTCAAAGTCACCCTTGGAATCTACACACACACACACACACACACACACACACACACACTCATGCATGACAGAAAAAAGAGCAGTGGCTAAAAGGATGATTCAAAGAACTGTTTAAAAGAAATAAATTGACTTAATACATACATAAGAATAATAATCTATACTTGGCTCATTGTGTGATAAATGTAGCCCTAACAATTTTGTGCAGAAAAAAATGGAAAAATAAATTATTGTGAATGCTTACTTAAAATAATCCTGCCAAAAATCTGAACTGAATCTGTAACTTCTTATTTTGTATTGTATTACAATTATTATTATTATTATTTTAATAATGTACATTGAGCTTACTTGACCTAAGACTTGTATTCTTTTGATTCTAGAATGCATAAGGAAGAAGGTAAAAATGTTACAGGGTGAGAGTTTAAATGAAGTTCTGTCATGCAGAGTTTTCACAGGCTATTTCAGGGCAAATGAATTTTAAAGTACTTGTACAGTAAATACTAATCATCATATCTTACCACATCTCACAGATTTATCATTGTCAGAGGTTACAATTTCATTATGATAGACTTAGAATGTGATTAGAATCCTGCATTAGCTAAAGCTGCTTTATTTTCAGGAACAAAAGTTTAAAGGTGTGTGTGTGTGTGTGTGTGTGTGTGTGTGTGTGTGTGTGTGTGAATGGAAGCAAGGAATTTATCTCCTTGACCCTTAATGTTGGGAAAAAATGACTCAGAAAAAGATTTTAAAACACCTGCAATCAATTTCATCCTTTGCTTCTCAAATCAATTTAATCTCCCATGTTTGGTGTTTAGAATTTTTATTTTTAATCTCATGATTAATTTCAAATATAAAAATTAAGTAAAATAAAGAAGTAGATCATAGCTCTTTATTCACTCGAGGCACATCCCTTTGTCTTTTCTTTAGCTTCCTGGCCACATACATTCAGATTTTCTATCTACCTTTAGCTTCAAAGGCAAGGGAATTTCCCAAGCACTGCTGACAGGGTTTTGGCTGTATTTGTTGCTGTCTGGTTTTCTTGCAGTTACAGTGTTACTTAGAGCAGTCTTCCCTTCTAAGTCTGCTTTATTCCCAGGTGGTGATGTCATGCAATGAATCACCCGTCAGCAAACCACCCTGACAGGGGCAACCCGCTACCTACCTCCGGCCTCAGTTACTACCCAGAGCTTTCTCACTCCACAACAAGCCAACCACGGTTCAGTCCAGGAACAAATGCTTAGGCCAAGAACAAGGGTAGAAGATTGAACCTCTCTTACTGTCTGTGGAAAAGAAAACAGCAAAGTCTAGCCGGGTGTCCTCAGCCTCCCTCTAACTCCTGGTTTCAGATGAAGGCTTAATCTCCTGCCACACCTGAGCCAGACAATGCTCATTCCTTCCCTATTTCTTCAGCTCAATGTGAACCCCCAATCTGATGGAGTCCCTCAAGTGGGGAGGCCCAGAGTTTAATTCTACCCATCAATTGCTTATATTTTTTATGCAAAACCCGAAGAGGTCTGTTTCCTCAGGGTCTTAGAGAGTGGTTTATTTATTTATTGAAAATAATAATATTCCATTATTTTGACAATTGAGAAACACGAGTCTTTGCCGCTCCATCCATGGTGGGGCATTCCTAATGACATCTACCCCCTTGTCAAGCTCCGCTGACTGTTCCTATCTGTGGCTCATGTTTCCATATCCAAGTAGCTTACCAAGGCATTAAGAAATTCTTGACTCTCTTCTTTGTTCTGTGACTGTTTCAAAAATCACAGAAGGAAGGAAGCAAGAGAGAGGTTTAATTCTGAAATCAGATTGCTTTCTTATGATTGCCTGCACAGCTCGCTCCCAGGGAGTGTCGTGTGCTGACATTCTTGAACCATAAAAATGGAGCCTTAAGCCTCTTGCTCTCTCTATCTCTCATCCAATGTTATGGTTTAAAACTGATACATCCTCCCAAGGCTCATGTATTCATGCATTTGATTGACAGCTGATGGGACTGTCCAGAGAGGAATCCCTAGGAGTAACTGGGTCACTTCAAGGCTGGGATTTGAGGGGTTTAGCCTGGCCTACTTCCGCCCTAGCTCTCTCCTTATCCATCAAGATGTAACAAGCTGACAACAGTCTCCTAACCCACTATTCATTCCACACTTCACTGGCGTGTGTTCTCTTCAACTGTAAACTAAAATAAACTTCTTTTTTAACTTGCTTCCCTCTGGTTTTTTGTCATAGTAACAAGGAACATAACTAGCACTTTCCTTCTTATATTCACCAATAAGAATGGCTTGGTCTAGGTTTCTTAAAACCACCAGCCAAATGTGTTAAGAATGCTTCTTTGTAGGTCCCATCCTGCAGGACTTGATTTGGGAGAATCGGCAGGAACTCAGAAATCTGAATTTGTAACTACAGATCAGTTGATTCCAAAGGGGTAACTCTAAAGACACATTTGCTTCCTGCCAAGGTCAACCTGGCATTTTCTAAATCCTCAAGACTTAGCAAATTGCCTGGCAGATTTTTTTCTTTCTTTCTTGCATGTGAACTACTAGAAGTCAAATTTGTCTCCAGGCCTTTGAAATATCTTAATGCCTGTTGAGGCAAATGATACGTTATGGGTTCGTATAATTGCTCCTCTTAATTCAGTAATGATTTTATATATCGTAGACCTGATGATGTAAGACTAAAAGAAGCTCAAACGCCCTGGAGCTCACAGAGTGTTAAGTCAGTAGTTACAATATGCAGAAAAGTCACCATTACAAAGACAGGCACTGGTTCCTATGCAAGAACCTAAAAGGTGCTGTGTCCCTGAGACAGGACAGTCATAGATTCAGATTTTCAGAGGTGACATCCGAAAAAGGAAAAGTCAGAAATCTTAACCAGACCAAAAGATAAAGTAGGGACAGTGGAAGTTCAGGGCACAGCAGGTTCAGTGCATGGTCAGACTACTACAAAGAGGTAGTGTGTTGAAAGTAGAGGCTCATGAGAAGAGTGACAAGGTATGCAAACTGCCATAACATACCATCTGACCAAGTGGCTTATAAATAGCAAAAATAGATTAGCAGTTCTGGAACCTGGAGGTCCTAGATTAAAAAATAACCAGCAAGAATCGTTGTGTGGTTTGATCCCGTTTCCTCATTCATGTGCAGCAGACTTGTTACCATGTTTTCACAAGTAAAAGGAGCAGAAAGGGTTCTCTGGGGGCTCATTCATAAGGCCATTGGTCTAGTCCATGAGGACTCCACCCTCACTCTCATGACTTAATTATTTCTTCTTAATTTCTTCTTAATTATTTCCCACACCTTGAGAGTGAAGAATTCAGTATAGAAATTTGAGGGGAAGGACCCAAAAGTTCAGTCCATTCTGTCCATAGCCTAAGGGAAGAGACCAAAGGGACAAAGCAGGATGTTAACCATGTGACAGGGTGTGGAGGAGCTACGGTAGGTTTCGGTGTGTTCAGAGACAGGTCAGATGGAGAGAAAGACCTGGCATTGAGCTGACCACCTCTCATCATAAGACTCAACCACCAAGACTCAATGTCCACACAGCTCACAACCACACTCCATGTGCCTCTGATGAAGTAAGCCAAAACTTCACTGTGTCTGTTGGCAGGTGGAAATCTGCTGGCAACCCGAATGGGTCATAGCAGTTATGGCTTTGTGGCTATTCAATGACAGCTTTTTCCAGCAGAAACAAAGAAGGTGCCGTGGCTGACATTACTTAATTCAGTTTTATTTCCTTATTTTAGAATACTTCCTTTGGGGGAATCTATCATCTCGAAGCTAAATCCTCCGGATGGATTCTTTAAGTCATTCTAGGACAAGACCGCTTCAGCTCAAAGTGCTGAAAACTCTGGCAATCTGCCAGCACTCCACGGCAGAGTCCCACCTCTCCAGACCCAGTCTCCTGCTGCCCTCTGATCTCTGGAGTCAAGGTCATGCTATTGACAGCCTAGAACTGAACACTGACACAAACACTTCCCTTACGCTGAGCATTCTGATTCTTTAATTCCAAGTATCTGACAAAGATCCTTCCTCCCATAGACTGAGAATTATCCCCTAATCCCCGCCAGGTTGGGTCCCCAAGAGCCCAGATAACTGACATGGGCCTCAAAAGGAAGACAAATCAAGGCAGGATGTTAATAGATGCTGGAACAACAGAGCTGTTTCTACTCATACTGTGGTGCCACTTCCCATACATTCACACGAACCTGTTGATATGCATAAAATATGGACTTGACATGGATGATCGATGCAGCCCAGAATGCGGGAGAAGTGAAAGAACCTAAGAACCCAGTATGATTTGCCAGTTTAGAGGGTGGCTGGTGACCCTTCATTCAGTCAGCAAAACATTTGCCTCACAAGCATGAGGATCTGCATCCGGATCCCTAGAATCCACACAACAAATTGGTAAAGTAGCACAAGCTTGCAGTCCCAATGATGGTCAGGTGGGAGATGGATACAGGTAGATTCCTGGGGTTTATAGGCCAACTAGCCTTTCTTATTTAGCAACCTCCAGGCCAATAAAAGGATTCTGTCATAAGCAAAAGGTGGAAGGTACCTGAGGAACAACCACTGAGGTTGTTTTGTGCCCTCCACATTCACACACATATGTATGTGTGTGTGTGTGTGTGTGTGTGTGTGTGTGTGTGTGTATGCTCATATACACATGCACATGCATGAACACACACACACACACAAACTTAAGAGTAGTGTAATTCTCTAATAGGTTAGGAGTCCTCAATGTGGGGTGTGGTCTGGGTTCCTCTTTGTATGGGTATTGTCAGTTTTTAGCATGTTCCTAGCACAAAATGTGCATCCAGGACTGCTTCCTAAGAAGGTGTCTACAAGTCCTTGCTTCCCAGATTTCATTCCCATGCAGCTCATTGATCCCTGTTATTGGGAAAAGGGGGCAATGGGTGTTGGGGTTTCTGAGGATGGTTGAAGAAATGATATTTTCAGCTCTGAAGAGATGTCACAGAGAAGAAATAGTGAAGACAGAAGCCAAAATATTCTCAGTTTGTCACTTTGAACCGGAGCTAGGGTAGGGGGCTAGGGTAGGAAGAGGAGGCGAGATGGATAATCACTTTCATTGGCTACAGACACCACATCAGAAAGTGAGAAAGACATGAGAACTTTGAACCACATGAAGAGAGAGCTCACCAACCTCAGCGAGGCTCTTCAAGTGTAAGAAGTTCCCGTGTAGATCTGAAGCCTCCCGAAAGAAAAACAAGCACCATGTTCTTCACAGTGGAAATCATTTCAAAAGAAACTCATGAAGCCAAAAAAAAAAATTAAAAAAAAAAAAAAGGCAAAACCGCTTGCATAAGGACCCTGCCCCACTTCCTAGCTCCACCCATAGCCAGGTCAAGGAGTGAGGGAGTAATCCCCTCGCGGGTAGTTGTCATCCTTGGATTGGGGGCCCCAGTCCAAATAAGCAGAAAGGTGACCCAGTGCTTTAACGTCTGTGTGACTGATCGGCTGGTCCCTAAGGCCCAACCACCCTCTGGACTCTGAAAGGCTCCAGATTCTGAGTCCTCACAGTACGAGGCACTGACATCTCTTAACCCTGAAGGCGATCCGATGTTGGGTCTAATGGATTTTCCGTGTGTTCCTTTTTGAGTATGGAGACCTCCCATGGAGATTGAACGTGTCTTCAAGGGTCACTGCTCTTGCAGGGAGAACGTGACGCGGGCTCAACCCTAGCTGCTGGCAGCAGAACGTTGAAGGAAAGTCTGAGAAATGAGAGCCAACCTGGGGCGGAGGGGCTCCGGGGCGCCCAGTGGAAGTCAGCCACCCAGAGCCAGCACCAGAGAGAGCATTTCAGAGTCACTTACACTTGGCTTTCAAAGGCTTTTTGGTGCTTGTATTTCATCGTGGGTGTGGCTGGCATTTCTATAATTCACAACACATGAGGGCTCAGTGTGAGACCTCGAATCAGTAGGAGGTGGGGAGCCATCCAGCTTCCCATTTCTCGCCTGGGCAATTAGCCTCGAATTCCACATGGGGTGGATGGCTGAGTTCCCAGCTGATGAGAGCAGCCCGGGCGGCTGCTCAGAAGGAGCAGTGCTCTCCGGGCGGGGGGCTCCTGCTGTTTCCTGCCAAGAAGGGGGGCAGAAATGAAGGGGAAAGATGGACTCAGATGCCCTTCTCTCGTGGGGGCCGAACCAGAGCAGTGGAAGAATAGTTTAAAAAAAAAAGAGGCTGGGGAGCCTCAAAGATGCCCACACCAAATGAGTCCACAGGAGGGAAAGCACAAGATGTCTTTGACTTCTGTGTGGGTGGTACTCTGTCCAGAGGGCTGGGTGGGTACAGCAAGACACCCCAAAATTCCATGGCAGCCAATGAAAAGAAATAGTCTTTCTTGGAAATGGGCTCCTCAGAAAATGTGAGGAGGGCTCTTTGGACATAACTCTGAGAGGGGGGATTGGAAGAGGACAGAATGGAAAAGTACGGCCCCTGCAGACCATGCACTCACTTCATCTCCTTGAAAGGCTGAGAATATCATTGCCTTGGTGAACAGTGTAGACCAAGACCACAAAAATAACATGCATATAGGTGTTACATACACCAGAAGGGACAATCTGAGAGAAAATGAAGTAAAATGGCAGACACCAATCACCAACCACCTAGATAGAGAGACCCCCCCCAAAAGCTAGGTCTTCCTCAGATGGAGTCTTCCCAAAACCAATTGTTCCAGATCCCTGTTGGGGTGGAAAGGAAAGAACAGGAAAGACATTGTTTATGGATATCTTCTGTGAGTTCTACATATGCTAACTTAAAAGGAATATGTCTTTCCCCAGTAAAGTCTGATTAGTCAAAGAAAAGGCTGGGCTTTATTTATTGTAAATGGCCTTTATTTATTTTTTTTAAAAAGTAATGAAATCCATTTGTGCTGTGGCAAAACCAATCAATTAATGAACAATATTATCACTCGTTGGCATTGGATTTCTTTTTAAACTTCATCTCTGAAACGGAAATGTTTGGAGCCCATGGCATGAATGAGCAACCGGACTTCTTCAGAATTACAAGATTCTTAAGTGAATGGGATTTTCAATGCTGACATAAAGGAAAGCTTTATGCAAGATGATCGTGTGTTGGTGTCAGCCAGACTCTTTCCTCTTTTTTGTATGATAGAAAGCAATGCACCAGCCCCAGAGTCTTGCAGGACTGGGGAACCTGAGGAGGTTTGCTGAAGGGATTTGGTGGTAGAATCCCTGGCTCAGTCCCAGTCCTTACAGAGTGCTTTCTCTGCCATCCTTACAGAGTCTCGCCTCTGCTCGCATCTCCTTCCCAAGAGACACCAACTATAGGTAGGGAGAGGCAGCTACCTTCAGCAACCCCACCCCCGCCACCCCTTGTGACACCAATGGACACCTCTGGAGCTTGCCTGTTCTGGAGGCCGCGATCAAGATGCAGGCACACTCACCCCTCCTGGGCTGCCAAATAATAATGGGATCCTCTCTGCTCCCTGGCCTGGACTGCCCCGGTGCTCAGGCCAAGGCCAGAGGGGAAGGGAGCCTGGGACAAAAGGGCATTGTCCTGAGAGAGGGAGGGAAAGTAGGAAGGAATGCTCGGGCTTTCTTCATCTCCCCAGCCTACTTCCCCAGCTGTCCCATAGCGAAGCAAAGGACACCTGGTCGAAGAGGCTGGAGGCCCCACCTTAGATGACGGGAGGTGAAGCCAGAGCTGATGCACAGAGGTATCGGATTCCTCTGAAGGTTGAGTTGCTTCAGTTTGCCTGTGTTGTAACACAATGCCCCTGAGTATACAGATGTTGTCTTAGGATACTTCCTTTAATTCCCTCAAATGAGGGCATTTTAAAAGAGCCTGATAACATTGTTCTGCAGGAATCTCCAAAACCCTTGTCAAAAGAGGAACAGATACATTCTTTTCCAAAAGGGGGCCCTCCAAAGAAGCGACTGGGAAAGCTGGCCTCGTTTTCATTGCATCTCCTCTCTGCTGAATTGGGTCTTCGTTTTACACTGTGGCTTTATTCTCTGGCCCTTTGACACAGCCAGCTGCCTTCACATTCCAGCGCAGAAACAGGCTGGCTTCAGGCTGTAACAGGCACGAGCTTCCAAAGCCCTTTTCCCTGGTGACTCACGTTAGTTAGCCTGTGGGGGCCTGTGAGCCCTACTCTGCAGCCTTTAGACTTCTGTTCTCTGAACAGACGTGCACTTAGGGGTGTGCAGCCCCGAGCTCTGACGTGAGGTCTGCTGAAGTCTCCTGCCTTACTATGGGCCGATATAATTGATTTCGCGCAGTGGAATTTCATTCAGGTTCTTCCTGTTGTCAACTCTGCAGACGGAGGAAGTGACATCAAGCACCCAAGCTTGGCTTTGAAGCTGGAGGTGCATACCACGACCAAGAATTGTATGCTGTTTTCACTTGGTGCAGGAAGCATCATGCTTTGGCCATCTGTTAAATTGTTTAAAAAGTAAATAGGCTAGGCCAGCAGCTTCTTCGTGAGGATATTAAACCCCACGTTCAAAGACAGAAAGGACTTTTGGTGAATTCTGCTCTTAGTGGAGATGAGCTTCTCCTAAGTGTCTATAGAGTTAAATCTTCAGCCTGAAGCAGACATGTTCTGCGGCCAGTAAAGCCAAGCTGATTCATGCTGGTCACCAGAGCCCTTGACCCAGTGAGTATTCAGAGCTCGCGGTCCTTTTGTGGGCCCTTTTTCTACTCCTATGTAAGAGCATTTTATAAACAGGGTATCTGGGGTCTCTCTCAGTGAGCAACTGATCTGGGAACTCTCCATGTGGAGCTGAACAGCATGCAAAATCATTTTACTTTTAAGACAAAGGACATCAGTTTCCTATAGCTTCATGGCTGTCTCTAGCCTCTTTCCTTCCCAGCCAACTTTCCTCCCCCTCCCCTTCCTCCTACCCCGTAGCACTAAATAAAATGTTCAGAAAATGAAAGGCACAGCTGCCCTTTCTTCTCATTAAAACAATCAAGAATGATGGTGAATTTCATATATTTGATTAGAGAAGCTCCAATTTGGTGCACTTGAATCAGCAGCCTTTGTCTTCGACTCCCGATGGCCCAGTTTCAGTGGAATGTCCTCGCTGTCCACTGCCAGCTCCCTCAGGCTGGGAGAACATTCAACATTTGCCTGGCATGCTCAGAAACAGGGTCGCTGAGCTGCAGAAGACTTCAGGCCCACTCTGCCCTAATCAGAGGGAGCACCACTTCATTAAATTATGGTCACTTGCTGGTGATCCTTGGAGCTGTGGCTGGGGAGAGGGGCAGGAGGGCAACTCTGAGTCTTCCTCAGCAATATTCAGTTTCCTTGGTCTGTATTGCTTTCCTTTGTTGATATTCATCATTGATATTCAGCCCCAAATCCTCTGCAAACAACCCCAGTAGACTCTGATGCTCAATTTTCACAGAAGTTTAGAGAATAATAATCTCGTTTATATAATGGAGTCTCTTTCATTCATAAAGCAAATAGAAACCTCATGGAAAGTAAGAAAAGGTGTCATCATTTCCCCCTGTGGCTGGTATTAAGAGAGTTCATTCACAACAGGGCCCAGCACCCCACCTTGCAGGATGCTCCGAAGGACACTGATGCGGAGAAAGGGGAGTAGATGTTGCTTGCTTGCATTCAAACTTTATGGAGATTTTTAGAAGGAGTCTTACTATTTATTCTAGATAAATGCACAGGAAATTTTTAAAAATGATGGTTTGAATTGCTATTGACAGCAAGTTAGAACTCTGTAGAATTCATAAGGGTTTCCTTGAACATAGACTTCTGCCCCTATTATTGCCAGTCTCAGACTGGACTGGGTCATAAAGACTGTTAAACTCAATTGTCTACACCTTCATTAAGAAAAAGCCGCATTCTCTTGGGATCCACCCCCACCTCGGCTGCCTGTCTGTCCCTGCCCAGACTCTGTGGTAGGAAACCAAACCTCAGACATCATGGCCAAGTTTGAAATCTCATCCAGGTTTCTGGGTCGCAGGCCTATGCCCAGTCTGTGAATAAACGAGTGACACAGAGGGCTCTGCTAGGACGAGTGACCCAGGAAGGAGGGCATCCTTCTCTCCCCAGGCCCGGCAGCAAGCTACACACCCACAGCACAGTGGTGGGTGGCCAGGAGGAACAGGGGAGCACTTCAGTTGGAGACCAACGGGTGGCCTTTCAGCTCAGTCGTCTCAACAGCCTGAGGCATCTGAGAAGGCCTGGAGATGTGTTGATTCCGGACCCCAAAAACACTCTGCTCATGGGGCAAGAAGAACAAGCCAGCCTTCCAAAAGGGCCAATTTCCCAAGAGCAGCGTGGGCTGCCAGGTTCACAGGCACACAGACAAGGCCACCAGGAAACATTCAGAGCCAGTCAGTCGGAGAGAAAGGGTTCTGTGCTGCTAGGCTAGATGGCATAAGGTAACTCTGGTTGCAAAAACACCGTGAGGGACTAACTTCTTTCTGCCGCCCTTTTCAGTGTAAAAGTTGAGCTGGAAGATTTCTCTTGTGTACGAATTAATATGAAAAGAATTCCGTATCCTATTATGGCATTGTGTTATAATAATGGAATGCTCTCCCCGCCCAATCTGGCTTACTGTCGCCTGGACTGTGCCAACAACTTATCCAGTTCCACAGCCTGTGAGGATGACTGCAGGGACAGCCTCTGAGAGAGAGAGAGAGAGAGAGAAAGAGAGAGAGAGAGAGAGAGCATGAAGTGCTTCAAGTTGGGCCACAGGGGGGCAGAGTGGAAACCAGCCCCTCAGTCACCCATCTGTAAGCACATGTGGGTAGCCACAGTAAGACACAAACTTGGAGCTGAGGCAGTGCTGCTCTTTCTGATAGTCAATGGCTACAGCTGAATGACCAGCTCATTGTCTTTGATATGACATACAATGGGTTCCAGAAAGGAAAACAAAATGCTCTTTAAGTAGCTTGTTGCATTCTAGGTGGAAATCCAGAAGCAAAAAGATTTTCCTTAACAAAGCAGATGGGGAGGAGCTTGCGATGGCTGCACTTTTATTTTGCTGGGTATAGTACAGCTCATTCCCCCGAGTGTAGAGATTTGACGCAGTTTCTCCTGAATGTACCATTTCGGAGAAAGTTCTGATGACCAAAGGAGGTTAAAAAAAAATTTTTTTTTTTAAGCCAGCAAGTTGCCCAGATGAAGGTTTACAAGGAGGAAAGGGTGACAGGTTCTTTTCCACTTCCTTTGGAACTGTGTTAGAAGCAATGAGCTTCCGCTGTAGCATGAGAAATGCAGGCGAGACATGAGAAAAGTCTTCCAGAATGAGGACCGCTCAGCCCTGAAATGTGTCATTGGAAAAGGATGCCGAAACACCGCTAAAGATGGACTGTGTCTAGACGTTTGATGTGTGGCAAGGGGTGGAGTCCTGATGGTTTGCAGAAGCCTCTGGCTGGCGAGGTTGAGATAGCATTTTGCTTATGCTGAGACTCTGAATTGTTTGACTTTCCTTATTCTGTCTTTTCTCCCCAGAGTCTCCCTGTTCAGAAGTGGTGGGGAGCACTGTTCATTTCCTCTCCTCATCTCCAGGCTCCCCAATCTCTGCTTAATCTCCCCTTAGGAAATGCCTTTCTGGGTCACCTTTTCCTCTCCTGCCAGTACACAGGCCATTCTCGCTTCGAACAATGGCCGCGGAAGGTCTGTTTGGTTGAGCTGGTGTGCTTTCAATGCGTGCGTGAGTGCGCGCATTTCTTTTCCTCCTTCTCAATAGAACCCATTCATCTGCATGTATGTCTCAGCAGCCCGGCCAGTCCTCCTCCACACAGTGAGCTCAGAAGCTAGGCCAAGACTCCTCCACAGAGTGATCTCAGCAAACCCAGGAAGCTCTCAGAACCAAGAAATCCCTGTCCAGGAGGAAGTCATTACCGGTTTCCATGGAGTGTTCTTTGTCCCTGAATGTGAAAGAGGAAAGGTCCCTGCCCAAGCATGGCCGCACAGAGCAGAGAGGGACGGAGCGTGAGCACAGCTGAAGAGCCAGCCAGCCCCAGCAGGTAGGAAACTCGGTCTCTAGTATTAAAAAGGGGGCCTGTAAAATGGCTAAGCTGGTAAAGATGCTTGTGGCCCAGCATGAGTTCAATTCCTGAAACCCACACTGTGGAAGGGGAGAACTGACTTCAACAAGTTGTCTGCTGCCCTTCCCTTGTACACAATGCTATATGTCCCTCATCCCCCACACAAACAGGTTTAACAGAGATAAAGGCAACTCCTGGGGCACAAGAGTGAGGAGGCATGAAAAGATGTACATGGTACCTCCTTGACCAGCAGTTTTTAGACATATGAATCCTGCAGGTGTTTGCGTTTAAGCACCAGCTCCAAGATCCAAATCCAAGCCCTGGCAACAGACTCCACTGGCCTGGGAAACTCAAAACGCCACATTAGTGGGGTCTGGCTTCTTTCTTCCTTTCTTTTCACCAGTTATGACCACGCAGATAAAAAAAAATCAGATTTGCAAGGAGCATGCAAAGAAACTTCTGCCTTTTCTTACAGCTGATGTCCTGCAATAATTCCACTAAATTTAGTAATAGAAAAGTTCTTTCCCATGCAAAGAAATACTGTATGATGGTACACTGGTGTATTTGACACATGTATGTACAGCTCTTATGTCACTGACACAGAGTTGCAGTAAAGGAATTGTGCAGATAACTGATCTGAATTAGTAACTGCTGGTGTTGAATCGAGTCCTACAGTCACCTCGCCTAACCACAGGAACATCCAAGATGGGTGCTTAAAACACAGGAGTACAAAGCACTGCGTGTACTATGCTTTTACCTACACATACAAATGTGTGATACAGTTTAATTTACAGATTATATACCATAAGTTTAACAATAATAAATAGAAAGTTATACACAATATAATGTAATAAAAATTCCTTTTTTTCCTAGCTGCTTATTTCTTCAATTTTCCATTTAATACTGTCAGATGGTGGGGAATGAACCCAGAGCTTCATGCATAAGGCAAACATTTTACCACCTTATCACTGAATACACATACCTCAGGCACGCATGCATGCATATGCGTTTGCGAGTGTGTGTTCAACTCTGAAAATATGCAAACCTGACATTTAACGGTAGGTAGGTTTCAATGTGTGAATCCACCAGAACACAGCATAGTGTGACCTAAGGTCATAGCTTCTCTGAAATTCGGTTGTTCATGAAATCTCTTCATGGCCAGGGGTCCTCACTATCATTAAGTCATGTCATACCTACTTGCAAGTCAAGAGAGGACATGAATGAGGGTCCTTCATATGAATGTTCTGTGTTCACCCAATGTGCTTCTGGTGCTCAGAATGTGGTAGATATGAGCCCAGAAACCCAGCATGCCTGCAGCTGACTGTAGCACTGCTCCAGGGTAGAATGCCCAGTAATTCATTTAGTGTGCTCATAAATTTATTAACCACTAGTCAGGTTTCTGTTATGATAATGAATATCTGAGACCTTCAATTTATGAAGGAAGAGGGTTTATTTTGGTTCCTGGCTCCAGAGATTCCAGTCAGTGATCAGGTAGACCACCGCTCGGTCTCTGGTGAGGGTGGAAGTGGTAATGGCGGAAAGCTGCTTGCCCATGGGCAAAGAGAAAAACAAAGTCCTACAAACAACTTAAAGGGTATGCTCACAGTGACCTGGCAAGTTCACAGTAGGCCCTGCCTCTTAAAACCTCTGCCTTCTCCACAGTGTCAATCTAGGGACCAAGACTTTACCACATTGGCTTTTGAAGGACATTTAAGATCCAAAGGACAACAAAGCCTACCAATATAATGCCACAAACTCAGGAAACCATAAGTGAAAGACAAGCCACAAATGGTAAACTTCGTAAGTTCAGAATGAGTGTCTTTCTCAATGAGGTCTCTCTATTGTATGGCAAAACGATCATATTTTTGGCAGCATTTAATAGATGCTAACTGCTGAATGGATACATGAATAAAAGTTTTCCTCAACATCAGAAGCCATCAGGCAATTCTGAGAAGGTATGAAGAAATAAGGGGTGTGGCTATATCTGTGTTGCTAACAAGGAGGCAATTTTGGAGGAACATGAGAAAGAGGGAGTTCCAAAGATTTGGAACAAATTCAGGGAAGACATGTGAGTTTGCCTACTGTCTAGTACACAGTCACATATGCACAAAAGAAAAAAGTGGCCCACTGTGTAGGATAAAGAACCCAGGTCAACAATTAACAGGAAGGATTTACAACCCAGAGTACCACTGGGTGGGTAAACAGTTTACAGAATGAGAACTTACACATACTTCATAGCTTTTTACTTTACTTCATAGCTGTACTCTTTGGGATAAAGACAATTCTTCTGGAGCAAAATTATAAACTGAAGTGCTTGGGGGAAGTGGGGAGAGCATTCCTGTATCCCATAAAGTCACACATATCTCCATGGATACCTACTTGCTTGGCCCCCAAAGCTGAGTATTATCATCATTAGCACTGAGATATGTCCAGTACTCAGCACACTGTGAAGTGTCCATGAAGTGGATTGAATGGTAATGATAAAAAAATGCTTCATAGCAATAATTCCATGTGACAGATGGACAAGAAAACTGTAGTTGCAACAGGAAAGCTAAGTAAATGCCTACTTAGATCTGTAGAATCACTGATATTGAGAAATTGATGGCATAGCATTTAATCCAGATGTTTGATGTTACCTCCTTTCTGTTCTTCACAGCTAATTTGTTACAAATATATATATGTATATATATATATGTATTATATATATACATATATATAATGCTTCCTGCAGTTTTCTTTCAAAACTATTAGACCAACTGCAATATCCACAGAAATTTTAAAGTTATGTTGAAATATGTGCATAATTATTTTTTTTCCATGTTGAAAAAAAGTATTCTTGAAGCTAGAGATACGGCTCAGGAGTTAAAACTCTGCCTCAAAAACAGAAGAATCTGAGTTCAGATCCCAGGTCCTACTTAAAAGTGCCAGGCAGAAATGTGGCAGCCTGCACTTCCTCCTCTGGAAGGTGGGGCCTGGGAAATCACTGGTAAAGCAAGAAGAAGATGGAGCAATTCAGGATGACTCCCAAAGTCAAACCCTTGGGCCTCCACAGGCACACACAGTGTCCTCTGATTCATACACAATAAAATAACAATAATAATTAAAACAACAATAATAAAAATAAAAATAAAGGGAGAAAAATTTCGGACTAGATAGGTAGCCCAGGGGTTAAAATTCTGTCTCGCAAATAGAAGGTCCTGAGTTCGGTTCTCAGGTCCCATGTAAAAAACACCAAGCAAAAATGGCTATGACTTGGGGCTGGAAAGGTGGCTCAGGGGTTAAGCCTCTGCCTTGCAGGCAGAAGGTCCTGAGTTCAGATCCTAGACCCCACATATAGACGCTGGTTGGAAGTGGGGGCGGCCTGCATTTCTGGTCTTGGTAGGGCGGAGCCTGTGAATCCCAGGGCAGAGTAAACAAGGAGGAGGTGGAGGTGTCCATGGTGGGTCCTGAATTCATCTGTGGTTCTACATACACACACATACATACATGCACACGCACACATGCATACACATACAATTGAATAAATAAAAAAAAATAGCTATGACCTGCATTTCCTGCCCTAGTGCGCAGAGCCTGGGAAAGAACAAAAAGAAAGTAGAAGCAATCCAGGATGTGATTTCTGAAGTCACCCTTGATCTTCCACAGGGACACACAGTGCCCTCTGATACACACACACATACACACACACACACACAATCTTTCTCAGCTCATTACTACAGTGCCCCAACCCTCTCTCATTTGAAAGCCAACAGTAATGTCATCAGTGATCATTATGTCTATGTTCTTTGCCACCCCAGGGAGTTGGCAAAATGGAAAAAGTATCCAAGCTCCACAGTTGCATCAAGCCTCAGAAAACAGCATTTTGCATCAAACCGCAGAGAAAGAGCATTTAGGAGAGATAGAACGTAAGAAGGACAGGATGAGGGAAGAGCTCAGACAGGATGGTGTCTCAGGGGAGCACCTGAGGTTTAACCACCATTACGTGAGGCGGAACCTTCTGCAAGCTGGTCACGATGAGCCCGCAGAGCACCTGCTGCTCTCTGCCTTGTGTCAGCCCAGCACGCAGTCGTCCAAATGATGCCACAACAATGCGAGATCACACATTAAGCACTTACTGTAATAGCTAGACTGCTGAGCAAGAGCCACGAAAGGAAGCGGAGTAGCCGGCAAGCCCCAGCCATGCCGTCAACTGTGTGTAATACTCTTGTCGGCCATGGCGTGCTCTGAAGGGCTATGGAGCAACTACTCAGGAAACAGGGTCCAGGAAGACTGAGCACCGAACACCAATGGCCTCTCTCTTTTCAGGTTAAAGAACATACCGCATCAAAAGTGAACCCTACTGTAAGCAGTCCTTGGGATGAAAGTGAGGTGCCTGGATTTGATTGTAACCAACATATCACTCTGGCACAAGAACTTGAAAGCTATCCTGAAAAATAAAGTATTGAAGGCAGGTAAGGAGTTATAGTACAGTCCCTGCAACAAATATTGTGATCTTAACTATGCATCAACCTCGACCAGGTGAAGAGCAGGAAGAAAGTAGCATCAAACATCTGGATTAAGTGGAGCTGATCCATCCCAACCTCCCTCCCACCACTCCAAAGAAAGTAGCTCCAAGGGTTTCCTGTTAACCTATTTCCAAGCTTCAAACCTGCACATTAACCATTCTCAGGAAACAGGGAGTTGACTTGGTCCTAGTCTGTAACGTTTCTGAGTTCCCCTAAAATCATCGTGGATGTTCAAATGCCAAGCCCATCCCATAGCTTTGTGACCATTCTGTAGTGACTGGTATGCGTTTATGTGCTGGGATATGTCTGCTGAAGGCCGCTATGCCTTGATCTATCCAATATTGACGCTAGTTTCTTTCATTTCTCTGGCGTTCTACATGGTATGCCAGCTCTGGGTCGTGCACTCCTACGTCTTATTCTGGATTGTAACTCATTTTTGCCTGAGGCCTACCCTTTTCCTCTTCCTACTTTCAAGACTTCACAGTGACAGTACCAAAGCTATATTCCATGATTTACCATCATCCTCTCCTCTCTGCGTCTACCTCACATAATCCATGCCCCACCTGCCTTACCTCCTGAGAGTTTTTTGAATCTTCTCTCTCCTCTGTCTTCCTGCTGCCACTGATGATTTTCAGACTCCCAATACCAGTTCTTGGATTATGGCCCTGTGGCCAGGCTCCTGTCCCCACACTTCCAGTGAAGGGGTGAAGTGGCTAAGCTCATCACCCTTCCTCTCTACCTTGATATTCACACCAACGAAGTGGCCACACACCAGCAGCCTCAACACTATCTGGAAGCCTGCTAGACTACAAAATCTCAGCTTCTGCCCCGATTGACTCAGTCACGCTCTGCATTTTTATGAGATTCTTGCTCAAATTCTGTGCACATGAAAGTCTGAGATGTACCATCTCAAAGCAGTGTGATTTGCAGGGAAATACATGATGCGGTCCCACGAATACAGACACATCAATTAGAAGGTCTCTGTTTTCATGTGCATGCCCCTTCACTTTAGTTTCAGCTTTTGCACCTATTTTATGTTCCTGCCCACTTGAACAAGTTATCTACCTCTTGTTGCATGTGTTCCCAAGCCCTTGCCTATCCTTTCTTTTGTGCCTTCCAACATCATCTCCCAGAAGCCTTTCCCATCCCTTCAAACAGGTGTTAGTTACTGCTATGTCCATGCTTGGTAAACATTCCAATTGCATTATCAGGAATGTTTTCAACTATTGTTTAGGTATTCTTTAAGGTCTGTTCATCTGGCCACTAGATCATGAGTTTCTTAGGAATGAAGACTGTGCCATCTGTAGTCCCCAGAGCATGTGGGACAGTAATGGCCTCCTGATTAATCCAATAACTGACTTCAGAAAGTTCCACTGGTTTGAATACCTTCCTGTTTTTCACAGAGGAGTGATTCCCTAGCATCTTTCCCATGATTTCATGCAGGGACTTCTGGGTGATTTCTAGTTGACAACATCCCAACCAGATAGATAGCTGAAAAAAACCAAGGTTGATCTTCATTCATCTGTAAGCAATCTGGAATATTGCAGATCATTCCTATGCATTCATCAGGAGAGAGAAACAGACAGACAGACAGACACAGAAAGAGAGAGTTTCGGAACCAAATGTTTAACATCTTTTGAAGACTTCTGAGTTTAATAAAAGACCAAGTCAAAGAGATGTTTTAGTAGATTAAATCCTTTATTTGCTCTCTTTTTTGTGGTTTTTAGATGAGGAATGAACCCAAGGCCTCATGCATGCTAGGCAAGTACTCTCCTGCTGAGCTAGGTGTCCATGGAAAATCTACTTTTTCATGCACAAACTTGAAATTAAAGTTGAAGTCCAACATACCACACAGAGTTATTGTGCAGTTTTAATGAGACAATACATATATGATTATATAATGGGGATTTCTATGGAAATGTACAGTGCTGCTAATAGTTTTTGATCACTTTTTATTTTAGCCTTAGAAATTTAGTACAGTATCATATTAATATATAACCATTCAGACACATGATTAACTTTTGAACATCAATCCTATTTTTCTTTTTTAGATTTTTTTATTTTTCTAGTTTTACAAGCATACTGAGTACTTAAGCCTGCTTCCCTCTATCCCCCCTTCGTCCCATTTCCCTCCCTTTCCTTCATCAATCCATCCCACTCCCTCCCTCCTTCCATCCTGCCTGTCAGCTTCTGTGGATCCCAGGGTTCCCTCTGGTTTGTCTGTCTGTGGGGGTTCAGGCCTCTATGGCATACCAAGACGTCACTTCTTCTGTCAAGTCGTTGTAAACATATTCTTTATTAACTGTTTCTTCTACCTATCTTCCATTCTTTGCATTATTTTCGTTCATCTCAAAAATACAAATCCCACTTCTAACTAGATGGTAATTCAATTGGGTAGCAGAGAGAAACTGTTTTCTTCATTCATTTATCTTAATCAGCAATGAAATGAATATACACTTTCCCCCTCAATGGCACACCATGTACTTGGCACTGTATAGAATGAGTCCTGAAGGCAAAACTGACATCTCATTTCCTGTTGTTCTAATGCCCCTTGTCTGCTCTATCACCCTCTCACACTGAGTGGCTGTGTGCTTGCTCAGGTGAAGAGCTGTGGAGACAGAGGCTAGGAAAAAAGCCGGAGATAACAGGAAAGGTGGATATTTAGTGTCCCTTCTCACACAGAGTTCACCAATATCTATTTATGGCTAGCCTCTTTTAACTATACTGCTGAGAGCTAGATATTGGCTCCATTCAAAATTAAGTTCTGCTACACTATTAACTACTGCTACACTAGTCTAGGTTCTATTGACTAAAACTGTTAATTAAAATATGTTCAATTAAAATTGGGGATGTAGCTCAGTGGTAGAAGACATCTTGATTATTTATAAGACTTAGATTCCAAGCACTTATTATTCCAAAATAAATAAGTAAAATGGATATAGGTAAGTAACGCTAGCTTCCAAAGTGTTTTTCTTATCTATAAAATAAGGCAAATAAGACCTTCTACTTTGTGATTGGGAAAGTGAGTGAACAGAACACATAGGAAAGCAGATTAAGAGCAATAAAAAAATTTAAAATTAATAAAATAGTGAATGTATATGGAACATTAAAATGCTCCACTCCTGAATGCTGTGCTAGCAGAGAAAGGTGCTAATTTGGATTTGGAGAATCACTTGATCAGGGCATTAAAGAACCAAGCACTGTGCACAGAAGGAATTCCCACGCAGAGCAGCAGAAGTGTGAGCACGGGCCTGGGTGTGTCAAGAGCAAGGACCGGAGCAGAGGCGTGAGATGTAACTTGCTGGGCTGAGTATGCTCTAAGCAGCAAACAGGCTGGGTAGAAACGGAAAATGCATAGTTATCATTATACTTATTCCTGTGGTTTACCTTTTTAATGATTCATATTAACTGACACCTAACTTGCTTTTGGTGGCCTTTCCGCTAATACACTTCTTTTAGTCACCTGCATAAAACTCCAAGTTCAGCAGAAGGCTTTTTTGCATGACAAATACTCACCAGGTATTAGACCAAGAGCTGGACAGTCTGCCATCAGGATGGTGTTATTGGCTGCTATAAGCTGGTTCCTTCTCCCACAGGACTTTTTTTTAAAGTCAAGGGGTCGACATGCCAGATAACATTAATATCTGCCTTGATCATTGCCTGACTTTAAAAGACTCCTTGATCTCACCAACTTTCCATCTCTTGGTTTAGAAATGTCTGAATAAATATCAAAACTCTAGGGAATTTTGGAACATTTGGTTTGAAAGTTGCCATAGGGAAGCCGAAGCAAAGTGTGTGGTAGGACATTTGATTTCATTTCCCATTTTGAAACTTATATCAGTTTTCTAACAGACTTTCTTAAAAAAATATTGTTTGAAATATAGGAGTGGACTAAGCTGAGGAGAAAAAAGCAGTGGTCACATTTCATTGTTTGGAACACATTTTCACATATATTGTCTGTACTTACCAATATGTGGGCAAAGCAAATGGTCATGGCTAAGGAATGGCTCAGGGACAGGACTGGAGCTCAATTTCTAGTGCAGAATTCTTGAGACTGTAAGTTACGGAGGAAATCCCAGGACACTTGTTTAATGGAAGTGGAATTTGAAATCACTTTTAAGACACCATTTTTAAAATTTTTTTTATTCAATTGTGTGTGTGTGTGTGTGTGTGTGTGTGTGTATAAAACCATGGACAAATTTGGGAACCATCATGGACCGCCTTCACCTCCTCCTTGTTTACTCTGCCCCGGGATTCACAAGCTCTGCCCTACCAGGACCAGAAATGCAGGCTGCCCCCGCTTCTGCCCGGGGTTTATACATGGGGTCTAGGATCTGAACTCAGGACCTTCCACCTGAGCCACCTCTTCAGCCCCTAAGACACCATTTTTTAATATTTGTGTATTTGGACATAGGAACTATTTTATTTATTTTCTTACTAGCTATTTTAAACAGTGAAACCAGTGCTCACACAACCATTAGTGTAACATGAAGGTTAGCTGCAGGTTAAGTCTCCAGGAATGGATTCACACGCACATTAAGGTATACATTGCTCAATTGACCTTTAAGGGAGCTGCTTTCTCCACCCCAGCCAGAAGGTAGGAGTAACCGGGGACCTTTGAATTCTAGAACACAAGCTAGGAGATCTGAAAATTGACATTTTATCATTGTTTCTCTAAACACATGAAGCTGATGTCCATACAACAGAATTTGGCTAATGAAAAGGACAGCATTGTCAAGACCCTCATTTGGTAGCAGCCAGGCTCAAACTGAAGAAGTCTTGTACTTGTCACAACTCTTTTCAAATATATCCAATCCAAGAACACGCTTTGTATGCATAACCGTAGCATAAGGGATTTTGAGAGAGATATAGCTGAGATAATTTTATTATCAATCTACTATTCTGAAGACAGATAAATTCTGAAACATTGGTCATCTCGCTAGTTAGATTGTTTTTATGTTTCTTGTCTGTTGCACTTTGCACATTGCAGATAAATTTATGATCAAACAGGCTAGGAGAGCAAAGAGTCTTATTCTGCTTTATGTTTGTCCAGTTATAGTTCTTAGTCCAGCTTGGCAGGAGTTTATACCAACACCAGGAACCAAGGCAACTGACCACACCATATCCACAGGATTGCTGAGGAAGCAGCAAGTATCACTTGAAAGATAGCAAGTTAACACAAAGTATGCTGCAGAATGTCAACTTATTGAACCAACTTCTCCCCATGATATTCGCCTGTCCAGGGAATGCTCCCCTCACCATGGACTGGGTGTTCCTGCATCAACAAGACAATCTCCTGTTGACTTACTTTAGTGTTTGCCCTAACTACTAATTCCTCACAAATATACCCATAGCTTAGTCTTCAATTGTTAGGTTAAGACATATATATATATATATACATACATATATATATATATATAACTCATATTTTCTTTATGCAGGCAGACATTGCAGGTGATCTGTATCCAGACACCATGTGTGATTGGCCAAGTTGTGTTCTCCTAGGATTAAGAAAGGAATAAGGGGCTGAAAAGATGAGTCAGAGGTTAAGCCTTTGCCTGAAGAATAGATGGTGCTGAGCTTGGATCCTGGATCCTATGTAGAAACACCAGGTGGAAATGGTACTTTTGACCCTGGAAGGTGGAACCCAGGAAATCCCATAGTGAAGCAATAAGGAGGTAGAGCAATCAAGGATGATTCCTTAGGTCACCCATGGGCCTCCATAGGCATACACAGTGCTCTCTTCTAATCACACACACACATACCTACCTACACATGTACATATTAGCACCTATACACAAAAAGACAAGAAAGAAAGAAAGAAAGAAAGAAAGAAAGAAAGAAAGAAAGAAAGAAAGAAAGAAAGAAAGAAAGAAAGAGAAAGAAAGAAAGAAAAAGAAAGAAGGGAGAAAGGGAGGGAGGGAGGGAAAAGAAAGGAAGAAGAGGAAGGAGGAAGGAGGGAAGAGGGAGGAGGGAGGAGGAGGGAAGGAGCTCCTTGCTTTGCAGGATTCCCAGAGACTGAGAGACTGTGATCAGAACAGCTTCTCAACGCATAGTCTATGCTGGGCTTCTGATGAGCTGAGGCATAAAAGCTAAATGAGGAATAACTTTGACATGGAGAGAAAGTCATGCATATGAACAGATTAAAAAGATATGTACAAATGAGTAAATGATAGAGGATCCACTACATAGAATGCGTCCACTGGATAGAGATCACATAGAGGCCGAGACTGACTTGAGCTGATGTCTGAATCATTCCCAGAGAAATAAGACAAATGTTTTAATTAAAATTGAGCAGAAAATACAAGAAAATGAAAATATATATTATAATTTAAGAAAGTCAGACTCAATTATGCTATACTGAGAAATCTTTGAACTGACTTTGCATTATGCAAAATTGAATACATTCTGCCAATTTGTTCATGTATATGTAGAATATACACACACTACCAGGTTTCTTTTTATTTTCATTAATTCCCCTTTATTCACCCTTAGGAATTTTCTCTTCAGCTAAATTCGGAATATTGTTTGGGGTTCTGGCTTTCTTACCTCAACAAAATAAATTGAGAAACCAAAATAAATCCAAAAGAAGCACTGGAAAGTGGGATGGCTCTAGGTCTAAAAGTATGGGGGTAGTAGGTTATATAACATTCCACTCTCAGCCTTGGAAGGGGAGCTGGTAGAAATGATATGCCAAGGACCCATTGCTTTGGAATGGGGGAACCTAGACAAACAATAGAAAGTTATAAAAAGGGAATCTTGGCCTCAGTATAACCACTAGAGCCAGCAGCAAATGCAGCAAACTATTTAGGCAAAGGTCCAATGCAGTATTCACCATTAGATCATATTCACCATTAAGTCACATATATCTATAACATAAACTGATTTGATACCCACCCCTTGAACTTGAAGCAACAGAAGGATTTAGGTTACAGGTTTTCTTTGTGTGTCTTTGGCTCATCCAACATGCCTGGCACACAGGAGGCACACAAATAGAACCTTGATGAAAGAGCCGAGCAAAGCCAAGCACCACCAGTGAATGCATCAGCAGAAAGGGCTGGTCCACACGGGCCACTCCAAGGCTCAATGAGTGAGTGGGCAGGGCTAAGGGGATCTGCTCTCTAAGCCCTGGCTTTGCAGAGAGCGAGTCCAACACGTACACAGGACAAAGGGTGATGTCCACAAGGGAGTAGCTGGTCTGGAATGAGCTCAGATTCCAGGAGGGCAGACAGAGAGTGACTAGATCACTGGGCAGCTCTGACACAGCTGCTGAGGGGACAAGTCCTCTGCCATGAACAGTGGCAGATTGTGTTTTCTACAGATCATCAAGCATTCTGCACATGTAACCTCCTACGTCTTCCATGCGGAGACCAGGGCGGGTGGCAGCTCCAGAAATGACACCAGCCTGTTTTCACAGGTGGCTGCAAAATGACTCCTGGCTGGTAAGCAGTCACCTGAACATCCAGCAAAGGACTATCTTTGGTCCCAGTGATATCAAGGAACCTTATCAGTTCCTCTTTCTTAATCAATACTTGTGACTCACTGATTAATATCGAAGTCTATGTCTCTAATTGTAAGTTAGTAACCTCAGGTGAATGAGTGAAACTCAGTGGCCTGTGGATGGAACAATTGTGAGTGTGTTTCTGATTCCTCATAAGATGTTAAAAAGGATCTGTTCCCAACCCTAACCAATCACCCATCTTACTAGGTTCAGGATTATCGATCTTCTTTGACCTCAACTAAAGTGCACAGAGCACAGCCTGCTGGCCAGGACTTACCTGCCCTTGCATATGATACCCTGGAGTGAAGTATCTACCTCTGTCCCTCTGGCTGGCACATGTGCCATTGTTTAGGGCTTTAGACTTGACTCTCCGGCACCATCAGGGACAGTTCCCGCCTCCTACATCTACCTGCCTGTCACCGTCCTACAGCCAAATGTCCTTTCTCACAGGAGCCCAGAGTAAATGACCCTGGGCTGCAATCTGGACTCCAAAGAGAGGGGGTTTCTCCTTTGGTTCACAGGAAGAACATTCATACCTTTGACTTCCTGTTTTTCATGAGTCTAGTAAAAGAAACAGAAATTGTTTTTTAAAGAAGAATTCTTAGTTGGCACCTCAGAAAGTATTGCATCCCATGGAAACTGTGCACTGAGTAAGGGCCTGTCATGTCTAGCCTGTCTTCATGTCAGTGTGTCCAGGACCACCCACGAAACATGGCCAATGATGGAGTAGGCCTGCTTCTTAGGACACAAACCGAGACAGTTTTGGGGAGAGGAAGTGAAGATGGGTGTGTATCTGGTGAGTCAGAGCGGTGGCAAGTGAAGCATGAGGCGCGGAGGAGTCGCAGTTTCTACCCCGGAAACCTACTTTCTCTAAGCATTGGCTTGGCCACCTCAAGGCGGGATTTACCACAAACTTCTGGAGGACTTTGCCTGCCCTGCACAGTGGATGGTGGACAAAAATGTGGGTGACAACTTTGATTCACACTGCTTGTGTCTCCTCTGCATCACCGTTGATGAACACGGGTGGTAGGAGCCCAGAGCTGTCTGTACCCTTTGTGGGGAATGCAGGGTAAGCTGAATGAGGAACTATGGTTAGAAGAGACAACCCTGCCCAAGCAGCAAGAAAGCTACAGAGACTGACATCCCCCACACCCACCGACCCGGAGCAGTGGAACCCACTGTACTGCGACCCCTGCGCGCTCCCAGTGTTCCTCCTCCCTGAATTCTAGCTGTGCTTTGGCATGTAAATCAGCACCACGCAGGAGGTGTTCAATGAGAGACAGATTCTTTTTGTGGTAACTAGGGGTTGGTTTAGAGGGTAAAATCACTTGCTACAACTCTGATGTCCTAATTTCTGATTGCTAGAACCCACATAAAAACCAAAAACAGTAGTCTAAACATCCATAATGCCCCCCCCCAACACACCTACAAGAAACGTGAGGCGGAGACAGGAAAATTCAGTAGCTTGAGGGCACTGGCAAAGAAATGCTGTCTCAAGTAAGGTGCAAGAGGTAAGGACTCACTCAGGTTGTCTTCTACCTCCACCTATGCACATGGTATGTGTGTACCCGCACTCACATGCGTGAAACACACATAGAACTAGAGAGATGGCTGAAGGGTTAAGTCTCTGACCTGCAGAAGGACCAGAGTTTGGATCCCAGAACCCATGTAAAAACCCACATAAAAATGCTGGGTAGAAATGATGATGGTCTGACTTTCAACCCTGGATTAGAAAAACCCCACAGCAAAGCAAAAAAGAGGTAGAACAATCCAGAATGATGCCCCAAATCACTTTTGAGCCTCCACAGAGACACACACACACACACATGCACGCCCGCACGCATGCACGCATGCACATGCACACACACACACACACACTCAAGCACTTATGTACATGTACACATGCAAAAGAAGTACACATATAAACACACAAATACGAATCACATATACACACAAGGAAGATTATATGGTGTGGTTGTTAGGAATATGGCTGGAGCTATGATATTTCAGCTCTTCCAGATATTGACTGGACAGTCTCATGCTAAATCTTTCAACAACCTAAACCCATTTTCCTCCCTCAAAGGGTGGTTACAATTAATTTATGTAACACATATCGGACAAAAACCAGGCCATGGTAAGTGCTCAACAGAGGCAGGTAATGTTTTTATGTCATGACTTGTAGGTTGATTAACTGATTCACAGTGGGCTCATACAACATTATCTCACCATTTTGTTACAGTTGATTTTTATTTGTCTGTTTTCCTCTACCTACTCAGCTATGCATCTCATGGGTGCAGGAATGAAATCTTTCACTTTCCCTGATTCCCAGGACACACCATTGGGAGTCAGCATTTAGGAAGTAAAGAAATGGACATGTTAGCACCTGGAGCATTACGTGCACAGCAGTGCACAATATCAACAAGAGCATATGTCAACCTGTCTTATTCCCAGCCACGGGCCTTCTTTCTTCCTGTCTGCATGCAGAGTCCTCAACTCTTTGACTCAGGTACGATATTTGTTGATATAGGAGGATCGACCCAAGATATTAGAAATAAGAGTCAGGGAATGGATATCCGAACTGCAGTTTGTCACTGACCCCAGAAGTTTAACTGAATACTGAGCACCCCTGGTTTGAGGAAGTGGGTCCTGGCTCAGTTTGGATGCAGCAAAGGTCAGAGCTTCTGCTACAGAGGTCAAGTTCCCTTTCCAACTTCTGTAAGACCTTCTTAAAGGTGAAGGGTGCCGCTGCCAAATCTCCAGGAACATCACCTGCCTGGAGAGACAGGCGGGCATTGGACAGATCTTCCAACCAGGGGCAATTCGTCACTTCCTTTCTTACACCTTGGTGGTTTTGTCAAGAACAAGAGCCACTCTGAGACCTATATTCTTTGTCAGTCATTTAGGAAGTGGGGAGAAGAGAAATGACCTAACAGTTACTGTGTTCCCTGCTTAGGTGACAGTGTCTGAAAAAGACCCTTGAAAAATGATACTGTGAATCCAAAGTGTATGATTTGGCACCTCTTGAATTTAGTCAATTCTAACCTCCATATTCTCTAAGGGAGAAATTCTTTCATCTTTTTTCCTTACGAAAGCACAGAGGGTTAAAATATAAAAACTTGCTAGTTAATGGCAGTACTCTAGGCTACATATCCATTGAACAGGAGAGATTTACACTTGTCAGCTAGGAGCGCCTTCATGTGATGTCATGGATTGTCAAAGCAACTAAGGCCTTGTGCTCCTTTCAAAAGAACCATCCCAGCTGTAGTGAGCAGAAGTTCTCAGAAAACACTCTGTGATGACTTCCAACCTCTTACTAAGATTTTCATTGATTTTTTTTTAAATGTCCTGGCCCTCAGAACTGCATTAGAGAGAACTACTGGCTTTATACAACAGGTGTCAGAAGACCAACAATATGTTTCTGTGTGAGGCAGTCTTTGGGCCCACCCAGCTCTGAGAGATATCCAGAGATAACATCTGGACAACAGGCACCTCACATCTGGGAGTGTGCCCAGGCAGCCACGCGGGCCCTGGGACAAAAAGCCTATACAAAAGCTTTCAACCAAACTTGTACTCAGGATACAAATGGCTCTTTGCTCTGTGTTCCCAAAGGCCCAGCCAAGAGCAAAGGGGTCAGGCCATGAAGCAGCTCTGTGCCAATGCCATGAGACCGACCCTGTTCTGAGCCGCCTTTCTTATGACTGCTTATGATCCCAAGCGCCATCTACTCAACACCTTAGTGGAGTCAAAAGGCCAAGGCGCTATCTCTTCTCTGTGTACAAGAGGATGTCATAAAATGTCCTGTCTAGACAAATCCATAGCACCGGGCTGGGGCAATCAGGGGAAGTGGTCATTGATAAGGAGTTGTGTAAATGGTCACTTCTTCAAGGACCAGCAACCAAGTTAATAGATTACCCTGACCCTTGTCATAGTTACACTGCATTGTTGCCAATAAATTCAGGACCAAAGGGCTTAAAGGAACAAGTGGTTTTATTTTCTCTTATGATTATCTGGTTACAGTTCTTGCTCCAGCTTGGCAGGAAAGTCCATACTAATACCAGGGGCTAAGGGAACTGGTCACACAATATCCACAGGAATGCTCACAGGGACAATCTTTATGCCAAAGGATGTTAACTTCCCAGCCAACTCCTACTTCATTTACCTGCCCAGGGACCAGCCCTGCCCATCTTAGTCTGGGCCTTCTCCATGGCTAGACAATCTCTTTCAGGCTTGCTCTGGGCCTAACTCAACCTCTAATTCTTTACAAATGTACCCAGAGATTCTCGACTGTCAAGTCGACAGATGTGTCTAATTATGACAGCCCTCTTCTTCCAATCAGCGTTTACAACTCCAACAAAGAGAGGGGAGAAGGAAAGTTTTGGGGGGTTTTCACTAGCTATCCCACAACCCCCAAATATCCAGAGGGAAACATTAAAATGGTCATATGGGGCTGGAGAGGTGGCTCAGGGGTTAAGCCTCCGCCTTGCAGGCGGAAGGTCCTGAGTTCGGATCCCAGATCCCACGTATAGACGCCAGGCGGAAGCGGGGGCGGCCTGCGCTTCTGGTCCTGGTAGGGCGGAGCCTGTGAATCCCGGGGCAGAAGGAGGTGGAGGCGTCCATGGTGGTTCGCGAGTTCGTCCGTGGTTCTACACAGACACAGACACAGACAGACACACACACACACACACACACACACAGACACACATGCGCACGCACATGTGCACAGTTGAATAAATAATAATAATAATAAAATTTAAAAAAAATAAAAAAAATGGTCATATGGAATCTGGGGTTCAAAAATCCAAATTTTTTTCATTGAGGTGTGCATGGGGAATTTGTACTAGCTATGAAATAAGGCCCCTTCTGTTACTTCCACTTGATATCACAATTGTGGCTCAGGTGTCTCTTTTTGAAAACCTTCTCTGTGATCTGTGCTATAATGGTTATCTAGTTGTCTGACCGCCATTGAGGACTTCAGGACATGAGGGGAAGGACTACACATGGCTTCTCTTAAGTGAAGATGCTAAAATAAAGCCTGAAAGCAATACACACTTTCTGGCTGAATTAATGAAAGAGAGAATGAATGAATAAATGAAGATAATGACCACAATATAAGCAAATGTAGGCCTGAAATATTCGCATGTCCTATCCTGTTCGGTTCTTAGTTTTTAAATGTCATATACAATCAGCATAGGCAAAGGGAGTGTGGAGTACAGCAGGGTTGGAGCTTGCAGGTGCATTAAGGCGAGCCAGGGAGGACGAGAGAGGGAAGCGTGAAGCCAGTGCGCCAGGCAAGTCTTTACCTTCTGGGGGGCTCGGAAACAGCCAATTTCAGTGTAAGAGGAGAACTTGTCTGTGGCTTTTAACTTCTCCAGGTACTTTCATGTATCTGACTGTTTCCATCTGTACCATGACCCTTTGAAGGAGAGCAAGCTGCCAATTACCTCACTTGATACCTAAGATGATGTAGGCAGAAGAATCTAACTCTGCACCTAGCGAGTGTGTGGCACGAGCAGCGCTGGAAGTGCCTGGGCTGGCCCTGGTTTCACCAGCCCACAGTGGGAATGAGGCCTGAGCCCTGAGGTCAATACTTGCACAGATGCTTCTAGAAGAGAACAGAAAGGAGACAGAAAAGAAAGGAGCTCTGGAGGAATACTTTGGAAGAGAAGCTTTCCTGGAGGCCATAACCCACACAGCAGCTCAGAAGCATTGTCTTGAGATTGACACTTGGCTGCAGCAAATCAGCAAATTCCCCCTCTATTCCTCCGTCACTGTGTTTAAGTTCAAGCTCTCTGCCAATCTGCTCAAATTTCACCTGTTTTAGCCTCAGTACACGTCCATAGCTGATATATTTTCTTTGTTTTAGCCATGTGTGACCACCACTGTGCATATCCATCTGTCCATGTCTTCCAGGATCTTGGAAAACAGCTGGAGGTCCCTCCCATGGCTCGTGATCTCTCATACCCCTCCAGCTTCCCTTCCCTTCCCCAGCTACCTTCTTCAGTCCCCTCTGCCTCTTATCCTCTAACCGGGGTCCTTTCTGTCGTCCTATTTTACCCTCTCTGAAAATACCTCAATCCCATTATTTTGCCTCTTCTACTTTGCGGAAAATAATGCACACCAAAGGTAGGAACTGTTACAAAGCCATTGCCTCCCATCCTGGCAGAGCCTGGGTTGTTAAGTGACCTCTTCCACGTGTCCTTCACAGCCTCCGTACCAGGTACTGCCTCCATTGCTGGCTCAATCCTGACAAGAAGCAACTTCAGGAAAGAAGGGTGTCTTGCGACTCTCAGTTTGGGGGGTACAGTTTGTCATGGTGAGGTCCGTGTGTCATGAGAGCAGCTCTAGCTGTGGTTAAGAGCACAAGATAACTAATCACAGCATGTCCGTCACACGGAGAGACCAATGCTGGCCTTCTTTTCCCCTCTTTTTATGTGATGGGTGCCACCCATTTTCAAGTTGGCTCTTCTCTGCTCAGTGAAGCCTCTCTGGAAACGCTCTCAGAGACACACTCTGGTGTGTGATTCCAAATCAAGATGACAGTGAAGGTTAATCAGTATCCCTTCCCTCTCAGTTCCCTGGAGCTCTGAGTTGACCTTCCACCTCTGTCACTGAGGCTATTTGTGAGCTTCTTCATACCTTTACCAACACTGCATCAGCTCAAAGCGCCCTGCTTCTCTGGAGGACTTACCCTTGGCCTCTGACAGTACTGTCCACAGTGGTCCACGCCTCTCATCCTTGTTCGTGTTCTCTGTCGGATTCAAGAGACTACTTTCTGACTTTCCACTCATATCACAATTGCTTCTTTACCTTTATTAGCTACCTCCTTCCCCATCTGCCAGCATTAACATTCTTCAGTGCTCTATCTCTCCTCTATTCAGATAATTTCTTAAAGGCCTGTGAATTCTAATATCTTTCATAATCACCAAATTGACACTTTCATAATGCTCTGCCTTCTGAGCTCTAGATTCTTCTAACTCCTTGTATCCGTATCCATCTAAATATTCCACATGCCTGTCAAAAACCACATACTCCGACAACGTTTCAATTCATCCCCTAAAACTCGTTCTTCTGCAATGTTGCCCTACTGACTACATATTGCAGAAATCTGAGAGTCACACTTGTCCCTTTTTTCTTCAGCCCTCATATCCAATCTAGTGACAAGGTTCTGTTGGGTCCACCTCCCAATTTTACATTTAGTCATGATTTTTTTTTGTTTCTCTCATCCCCACTGTAATTCAGGATACTGCCAACTCTCATTAAGGCCACAGAAAAACCCTCCTTAATCATTCCTCTATCACCTCCCTTTCCTGCCTACTTTCCACTCAGAGGCCAGAATGTGCTTTTATAGTAAATGAATAAGCAAGTCAAAGATCTCCCTAGCACCTTTCTGGGCTCAGCCTCTGTCTTATCCTCATGTTCAGAAGAACAGGTTTTACTCTTTCTGTTCAAGACCAAACTTTTACCTCTACTTTGGCGCTTTCCTTCTTTTCCAGCTCCTCGAGGTTAATTATTTACTAAGCTTTCCCTTTCATTTCTATATGTTAAACTTGTTCTTCATCACTTGGATTCTTTGTATTCTCAAACTACATCTTGCTTAAGTCACCAGCTAAGCCATGTTCCCACATCCAATGTCCTTCCCTTTCTAAGAACCCCATGGGCGTTGCCATCATAGCCTCCCCTCACTGTTCAGCTCCTCTCCCCTCTTCAGAAGTGAGACTGCTGGTGTTACACCATCCTCCCTTTCCACTGGGAATGTTTTTCTAGTCCCCTTTGTATCTCCCCTGTTTTCTTCACTCCTTACTTATTTCCTCCTAGGCTCTGCCTCTTGCTTTGTAGCATCTCATGTGGACTTTTTTTTTACCATGAGCATACCAACTGTCACTGATATTCATATAACTCCCAAATCCATATTTTTAGATGAGAAGTCCTTGCTACATCCCAGCTATTGTATCTAATTTCCTAAGTCAACTTTGTTGAGTATTCTTTAAGTATTTATGCCTCTATTTTGTCCCATGGTGCTGTTCATAATATACATATTCATATAGCAATTAGAAAATACAAGTCAGAAAATCTTAAAACCAGAGGTAGTCCATACAACTTTATATCTCTAAGCCTCATATCAGTTACATCAAAAGAGAAAGATGATCATTGCCAGATTCACCAGATCCACTAGATAAAAGCAAGCCAAATCTCCCAGAGAAGCATATCCTTTCTGCTCCCAAAGTAACTTCTCACATGGAAACATGCCTGCTTCACTCCTATCCTGTACTCTACAACAGGTTCCACATAAATATAGTTTATAATTTTCTATAAAGTTAAAACATTACCTCAAAGCATAATCTAGTAGCATCCGTGTTTCAGAGTCCAAACAACACAACTTCAGTGTGAAATTACATGGTTGTCTGACTTGATATAAGTTGAAGACTTGAATAACTAAAGAAATATATATGCTGTAAAGTATTCCAATAATTTATCTTCTGATAGATTTTAACTGCCAAATTATTCATGGGTTGATATAAAAGGGTTCTCAGTTTCAGTGCTAACCTAAGTTAGATGTCAGTGGTATAGTATAATTATGCATAGGTCTTGAAAATAGCCAAGGTATTGTCCCCTAAGAAAATGTAGAAACCCAGATAACAAAGGCAGTCTTAATAGGGTGTGTTCTGGCATTTCAATTCAACCAGTTCTAAACACCATCATTGTCCTGCCTTTACCTTCATACATTCCTGTGGTCTCAGTATACAAACTGAAAGAAGGTATCTTAACACAAATATTTGACAGGAGAATTTGCATCTAAAGCATGTAAATAGCACCTACAAATCTAAGGTAAGAAGAAAACTAACTAAAATAAAATGGGCAAAAACTTGAATGGACATTTCCCAAAAACATGAACCATGTGCACGTATTTTGTAGTCCTTCTCTAAAGCAGTTTGTGGCATACTCTAGATACAGGAGCATCTTAAGGTAAGCAACAAAGAATTTGAATTTCATCTCCAAATCTTCAGCTTTTAACTTTAGAAAAGACCACTCTGAAAATTAGCAAATATTGCATAAAACAAAAAAATGTTTCGATGTTCAGATACTTGGAAAACCTAAACCAATCCTTCAGGAATCTTTGCCGTTGGGTTCCTCACAAGGACAATAAATGGGATAAAGTTCTAAGGTGAAGGGTAGGGTAGAAGTGCACTTGACTGAGGAACTCACCATTGAAGGAAGACTACAGAGAGTTACTATCCAGCAAGCACGGCAAATAATCCTTTTCCCACCACCTCCCATACCTTTCCACTTAAGAAATAGTCACCTGTTTCCAAGGTTCATTCCCAAATCCTCTGTTTCTCCTATGTGTGTGTTTGATTCTTCTAGGCATGACTTCCAGTTACACACACAGTCTGCTTTCTACATTCTCTTGCCGCTCTCGTCCCCTTACCATAATAGTTAAAAATCCCTTCATATCAAAATCAAATTGCTTAGCATAATTTATAAGGCCCTTTCCAACCTGACTCTCACTACACTCCAGATTTGAAATGTTATTTTTGTTTCTTAAAGAAATGCTTCAGTAATCTCAGCCTGTGCGGGAGATGATTCCTCAATCATAACACACCCTTTCCAGCCTCATCATCTGTCTGCAGTCCCACTCCTGTGATTTAGCTGTGAAAATGCCCCAGGCAGTTCAGTTTCCACGGGATCTCACCAGGAATGAACTCTACCTACCTCCCCCCCACACCTCTATCTGTAGCACCTGCCAGTCTTTATCCTGATTGCAGGTGTGCTAGTGCATGTCTCTGCCAGAGCAGGTGCACCTGCAGTCAGGATTGTGCTGTTCACCATGCTCATCTTGGCATCCCACACAGCAGGGGAGCTGCTCGTCAGAAGCCCTGTTCATTCCTGCCTGGTGTTCAGATCCAGCCTGAAATCAACCCTCCAAGACATGCTCCTTGACCTCACCTTACCTGGTTGAGCTCTTGGCCCATACATCTCTTGACTCCTGCCACTTTTTCTCATTCATTTTTGTCATCCCTTACCATGGTTTAGTTACTTAGCAGATGTTAATTTCACTGGAAGTCTCTCCATAAAGTAACAGTACATCCATTGTACTCCTGTTATTGGAACAACACCTGGCACAAATCTATCACTTCATAGATATTTGATAAATGAAGAAATGGTTCAGAGAGAACCTGTGACTCTACAATAGTGCCTTCCAGGGACATTAACAAAGGTTTGTTCATTCAGCAGGACATGAATATGCTGAGGATATGTATGTGTCGAGTACATGTGATCTGCACAAGATGAAGAAATCTAGTCATGAGACCCCAACCTATACGATTTAAGTTGACTATCACATGAACCCCTGCAAACATGCACAGTTTTGTGTATTAATTAAATTTATTTTTAACTTTTTAAATAACCCTAAGGTCTGGGGAGATGACTCAGTGAGTAAAGTGTTTTCCATGCGAGCACCACAGTTTGGATCCTAAGACCCCCATGCAAAAAATTCCAGGCAGGCATCATGGCCCACTCTGTAATTCCAGCCCTGGAAGGCAGATCCTTGGAATCTCCACAGGAAACTGGCTAACAAGTTAACACTGTCAGCGAACTCTGAATAAATAGATAACAGAAGATGAAAGAACAATTAAGGACAAGTCCCAATATCAGCCTTGGTTCTCTACACGCATGTGTGCATATGTATGTGTACTAACATGCACAGATGCATTCACACATTCAAAACACACATACACACGTGCAAATATTCTCTTTCTCTCTCTCTCCAGCAGAAAAAAAATCACATTAAGACGCCCCCATGTAGAGAGAAGAAGAGATGTGACAACATAAGGAGATCCCCTTTTCCCACCCCTCACCACATGCCATTGCTGCATGCAAACCACTGAAAAAAGAATATGACTCATTGAGTTTGTGGATGAAAAGGATGTTCATCTCAGAAAATAGTTCTGACTCCCCAGGATTATTTAATTACCATCACTATTAATTCATAGTAATAGTTCTCTTTTAAAGTAATATAGTGTTAAAGACACTCTTTTATAAATATATGAAATTGAATTTAGATATGATTTACTAAGTTCTGCTGTCTCCCCAGAGCGCTTCATCAATGGAAAGAGATACGAAAGATATACGAAACTGAGGATTTTGCAGAAATGTGGCCCACTTGCAAACCAATCCATGGAAAGGGAATAAGCTGAAGTTCCTCATTCTTGCCTAATAGCACTCTAAGCTCCTTCTCTTCAGCTCCTTTGATCTGAGAATCTTTATCTTAAAGCACTTTATATGCAGTCATTAATTTTCACAGCACTCCTGCTGAGAAGATTCTATTACTTCCATTAAAGCATAGAGTAAACTGAGAAGCCAAATTAAGTGATTTGCCCACTCAAGAAATTAGTAGCCTTACCGGCTTCAAATATAGTTCAGATTTCTAAGGCATCTTAGCCAACTGCACACTGATATCTCCTTGTTCTGAGTATTAGGTAGGGGTCCAGTTTCCAAGTGAGTACAATCAGAGTTCAAATCCTGGCTCTACAATTTGCCAAGCAAGTTATTCTCCTTTATTAAGTGCTTACAAATTGATGATAATAAAAACATTTGTTTCATGAAGTTGTTATGAGAATTAAATTTGATCGTGTACATGAAGTAATTTCACAGAATCTAAAACAAGTAAAAGATAATGCTATTCTTTTTATATACACCTGGGAGGATAAGTGTATTACCTAACTGCCTCCATATTTTCCTCTTTGCATTGGAAAATGGGAAAGTCACACCTGCAATTGCGTATTTATCTCTGTTATATGAAACACACATTTGCAGGTAAAATCTGCTATGGGAATCTTAGGACAGCTGCATGAATTCCTGGAGAACTGCCATGTTAATAAGTATCTAATGACTCATTGTATGTACTTATATGCATCCACTTATTCATCCATACATACATCCACTCATCCATCCAAATGTTAACGTACCAATCTACCCAGCCATACACAACTCTACCCACCCATCCTTCTATCCTCCCATCAATCCATTAACTCATCTATGTGACCATCCACCCACTCGGGCACCCATTCTTCCATCTACCCACTTACCCATTAAGTCATCTCATTATCCAACTAATTATCAATCAGTCATCCGTCCCCTCGTACATCTGTCTATCCACCAATACATCCACCCTCCATTCACCTATCTGCCCATCTACCACTCACTCATCCATTCATCCAATTATCCATTCAGGTATCCGTCCATCCACCCACCCACCCGCTCTGTCCATTTGTGTTTACCATACATACCTGCCATGTGGGATGAGTGGAGCATGGTCCCTGTCCTCACAGCTATAAATCCAGACACTTTAAAAGAAAAGTGAAACAAAACGGAACGCAAAAAGAGTCCTTATAAGAGGCACTGAAGGTGAGTGAAGAACATGGACAGAGTACTGAATTTAGAAGCATGAGATTTCTTTTCAGTCCTTGGTTTAATGTTGTTCTAACAAAGCCCTCATCACCAAATTAAGGTCACAAAGAGAGTGAAGAGGTAAAGTGGAAGTCTGGAAGGGACGTTTCATTTCTAATATTTCAGTCTTTCTATTGCTGAGCAAGTCAAAAGGAAATGATACAAACAAATTGATAGTGACCAAAAGAGCTAGAATATTAATGGAATCAAAGTGATGAGTTGACTGAAACACATAGCAGAAAGAGATCATGCATTGAGAATTAAATCCAAAGCCTTATGGAGGCTTTACTTGTAGGCACAGGAAACACATAATGTGACAGGGTAAGATGTGAGCCAGGCATATTTAAAGGAAAGAGCCAGGGGAACAATGAAAACAGGGGGGCCTGGTAAATGGTTTTATCAACATTTATATAAATAACCAGGGTCTGAATTAAAATAGCAGTCAAAAGAGAAAAAAATTGAGAAGTTTTAGAAGTATGATCTGCAGGGACAATTGTTCATTAGGAATCAGGGCAAAGAGCTGGAGATTGATGCCAAAACTTTGGTGCAGCTGATGGAAAAATACATTCAGCACCTGACCACTTCCCTTTGCTAGCTCCGTAGACACTCTAATGAGCAGGTCAAAGCAGGTCAAAGTTCATGTGACTTACTGTCCAAATAAATTTCAAAAATACGGTCTATTTATATAGTACTCTGTAGTTCAACTAACATTTACTAAATACCTACTATGTACAAAACAGACTTAGCTATCCTGTCCCCCAAAGGAGACAATGCAGAGAAATGGGATTTCATCATGACTAATGTTCTGCCTTCTACCTAGAGCCAAAGCAATCAGTAGCTCTCTTCACCGAACAAATGACAAGGTAAAGAATTCATGTTCCCAGAGTTTCCTCCTCCTAATGCCTCCTGCATTGCTCTAAGCAAGGTCAGGGCATGGCAGAAGTCGATCTGTTCTGCAGTTAAAGTCTCCTTGCAAAGGAGCCTGTGCGAGAGATTGAGCTGGGAGGCTGCGTCTCTACTGTGTTCCTGGTGAGACCTGGGGCAATGAGTTCTTTGGACGGCTGTTCTCTCCGTCATGCATGTACAAGGCTGGATGCTGTCTTCAGTAAACCAAGCAGGCAGCAGTTTAGGTGAATAATGAGCCTGCATAGGGGTATTATGTGACGCTCTAGCTCTGTATAGCAGTTTCCAGCTAGCTTCCTCTATGAGGGTGCTCAGCTGATCAGATAGAGAGTGCAGCATCTCTGCTTGGAATGTCTTCTGAATTTCAACTCCTCAATTTCGACTTGTGGGATGAAAATTTCTTCCTAATGAGCCAGCCCTTCCGAGGCCCAGTGGGGCATTCTGTCCACCTTGCTCATAATGGTTTGTTGTGTTTGGTGGTACTAGAATTGAACCCAGAGTATGCTAGTTAGATATCAGTGGCAACTTGACGATTGAAGGCTGTGAAGAATTAGTAATTAAGGCAAGTCCTAAGCAAGCCCGCGGGCAATATCTAATGGATTTGGGAAGATCCAGGAAGTGGGCAGGACCACTTCCTGGGCAGGTAGATAAAATGGAGGAAGCTGGATCAGTACTTTGGTACTTCAGCATACTTTGGCTGTGAGTCTGGCAAGTAAGGTTTGCCCCTTGCTCAGCAATATCTGTGGATGTGATGTGGCTAATTCCTTCATTCCACATGTTGGGGTAGATTGTCCTGGCCAGTTGGACTATGAACTATAACTAAGAACTGTAAGCAAGAATAAAACCCCCATGTTCTCCTAAGCTGTTTGGTCGTGAATTTATCAGCAAAATGCAACACAGAACGCCGCACATGGTAGGCAAGTAGTCTACCTCTGAGCCACTCCCCCCATAGTTTTTAGGCTCCATTCTTGCTTGTTAATGTGTCTTTTTCCCCCAGAGAAACTGCAATAATTCCCCAGGCAGAAACTCTGTCTTAGTAATCTTTGTCCTGAAGCACCTGGTTTTGTTCCTGAAATATAATCCTATGAGCACCTTAATAACAATAACTACCCTATGTGCCTTACCTGCTATACTTTTTATTGAGCCCTTATATATATTTGATGTGTGTGTGAGTGTGTGTGCGAGTGCATTATACTCTTATCTCTATTTTATAGGTGAGAGAACTGAGGACCAGAGAAGCTGAGTAACTTGTCCCAGGTGGAATAATCATCTTCTTTCCATTTTAGGAGGCAGTTCCCAACTGAGGGAACTTGTGATATCTTTGGAAAACAGAGAAGGGGCACATGAAAACCTTAGTCCTGCTGAAACAGGGACATTGTAGACCAGGACTCAGTTTCTGAGAATTCTCACTTCTTCTGTCCTACTGAGGATTCCATTTCAGACTGTGTGGCTCATTATTAGGCCCAGTCCATGACCAAGGGTCATTTAATAAACTAGTTTAAAATGTAACCAGCTCTTCTCCCTCCCACACTAACTCTAGGGACACAAACTCCTTAGTCACAGCCTTTCTCCCATTGGCTTCCAGTGACCTTTCCCTACCCTCCTTTGTCAGTTTTGGCTCTCTCCAGCTCCTATCCCAAACTCAGTGGGCAGTATGTATAGATAAGCACTCCCTACCAGGAGAGGAGAGGCACTCAGATTTGGTGTGTGGCAACACTGTTAGTTCTATCCACTGCCCGCCTCCAAAAACAATCCCCTTAAGGGCCACAAAGCGAAGAATCTCATGAGAAAAAACGGATGACGTTCTTACTCATTTGAAGAGAGGGAACCACCAGGATTGTATGCTTCATAGAAAGGCAACAGGGGAACAGCTCCCAGACCAAAGGTGTACAGTTTAAACAGTTACACAACCATCACTGCAAATCAGAACATTCCGCACCAGGAGAAAAGGCTTGATTTGCCTGACCCAAGAGTTTAAGGTCGTCGGATTTAAAATGTTTCACAGCCCAGGTTATATCATCAAAGACTTACTGATCATCCTACCTGGTCATCATGAATGGAATCCAAACTGGGAAAACATCTTGTTTTCCCTAACCCAGACTTAATTTAGGGGCATAAGATCTAGGGGCATAAATGCAGTTTCCCCGTTCTTTCAAAGACCACAGTTATTAATGTGCAAGAATGTGTATATATTCTAAAGAGTATATGTGTGTCTGGTATTCTGTTGGCATCTATGTCCTAATCAAAGGGAACTTGTAAAAGAGGAGAATACACTTAAATAGAAAAGAAGTATCAGCCTCCTAAATGTTCTAGGAAGGGAAGACTGCTCCATACTGCATATATTCATTTGCTCTTCCATTCTTTGAGTCGTATTTCAAAGGGATGTCCATTAAGATCAGACTTTGCTGTGGTGCGCAGATCCAGTTATACATACCCATCTTCTGTCAGTATCCATTTTTTAGTGCCAGAAACCCACTATCTTAAAACAACATATATTTATTGTCTTGCATTCAGGGGATCAGAAGTCTACAACTAAGTTTCTGTCAGTGATTTTTTTCAGTCCATGCTAATGATTTAAGTCCTCAACATTAATATAATTCAGTCATTAGTGTTCCAGGAATACCAACCTCCAGATCATTAGCCTTCACATAACAGGAGCTCACAAGACCCCATGTGATTTGACAGGAGATCTGTTATTAACCTTGTATTTCCCAAGCTTGACTTGATAAATCAGCCAATTTTTAAGTGACTTTCCAGGCATGATGCAGAGCAGTCTTTATCTGTGTAAGGAACAGTACCCTTCTGATCCTACTTCCATTGATGCAGCAGTTAATGTCTCATCCTGACTTCGGTAGCATCTCTCCCTCTGGATGGGTGTATGGATGCACACATATACACAGGTGCAAAGACAAATAAACTTTTGCCTTTTCAGGAAAAAGCAGTCCATACTTGAATAAGATTAAATACTGCTAATTGCTTCAGGGTTTAGTGAGTGTTTTGCCTATACTAAAGACTTCATTGTGCAATATTATACCAATAGATTAAGAGCAATGAGTTAGGCTAATAAGTCTTACATGAGTAAAAGACTTATGTTGGATATTTTCTTCTAAGGGATTTTAAGTACTTTGTGCATTTTTTGGTAAGTCTGTAAATATATCAACATGTACCAGATAAAGGAAAATAATTCCAAACTAGACAATCATTTGGCCTTATCGGAGCCTTTAGGGCTGTAGGCAAAGACCTGGCTGGATGTGATGGAGACAGAGAAGGGAAACACTCTTAATAACTTAAAAAAAAAAGAAAAAGAAAATCTATTTGAGAGAGATTGGAGTGAGTTTTCATGTCTTTGCCTCTTTACAGAAGGGGAGTTTTGTAGAATATACAAGAATAGATATGTCTATACTTAAAAGGGATCAAGCTAAAATTCACTTTAAAAATGCAATGTGTAAATAAAGAGGAATGGACCTCAATGTATATCTCATAGAATTCCTATGATATGGTTCTAAGACACAAAAAGGGGGGGGAGAGAAAGAGAGAACAAAAGGAAATAATGAAGGTAATGGGGAAGGAGAAAATATTCAGAGATAATGAATGAGTCCTTCCTAAAGTTGGTTTTTAACAGTTATCTTATGGCAAAAAACAATGCCCCACCAAGAGCATTTTCAGAGACACTTCACAGTAAGCCCACAGAACAACAAAAGACAGTGAATAAGCACACAGGAAAACAACAGATAGTGTCCTACAGCACACTCATTCCCAGCGATAACTAGAGAAAGCCATTGTTAGCCCAGCAAACTATTTTTCAAATGTGAGGGCGAAATTAACAATGCTCAAATAAGAAAATCTTAAGAGCGAATATTTCCAGCAAGCACTAGGTGAAGGAAATTAGAAAAGATAATCAAAGAAAGCAGATCTCAGAAGGAAATAAAATAAAATGTTTCTCAAGAACAAATGACAGTAAAGAAAACTTGTATAATAAAGATGATATAACTATTTTAAGGTATAAAATTAGAACTACAGTGTCCAATTTGTGACCTTTAAAAATGCAGAGAGCAGTAAAATATAAAACAAAAAAATACATGTGCAAGAAATGAACGGTAGGGCAAGTCATGTCAACTGTTAGTGTCTCTGAGTCAGTTTTTGACATCCTGCTCCTAAGCTTTAGTGTCTGCATTTTCTATGAACCCAGTTTCCTAATCGTTGTATTTTGCTCCCAACCCACAGCATTTAAAAAGCTGGAGCTTCTTGTAACACACCCCAAAATTGTCAGATTTTTGCCTTTTTTCCGCCATTTCCATGTCCATTTAATTTCTAAGAGTGATGAGATAACTGTAATGACACCAATCTCAGTGGTTGTATATTTTGTCTAAAATGCCCTGAAATCATCCTAAGTTATTATGTAAATACCCAGATCTGCTCATGATGTCGTTAGGGTGGGAGGCTCCACAGTCCCTCCTGCTGATGCCATTTCTGAAGATGATATCATTAGGAAGGGATTAGCAGTGTAATGTCTGAGGATCTTAAACAATAATTTGAGTCTTTTGGATGTGCACAAGGTAATTTTAGATAAGTTCCAGGCTTTTCTGATGATAGCCTTCAATTTAGTCATAGCTGTCTTTAAAGAAATGCTAATTGGATGAGGTAACTTTTAATACAGACTTTTATACAGAGAAGATCCTTAGTAAATCACAGTTATCACCATTATTTGTATTTCTGGATGGCAATAATATGAACTCCTAAAGTATGACTGCCTTGATGATCTTCAAGGTTTCAGTTATCAACTGTGACTTGCGACCTTTCAAGGCTAAAAATACCCAAGAGGCACAGATGCTTAGTTTTTATCATATTTAATTTTTAAGGATTCCTGATTTGTGAGATCAGTGAGTATTTACAAGACACTTGGCTGGGGCTGGGTAAAAGACACCAAGGTATCTAAAATCTTATCTTTCTTCCTAAGGAGTTCCCAGTTGGCTACCATAACTGGTGAGACGGGTGCTCAGACAAAGGTTACTAGGCATCTACTCGTCATAGACCCTGAAGTATCTATTGGATACTATAGAATGAGTCACAAATCTATAAATGATAAAATATCACCACTGCCAAAGAGCCATAGACAAAGCTGAAAGGTACTAAGGACTGGAAATACCAACTGAAGGAGTTGCAGAGTATTTCAAAAAATGTCAAAAGTGAATTTGAAAAATAAGTAAGGAATAAGAAGAAAGAGCATCCTAGAGAAAGGCTGTGTAATATATGCTCACCTTGAGGTGTGAAATAATATACCAGAGTTGAGGAATGGTCAAAAGTTGTGTGGCTTGCAAAATCTCAAACTGAACAATCAGATTGGAATCAATTTAGTATAACTCTTGCAGCCTTTACAAAGAATTTAAACCTTATGCTGGAACAACAAGAGCCAAGAGGAAATTTGGAGAAAGAGATACAACCGTGTCTAATTGTTTAGAGTTTGGAAGAGCAGTGTCGCAGTCCCTCCAGAAATGAAAAGGTTAAGGGGATGAGGGGAACAGTACAGATGACTTTAGCATTGTTCTAGAGAGACTGTGAAGATCATTTGAATCAAATCGGAGCAGCAAAATCATGCCAAATGCACACGAGATTTGATGAGACAGACAGCTGATTGACTTTCCTGTAAGAGGAAGTGAGGACGCTGATGGTGAATGCTAATCTAGCTTGAGGAACAAGGTGGGCCATTTCATTGCTTCCTGGGAGAAAAGTATAGGACAGAAAGCAGGTTTGGGCCCAAAAGATAAATATATTCAGCAAATTTTGCAGTTTAGCAAATTTTTCAGTTGAGATGACTATGGATGTACCTCAACAGGAAGAGTGAGATAAAAAACTTGGCTGGTGAGATAGCTCAGTGGGCAAAGTATACCCACTCACAAACCTGGTACAATCCTGGAAGGTCACATGGCAGAAGGAGAGGACCAATTTCCAAATATTGTCCTCTTGACTTCTACCAATGTCCCTAGCATGTATTCAAGCACCTCCCCCCCCCCATACACACACTTCAAATAAATAAAATACTTTTAAATTTCAAGTAAAATGATAAGTGAAATTTTAGATATCTTATGGTAAATTTAAGTTTTAGCAAACCAAAAGTAAAGAGCAAAAATGCAGACAGAAGTCCAAAGCCATCCAAGAATCTGCCAGAATAGCTAAAGCTTACTCTAAGACCAGTTTCTTCAGAGGGAGTCCACAGGGAAGTGGAAGTCCACAGGGAGTCCAACAAGGAGTCCCCTGCTTTGTCCTTTGTCCACCATGGAGGATGATGGTAAGCATACAACAAAAATAGGTTTTCCAAACCCCCAGCTAAGTAAAAAATGCCTTTGAAACTATTTCCACTTTTCCTGCAAAACCATGGCTAGCTACAAATTCGCTGTCAGAATTCTTGAACTCTTCTCAACATTTCCAACCAACTGAAAGCCTTTGCAATAAGGAGGAGATTAAGCAAAAATATACAGAAAACAAGTTGGTATGTTGAGAAGCCACAGAGCTGCAAAATGCACCCAGGAGACCAATGGTGGCTTAGTTGGCAGAGTGCTTACTACCATGTAAGAAACCCTGTGTTCAATCCCCAGAACCCCATAAAATGAGGCATGTTGGTACATGCCTATGATCCCAGCACTCGGAAGATAGAAGCGGAAGGGTCAGAAGTTCAAAATCATCTTCAATTACATACCAAGTTTGAGCCCAACCTAGGATGAGACCTTATTGCAAAAAAAAAAAAAAAAAAAAAAAAAAGGAATAGCATTGGGAAGGGGAATCTGTGTTAAAATGTTTGCTTCATAAGCAAGAGGACCATTGAATGGATCTCCAGATCCCACACAAATGCTGAGACAGGTGATATCATCCCACCTGTAATTCAAGTCAGAATGTAGAAGTAGAGAATCCCCAGAGCAAGATGGCAAGTGATAGCAAGGAATCAGCAAGCTCTGGATTTCGTTAGAGACTCCTTTTTAAAAAAAAAAAAAAAAAAAAAAAAGTGGAAGAACAATGGAGAAAGATTCCCAACATGCCTTGGAACCTCCACACACACATTTCCCAACATATGCATATACACATATGTGCATGTACACCCATGGATACCCTGATCTATCTTGCCCTGGGTTCTTTGCTCAGGGGATACATTCATACACTGGATATTCATTGTCACCCTCCCACTCTGCCTTGCTTCTTGTACCCTGATTTATCTTGTCCTAGATCCTCTCTTCAGTGTAAACATTCATGCACTGGATTTTCATTGCCACCCTCCCACTCTGCCTTGCCTGAAAAACATGCTGTAAGAAGCTGAAGAAGAGCCATTTTTATTAAATCCTCAGCATGGCTGCCTTTCCCACAACCTCCATGATATCTGTGTGCTGCTTTTTTTTTTTTAAGATAAAGCAAGTCAGAAAGCAAAGGCGTTTTTCATAGCAAGTGACCTTTGAATTCATCTTTCTCTGCTCCTGATAATAAGTTCTTCTTTGCTTTATCTATTTAAGTTCTTGAAATATTTTAAACTTCAGGATCATGAGACAGGGATGAAGGTCATGCCCCTATCTCAAGGCATATTTTCCTGGAAAATATTAATAATACTAATGTTCTCCAACAAAAAGGCTCACAGTTCCCTGTTTCAATAATGTTGAGTAGAAATGGCATAAAAATCTGAGTTAGACCATTTCAGTCATTCCCATGTGTCAGTGTTGTCTCCTTGGGGTATGAGACACCCAGCAATAGGCATATAGGCCAGATGATTCATGAAACCACAAGATTAAACTGTGGATTCTCTTCCCAACTTCAGTTTTACTTGGAGATTTAGAGGGGATTTCATCTCAATATTAAGTAAGCACAAATATATTAAAGAAGAGACTGCCAAGCTTTTGTGCACTTTTTTTAAAGATAAAATATGAAACTTCAAAGATATCATGGATCTCTAGATAGACTGTTTCCAACCCTTGAAAGCCAAGAGGCAGATTCCCTCTTTTCTCCCATGGGGCTATTTGGGATGCCTGGGGGAGAGTCTTGCTGACTGGAAGAATAAAAGGAGCAAATAAATTCCCATGTCGGTCTGGCAGAACAGAAATGTCTAGAGGATGAAGTAGAATGAGGAACATGACTCCAGCTGACAGTGGCTTGGCTGACGATGTTTCAACTTTCAGACGGTGTGGAAGTCATGCATACTCAGTAGCAATCGCACTCACATTTTGAATTTTGATCTCCACCATGCAATCTAATTATCTCTGGACTCGCTGGGCGGCTCCCATCCTGCCATTCGATCACGAGAGGAAACCGGTCACCAGCACTAAGCTATGAAGTTCTACAGGCTAGGTTCATTAAATGCATTTTTGTTTATATTCCCAATTTTCAGGATGAAACCCCGTGAAAACCAAATGAACATCTGTACATGGCCCACTGTGTTGTCACACAGCAATTCTTTGTCGGAGCAGAGCAGTCATTCTTTGGACAGGGCATTGAGTCCTTACCACATCCTCTTAGGGGCTTTTGGGTGACCAGTCACTCCCCACATCGACCTGTCTTGTCTGACTCCAAAGACTGCCACATGCAGTGGGGAATGACTTAAGGCAAATTAATTTGAATCAAATGAACATTCACATTTTGTTCTTCAGTCACACTAGGCAGTTGTAAGTATTCAAGAGGCTAGTGTAGCTTTGAAGCTGTACATTGCAAATGCAGAACAATTCAGACATCACAGAAAGTTCCAATCCACAGGGCTGCATGAACATGAGAACATATAAATCCAGGCTAGATAATATGCCCACATGCTATGCTAGCATTCTCAATTCTTCATGAGGACACTCCACTAACAGACTAGGCCTTCACACATTGGTCACCATAAAAACTCCCCTTTGTCATCAGTCGCCGTGGTTGGAGGGGATGTCAAAGGGCACATATTTGTTTGTTTTTGTTTAGGTTTTGGTTTTCCTTTTTGTTTTTGTTTTGGTCAGCTTGATTTTGTCGTTTTGGTCTGGCTTGGGTTTTTGTGTCATTTTGGTTTTTGATTTGGTTCTGTTTTTGTGGTGCTGGGACCCAAACTCCGGTCTTCACACATGCTAGGCAAGTACTGTATCACTGAGCTACGAAAGCCTGAGCCAAGAACACCGTGGCTTCCACAGGGGAGGACAGGCATGCTGCCTTGCCTTAGAAGTTAAATTGGGGGGCAGCTGGAAGATAGCAGGTGTGGGGCTCAGCGGCCCCCAGCCTGGCAGGACCTTAGCTCCCCCTTTCCCGGAGGCTGAATCAGGCCAGGCGCAAGGCAGGGAGAATGGAGCTTCCCGCCTTCTCCTTAAGCAGAGGGTAATTAAGACAGATATGCAAATGGTCCCCATTCCAGAGGTGTTCCACTGCTGAAGAATTAGGCAAATGTAAAAGTGATTAGCTGTGGACACAACCTAATTGAATAAGCAATGGAAAGTCTGGCCCCGGAGCATGGAGGCTGGCCTCAGAGACACTGCAAAGGGGAGGGTGGGTATGAGCAGTACTTCATGGTGCTAATGTGTAATTACAAATGAGCCAGATTCTTCCACCTTGTTCATTACAGCCAGCCCCTCCGGGAGCCCTGGCGGGCAACACTTAGTTAACAGCTAATAAGCCACTGCATTGCCAGGCAGTAGCGAAATTACATTTTTTCCTAACACTCTCCTTCCGAAGTGGCCTCCCTCTTCTCTTTTGCATGGCCTCCAGGAGTGGAATTTGGAAAATACCTTGCCTGGCATCTTGGAAGATGGAATTTGTCAGAAGTTCAAGGACATCTTCTGCTACAAAGAAATGTCAATGTTCACTTGGGATATATGGGACTCTGTCAATAAAAAAAAAAAGAATAAATAATTAAGTAAATAAATAAATTTAAAGAATTCTGTCTATACAAAGGAGAGGGAAATGGTAGGACTTCTCAATCTAGAACACAGTTTGTGAAAAAGTACCCAGGAGCTAGTATAATTGATCACTATTTGAAATTATTGGGTAGGCTAATTTCTCTGGCTTGACCATTGTAACAAGTACATGTATGAAACTATCACTGGATATATATATATATATCCAGTGATATATATATATTGTATTATATAACGAGTACATGTGTGAAACTATCTGTATATATATATATATGTAACCATCACTTAAAAATGAAATGTATCAATGTAAAATGTAAATGTATTAATCCAATTAAAATGATGACAGTTAAAAAATTACTCTAACTCCACACAAGTTAGGGCCGAAGCAATCATAATTGGACTTTGCATGCCCTGCGCAATGTCCCACACACTATTGACCTCACAAAGTCTAGCATCTGCTAAAGGCACCAAGATCCTTGGAGGCAAGGGATTGGCAGCCACAGTAGTGTTCCTATGCTTAAGGGGAACAGGGGAAAGGGTTCAGGGAAATGCCACTGGGTCCTTATACGTCATCGGAGAGGAGGGCCCAGAGGAGAGTCAGGGATGCACAAGAAAGGACTCTCTGGGAATTGGGGCGGGAGGCACTGGGGGATGGGAAGGGAAGGGTAAGGGGAGGGGGAGTTTGTATGAGCGGAAATAATAATAAAAAATGTTAAAAAATTACTCTAAAGAATTCTAACTCAAAGAAGGAGAGAGAACCACTAGCTTTTGTAACATGGAGCCCCTCAGCCACGCTTTCTCTATCTACTTGCTGATCTACAAGAAGACCAGAACTCTCCCCTGCTTTGGTTTCTTTTGTCAAGTCTCAGCACTGGCTTGTCTTGTGTGGGTCATGGGACAGACGGTCAGTCATAAGAAAGCCAGTCATTTGCCAAGGGTGAACAGGGACTGCTCTAGGTACTAAGAACCCAGATTTTCTTGGTCTCTAGCCCAAGACCTAAGAGACGCCCTCCCCACATTACTTCCCAGTTCCCTGGGATGCGGCCAAGGGATAAGGGTCGGGGACACATAAGGGAGGTGGTGAGATCCACCCAAGAAGTTTGGGAAAAGAAAATAGAACAATTAGCCATGCAGCTGTTAAGGGGAGAGGAAAGGCAACGCTGCACAGCAGGACGTGACTGGGCACAAGTCCGGCAGCCAGGAATGGCAACAGCTGCCCATTTTCTGTGTGGCACCCAGATTAAGCACGTGTCCTCACATGTCCAGTGTGAGGCCTGACAAGCACAGTTGTCAGCTGACAATGTGAGTGCCCAGACTTGCCCCAGCAGTGGCACGGCAGGGCTCTTCCAGAAATCCTTGTCAATTTCTGAACTGGCTTTGTGAAACCCAGTAAATAAGTGGGTCCCCCTGGCTGGAGTTATCCCTGCATATCTAAGAAGTAGTGAAATACGGGCCATCTAGAGTTACGAGCTCCCACTGGGAGCCCCCAGTAGAACAGCTGTCCTCTCCTGACCCAGCCTTCAGTGCTCCCCAATGAATTTTCTCTTGATATCTCAAACAAATGACTCTGTGCGAGTAAACACAGCCCAAATCTTACAGTGTGACTCTGTACACCCAAGAGAGTATGGACATTGTTTGGGGTTTTGCTCCATTAAGAAACAAAAAGTGTTATAATGCACACAATGCCACCTTTGGGTCCTTAATACTCACCCGTCTATTCCTGGGACTGGATCTTGCTCTGTGGTGTGGTCTCTCAGATATCATTGCTGGTGTGTTGCTCCCACTCAGGCATCTCGAAAGCTTTACTTGAAGAGCCAGTAAGCTGAGCAGGTCATTTCTCTTTGCTCTGATAACACTTCATAACGCAGCATCAACCTGTTCATAAGGAGCCCACGGCTTCTTGGGACATTTAGACTACTTTTCCAAGGAAAGAGAAAGCAACTCAAATTTACCATTCACTCGGGAAACTTACCACACAGAGCAGTTAGCACGCTCAGAGGTGTTCCTTGAAATCAAGACTCCAGGTAGAAGGAAAGTTTGATTCAATACAAATGTTCCATGAATCCTGACATGCCCACCAAGCATTAGGCGACTGAGGCTGTTCTCTGCAGACAAGGCTCACAGACTCAGCACAAGGTGGGAAACAACCTCAAATCGATCTGTTCCAGCGGCAGCTTTCATTGTGGCCACAATGAAAACCACTTGGAGATTTTAAAAGAGTGCATATTCTGCTGGTCTGGCTCTCAACCCAGAGGCACAGTCAGGGGCCTCAGATCCCGGCATGAAGGTTTTGGTTGTTGCACCTTAGATTGTGCAATGTTGGCATTCATGGGCTCCCCTAGTCCCCCTCCACAGTGTCCCCAAATCGACTGAACATATGAATCACTTGATGAGATTCACATAAAAGTATAGATTATGAGTAAATGGGGCAGAATGAGCCTGAGAGTATTTCAGAAGACTTTCCAGATGATGGGAATGTTGCTGTTGATCTTTTGACCAAGCCATGAAATTCTGACATCTAAACCTATTAATAGATGAATCCCATACTCATGGACCATTGGATTTCCTAACATCAAGATCAGAAGGCCACATGGTAAGGAGATTGTATGTGGATGACATGTGCGAGTGTGTGTGTGTATGTGTGTATGCACATGATGAGTATGTGTACATGATGCATGTGTGTGGATACAAGTGTGTGTGTACATGCGTGAGGTCAGAGGACAATCTTGAGTCCATTCTTATCTTCTGCCTTGTTTGAGGCAGGTTCTCATTGTTTGCTGCAGCATTGTAGGTACCAGACTAGGTGGAACATGGGCTTCCAGGATTCTCCTGTTTTCACTTCCTTCCTTACTGCAGGAGCACTAGGACTACAGATGAGAGCTGCTTTGCCCAGCTTTACATGACTCTGGGGATTCAAGTTCAGGTCCTCATACTTGCTCAGCAACACTTAGCCCACTGAGCCATCTCTCCAGCCCAGCTGTGTTTTATAATCTTGATCGGAAATTTAATAGCTGTGCAGTCTTGAGTGAGTCATTTCTCTGATTTCCTTGGGTGTTAAACTGTAGAAGAAATTAACAGACACTTCACAGAATAGTTAGGTCAGTCCTACAGGACACAAGAAACTCTTCTGCAAATTGCTACTACTATAAAAGTGAATTATTAAATTATCTTTAAAAACATGATTTTCTCTAAAGTGAGCACATATGTGTGATCTGCAAACCGTAGTTGAGTTTTATCTGAGTTGAGTCTCTCTATGCATGCATGTGTTTACATGTGTAATATGTGTGTGTTCCTGCCTGACTCATTGCTTGGGATGTAGAAACTTTAATAGAGAGGATTCATGAACACAGAGCAAATGTTAAGGAGTAAGAGCCAAACTGGTAGCTTTTTTTGCTCCTTCCTCCCCGCAGGAACATGCTTCTGGCCAAAACAAGATGGCACCATGCCCTGGCCAGCTCGATCTCAATGTTCCCGGTGGCTGTGTCCTGGCTAGGGAACATAAGAAAGCAATGTGTCATGTGTGGGCTAGCCAGGGACCCAGGATCCTGTCTCCTAGGACCCTACCCCTTACTGAAGTTTGAGCCTGCAGTTCTCGCTAGCGTGACCCACCAACACTGGCCATGCCATCTGGGTTTGCTTGCTCCCCCCCAGAAATGAAACCCCTGGCCAAGTCTTGCACTGCATTTTGGAAGCTGCTGCTGATGTTGCGCAAACCCATTTGGCGCATGCCTCAGGGACCAAGCAGTTCTCTGGGTTGAATCGCGGAAACAAAATGTACTTGTCCTACTTCCGAGATGGTGTCTGAGGACTTGGCTCTGGAGGCCGAGGAACTGCCTCCCCGCTGATGTCACTCTGCCACAGAAAGGCAAACAGCCTTGGGTTCAGCAGTTCAGGAGGAGAAATGAGAAAAAGTGGGGATCAAAACAGAGTGCTACCAGATTTGACTCCATCATGATGGCTTGGAGATACACACACACACACACACACACACACACACACACACACCACACACACATGGAATAAAATAAAACTGTTCTAGCCCATTGGTGGGGCAGGGCCACTCAGCTGCAAAACCCTGGGGTGATATTTACTGTCACGGTGCCACCTCTGGGACATAGGAAGGAGTATACCCTACAGAAGTACTAGCTCCCAGATGCCAACAAGGCATTTAACATCCAAACTTATAGATGAAATAATCTCCACGTAGGGCTCCACGATCAAGTCCCTGAGGAATATCTCAGACATTCAGTCACTGCACTTTCTCAGCCAAATTGAAGTGGAGCCTGCTGGGCCCAAATACATTTCTCAACCCAGGTTATCGCTCAGTACACAAAGTACCATGGCTGCTTAGGGCTCCTCCGAGAGCCATTCTGAAGAAGCAGATGGTTTCATTTCAAAAAAAAAAAAAATCAGCTTTTCCACTTAAGTATTTTCCATCTATAAAATTCGAATGTTTTTCAAGCCCTACTTAGACCTGGCCTAACACCTTATGTTTCGGACCTTAGAACCCCCACCTATTTTTCGACCAAAACCAAGCCATCATGGAAGCAGTGCTGGTGGTCACCAGAATCATGCATCTGTACTGCCTGAATGTTTGCATGGGGAAGTCTGAGGCAGTGGAAGATGAGCACCTTCCTTTAGAACTAATCAGCCACCCTGGAATCAGCTAGAAGACTTGTTCAGACGTTTTGTAACATGGAATATCTGGGTCCAATATCCGTGAACTGGGCTCTGTGCAGACTGAGCAGCACCATCGTTGGAATAAGATGCCTGCAGCATCTTCCTTACTTCCCCATCAGCATTAGGCCTCATCGGCCTTCACTTTGGGCCTCTTGGACACATTGGATCTCTGTGTTCACATTTAGCAGACTCGGGGTAGAGGAAGAAAACTTTGATAGGTCATCCCTCCAAACAGAACTAAAGAAGTGATGGGAATTTCACACCTTAAGAATCCACTTCAGGTCATAAAGTGTAACATGAAAAAAGAAATAATTGTGACTAGAAAACTCCTTCTTCGGACTTGATTTCAGTGTTTGCATAATCCATCATTTCTTCCACATCTTGAGTCTATGCCTTGGTTTTTCTGTAATTTCCTTTGTTTTCCATCTCTACCTCCACTAAGAAATAAAAATCCTACTCTATACCCACACTGTCAGCTCAGTCAATGTAAGTCCTCTTTAGTTCTCCCTATAACTATTCTCCTGCAAACTCTGCTAGCACAAGTGTGGCCTGCCAACCATCAGTCCAGCATTCCACGGGAGCATGCAGCCACATGAGTCTTGCCCATGGCCTGCAGATTCAGTGGACAAAGTCCACTGGAGGTTCAAGTTAAGAAGCTCAGAACTCACATGTCTTCCTTCCAAATTTTGCTCATTCTCCCCCATATCTACCATGCTTCCTAACTAACTTTCTGAAGTACAGCCTCGTGCCACTTCTACACTTGAGAATGTCAACCTTCTTTGCGACAACCAAGCAAGTATGTAACGCTTCATTATGTACACACTTAGAGCTTTTCAAATCAAAAGCATTTTTATTTAACATTGGACCTAAGGTCATGTCTCATCTATTGACAATTTTATGTTGATACTACAAATATCCCAAATCCTTGGGTTCATCAGAGAAAAAGAGTCATAGGAGATATGCAAACATAGAAATAGAGGTAGATACAATATAGACATATGGAGACAGAGACAGGTTGGTAATAGGAATTGGCTGACAAAAATATAGAAGCTATCACAAAAATTAACATCATTGTCTTTGCAAGCAGAGGAATCAAAACAGCTAGTAGTGTGATTTAGTCTGAGCTTGGAGGCCTGAGAGCCAGAGTAATCACAGGATATAAGTTCCAGTTTAAGTCTAAAAATATTGGGTGGAGGAGTTCCCAGGCAGGCCTGATAGGCGTCTCAGCTTAAACAGGAAGAACATTCCCCTTTCCTCCACCATTTTGTTCTTGTCAGGTTCCTCCTTAGATAGAGGGAAGCCCATCCATTGTGAAGAGGGCTGCCTCCTTTATTTGGTCATCCGATTCAAAAGCTGATATCTTCTGAAAACACCCTCATAAACACACTCAAAAAGAATGTTTACCTTCTATCTGAGCACATTCATTTCAAAAGAAAAATCAGCTTTTCTACTTAAGTATTTCCCATCTATAAAATTCGAATATTTTTCAAGCCCTACTTAGACCTGGCCTTATGTTTCGGACCTTAAGCCCAGTCTCATCTTTCATTAGCTGTGTACTTCTTCACGAAGCCTTCCCCCATTGCCCTATATAAAACACCATCTCAGCTCTCCTATTCCTTTCGTTAGTCCTTATCCATTGCTTCCCTTTCAGAGCAATAATTTCTGCTGAAATTATCTGTGCAATAACTATCAAATTCTCTGCTCTGTCTTGGAGACTAGAACCCTGGTTCCCTAGCATCCCCGTGCGTTGGGAACTGGATTAGTATTTCTTGCAAGAAGGAATGGAAACATTGCTCCCTTCACTTTTCCTATGACTACTAGTTCAGATGTTGCTCTGTCATTCTGCTGGGGCGTTTCCAAGTATCCAATGGTTTATACCGAGTCAGTTCATTAATAAACTATGGCAATGCACCACAACTCCTGCTCCTACTCTAAGCTTCATGATTTCTTCAAAATCGCATTCTCATATCAAACATTATGTCACATACTTAGGAAATCTATCATTTCCCCTACATTTTCTTCTCTCATATCTAAAGAAACCTTGTTTTCCAGTATAACTCCCCACATGACAACATAGTTATGTGTTCATGTTTCCTTGAATCTACTACACTATCCTTTGAATTCCTTCTTTTGTTTCCGTTGTACTGGTTATCTAATATATTTCCTTTTTTCCTAACCTTACAGCTAGTCTGTCCTAGAAGTTATGTAGAAGATAGTCTCCCTTTCATGAAGACTCTTTCTCCTCTTGACTTCTTATCCTCTCTTCTTTTGTAGCTTTCTTTATGACACATCATTGTAAGCTGCTTTGAATTGCAGATATAAAATGGAAAAAAAGAAAGAATAATTACAGTTACACTGGTCATACTTCATCCGCCTTCTGACTAGCGCACGATCTCCAGAAGCTTCATGTTCATACAAATTCCCAGTTAAGCCCTTGTGAACAACGTCATTCGTGTTTACTGAATTCAGTTGACTCCACATGGCTTTATGCAAATATGCAATACTGTGGAAAAGGCAGCATCCCATGTGTGCTGGGACTGTGGTCTCGGAGATCTGTGAAGGAACTGAAGAGCCTCCAGAGAGAAAGGAAGGAGAGGGGAAGAACTGTCATGTGCTCCTCAGACAGACTCTGGAGATTTGATTTGGATTTCAGAAAAGGAAAAAATGGAGAGAAGACAGAAAATGAAATAAAGGAGGAAAAGAAGGAAATACAGAGAAAGAACAATGAATCTTACACTATCTTCTCTTTCACAGATAAGCACATTATAAAGCATGGAAACTCATTCAACTCTGCATTTGCCTGAGGCTTGATCTACTACTAACCTAAGTCTGTAATGATGGTGGCTGCTAGGGCTCTCATTTCCAAAATCAAGAAGTTCCTTTGCTTTCCCTTTCTTTCTACTAAGTCGCACCCCTCTTTTCCCTAGAACTTTTCCAGATTCTCAAGACCAATAATCGGAGGTCAGTTTACTGTGAAACTCATTAAAACTAAGATTTAGGTTCCTCACTTGTTCATGACCTTTCATAGCAGTAATTGCTGGGCATTTAAAGTATTCTAAATAGGGAAGGAGAGCCACCTTAGAAAAAGAAAATGTTTGCAGGAAAGCATTCATTCCCCAAAATGAAATGGTTTATAGAACAAGGATTAAGATCACAAAAATGTTATGATCAGGGAAATCGATGTACTGATTTATTAATGTGTTCCCTTGCTAATGACTATCAAGTGTGGGAACATGCCTCCATGAGCCAACCAGAATCACTTTCTTCTTGGAGCAGACTCTGTAGTAGAAGGAGAAAGAGTTTTGAGGTGAGAGAACCAGCAAGCACTAAAGATCTGAGGCATTGGGGTAAAGAGGTATATGAGTCCACCAAACATAGGTGTTTTTCTATCAGTGCCTTGACATATTTCAGAAGGTCGGCAGCAAGGGATGGGATCAGCAATCTCAAAAACAGGTGTACCCACAATATGAAAGTGTTCATGCCTCGCGCATGCTGACTGTTTCTCAGTGGTTCTTGGATGTGCTTACCCAACTGCACAATAAGTAACTATTTTCTAAAATGCAATTTTTTTCCAACCAGAGCAAGATTTCTTTGAATGCCATTTAAAGTAAATTTTCATTTCATGTCATTTAACTGACTTAAAAAGCAGTAGCCATCAATTTCATTTAATAGGCAGTTCCGTTGGGGAGTACGAGGGGGGCAACTGTCAATTAGGTGTTGCATAAAAGGATGCAAATGTCTCATAAAAGTGATGGAAGATCATATTATTATATTAACCATGTCGTTCTTGCCACGCTGTTACACACCATAGAATAATAACAGGCACATTTAGAAGGTGGAAATCATTCAGAATGTGCTTTTAAACTGGGTAAATGCAAACTGTCTTGAATCAGTTCTTAACACCTTTGTCAGGCACTTTTGAATTTTCAAGTGCCAGGAAAATAATTAATAGACAAGGATTCTCACAGAATAGGTTATGAGCTCCATTAAGACATTTTCCAATATGTGATGTTTTATAGTCGTGTCTTTGAAAACTGGGCTGTCAAATCCATAAAAATACATCACTGATTTATCTCATCCATAAAGACTTCTAATGGTGCCATGTTCCAACCTCTCATTTTTTCCCCTTAGCTTATAAGGTAAAGGATTTCAAAATGATAGCAGAACATTCTGGCAAGGGAAGAAGTAGATGGAAAATGAACAAAGTGTGGATAGTTAGGAAGCAGAGAAGGCTCAGACCGGTGGCCCTGGAGGGCACCTGAGTCAAAACAAAGACAGGGATGGGAAGAGAATTCGCCTAAAATAAACAGCCAGGGAGTCAGGAGCAACACTCAGAAGCTCGGTTTTCAGTGTGCGATAGGGAATCGTGAGCCACGAAACCGTTTGTCCCCAGAGCTCAGTCTGCTGGAGGTCCTGTTTGGAGAGGCAGAGGCTCCATTCAAAGTGCACAGTTTTATCAGAAGGAAAATGGACTCACTTTACACATTGAGCAGAAATGAACCTCTGAGGAGATTCCCTCTCCTCAAGGAGTGGCACAAAGGAACAGGTACCAAGGAAAATTAAGATCAGACATGTAAGGGTGGCAAATCCTATTTCCATGGATGGAGAGAGAGTTAACAAATAAGCACTATTTGGCCTATTGTGCACTATTGATTTCGAGTGGAAGAAAGCAAAATGAAGTAGGGGATGAGTGTGGGGAAGATGGGGACTGAGTGATTAATTTAGGTTGGGTGTCTGCAGGAATGTCAGTGTGAAGGCAGTGTCTGAACAGAGGCTGGAAGGAGATAGAGTGGATGGTGCAGATATCTAACAATGGGTTGAAAAAACAGCAGGTCCGTGAGTTGAGGCTATGGGCAACTGCCGTGAGATAGTCAAGGAACCGGTGTGATGGGGATAGAGTAGCGATGCTTAGATGACTGGAGACATTCTCAGAGAGCTAACGGGACTGCACTGAGCTTTGTCGCTATTGCAAAGAGCTCGGCATAGGAGCGGCTGAACACTGGAGCACTGTCGTGTTAAGCATGGAACCAGGACACAAAGGTAGGAAGCAGAGCTGATGCAGGACACACAGGTGACCCATGGCAGTGAGCGGGTGCCTTGGGAGTGGTGACAAGTAGCCGGAAGTTTAATATTTTATGGTGGTAATGGCAGTTTTTAACCAATGGATTGGTGATATGATTAGAGAGACAAATATGACAATAACGCTAAAGCTACTCATCTAGCTAGAGGAGTGAATCTACTTTCACTAGACTGCAGAAGACTTTTAAGTCTTTGAAGAGACAACTTACAGAAATTTGGTATTGATGTTAAAAAAAAAAGAGGTTTGACATGCCTAAAATACATCCAAGTTCATATCTTATTTAGGTAGTTAAAATATGTGGATCTGGAACCCAAAGAAGAGACCACGATGAAGGGATAAACTTCAGAACTGTTAAGAACAGGGACATATAGGATGCAATGGCTTGAGAAACCATGTGGACACAGAGAGAAGAGGTCCAGGTGCTTCAGGTCAGTCCCGAGTCCTTCAACACTCAGTAGCCATGGATAAGGAACGCAAGGTCAGGGTCGCATTTTAGTGTCAACTTGACAGTTGCAGACTGTTTGGGACGCAGCTGTGGGAAGTTAATGGTTGGAGAAGGCCCCTGAACAAGTCTTCAGGTACTTGATTGATTGCTGTGGAAAACTGAGCCCATAATGGGTAGTACTTACCAGTGGTGGACCAGATAATATGGAAGTGCAAGGAGGGGGACCTGCTCTTCCCTTATCTTGTGTTGACTGGCTGTGGAGTCTACTCTGTGAGCGTCATTCACTTTTAGAGCATCGTGGCCTTCTTTGTTGCTGCTGCCACTGCTGCCTTCATCTTTGGTTGACTTGGAGCTTCATCCTTTCCACCTGCTGCTATTCCCATTGCTTTTGGAGTCTTATCTCTAAAACCTTGCGGCTGTTCACATCAGAACCCAGCATCTTCAACCCTCCAGAAAAGTAAAGGCTTTGAGACTTTCTTGGGATCTTTTAGCTTTGTGGAACATTCCAGTGAAGAACGAAGCAGCTATGGGCAACTACTTTGAAGGACACTAATTTTTATTGCAAGTTAATTTAATAAATTTATTTATAGTCTAGAGAGTCTGTTTCTTCAGAGAACCCTGACTAATATCGAAGCCCAAAGTCTTGAACAGCAAGGAGGGAGGAAAAGTTACAAAAATGTGGTGGTCTGGAGTCTGGTAAAAAAAAAAAAAAAAAGGCATCAAGGGTACAAAGATAAATTCAAACATCCAGGAAGACATGGGAATAAAGGAAAGAAGTGCACTTGTAGAGATGATGGTGCATCTGTGGAACTCCTGGGGCCAACAAGATGGCTCAGTGGATAAAGTGCTTGTTGCCAAGCCTGATAACTTAAGCTTAAGCCCACATAGTAAAAGGAGAGAACTGACTTCTATATGTTATCCTCTAATCTCTACACATATGCCATGGCACACATGCATCTACTCACACACGTGCACATACACAAAATAAGTGTGTCAGAATGTGGGGGACCTATAAGAGCTGAGAGTAGCTCTGACTGGCATGCAACAAGGAAGTAGGGACCTCTATCCACAGCCAGAAGTACTGAGTCTGGCACAGTCATATGAACCCAGGCAACCTTGTGGAACATGCAGCAGAAAATCCAGCAGTGTGCTCAGACCTCTCACCTACAGAGCTCTTAGCTAGTTGGCAGGTGTTGTGTTAAACTTAGCTTATGGCCAAGTACTTAAGTTCCCTTCCAGTCCTTTGTGATGATATCAATTGGATATGGATATGGCCAAGGAAGTGAGAGGCTGAGGCTGGGGTTGTGGGGAGTGAAAGGTAGATAAGACAGTGCATTGGAGAAACTAAGAAGGTAAGAATATCAGGACCATGGTCCTCTATTTAAAAATCTCAATTATAGGAGAACCAGCATAAGAGAGTATTGTGATTTGAAGTGTGAGTTGTCCCCTATAGGCTCGTGTGTTTGAATCTTTGTTTGGGAAAATCATGGCACCTTTAGAAGGTGGAGCCTTGTTGGAAGAAGACAGTCAGAGGTATTGGATCTTGAGGTTGATTAGTCCCACTCTACTTCTGGGAGTGGACAATTCAGTAACCAGTACAGAGAGGATCAAGGAAGCAACAGGAGGAATCCTCCAGGAGTCAGGGGAGTTAACTAGGGAAAAGAGCTCTTTGGGTGACTGCAACTAGGAAGGAAGTATGGAATATCTTGATAACATAGACATGGAGCTGGGGGTAAGGAGTGATGCATAATCTTGTCAGCACAACTAGATTGAGATATTAGCAGGGCATCCATCTGGGTGTGTCTGTGAAGCCTTTTCTAAAGGCAGTTGGCATTTGGAAAAACATCCTGACTTGAATGTGAGAAGTACCATCCAACAGGCTAGAGCACAGAGGGAATCAAAGAGGAAGAAGACAAAGCAAACCAGTGTCAGATGGCATTGTTCTTCACAAGCAAGTGTTGACTGCTGCAGCAGTTTCTTCATCTTCAACATGCAAAGCCTTCATAAATATTTGCTATCTTATTTGCACTTTTTAAGACAACATTTCATGTAGCCCAGACTGGCCTTGAACTTTGTAGCTAAGGGAGATCTGGAATTTCTGATCCTATTGCCTTCACCTCCTAGGAACTAGAATTATAATGTGATTGGTGCAAGTCCTAAGGTTCATGCATGCTAGGCAAGCACTCCACCAACTGAGCTATATCCCTAACCCACACTCATGTACATTTGTAGTGAATATTGGGCAGCCGTAAGGTTTGAGCGATAATCAATGATTCCACTAAAACTCTGCTCTGCTGAAAGTCAGAGTCCTTAACCTTATCTACCAAAGATATATAACATACTTTCCAAATGGAAGTGGACTAAGAAAGATATTCATTTTTTTCCATATAACTGTGTCCTCATATTTAAAAAAATAGATGATTGGCAGCTGGAGAGATGCTTCAAGGGTTTGCCTCTCTAGGAAAAGGATCTGAGTTTGGATCTCAGATCCTATGTAAAAGTGCTGGGCAAAAATGGCTTTGGTCAGCATTTCTGGCCCTAGAAGACGGAGCCTGGGAAACCCCAAAGCAAAATAATGAGGAGGTAGCGCAATTCAGCATGATTCCCAAAGTCATCATTTGGCTTCCACAGGCACAAAGAGTGCCCTTTTGTGCACACACACACACACACACACACACACACACACACAAATAGATGATTGAAGCCATAAACTGTAAACTATGATTATAATTTTAACTTAATATTTAAAATGACCACTTTGAGCAAAAAAGTTAATGAGCATCCATTTAACTTTGAATGATAAAGCTTGCTGGTTAAAAACTTCCATTTAAAAAAATTCATTGCAAAATATGATGTCCAGGGAACCAAATGTGTTATTTTGTTACTTGACCAAAGCTATTGAGAAATAGCTATAAAATAATAATTAGCTTTGTAGTAGTCAATATGAAGCCATTCTTCAGGGAGATAATTAGATGACAGGGCCAGTTGCCATTAAGTCCAAGCTAACTGATGAAATGAAGACTGTGGGCTGCTTTAGAGAGCACAGCTTTCCCAGTACACATCAGAAATAGCCCCTGGAAGCACCAGCTTGTGACCAAGGTACTTGAGAAAGCAGCTCTGCTAAGCAGATCATCTAAATTTCCAGACTTGCTCAGATAACAGCTTGGATGGGGAGCTCATAAGAACAGCAGCAAATGCAGCAAAGCCAGGTTTGTATTGATGAAGCGAAGGTGCTGGCTGTCTTGCGGAGAAGCAAGCTTGTCGTTTATTGTCGTTTATCAAGAAGTAGGAAGGGAAAGGCTGGTGAGGTAGGTATGGGCTTCGTGCCTGCAGCACTTTGAGCAAATGGCTTCAAGGCCTGAGGAGAAGCCAGTCAATCATAAAAGCAACCCTGTGACCTCAGCTTCAGTTTTGCTTCCTATTCACAACACAGCCAGCGAGAAGGAATCACTTTCAGAGGAAGAAAAAGCTACGCAGCTCATCATCCCAACATAGTATCTGATTAGGACCATTGTCTATCCAGATCCAGACCCTTTTTCTCCCACATTTCTGAGAGATCCATTCTGTCAGCACCCAGGGAAAGTATGTTGAATGCAGGCCCAGTGGTGCTGCCTTAAGAAATCAGTGTCTACACAGGCAGCTATGTAAAAAGTTATAAAACTTTCAGAGTTTCTCTAAAGAAGACAGAAAGCTTAAAATCAAAGCAGTGATGGGGAGTGGAGGCGCGGAGAGGGGGCAGTGTACATGTTTGGAGAGTAGAGCAAATCCAAGTCTAGTTGAAACTGGCTGAAAATACACAGGAAAACCGAGCACAGGAGCAGTGGATGTCTTTTGTCAGAATATGGCAAGGAAATAGGTCTTCTTCTGTGACACAAGAGAAAGAATAATGAAAAGAACACAAAATTCCCCCCACCAGATTTGTAACCATCATTTTTTTCTGTCTTTAGAGAGGCCCAGAACTTTTTTTGACTAAAACTTTTTTAATACCACCTGGGTAAAGTTTACTTTCCCCCACTGGCCTTTTTAACAACTCCTATTTTCAGCCTATGTTACATGTATGTGTGAGTCTCTGCAGGTGCAGATGCATGAGAGTGCATGCATACACGCATGTATGTCTACATAGGAGTATATATATATATATATATATATATATATATATATATATGCACGTACACGCGTGTGCCTTGGAAGTGCCTGTTTTCATAAATCACTGCTTTGATAACAGCAATACCAATGAAAATCAGTACCAGTCCCTTGGGAACAGAAGTCACATTCCCCACCTCCCCCCACCCCTGGACACTCTGAGAGCTGGCTTTTATCTCCACCTGTTGTCTGCTGCCAAGCTGACTGCTTGATATTATTGCTCTAATTTCATTTTGTTTTGATTCCTCTGAGAGACTCAAAGGATCGCAGAAAGGTTCATTACAATTCAGCAATTAGTGTGTCTGCTACTCTCCTCTTCTCCTGACCAAAAACACAAGGTCACTCTGCCCTGTGAAAGTCATTTTCTGCCAACATCTTACACATTAATTTGTTGGCATTAAAAATCCAGAGGCAAGGATGAGTGAAATGTCAAAACTTCCAGCAGATTTTACGCATGCAGTAGGGAAAAGTGAGTGAAGGAGGTCTCCCTGGGCAGTGTCCTTCTTTGATCCAAAACAGAGCATTCCTTCAGTTCCATGTATGAAAACAACAAAAAGAAATACTTGAAAGACACTGGCTTCCGAAAGACAAAGTCTAAAAATCAGTCCTTCTAAGTTTATATTCTCTCTCTCTCTCTCTCCTTTCAAACAGTCTCTTCTGGCTTTTCGGTTTGTCTTTCAAGGTCCTCTCCCTCTAGCACTCAGCCTGACCTAGATAGCTTGCTATCTATTTAAACTGCTTTGTGTGAAGCAAACTCTCATTTATCATCCTGATACTGTTTCTTGACCTCAGATCAGGATCCCACTTTGTTTCCCCATGACCAGGAGCACAAGGCTTTGCTTTGAGAAAGACCCTACACTTGGATTGTCACGAGTGGTTGCGCCTTGATTTTTGCTCCTATGTTGTCCAGGACGACCTTGAAGTTCTTGCCATTCTCTCGCCTGGGCCTTTCAATTGTAGCAATGCTTCACAAATTTGCCTTTGAACTTATGACTTGTTCTTCTGTGAGCTACAGATCATACACCAGGGGAGAAGTAGAGTCAGGTATATGTTCCATTAGCATATGGTGTACGTGTGTGGGGTAAGACTTGCAAAGTAGAGGCTGTGCGACCACTGGATCTCAGGGCCATGGTATGGTCTGTCTCTGCCTCTCCAGCTATGGGAAGCATCTTGGAGGGGAACTTGAAATCCCTTATAGCTCATCAACTGCTGTGGGCTGAAGCAATGGGCCCAAGCAAAGAGGAGATTAGTTTTCCTGTTGTGGCTGTTCCAAGTTTCAATTTACACTAAGCCCTGAAAAGTCTGTGAAGCTACGGTTAGAATGTTTATGTTATTCTAAAATTCTCATCTTGCAATCCAATCCACAAAATTTGGAGGGGACTAGGTTATCAGGCCTTATGAGCAAGTTTATTGCTGTTTGAAAAGAAGCATAAGAGAGAGATTCCCTCACATGAAAGGGGCCATCTTAAACCAGACAGCAGTCCCCACTGGTCACTTCATCTGCTGGACCCTTGATCTTGAAACTTCCAGCTTCCAGAACTGTGAGTAATAAATGCCCATTGCTATAAATTATTTGGTCTGAGGTATTTATGATGCAGCCTGACAGACTTTTATATGTGGCCTTCCATGCCTTGAATATTAGATTTCCATATTTCTATTACTATGAAATTTATCCTGACAGTTGTAGCTCTTTAATCAGACTGTCACTAGTTTAAATGTGGATCCATGAATACTATACATACGACTTTTAAACATTCCTCTAAACACTGATATAAATGACGTATTCATTGTATTCATGTATTAAAGTCAATAAAAATACTTTTTAAATAGAGAGTCAATAATAGAGTTTTGTAGCACCCACTAGAAGACCAAGGTTGTGCTCACCCTGTCATCTAGTGTTCTGACCTCGCTGACTTCATACTGTGTTTATATTATCACCACACTAACAGCTATTCACCTTGTCCCCAAGGACGATTATCATGAAATGCCATCTACCACTGCCACTGTCATCCCCAGCCCTCCACACTTAAGGACACAATTTCCCCCCTTGCTCAAATCTGTCTGAACCCTAATATCAGAAACCAATATTGATTTTAAGTCTTTGTTGAAGAAAAATTATGTGGTTACTTTTTGTATTTATTATTCACTTGCTTAAAAAATGTAAAACGTTGAGGCTGGAGAGATTGCTCAGGGGTTAAAGTCTGTGCCTTGAAAGCAAAGGAACCTGGGCTTAGATCCCAGATCCCAGATTCCATGTAAAATACACCAGGCATTTTGGTGGTGGCCTGCGCTCCTGACTGTGGAAGGCAGAGCCAAGGAAAGCCTAAAGCAAAGCGAGACTATTGCCATAGAGGAGAGAAACCCCAGCATCATCTGAACTGAACTCTCGAGAAGCAAAAGGAAAGCCAAGAAGCTTTTCTTTTGAATGCCAGCACATGCTGAACAGAGGCCAGAAGAGGCTGAAAGTGTCTGTGGACTGGCCCTACCCTCCCATATAGATAGCAACAGGCCTCCTGTTATGCTGGATACCTCCAGTCATGGAGAAAGATTCTGAGATTGTAGAAGCTGTGGAGGGCTATGGGTGATTCATCTCAAAGGGACAGAAAAAGAAAGAATTCACGATTCCATTTTCCACAGTAGGAATGCTAGGAAAAGAGACAGGGACTGTAGTGGTTACTCTTAACTATTGCTGTGAGAGAGCATCCAAAGTCAGCAAAGGGAGGTTTATTCAGCTTATAGTTCCGGAAGGGAGATACAGTCTTTCAAAGCAGAGGGGGTGTGGCTGGCTGGCCAAAGCTGGAGGAAGCTATGTCACTGCAGAAATCTTAGAGACTGAGAGCTGCCAGACTGTTTACTGCAAAGACAGACTTCTCCTGGAGGTAGAGTGAGACTAATCCACCTCAAGGCCCACCCCTTGTGACCACCTTCTTCCAGCAAGACTCCACCACTCGGTGCCATGAGCTTCCCAAACACATGAGACTGTGGAGGACACTTTTCAAACCATGACCGGGACCTACAGCCAAGTTTGGTAGGAACAAGCATAACATGAGTTTTCCCTGTAAGTAAGGGTTTGAGGGATCTCGTGTTACATAGATGGCCTGGAGCTGATAGAAGTTGTGCTAGGTGGACTTTGGTCCAGTCTCCTGAAGTGGGTAAGCTGGAAGGAGTCATTCATTCCAGAAGTTTCCCTGTTCCCATCTCACTATTCCAGAATCAACCAGTTCTCTCTGTCATTGTCCCAGGATAGTCTGTTATTCACCACTGATTTCCCAGAATTCCATTCCCATATTCCTCTATCTCCAACCCCTTTAGGTATCCAAAAACCTGCAGTGGAAATCTCCTGTGACACTTTCGGGCACTAGGGTTTTTTTCCCCACTGTTTCTAAAGAACCAAAGCCTCATCTTTTTTCTTATTGGAGACAATAACCAGACAGGCACTAGAGACCTGTACACGAATGCCATTTGCCTAAAACTGACCTTTATGCTTGCCAGAACCATCACTTTCAGTAAGGTTTGCCCCAAGAATTATCCTACCTAGAGCAGCAGAAATGGGCTATGTCAAGTTCATGACTGTCCTGCCTTACACCTTGCACTTTACCTACCTCATCTCCTCCCTCCACCCCAACAAACCCACATAGGGGGAAAGACATGCTGAGGAATTCAGCATGTGGATAATGTAGGAAGTTCATAACTGCATTTTTATTTTGTTCATTTCTTTTGCCCTGAAGACAATGAGATTCAAACTAAAAGAAACAAGCCATGGCGATATCTGGAGACATTTGGAGACCATTAAGTGACTTCAAGTGAGGAGAATTCTTTGTGGTCCCCAAAGTTGCCACCATTGATACCCTGGGGAATGGAGGAAATGGCACATGGTTAAAGATAGCAGCAGTTTCCTGGTGGTTGCAAAAGGGGGAATTGGTTTGTCCAGAGCAGTACCGAGGACTGCCAATCCACACGCTTCCTGTGAATTTCCTGGGAAATTCCCAAACCGATATTGACCAGACCTTGGTGAGCCTTTAGGAGCTTCCCGGGCCTGATATAAATACACATTACAAGATCATTTTTCCTGCTTTATTACTTATTAAACTAAAAGGTGCAACAAAACTGAGAAATATGCTAGAGATAACTGACTAAGGTTTCAATTATATTCTAAAATACCCAAAAGAAGGAAAACTCAAAACTGAGTTGAATGATAGTAACTGTAATTTTTGCTTGTAAGGAGTAAAACAATCACTTTCTTGTTGGCAGATGTCATAGCTGGGCACCGGTGTCACCTTGACAGTTGAAGGTTTGAGTTCTGGGCACATTTGTAGAGAATCAGTGGTTGAGTTAGGCCCAGAGCAAACCTGAAGGAGATTGTCTAGCTGATGGGGAAGGTCCAGCCCATGGTGGGTGGAATTAGGCTCTGGAATAAAATACAGACAGCTGGTTGAGAGAGTTGGTGTCCTTGTGTACACTTGGCCAGACATGCTGGTCTGGCAAGTAAGGATCGTCCCTCTCTCAACCATTACGTAGAGATGGTGTGGCCAGTTCCCCCTGCCCTGGTGTTGGTGTGAGCTCTCCTGTCAAGCTGGACTGAGAACTGTAACCAGAAAATCGTAAGAGACAATAACCCCTTGTTCCTTGAAGCCATGCAGGCGAACTGCAACAGCAGAAATCTTAAAAAAAAAAAAGCCCCTTTCTTACAGCAACTTCTATTTTAAAATCTAAGTTTGGTTGAAGACCGTTGCCTTCATGTGTAAGTCAATAACCAAGTGTCTAACCCAACTCTGCCATATTAATTAATGTTAAGAAAGTAAAATGCAAGTAGGTCAGCATTCTAACATCCTAGAAAAGAACACCCTAGCGTCCTTGACTGTGTGGAAACACAGGGGCACACATTTTAAGAGGGATCCTATAGTTTGGATCCTCAGTGTCCCCCAAAGGTTTATGTGTTGAGGATTTGGTCCCCAGCCTTTGGTAGTATTGACAGGTGATGGACCCTTTTGAGGTGGAGACTAGAGGAAGTACTTAAGTCTGGGATGTGCCTTTGAGGGAACATTGGAATCTTGCATCTTCCTGCTTCTCACTTTGATTCCTGGTTGTCACAGTGACCAGAAACTTAACCACACGTTCCTGCCATGATGACACACCACAGTGACAATGGACTGAAACCATGGTCCAAAATAACCCTTCCTCCTAACGAACTGTTTATTTCTCAAATATTTGTCACAATGATGAATACTGGCTAACATAGGACATGGACAACTTGAAAATATTCTGCAGACCAGGGGACATTTTTACAGAAGCAGCCTACCACATGCAAGAGAAAGTCTGAGGAGGGCTAACAGAATTTTTTAATCCTAATTTGTTAGGATTCTTTTGATTGGAATCGGAAGAAAATTCACCTTAACACACTTAACACACTTAACACCAATTAAATTGGCTCAAGAAACCAGAAATGAAGAGAAGGGAAGTGCAAGATAATTGGTTATTTGTGAAGTCAGAGACTTCCTGCTTCTGGACAGTCTTACCCGCCCCCTTCCTGGAAGTTTCATTTCATTTCGTTGCTTTAATGATTAACTGTGGGTCAGCATTCTTCCTGTGCTCCCATTGACAGAGTAGGGAGGAGAGATGGAGAATGTCATGGAAGTAGTAAGGATTGAGATGGGGATACCCAAACTGTGGGGCTAGAATGTCCAGTCTACCAAGAGTGGAGTGCTGGAATGCTGGAAAGACAAAACAGACATCTGTCTCACTTCACAGCACAAAGGGTATACAGTCTGTTTTCCTCTATAACCGGTGCAAAAAAGCTTTAATATATATTTTATTTAAGTAAATAAAGGCAAGTGAATTTTACATATAGATGAGACTTGCCTTATGCTAGAAATTAATGAAGTGTTATTTGCAATATAACTAATAAATTTTATTGAGGTATAATTCACATAAAATACATAAGATCAGTAGTGCTCGGATCAAAGGCTTTTTGACAGATTTACACTTTCATGACTATAGCCAAAGGTAAAGTATGAAATTTTTCATCTCTTCAAAAAGCAACCTGGGGCCTGTTTACTATCTATCTAACAACTCTACACTCACTCCCAGAAAGAAATACTAATTTGTTTTTGCCATACTTCTGTAGTAGAGTTTCACGTATGCGAAATCATATACTTCATACTCCTTGAGTCTGTTTCTTGAACTCAGCAAACTTTGCTACTATAAAGATACACCATGATTTGCTACCCAATCACCAATGGAAGGGCATTTGGATTGCTTGCATAAGCAATTATTATCAGCAAAACTGCTATTAAATTTGGTGTGAATAAAGTTATGTCCTCCAAAAATGAAAAATAAATGTGCTGGATGTGCAAATCCAACATGTGATGCAATCTTATTTGGAAATCATGTCTTTAGAATAAAAATAAATTTTAAAAAAGGAGATGGGTGGCTACTTGGGAAGAGAAAAAGGATCATCAGGAGTGAGAGGAAATAAGAAAAAGCAACAGGAGTGAATATAATTATATTATGGATATATGAAAATATCATAATCAAACTGGTTATATAAAATTAATGTATACTAATAAAAACCAAAATGCAACAAAAGAAAATAGTGTCTTTGAAGTGTAGTCTAGTGAAGATGAAGTCGTCGTGGTGGACTTCAACACAATATGACCACATCCTATCCTAAGAGAAGAGACGCAGAGACATGCAGGGAGACGGCTAAGAGGTGACAGTAAAGAGACTGGAGCTGAGCCTGCAAGGCGGGGAGCGCTGAGGAGCGCTGGCAACTGCAGAAAAACACCAGGGATTCTTCTGCCAACATCCTGGATTTTGGACTTCCAGCCTCAAGGACTATGAGAAGGGAAACTGTTGTTTAAAGTCACTTGGGTTTTGGTTTGCTTTGGTTTGGTTGTTTGTGGGGTTTTTCTTGTTTGTTTTGTCACTTGTAATGGCAGTCCCAGGCAAATAGTACAGCATTCAAGTACATGTCTCTATTGTGGCTATGTTTTAATTTCTCTTGTGTAGGAATCAAATGTACTGCCCAAGAGTGGCATTGTTCAAAGGCAGTACATTTGACATTCTAAACATCAGTGTGCAAGAGTGATAGTTGCTTGGAACCCTCACCAGCCCATGGAGTCATCAGTATTATAATTTCCATTACAGGGGTAATTAGCATATCTCTGCTGACCACTACTGTTGAGCATCTTCCCACGAGCTCACTGGCCATTGGCATAACTTTACAAAGGTTTTCTTTAAGTATATATTACCCATATTCTTGAGTAAAATGTCTTTATAAGATCTTTTCTGCATATATTTTCTTCTCTATAGTTTTCTTTCCATAATCTTAATTGTGGTATTGGAAAAGCAGAAGTTTTCATTTTGACCATGTCTTCTTTGTGATATTTTCATTTTAAGGTTTTTTCTCTCTCTCTCTGTGTGTGTGTGTGTGTGTGTGTGTGTGTCCCAAGAACTCTGCCTATCCCAAGTCAAAATGCTCCTATCTCATTCTCTTGCTTTTTCATTTTAGCTTTTGTGTTTAGGTCCAGGATTTGTCTTGAGTTTACTTTTGGAGCATCACATTGAGGAAGAGTCAGCATTCATCATTTGCCAATGAAAAATGAAGTTAACTAAAATATCTGTTACATTTATTGACATGTGTGTTCTTATGCCAGTGGTGCCCTGAATAATCTTGTGATAATCTCAGAAGCAGGCTGTTCAAAGCTTCTAAAACAATATCAAAATCTATGCATTTGTTTCTTTATGTGTCTACACCTTGAAACAGTCTCATGCAGAGGGGTTGTCAGTGAGAAGTGTGTTGCCTTGCCATTTCTACCTCCTCAGCACACACATCTCTTCTCTTTTTGGGAAGCTTCCTACTTTGTATTGCAGTTACTCTTCGTGTTGCTTATATGAAACAGTACAAGAACAATTTAGGGGAATAAGGACTTATTCTTTCTTGCAATTCTCAGTTACATTTCATCAGCATGACAGGAGAGTTCATACAGAAATCAGAAGTCAAGGGAACTGCTACACAATTTTCACAAAAGAGCCAATAGAAGTGTATTCTTTCTTCCTTGCTAGCATTCCTGGAATGCTAAATCCTGAGACAGCTCTATCTATCACAGTGAGATACAGGTGTCAACATGGTAACTAAAGGTTCGAGCTCCAGGCACATTTGTGAAGAATTAGTTAGCCTTGAGCAAGCCGACAGGAGATTGTCTAAATGATGGGGAAGGCCCAGTCCATGGTAGGTGGGACTTTTCTCTGGACAGATGGATAAGACAGAGGGATCTGATTCAGGGAGTTGACATCCTTCTGTATACTTGGCCAGACATGCTGGTCTAGCAAGTGAGGATCGTTCTCTCTGTGGACCCTGTTGTTGGTATAAGCTTTTCTGGGAAGCTGGACTAGGAATTTAGCAAAGAATACTAGGCCCCCCAAAAGCACCTTGTTCCCCCTAAAGTGTTTGATTGTGAATTTATCAACAGTATGCAGGCAAACTGTGATACCATCTTATCTACCTGCCTAAGGAATGGCCCTACCTGTCATGAACTAGATCTTCCTCCATCAATTAAATAATCTCCTACAGGCTTTCTCAATGCTTGCCTTCAGTACTAGTTCTTCACAGATACATCCGAAGGCGGAACCTCCATTTGTTCAATCCACACCTACAACCACGGTGTCTTTTTCTCCAACAATTACAACGAAAATTTTCAGAATTGTGTCAGACTTTAAAGTCATACATTTAAGGCACTGTAAAAAGAGAGGAACATCTGTTATTTCATTTTGTATGCCAGTTCAAATTTCCAATAAAATGTGCATGTCTCAGCTAAGGCCAGTCTGAGAAAATTCAACTTTTGCTAATGATACACTTAATTGAGGAAGAGGAACAGGGACATTAGTGTGAATCACCCAGTCACCTTAATTCCGTTAGAGTTGTTTAAGTATACTGCTTATTTTTAGTTTAATTGCAGTGCAAGTATATAACACCAAGTAAATCAGAGTGTGGTGATACTAACAAATTGTTCTTCACAACTGTCTCAGCAGCTTAGTTAGGATTCATCTGAGCATGTGACTCAGATGCTCACCCTTCAAAAATCAAACTACTTCAGAGCAACTAGTGCATCGATAGGACTCATTTTCCGAGATGAAAGCTGGCACAAGATGACATGAGAGAATGCACAGACAGATCGGTCCTGCCACTGCCCTCTGGGAGCTCCTAATCTAGAAGGGAAGGTGGCACATATGCAAACATCCCTGAGCCTATTGAGAGTTCTATTGAGAAGTTCCAAGGGAAAGGCTGTTGGAAGAAGGCACATTCTGTGAGATGAGCTGCCACTCAAGCGTTCATTGAATTCAAACCACTCACCAGCACATAACTCTCTAGACTTGAATTGCATTCTTATTAAAAAGAACTATTTTATTCCCAAACTAGGTCACTGGTTCTTTAGAACACAAGCATGTGAAAAAGAAGAAGCCAGAAATCTATTTTATTTAATCCCTAAATTTGCCCATTGATCGTATTTAGTTACTCCCCTGGGAACTTCAAGGCATAAGTAAGAAAGCTCCTCTAGTGAAATAAAAACTGGATTTGGTGACTTGTTTTCTTTGGAGGAAGAGAGACAAGCAGTGACTTCAGCCAACACCAAGCACAGAACAGGGAAAAGGAGTAGTAAGTAGTCCTACTGGGGGAGCACTGAGAAGGGGTTCCTGGATTTTCCCCAAGACTTGAGGTTTTCTCTATATTTCTAATTCATGAAATCTGAGCACAAAAAGAACTGGTTCTCAAATTTTACATGCCTGATTCAGAAAACAAAATATTATACAATGTTGGTTGTGGGTAAAGAACACAGTTTGTAAGACTTTAATTGCTCAGAATGTCTTCTTGTTTTTATGTTACCAACACCTGATGACCCATATTGTGTTAGGAAGTATTTCCTATAAAAATTCCCTTTAACCTAAGGGATTCCTGGGAAGAGAAGAGAATACTTTTCATTACATGAGCTACTCTGAGAAAGTTCATGAAAATATTCGATGGAAGTACAGCATTTGTCTATGTGCATCTTGTTGATGTCATCCCTCCTGCATTGTGTTTCAGTACACCACGGATCACAAAGGTCGGGATTTACTTTTCCTAAAGGTTGTTCACTAATTATTTCATACACATGCTTATTGATTATTTGAAAACCTGTGATTACCAAAGTTACACAGTGTAAGTTATATCTAAATTGGCAAATGAATGCCGTCAGCTGTAGAAGCTCAGCTAACAGTACTGGAATCAAATAGAGATTTATTTTTCCCATATAGCAAAAGAGTTGAAGACTAGTTGCTTGCCAAAATAGCTTTTCCTCAGCTGTTCAACAAAACACCCAAAGAACCTTTTTCTCTTTTTACTGCTTCCTTCTATCATCATATGTTTTCTTCTCATATGTTGACTTCTCATCTGAATGATCATTAATAGTCACAGAATAACTACCAAAGCTCCACCTATCTGCATTTGAAACAGGAGATGGAAGGGAGAGACAGTACCAGCTCAATCAGGAGAAGGACATATATTAAAAGCTAGCAGGACTTCTACACCATTGACTAACGCTGGGTCCCATTCCACGCTGTGGTAATGTGAGGATCCAGTTCAGTATCTAGTATATCTATTGTATCTATTGTCAAAGACTAAAAGGAGAAGGAAGACAGCTATGAAGTGTGCTACTCCAGTGGCTTCACCATAGTGTATAAATAAAACTATTACACTTTTTAGGCTTCAATGTCCACAACAGCCAAAACAATGACAAAAAACATTGTAATTTTAACTAACTGGAAAGCAGAAGTTCAGCTGAACCAATTAGCTCCATACCTGGTTTGATGGCAATGGCAGCCTTCTCTGCATGCAAAGATGACCTGGCTAAGGCAGAGCACCAGGGGGGCTTGTTTGCTTTGCGGCAGGAAATCAAAAGCCTGAAATAATACAGCACCCCACAGAGACATGAGTTTCCTCTCATCACACACCACCCAGCTCACTTCAAAGCCTTCCATGCTAGGCCATGAGCCTTTGAAGCCTTTGGGTCTCAAACCAAAGCAAGTCTCTGCATTTTTACATGCTCCAAAGGACAACACATTCGTATTTATTCAGTGCCGAGACAATGCTCTTGAGTTTGCAAACTTTTATGGATAATGGCAGAGCGCTTTATTCATGTGACAGTGGTGATGGTAGGTTAATCCAGTATTTTGGGGAAACGTGATGCCAAGTGCAACAAGACTCGTTTCTGACCATTCTGCACCTGTAGGGATCTTCAGTCCATAATAAGTGAAAAACCCCTAAGACGAAAGTCAAGTGAGCAATCAACAGATGTATCTATGAAAAGTAAGTTGTTGAATATCTAGAATGATAACCATGATTTGGAGATCTCAGTTATTTAAAGGCTAGTGAGAAAAATCTAACGAACCCAACATAGATAAGACAGATTCTGCAGCAATACATATATGCTGGAAATAGGACAATACAAATATAGAGTAGCTTTAAAACCTGGAGGTTAACAGGACAGAAGTAAGGTGGGAGAGAGGAAGGGAGTTAGTGAGGGAGAGAAAGAAGGAAGGAGGAATATAGAGAAAAAAAGGAGGAAGAAATAAAAGAAGACAGATCTTAGGAAAAAGAAGGAAAACATCAAGAAAGAATGTGAGTTTAAACTTTGGTTTGGCACAGATACAAAACAAACAGTGAATGTTTAGTATTTGGCCTTTGGAAACTTAAGCTTAAAACCCTAAAGTGATTATGTATTGTTACCCATTTCCTCCCCTTCCCCCCCCCCCCGCCTTCCTGTGCAGCATAAGTAATAGAGCTTCTATGAAAGAGGATTTAAAATACTTTCAGTCTTTTCATACCATTTTTGAACAATATGGCTTTACCCAAAGGAGAGCTAAAGTGCAGAACAGAAATGACCATCTTCTCATAATGCAGCACCATTCATATTGCCTCACCACAATAAAGATAAGAAATAATTAAGTTTCCTTCCAGCTTAAGTGAGACTGTCATGTGTATTATAATTACTACTATGTGAAAATATTGAGATGTCTGCAGGTAGCTCCTTCCAGTGCACCATTTCTGAGGTTCAATTCTACTTGACAATACAAGTACATTATTCATTCCCAGACCATAATGACTGTACGAGGTGAACTGTGATAATTAATAAACTTGACCGCAGATACTCAGCTGAGACCATAAGATCATAAATACTATCTTGCTACATTAGCCATGCCTGCCAGGAACATCGCATTCTCTTCAGCTTTTCACTAGCCAGTGGCAGGGTTAGTAAGAAAACAGGAATACAAACAGTGTGAGAAGGACCAATTTAAGATATACCAATCTAAGACATAAGTCCTTTCTTTCTGTGATCTTCGGTCATATATGGAACTTCTCCTGGCTTCCATGTCTCCATTGAAAAAGTGAAAATCTTTACACCTCAATGGGTAATTGTATCCTGAGAAACAAAACACAGTGTATAAGACATTTGACACTCAACTGCAATGGCAGTTGTGGTCTCTATTAGTGGTGAGCCCATGAGACTAGGTGTTATGTGATGTACTGCGTGAGGCTGTAATAATTGCCCTTGGTCTCTGTCAGTTCTCTAGCATGCCAATACATGTCTTGGAAGGCTGAATATTCAGTCTTGCACCTGAGCTTACCATGGGGACTCAAAGGTTTTCCTTACCACTGTTCTTTAAGCCAACAGGCAGGAAACAGCATGTTGGACAAACTGGTTTTTGTAAATAAAGTTTTATTGGAATACAGCCACACAGATCCATTGATATGTACTAAGGCCGTTGAACTTCTACAACAGCAGAACTGACTACATTCAACAAAGTTTGTATGATCTGCAAGCCTAAGATACTTTCCATCCAGCCCATTATGGAAAAAGTTTAGTAGGACCAGCTGTAAACACAAGCACAATGATGTACTCGATTCAGTCTATTTGGAGAATACATTTTACTGCCAGCATTGTGGTAAGCCTATCATCATTTATCTATAAAGCAAACACTAGTTACTAGCAAGAAGCCCTTGTTCTTTTAAGAAGATGCAAGCACATGAAGCAAGAAGTCTCAGTAAGTGATAAAAGGCCCAGTTTCTTAATGAAACTGGTAGATGGTACAAGAATCCCAGAATGAGAGAATTCAAGATGGGCTGAGTTGTTTTGCTTTTCACGAAAAACTATGAAAGGAAATAAATTGGATCAGAGAACAGAGGCAATACAGAGAAAATATGCCAAGATTTCCAAGTAAGAAGAGATGAAGAAGATTGTCCCAAAAGCAAGAAAGGGCATGGTGTAACATAATGAGCCCCGGTTGGCAAGATAATTTAGCAGCACAAGCCAGAAAAACTTGAGGCTGATCCCCTGAAGTCACACAAAGGTGGAAGGAAAGAATCAACTCCAGAAAGTTATGGTATATGCATATCCACTATTGCAGTTACTCTCGCTGTTGCTGCAAGATACTTCAGACTCAAGCAACTTAAAGAGCGGCTTATGGTGCCAGAAGGGAGATACAGTCTGTAAGGGTGGGAGAGGCATGGCAGCTGAAGCTGGAGGCAGCTCATGTCTATCATGGAGACTGAGAGAGCAAGAGGAGATTGCTGGAAGAAACAGGGTGGGACTAATAAATCTCAAGGCTCACCCCTTTCTCAAGCAAGGCTCACCTCCAAAGTTTCCACAACCTTCCCAAATGACAGCTAAGGATTCAAATACATGAGTCTGTGAGGACAACTAGCATTTCAAATCTGACACCCACATACATATCACACACATACACACACACAGAAACAATAATAATAAACAAAAGTTTCTAAAAATTTTTTTACAAAAAGGAAATGAGCCTGAACCTGTCTGTAAGACATCAGAAAAAGATGCACCTAAGGGATTGTATAGTGGTAACTGAAGGTATACAATCTGACATTAGGAGGATCTAGGTCTACAGAAGTTGGATTGGAGGCTCTGGCAAGTGTAAACTATGGCATAACCACATTATGAAGATATCAGAAATAAGAATCCTAATTTTTTAGCATGGAGTATGGCACATTTATTTGAGTAAAAATTGGGGGAAGCAGACAGATCTGAGAGAATCTATAAACCAGACTAATGTGATGTAGCAACCAATAAAGAGTCGAAAAAGACTCTAGGATTTCTGCTGAGAAGCTTGGTAAACTTCTGGTACCAATAAAAGAAAAGGATAGCCAGTTTGGAAGGACATGTTAATGTTCCCTTTTTTGTTATCTTATAAACATTTACATTTATATCATTATCATTATATCATTATAATATCATTGATATATATCGATATATCATAATGATGTTTATCACCTTTACTATTATGTACTGTACTGTGAACTGTTACTATTATGAACTGTACTATGAATACAGTTCAGTATATTACATTGTAAAGTAGTTAAATATATCCATATTGATATATAATATATATCCAGAACTTTATCTTACAAATCTAAAATTCTATACCCATTGAATAATAGATTCCCTTTACTTTCTCTCTCCCACATTTTTGTTCCTTTTAAATAAACTCGATATTAAAAAAACAAATACAGTTGTCCCATACTGTCTAGTGATGTCATACCAACTTAGTTTGTGTGGGCACACTGTAATATTCATACAATGCTAAATTCACCCAATGACACATTCTCAGAATATATCCCTGTGATTAGATAATTCATACAATAAAAAATGAACTAGAAAATACATCCATTTTATATAGAACTCAATCTTATATTTGGAAAATTTGCAGATTCAAATCCCTCATGAACTACATACATTTGTTGACTCAGCAAATGCTTACTGAGCACCTGTTACAAGTTTACTACACAAAGTTTCTCTTGGTGTTTGGCATTGTATTTGGATCAGACCTGATGAAGCCGAAATAATCAAACCCCTCAAGTTTAAGCAGACAAAAAATGGGGGACCAAAAATACATAAGGATAGCAAATCGTAGTAAAACAAGGGAGTGGGGGGCAGGCATGTAAGAAACATGAAATTCCCATTGAAATTTATGAAAAAATACTGAGAACTCTCAATGGTGAGCTGACACCAGGCAATTCACATTAGTGGCTGGTATGAACTTTAAAATGGGACCTATGTCAGTAACCTGGAAGAGAAATGAAAGACTGCTATGAGGAGAAAGCCTTACATGCAAAGGATGAAACAGAGAATGATGATATTTGGAGAAGCAAAATTCAAAGTATTGGACGACTGGTAGAATTTTCCAGTTAAGAGAGAAAACTGTATGAAAGTGAATGCAAGATTCTGGCTCAGGCAATAGAAAATGATGAAACCTCTCAGTAAAGTATGTGTGTGTGTGTGTGTGTGTGTGTCTGTGTGTCTCTGTGTGTGTGTGTGTGTGTGTGTGTGTGTGTGTGTGTGTGTGTCTGTGTGTCTGTGTGTGTGTGTCTGTGTGTGTGTGTGTGTGTGTGTGTCTGTGTGTGTGTGTCTGTGTGTGTGTGTCTGTGTGTGTGTGTTGGAGTATGAGGGTGTGCATTCAGAGGCCTGTGGATAGAAAAGACAAGTATAGCATAGGACATGCTGGGTACAAAGGACACAAAGCCAGCAGGTGAAATAAAGGTCTGAAATTCAGAAGGCAGGTCTGTACTAGGGAACACTAGAAACCAGTCAAGAAAGTATAAGCATCTGTGTGACTTCATTTGATCCCCCTGTTCTTAGCCTCACTCATACCTGAGAAATACACATCCTTGGAGAGCTAAGATTGCTTCTTAGTATATGAGTCCAATGCTTATCCTCCTTTTATGACACCATCTTGCCTTCCAGGCCAGGAGCTTTGAGACTCCCAGATACACATTTTCCATTAGTTCAATCTCTTGCTCATTTTTTGTGAGGTATTCAAGAAAATCTACCTGAATGCTTGCATGAGAAGCACTTCTTTTCATAAATCAGTATGAACACCTTAAGACTGAACAAGAAGGCTGGGTCCAGAAGCAAAGCCATGCATCATATGCATGATAACAACGTCATCCTCATGACGGCCTTCCCTAACCACACTGAGCACCTCAGGGAAGCCTCTACCTTATGTCTCTGAGCTTATGTCACCAAGTCATAGCTCTGGACAGAGCATAGACAAAGGATGGTTCCATGGCTCTCGCACAAGGATTTCTACAGGATTCAGGAGAAACATTAAATTATTGCTTTACAAAAACAGCTACCGTCCTTAGACAACAGGCAAAGCCCACTCCAAACAATAAAATGCCTCATTTATTGGTGTCTAAAAGATTTGTTTTAAAAGTACCACATCAAAGAGTGGCTTAGTCATTCATCTCCTGAGTTTTATATCAGGGAAAGAAGAAAGGAAGAGAGTAAACAGACAATTATGAGAGAACCCACTTGAAATCACAAAAGGGAATGTGATTTCCTCTCCCAAGGTGTGTGCACAATTGTCCCTGGGCATTGGGCAGAATATCAATGACCCTTTGTAGGTCCAAGCTGATGGCAACACTAGACATGCTAAAGTGAAGGAGTTTACTTGTAATTAAAAATACTTTCTTGCCACAATGTTTGAAATCAGAACTGTGACCTGCTTCAACCTCATAGTCTTGAAGAACTCATACAAGAATTCCCCACCTGGCTCCACCTGATCCAGGCTTGAAGAGTCACAAGAATCCTGGAAACCCGGGCTGGAGAGAGAGCTCAGGGCTTAAGGCTCTGCCTCACAAGCAGAAAGTCCTGAGTTTGGATCCCAGGTTCCACTTGGAAACAGTGGCCTGTACTTTCGACCCTGATGGGTAGAGCCTGGGAAATCCCTGAGTGAAGCAGGAAAGAGGTAAAAGCAATCCAGGATAAGTCCTGAAGTCACCCTTGGCCCTCCACAGGGAAACACAGTGCTGTCTCTCTCTCTCTCTCTCTCTCTCTATCATGTGCACACATACACACACACACACACACACACACACACACACACACACACACACACACGATAAATATTAAAATCCTGGAAGCCCAAGACCTTTAGTACATTCTGGATGCAGACTCATGATACTTGCAAGAGATCTGGAAGATGCCCCACCCCACCTCCACTATTCTGTACTGCTTCTCAGATGGCTAGCCCACCAAGACTGACCAAATGGCCCAACCAGCAAGGCAGTTCTCCATCTGAAGTTGCCAGTTGTTTGACAAAACTCAAAGAATGTGATGGTCTTAGTTGTCACTCTGGGGCTTGGCCATTGCCATCATGTCCTCAGATTCTCTGGATTAGGAAGTGTGAGCCTGCTGGACAAGTTGCAGCTGCTGTGTACTTATTCACAGACACCATTCCAAGACCTGCCCATGGTGCAATTGCTTCTGGGAGCCTAGGCAGCTATTTAAGGAAAAGTCACATGTGCAAAGATAAAATCTTTCCCTCATCTTTGTTATCACAGCCCTTCCTGGATCTTTCCTTGCATCAGCACTCATCCATCCCAGCAGGCTACTACTCTCCAAGGCTAGATGGACAATGGCATGACCAAAGGGATATGGTCTTCAGTCAGAACAGATTAGATGACTTGGTGTGAGGAAGACGAAGACCTCTAATTCTTATTTCAGCTAAGCCCTGATTCCTTCCCTTCCTCCCTTTACTCAGGAAAGGTAAATTCCAGCCTGAATTTCTCAGTTACAAGCTTTCAGGACATTACCACACACTCCACCTGTCCTTTCAGCGTTCTGGGAATAAAACAAGGATAAAAGAAAGCAGAGATGATAGTATGGTTTAACAAAGCCAAAAATAAAACACAGCTACTACAGACAACTGTGCAGGATATATATTATAACATGATGTGATTACTGATGCAGATAAATGCCTCTATATTTTGCATTATAGTCAAATAGGATAACATCATTTAGCAACCTAGTATTTCTCACTGTGAGTATCAGAGCCTCACTCAGAGTCAGTATTAAAAGAGAGTTATACAGAATTAGCAATGAGATATATTAAACCTAAGCTTCTGCTCTGTAGTAAGAATGGCTTGTGCTATTTGACATTCTTTGGCAATCGAACATCATCCTACACTTTCTTTCCCTAAGAAACTGGTAATAGTCTCTAACCAGCATAGCTAAGGTGCAGGTCTCTGGGTTGGGTTTTGATCTTTCTACATCCTAAGAAGACTCTGCTGTAAGACATAGCTTCTGCTTATAGCTATCTCAGCCTGGACCATGCAGTTCTCTGCAATAAAGCAAAGAGCCTCAGTTCTCTAACTCTTCCTCATCACTCCCTTCCATAGGTGTTCAGGCATCTCTACTTGAGATAAAGCAGCCCCCTCCCAACCCAGGAGACCCATTGTCCCAAGCAGTATACACTCCAAAACCAAGTGTCATAGTTAGGCACAGGTGTCAACTTGATAGTGGAAGTTTTGAGTTCTGGGCACATTTGTAGAGCATTAGTAGTTGAGTTAAGCCCCAGCAACCCTGCAGAAGATTGTCTAATTGATAGGGAAGACCCAGCCCATGGTGGGTGGGACTAGTCTCTGAGCAGGTGAATAAGATGGAATGAACTAGTTGAGAAACCTGCCGTTCTTTGACATACTTGGCCAGAAATGCTGGTCTGGCAAGCAGGGATTGTCCCTCTCTCAACAGCCCTGTGGATGTATAAATATTGTATGCCCAGTTCGCCCAGCCCTGGTGTTGGTGTGAGCTGTCCTGCAAGCTGGACGAGAAACTGTAACAGACCGTGATAAGACAAGAAGAAGCTCCCTTGTTCCCCTATCAGCCATTTGGCCATGAATTCATCATCGATCATGAAGAATAACTGCTGCATCGGGTTTGCTCAGGAAGCTGGATTCTCACCAGAAGACCTACAGCCATGTGACCGAAAGAACTTCTTCAGGTTAGTATCTAAGCTTACCACGGATCCCTAGCCTCCCAAAAGTTGGATGACACAACAGTGGTGATATCTTCCCCAGAAGGGCCTGTTGGGATGGTGTTCTATTTCATGCCTTCTCAAGGAGTTTACTTCAGGAGACTCCTTTACCATGGTGAGCTTCACTGGGCTACCAAACAGTTCCCTCTGAGAACATCCATTGTGCCAGGCTATGTGCCGAGAACTTTACACTTAATCCTCTCAACAACTATTATCATATTTATGCTTTGTAGAGATGAGGATGAAAATAGCTCAAGAGGATTAAGTAACAGATCCAAGCTCGCTAGAGGTAAATGATCGAGCAATGAGTCACACTTAACCTAATTGCAAAGACTCCTGTGGGTTGAAGCAAGTGACTAAGGACTACAACCTGGTAAGAGAAGCCTATAATGTTATCAGCATTGAGATTCTCTTACTTTTGTCCATCTATGGCTAGGCATAGGATTGATTTTTCTCATGAGAAAAAGAAGAGATATAAGTTGCTGTGACTTAAAAAAAAAAATTGAATGAGTGAGTTTGGGGTGATAGCTCAGTGAATTAAATGCTTACCACCCAAGCCTGAGGACCTGAATTTGATCCCTAGCATTCACATAAAAAGCCTGGCATGGTGACACATATTTGTAACCCCAACACTGGAGTGGGAAAGACAGACATATCCCTGGGGCTAACCAGCCTAGCCTAGCTGTAAGCCCCAGGTCCCAGGGAGAGTTCTGTCTAAAAATCCAAGGTGGACAGCACCAGAGGTTAGCCTCTGGTCTCCAGTGTACATGTTTACATACACAAATATTATATATATTATATATATACACACACACATACATTATATATATTATATATATACACACACACATACATATATATATATATATATATACACATATTAGCAAACATGATAGGAGCATTCATGGTAAAAGATCAGCTATGTTCTAGGCATTGAGAAAGAACCTGATTATGATCAGGCCATCCACAAGATGTTCCTTCTTCTTCATGTCTCTCAGAGTGGTCTGTAAGCACTAGAGTCTCTCTGCCACTTCTCCAAACATCGCAGAGCAAAGGGCCAGGTGCATTTTATGTCCCTTCTGGGACAGGCTTGGTTACTTGAGCTAAAGACCACCCCAAGAGGCACTGCTGATTTCTTAGCAACTTTTCACAGAGCCACTCTGATCAAGTAGGCCTCTCGGGTCTCTTGCTTCCTAGAAACCAAAGTTAAGAGGCTAAACCTCAGATTCCTTCCTTGGGAGGGAAGAAATTAGAGAGGGGAAAAAAAAAAGCCTCGTTGTGAAAAATCTTATTTGCAAAGACATGCACAGATGAATTCAAATCTGGGACCGTGTCCAGGTGGAAGACTTGCCTGGATTTCCTAATGCATTCTTTCTGTTATTAAAATAATATAGGGAACCAGTGGCTTGTTGCTTCTCAGCATGTCCAGTTGGCTCATGCTGTGTGACCATTTAAAAATCTGACCTCAGCTAGTGCCAGTTTAAAGACCTTTGCATGTTGGCTGTGTTTCCATTGCACAACAAGCCTATGGCTGCTGCCTAAACTATCGCTTCCAGTAAAGAGTACCTCAGTAGAACCAAGTCTCTTGCCAGCAGTGATGCAAACAGAGAACTGCCCTGCGTCTTGTGCCCAGGCCCCACCCCGCTGCCCTGCCCACAGCCAGCTGTCTCATGCACTTTTCTGGTCTCTCCCCACTCTCTCCGGGCACAATCCTCTCTTTGTCACTCAGGGGAGGTGTTTCCAGGTGGCTGGATGCACAGGGCACTTTCTCTCCTGGCACAAAGAGAAGTCCTGCCCTACCTCCTCACTGAGCCTGCGTCATCAACACACAGGGAGACAGAGCCTTTCCAAGGCAACTGATTCCAGAGTGGAAGAAAGGTGAGTTTCCCCTAGCATTGCCATCTCAGAGTCAATTGGCAACTCCTCTTGGACTCCATGTACATCCACAAAAACATGGCATAAAATATGGGGAAATCGTTGTGTGGCAAAAAGGTAAGTGGTTTTCAGATAGACAGACAGACAGACACCAGACAGACACCAGACAGACAGACAGACAGACAGACAGACAGACAGACAGACAGACAGACAGATAGATAGATAAATAGATAGATAGATAATCTTATGTTAGTAACTTATATCTGTCTATGTTTAAGAGTTAAGTAACTGTATTTTTAACATAACATTCTGGCTTTAGACATCTAGAGCACTGAGAATCACTCCTGCCAGCCTCCAAAAGCAAACGAAACAATCTTTATGAGATCTACTGGTCAGGTAACCTGTGAAGGATTATCCAGAAGTTGAAGAGTCCACTGCCATTACTGATACCACCACCAGCTCCTTTACTGGGTCTTTCCTCTGGCCCATCAAGGACACTCTACTGCACTACCAGCTCAGAGCTTTAAAAAAAAAAAAAGTAATTGTAGCATTTATAGTGTAGGAACAGCCAGTTGTCATGATCTCTGGGAGGAAGGAAATAAGATGGCGTTTTATTTTAAGTGGCCCTGGAGACTTCAATGATTGCATTAAAATTTTAATCACAAACTCCTTAAGTTAGAAAGAAAGAGAGGGAGAAAAAAAAAAAAAAAGCCCACAAAGGACTCATTGTATAAGAGAGCTTCAGCATTTGGAGTTCTTTTATAAATTTGTGTCAGATCACAATTTGCTGTCTGGGAAATGTAAATTAGTTATTAATGAGCCAAAATTCCAACATCAAAGGCTGTGCATCCACATGCCAGAGAGAAACAAAGAGCTCTCAGCACAGCAACTTCTCCACACCCGCCTCTATACAGTGTTCATACACACACGCTGCCACTTTACTAGGGACGCTTGCCACACATGCAATGGCAGGGCACCAGTATCATTAGCATCACCTCCACCTGAGCACTGTGTGACCATCAGAATGCCGGGCAGTGGGGAGCAGCATGTGCTCAAAGGTGGCTGTGCACACAGCGGAATTGGATGGCTTCCTTCTGCCTAGTTCACACAACTGAACATTTTCAAAGAACATTTCATGTTTGCAGGACGACTTGACCCAAGTGACATGGGGATGTGGTCTGCTTTTGAAAAATTCCCGTACAGTTTTCTTCATCTCTACAACCCTTGCTCTTTTTGGTTGAGATCAAGAGTCTACCTATACAGGGCACACATGCAATGCGAAGGGACAGTTGTCTTTGAACTTGTGGAGTTAACAGTAATAGTTATCTAACCGAAGTCCTGCCGGCATTTGGGAAGATTCATCCTTCCCCTCTTGGTACCCATGATGCAGATGAAAGGTACAGACCAATGAAAAGAGAATGGTGAGTGAGAGACAGTCCTTTCTTTAATGAGTTCACAACATAGCGGAAGACAGGTAGGCGGCAACTGCTTAGATAATGTACAGATGGCACTAAGCGTAGGAAGGCAAATTTCCAAGTTAAGGAGCCAAGAAGGGTTTCCATGAAGGCGACACTTAGGCAAAGACGTGAATGAGGAAGAAAAGTTCACTGGCCAGAGAAGTTCAAAGTACAGCCCGTAGCTCTCACCATCTAAGCTGAGAACAGAAAATCATTTCCGTTTCCCAAGGGTTCCCTGAGAGTCCTCTGCTCTCCAGACGGAGGCTCTAGACTTCCACCTCCAGGTGAGGCCTGGGTCAGGTTCTCGTGCTGTTCTTAGCCAGCAGAAGGGAAGGTGTGCCTTTTGGATGACCTGTTGGTGTGCTCTTCTGTCTACAGAGGGTTATGTCTCTGTGGTGCCCGCAGCAGTTATCACAGGTCCAGCGTACAGGAATCTCTGCACCCTGACCCCACGCCCTCGCGCCTTTTGCCAAGGGCTGCCTGCCTGAATTTCCTCCCATGGCCTGTTTTAATTGTCCTTGTTGTTTTGGAGCCTTCCTCAGAGGCCACTGTGACCCCAACCACAGCTCTAAGGCAGTGTCCCCCTACCTGAGCAGCTTTCCTCTCCAGCAATCAGATCACTCCTGGATGACTCCAAACTCTGCCTGAATAAGAGGCAGAGCTTTCTGAAGATTAGAAGGGATGGACTCCAAAGGGAAGCTGCAGAAGAATATGAAGTTTGATAAGGCCGGTGAAGATGTCTCTGGATGGAGTCAAGCAGGGATCTCACCATTTTAAAGGACAGGCTGAATGCCTCCACCCACATGAGCGCTGCAATCCACCTTATGCCTCGTTTCTCCTCCATCCCTGTCCCAGAGCCACACCCATCATTTGTACTCCAACCATGCGGACTGACATGACCATCATCCAATGGAATATGGCTCTCTCACATCTGGGCCCTCCAAAATGTTATTTTCTGGAAGTCAGACATCTTCCTGACTACCTGATGACCTACGTTTCAGCCCTCAACCTAAACAGAACTTTCCACACAAATCCATCCTAGACTATCCTTGAATTTTGAGTGCACTATTCTATACATTCCATATCTTCTTGAACTTCCTAAAATTGGATGGAAGGTGTCATCACAAGGTCTTTGAACTGTAGATTTGCTTGTGTCTTCTACTAGGCACCCAGCTCACCAAGATATGAAGCAGTTTTTTTTAATTCCTTTGTGTCAATTTCTCCTGCCTGGTTATTGAACTTTCAAACACACAATAGAAATCCAGGGCACATTTGTTGCATGGCTGTTCAACGTTATTATCCAAGGTACTATGAAGAATTCTCTTCCTTCAACCACTGCCATAGCTGTATACCATTCACTATTGTCACCTGGTCACCCTCTTATCTGAGCATGCTTGGAAACATACCACCTGCACACAATGAGCTCCTTTACTATAACAAGCACGGGTCTCCTGGGCAGGTGGACACATTACAGGTGTTGAGAGGGTGTGCCAAATGCTACAACTGACTCCTTCTTCTTCCCGTGCAGTGTCTCCTTAAGTTGATGCCCTTCGCTGAACAATCTCCATGTTAAGGTCTTAAAGAAAAGATAGTTCTTTCTAGTCACATTTCTAAACAGGATTGCCGGTGGACCTCCTGGGAAGCATCCCCACACAGCTGAGCTGAAATTGCTCCCTATTTCCAGAAACGCCCATCATTCCTTGGAGCTCCTGGAGCAGCTGTTCCTCCTCCCACTCAATTCAAATACCTTTTAATTTCTCTAAAGGCCTTCCTATCATTTCCATGGTCTCATTGACAGGCTTTCCAAAGTGGGTTTCACAGAAGAAAGCAGAAGTAGCACCAAGCAAGAGTCCCCCCACCTCAGCAAGACACACAGGTCTCTCCTCTCCTAGAGAGTTAGGAACTTAAATTCAGGATTGACAGTGGGGGAGGGGGGCTAGGATCTGTGGTCTAAAAGGCATAGTGAGGACATCTTGGGCCTTTCCCTTTGCACCACATACATGCCCAATCATGAGAGAAACAATATACAAGAAAATTTATAAAGTCAGGTGTGGTGGTAGATCCCTGTCATCTCACTGCTGGGGAGATTGAAGCAAGAGGATCAAGAGTTTCAGACCAGTGTGGGCTTTCTCAAAACAACATGTAAATAGGAAAAGACACAGGCCATCTTCAAAACAAAATAAACCTCACAGTAGAAGCACAAAGAATATTCAGAGCTGATGCCACAGAACCTCTGGTCCCCTGTTTAGAGAGTAGGAAGTGAACACTGAGAATTCCTCCCCTGAGGAGCCGCGAGAACCTGACTCTTTATGGGAGAGTGCAGGCCCTGTACCCTGCCCATCTAGCATCCATTGTGGATGTCAACTTGCTCCTTACAGCAAGTGTTTTTGCGGAAAACACTTAGATTTGTGCTGCCTTTGACCCTCTGTGCTCACTACACATTGTTGCAGGCTCTCAGACATAAAGAACTGGCAGTCTCCCATGCATGTCTTTTTATTTCATTCAATATTGGCTTTACCAATCCAAGAGGAGATTTTTTTCTCTCTCTCTCCTTCTGTTTCCTTTTCTCTCTCTCTCTCTCTTCCTTCTTCCCTCTCTCTCATCTTTCTAGTCCTCCTTCCCCTTCTTCTCTCCCATAATGTGGCAGTTAGCTCTCAGTTGTCAAATTGACATCTACAACTGAGACTTTAGGCATACCTACGTGAAATTATTTAATTAGGGCAAACCTGTAAAAGTTATGTAAGTGAAGACCTGGTCCATAGTGACTGGGACCCATTCTTTGGATAAGATAACTATTTGGTTAGAATTTGGAAGACTGACAAGTTAGAAAATATGCCTCTTTCTCAGAAATTTCTATGGATGAAGTACGGTCAGTCCCCTTGGCTCCAGATGCTAGTATGACCTCTCCTGCCATCATAATGGACTGTATATCCTAGAACCTTGAGCATGAATACTCAATCCCTTGCTCTGCTAAAGGATATGGGTTATGTATTCACCACAGCACAAAAGAGTAATTAACACACTTTCCATCTGTTATGGTTTGAAATGTGACCCCCACAGTCTCATGTGTTTGGCAAGGTCATGGCACCTTGAGAGGTGGAGCCTCGCTAGAGGAAAGCAGTCACAAGAGGTGGGCCTTGAGGTGGATTAGTCCCACCCTACCTCTAGGAGAAATCTGCCTTTGCTGCAAGCAGTCTGCAGCTCTCAGCTTCCAAGATGTCTGCGGTGACTTAGCCTCCTCCAGCTTTGGCCAGCCAGCCATGCTGCCTTTGCTTTGAGAGACTGACCCTTCCCTCTGGAACCGTAAGCTGACTAAACCTCCCTTTCTCCCTTAAGTTGATTGACTTTGAGTGTTCTCTCACAGCAATAATTAAGAGTAACTTACAGAAATTGGTACCAGGAATGGGGTATTGCTGTGAGATTAAGAACAGTTGGTACCACAACGTGAAGCTGTTTGTGAAGTCGAGAGAAGTTGGTACCCAACAGTATGGCCAATGCTGTGTGTGGCTAATATGCCTTTGGAACTGTTTGTTGGGAGAAATACGGAGAACTTTGGGACTTTGTGCTGGGAAAGTCTTTGCGTCTTGGCAATTGGGCCAAAGGGACCTTTCTTGTGAGAGCTCAGAGGAGAGCAATGCTGTGAGAGACGCAGACAGTGGAAGCCCAGCTTGTGATGGTCGAGAGGGGAACAGACACTGTGTTTGCAACTGGATGAGTGACACATGAAGCCATGTGTTGGCTGAGAGTTTAGTGAAGTTTTGCCCTCGTCCTGAAAGTTTGCCTGAAATTAAGCTGGAGTGCTTGGCAGAGGAAATTTCAAAGCAATGTAGTCTTGACAATGTGATATGGCTACTTTTTAGTTGTCTTTAGAGTTATGAAAAAGAGCAAAGAATCAGGCAGGAAGATGCAAAAACTATAAGATCGAATGATGAAAAATACAATGGCAAACTTAAAGAGTTGAACCAGGAAGAAGCAGAGAACAAAATGGCTGTTGAAGTGATTAGCTCCATTTGTAAATCAAAGCCTGCTCTTAAGTTGAATAATAGGAGAGACCCTAGCTTGAGGGCAAGATCTTCAGGGAAGGCTCCCACTCATAAGAATGCAAATCCTTTCAGAAGACTGGAGCTAAAGGGTGGTGGAGTTCCAAAGCAAGAGTTGGTTTCTCTTACCAAGCAACTGCCCAGGAGCGAAAGATATGGTCAACATAGAGAAGCAGAATCAGCTGTGATTCAAGGGGGCCAGTCTTGGCAAAGTCATCCACGTGGTTCTGGTTTTAGAGGCATCAATGATGCAAGAGGGAGTCCTCCTCCAAGATTTCAAAAATTGGCAGAATCCAGGCATCATGAGGCAAGAAGCCTGCAGTTTAGAGGCCCAAGAAAGGCCGTTTGTGCTGTGGAGTTAAAGCCTGGTTTGCCATTGAGAAGTAAAGATGTTAGAGATTCCAGACACAATGTGGGACACCTGCCAAGGAGAGCTGTATACCCTGGGAGGAGTCAGCTCAAGAGACCAAAGTATTCTATGGACAGCTGCATTGGAGGGATGGAACCAAAGCCCTTTGGAACTAAGATGATTTCAACAAGAGGCTCACCTGTTGGACTTGGAGCTACAAGATTTGGAGTTTGTCCTGCTGGTTTTCAGTCTTGTTATAGACCAATCTTTCCTGGATATGCCCCCATTCTTTCCTTTTGGAATGGGAATGTTTATTTTGTGCCATTGTATGTTGGAAGTGTGTAACTTGTGTTTTGATTTTACAGGAAGTTTTGGACTTTGGACTTTTGGACTGTGTTGGGACTACTGATGTAGTCTATGAAGACTTTTAAAGTTGGACTGAGTATGGTTTGCATAATGAGATGGCAATGAGCCTGTGGGGGCCAGGGGTGGAGTCTCATGTGTTTGGCAAGGTCATGGCACCTGAGAGGCGGAGCCTTGCTGGAGGAAGGAAGTCACAAGGGGTGGGCCTTGAGGTGGATTACTCCCACCCTACCTCTAGGAGAAGTCTGCCTTTGCTGCAAGCAGTCTGCGACTCTCAGCTTCCAAGATGTCTGCGGTGACTTAGCCTCCTCCAACTTTGGCCAGCCAGCCATGCTGCCTCTGCTTTGAGAGACTGTACCATCCCTCTGGAACCGTAAGCTAAATAAACCTCCCTATCTCCCTTAAATTGATCAACTTTGAGTGTTCTCTCATAGCAATAGTTAAGAGTAACTGTTACACCATCATTTCTCAGGTTCCTGCTCCTCATCTTCCACTCATCTAATCTCTAACATCTTGAACTCTTTCATCCACACTGATGTCTGCTGCTGCTGTCCTCAAAGCTCTTCCTCCACTGACTTTATGCACTGTTGAGTTTTCAGACCTTCTTCTGTGACTCTTCCCACTTCCATCATGGCAATGAGTCAGAAGAGCATTTATTTCTTCATGACTCGCCTTCTCATTCCTTCCTCCTGTCTCCATGTTCCAAGTCACCCTGTTTCGTCTCCCTCTCTCAGAGCTTTGTGGCTGTTTCCAACAGCTCTGCCCTCAGCCCTTCTCTCTTTCTCTCCCTTTTCTCACACCTCTGTCCTGAATCACCTTCTGTGTGATTATATTATCTAAAACTTCATCAGCCTCCGCTTTCACTCTTCACACTTCCAGAAGTTTTAGGGACTTCAGTTTCAAATGTTCATCTGAAAACAGTTGGTTGGGTTGGTTTCTGGTTTTATAGCTGTGAGATGTCTTGGATCCCTGTATGTAATGGATGTTGAGACATGGTCTGTGGTAAACAACACTTTCCATTCTGCTTTTACTTACTGACTTCGTTTTCTGTCCATGTTTATTATTTGTCTTAAACATACCAGAATTTCCCAACACTATCACAAGTCTTTTTACTTCTTATGGAATAAACCATGTTATACCTATTAAAACCCCATATATCAAGTGTATGTATGTATATGTATATATATATCTTATTACAGACACATGACAGAAAAAGTATGTTATTTTGCTATTTCAGAAATAATTGTCAGATACGTTCACTACATTTTGAATGAGTTTTTTTAAAGTTAATTACCATAGTTAGCTCATAATTTTCAAGTCCATTTTTCATAACTACTTCTCAGTTTCTTCCTCTCATATTGGAAAATATGTTTAAATTTTAAATAAATATATTTATATAAAGGATATAAAGATAGCTTAGTCAGTAAAGTGCTTGTTCACAAACAATAAGACCTGAGTTTGAGACCCAGAACTCATGCAAAAAAAAAAAAAAGAAAGAAAGAAAGAAAGAAAGAAAGAAAGAAAGAAAGAAAGAAAGAAAGAAAGAAAGAAAGAAAGAAAGAAAGAAAGAAAGAAAGAAAGAATATGGCAGTATATGCTTGTTATTCCAGTGCTATGAAAGCCAAGCCAAACCAAATGCTGGGCTCACAGGCCAGCTAGCCTAGCCTATTTGGTGAGAGCTGGGCCAGAGAGAATCACAAGCACAGCAGTTGTCCTTCTATGAAATAGGAGCTTGGAAGCCATTTAGACTAGATGAAAGATTCTTAAGCTAATCTCCCCTTGCCTAAAGTAGCTCTGACTTCAAACTCTGCAATGTTAAAAAATATATCTTGGAATCACTTCAACCTGGGCTCTTATCTAGTCTTTGACATTTGCCAGTAGGAAAGAATGGAAAAATTCCTTAGCATCATTGCTACTGCTACTGTTCCCACTATTAATGATAATTACAACAAAAGCAGCTAAAAGGTGTTTTTTATCATGGGTCTAGTAAAACACATCTTCCTCCCATCTATAAAATTGAGATAATAACACTTTGTTCAGAATGTCATGAGCCACCAGCAACCTACATGTGAAAATGACCAGCTCAGAGCCAGTGCTTAGTCCTGGAAATAAACAATATCATTTGTTGATGTCCCTATATTGGAAAATGCATTAGATATATATACTGCCACATCTCTTGAACAGGAAATTGACAAAATGAGTTTCTGACTTATCATTCTGCTGGGGATGTGGTAAGCTCTTTAAATAACTAATAAAACTAGATTCTAGTCTGCAGCATTAGTAACTCAGACCTGGATTCCGTGAGACCTAAGGAAGTAATAAGGTATCTTTGTGGATAGAATCACAGATTTGCAAATAAGAAAGTTTGAGTTCTTTTCTCAGCACTGCTGCTTAGAGACAATACAGCCTCCCTAAACCTCATTTTCTTCATGTGTAAGGTAGGATTAACGGACAGACAGTTCATACTACATAGGAGCCTGTGAAACTGTATAAGACAATGTCATTTCACCTATGAGTGAAACACCCTGGATTAATCTTCATCACTGTGATTAAATGTTTGAGTGAAATAACTTAAATGGTGGAAGAATATATTGACTCTCATTTCCGGAACTTTCAGGCCTCCTTGGGTGGAAGGGCATGTGGAGAAGAGCTATTCAAATCATGGCAGCCAGGAAGCCGAGAGAAAGGACGGCTGTGTTTGGTGTCTCTGACCTTCTACCTGTCTTACCCACCTCAGTCTCCAGCTCCACTAACATCAAGAGTCTCTCATACATAGCCAGGGGTCTGCTTTTAATAATCTCCTCAGTACTTTTGAACCCATCAAGTCAACAATAAGTTTAACTACTGCATACTATGAAAATCAAAACTACTGTTAATATAAGAGGAAACCAACATTTGGAGAAGTTATTTGTACCAAATCAGATAGCTAGAAACAAGTAGAGAAAAAATTAATTCTAGGTCTCCCATCTCCACAGTCTGACTTTTCCCTGCCTGCCACAATCCAAAGACTCCTCCCACCTCAAGCCCTGGGCAGTTTGCTGTGTAAATCTAGTCCATTACTTTTCTTCAAGGCAGTGGAGGGCAAGGATTGCATGTCTTATTCATATTTTTTCATTTAGCACCTAGATCTATATTATAGTCATCAATACATAAATGGATATACGCATGCCTTAAAAATGACCAACAGAGACTTTTAGAGAATAGGGTTCAAATCATTAACAGTTAAGAATGGAAAGAATTAAGATGAATAGGAGGAAGAAAAGGTAGAAAAACACATTCTTAAATCAGTGTTGCCAAGTGACAGTGTAATCCCTTGAGATGAAAGGGTGAAAGAAGGTCACCTTGTAGGTAAAGGAAGGTGCAGGAGTTGAGAAAGGGGCTGGCGGGAGTGGCAGGCACTTGTCACTTTTTCTCTGAAAGCCGTTACTGAACTACTAAATGAACAAAAGGCATTGTGAAGAACTGTGACTGCAAAGGAAAGGATCCTGCTTGTTTTTTATGAAGCATGAAAAACCTGATGCTTCTAAGAAGAGTACTAATTCCTATGGAGTGAAGACAAAGACAGAGAGAGAGAGAATAAATTTTTGAAAAGGAAAAAATAATTGCAAAATTAGTGTCCCATGAGAGAGTGAAAGGATTGAATTTCAGAACTTTTCAGTCTACAGTTAAAAGTCAGTATTTTGGAGGAAGTGGGGGATGGAATGAAATAAAATTGTAAGAACATGGTGTATTTTAAGAAACTGATGAGTGTGTGTGTGTGTGTGTGTGTTCTGGTCATTCAGTTTTATTGTCGTTATTGTTTTGTTTCCTTTTTACTGTGAGTCATGATCAAAATACATTGAAAACAATGGCCATTAGTAAGGACGTTAGACTCAAGCTGTCTACCACAGTTTCTCAGTCGTGACACTGAACACTGCCCCCAGCCCTTACTAAAGACAGGTGTGCCTACCCATCCCATCTGTCCTCTCCACCTCTTTCCCTCCCTATCTGCCTCCTTCTCCTGTTGTTTCCCTTCCTTGAATAGACACGTAATGAACAGCCATCTGCTATACACCATTTACTTTTTTAGCACAAAGTTGACTTGAATATAGTGCTATGCACACACGTCTTTTGGTCCTGAATGGTTAGAATGATCTCTGACCACCACAGACCATTCACAGTAACCCTCACACAGCCCTGCCTTCTCTCTCCAATTTTCAGACCCACTTTTCCTTCAGATTTAAATAACTAGCCGTAGTCTGTCTATGTAGCTCTAATGTCTGCTCTATGCCCCAACACATTGACTTTTTGGTTTATGGGACTCCAGCCCAGCCCCGTTCCTGCCTTAGCTATTACTCACAAGCCATCTCCCTGTCCAGGTTGCTGCTCTGACTTAGGGCACTGGACAAAGCTCTGTGGCCCCGACAGGAAGATTCTGCCCTCTCACACAGAAGAACACTGTCTCCAGTCATCAGACTGACTTTACTCATGACAAGACACAGGAATTCCTGAGGGATGTCCTCAGTCCCGACTTGGCCAAGTCCTGGAAGCTGAGCAGGCAGACGGACGGATGCTGAAACACTCCCCCAGGCCTTGCGTTGTGGCCAGGTTCTTGTCTTCCACTTTCCTCCCATTTCACAGACAGCCCTTCCAGTTGTGGTTCTCACTTTAAACATTCTTATCACACACAGTCTTAAATGTGGCTTCTCACCTTGGACTCATTAAAAGGAGAGAAATGTTGAAAACTTTCAAACAGTGCGGGACTGGGAAGGGAAGAGTCAAATGTTTGGTGCTTTAGCACCACTCGAGAAAGAGAAGTGGATACCATGGAAAGTGGTAGAGAGACGAGCTCTTTAAAACGTCACTTCATAATTGATCACACTGAATTCATGGGGATAAGAAATTCCCCCAAATGAAATAATTCATTGCCCTCTGTCCAGAAAGGACCTCAGGGGACACCTCAGGGACCAAAGGCTGCAAGTCTCATCCGAGGAAGTTCTGCTTATGTCCATTTCATACCCAGCTTCTGTACTACAGATAGTTTAACAAGAGGGCTGCATGGCTTCAACAGCAAAAAAACAAGTGAAGACATAATGCATTATGCAGGATGCAGGATTATGAATTGGATCAAGAAAAACAAATACAGGTAAATGCTAGAGTCTGGTTAATGATATGTCTAATATTTGGTCAGTGAAGGGACATTTTACTAATATTTGCCAGTGACTTTGAAATGTATCTCTCCAAAATTAGAAACATGAGGATGGCTGGATTTAAGGATGGATCAGTGAGCAGACATGTAACAAAAAGAAAAAAGGAAAATGTGAATGTTCATTCATAAAAAGGTTTACTATTTGACTGACAGTTGGGGGGGGGGCGGGGATAGGATCCATCATGTCAGGAAACAAATTGATGGCTGTCAAAGGCATGGTGACAGGCACAGAAGCCCATCTGCTATCCTACAGCCCTGTTCAAGAAACAGAGTGAGAAAAAGAAGAGTGAGAAAAAGAAAAGGAAAGGGAGAGAGTAGAGGAAACAGGGCCTAGTTATCTAATCTTAAGGCCTACCCCAGTGATGTACTTCCTCCAGCAAGGCTTCCCCTCCTAAAGGATCCACTACTTCCCAAAAAGTGCCACCAGCTGGTTATCAAGCATCCAAATTCATGAACCTGTGGAGGACACTTCACATATAAACCATGGCACTCTCTAATTAAAAAAAAAATAGGGCTATAGAGATGGTTCATAAGCTAAAGCACTTGCTACATGAGCGAGAGGACCAGTGTTCAGACCTCAAAACTCACATAAGTACTGGGTAGGTGTGTCTTCTGCCTGTAATCTCAACCTTAGAAGGCAGAGACAGAGGATCCTCAGAACAAGCTGATTAGCAAGATTAGCCGTATCAGCGAGCTATGAGTTTGGCTGAGAGGCTCTACCTCAAAGATTAAGGTGGAAGAGACATCAACGATATCAAGGAAGCTTCCTGACATCAACCTCAATCCTGTACTTACATATGTGCACAGGAATGTGCACACGCACATGCAAATGCATATACACTCATGCACATACCTCATACACACATGCATATGTGCAAGCACGTGAAGATGAAAAAATAAAGAATTGTAAATCCTGTATGAACTACCCCACTAGATAGCCAGTCTCGTTATTATGAGGACATGGAAATAACTGATAAGACAACTTCAGTATATAAAACACTTCTTCAAGTATTTTGCCTAATTAATCATTTATTCATTAGTTTTTAATTCCATACTACTTGAACTTCTAAGAAAGTGCACATTTTAATTGAAATACTTCACATTTCCACAGCACAATAACCTTTTAAATAGGTAATTAGAAAAGTTCTTTCATACACATTACTTTGTGTGAATCACCTGACTTGTAAGTAGGGCAAGAGAGTAATGTCTCCACTTTCAAAACAATAAAACTGAAGATCTAGATTTACAATCCTGTCTGCAGTTGCACAGCTAGATATCAAATTCACACCTTCCTGCTCCAGGGTTGGGTGAGGATGACATGAGAAAGCACTTCCAGGAAATGGAAGGTTGTAAAGTTTGGGGACTTCATAGTGGCATTTGAGACACATCTTGATGGGCAGATTGCTAGGACAGATTGTTGGAGGAGAAAAGCAAGTTCCTGAGTGATAAGTACAGTTTGATACTATTTATGTCATGGACACACCCACACACAAAACAAGTGACACCACACATTCTTTATCAGTGTATTTATGTGTGCGAATGTTAGGGTGGGGTGTGGAAGGGAGGAACAAGAAGCCTTTTGATTGGGTGGTCATTTGTCCAAGCATCACCTTGTACAATGCTTTAATTAAGGAGACTATAGAGATATGAATCACAGAAATGACCTTACAGGGAGAGGAGCAATATAAATTTTAAGTAGGAAAGCAGAGGCCAGAGACAGGCAGGAAGAAATAGTGTGAAGAGGATCTAAAAGCAGAGTGCTCCCAAAGGTGATTGAAGACCAGACAGAGAAAGATTTTAAATTCCAAGCCAGGGAATAGGCACTTTATTCAGATTTATGCTGTAGGAAGCATAAAATTATACCTTTGAGAATTGTACATAATGTGGGATGGATGAGAAAAAGTTAGAAATGATAGCAAAAACCACAGAAACCAAAAACAAGACTGGATTGAATATGTCTGATCTGCTGTGGGAGGGGCAGGTGTATTGAATATGTCTGATCTGCCAGGGAAACAGAGGTAGATCAAAGGGGAATTGGAGACAGAGGAATAAAAGATTTCAATCTTGCAACTGGATTCAAAGAAGCACAGATTTACCTTTCAAAAGAAAAAGGATTTAGGGGCTGGAGAAATAGCTCAGGGTTAAGCCTCTGCCTCACAAGCAGAAGCACCTGAATTTAGATCCCAGATCCCAAGTAGAAATGCCAGGAAAAAATGGTGGCAACCTGCAATTCTGGCTCTGGAAACCCCAGAGCAGAGCAGGAAAAAAAAAAAAAAAGAAGTAGAGCAATCCAGGACAATTCCTGATGTCACTTTTAGGACTTCACAGGTGCTCACAGTGCCCTCTGATACACATATACATTCAAGAAATAATTTTAAGATAAATAAATAAAAAGGATTTAATGTGGGTGCTATGGTTAGTTTTAGTTGTTCATTTGAGTCACCTATGGAAGGAACTTCCAGGCATCCTTGTGAGGAATTAGGAATTATCTTTTTTAATTTCTTTTTAAATTTTATTTTTGCATGTGTGTCTGCGTGCTTCAGAGGACAACGCTTGTGCCTGTGAAGGTCCAAGGATAACTTCAGGAATCACCCTGGATTGCACTACCTCCTCTTTGCTTTGCTCTGCAGTTTCCTGGGTTCTGTCCCCCAGGATCTGAACTCAGGATTTTCTGCTTATGAGGCAGAGGTTTAACCCCTGAGCCATTTTCCCAGCTCCAGGAATTAAGGGTGGCACATTCCCTGGAAAAGGTTCACAGAGGAAAAAAAAAAAAAAAAAGCTAAGTACTATTAAGTGTTCATCTGTTGCTTTCTGCTTCATTCCTGTGACTGCAATGTAACGAGCTGCCTCAAGTTTCTGCTGCTGTAACTTCCGCCAGGGTGACAGATTATAACATGAAATTGTGAGTCAGAATAAACCTTTTCTCTCTTAATCCTATATATCACAACCTCACAAAAAAGACAATATGGGAAATACAAATGTTCACTAAATTCTTTTTCTCAGTCATAAAAGCAAGTAGATCGATTTCTTTTACTGATGAACTAAGCTAACACAAAGAAAGCACTTGACAATATCTGACACATAGGTAGTATTTCACAATAATGTCATATGAATTGAGTTGCTTACATGCCACACATGGTTATAAGTGTTTTTATCTACTAAACTTTTTATTCGCATAATAGTTTCATGCAGTGGAGTGTATTAAATGCTCATTTCACATTTGCAGAGTCACCTGCCTGAGGTCCTGTGGATGGAAAGCACATGGGGAAAGAATCCAGTCAGGACAAGAATGTACATCCAGGAAGCCTGTCACGAGGCTCTATCTCAGCAAGACCATCTTCCACAGGATGAGAATACTTATGTCACAATATGAACCCAACAGTTCTAAAGAATCCCACCAGTCGAGGTACTGCACGGTGTTGTTCTTACAGCACATAACTTGGCATTTCCACCTGCTCATTTAGAAACTGCTTGCAAGGTCATACCATTTAAAATCGCTTCAACCTTTCCCACGAATACTTCATGTAAAAGACATTCCAAACCATGACATGGAATTGCTTGTGACAATAGATTGCCTAGAAGATCCAGTTGGTTAAATCATGTAAGGAAGGAACCTGGAGGTCACAGACGCCAGACTAGTTGCTTAATACTAAGAAATGTTTGAGGGGAAAAAAAAAGTCAATTGAGACATTTTTGTTAGAATTTAAAGGGAAGAAGTGACAGCCTAAGAACATTGGGGAGGAAAACAGAGATAGGAGCCACCACAAGGGGACAAAGGGTAAGTAAACTCTGGATCTTTAATCTGTTACCTGAAGAACGTGCTAAATCAGCTTTGTCCTAAAGCTTCAGACAGACAAGAAGGCCAAAAGGTTTACAATCCCAATAACTAGACCAAGATAAAACTAGTGAAGGTCAAGATGGAAATACAAACAACAAGCAAACACAGGGAAATTACTACCAAAGAAAAATCTGGTCCCATAAAATGTCTTCCGAATGCCCCAAGATCAATTCAGATGTCAGACAATCTATCAGACAAAAACAGAACATTTTCTCTTAGTTGACTTTAAACCTCACTCATTTGGAAAGTCGCACAGTGAGCAAAGCAGTGTTATCTTCCCACTAGCTTGCTAAGGATGGCACCTCTCACGTGGGCTATGATAGCAGTTGCCTAGGATACACTGCAGAAATTGAAGGCAGTTTTGGCTGAAAACACTATCACTAGAGCATACAGGTTTCCATAAAGTGACTAAAGTGAGATAGAAGGCTTGGCAGCAGAAATGAGACCAAAATATGAACAAAATAGGGAAGACACCCCTTTAGGACCTTAAAATGAGCTGGCTGATGTCAACCGGAGCCAAAATAATACAACAGTGATCAAAAGAGGCCCCAGGCTGATGCTCGTGGGGCAAAAGACAGCAACAAACTTTTATTGATTTCCCCCCCTCTGGTGAGCTAAGGTTTGGTGATTAACTATTGATCAAGGGTGCAAAAGATGTTTTCCTTCTTGTGTACAAACATCTTGACCTGGTAGCTTGATGGTTCAATGAATGTTCAACTTTGCTCGGGAACTACTTAGCTGCTCAGCTACTACAACATTTACTAGGTATTTATCTGTGCCAAGCTCTACTCTGGGGAATATACAGTGAGTCAGTCACTTACCCTCATGTGAACTCCTAGGGGTAAAATCTAATAACTGCTTTACAGTGAGGAAACTGAGGCACATGAGGCCAAGTAATGTGCCTAAAGTCATATGCCCAGTAAAAATAGAACCAAGACTCCACTATGGACTCTGAACCCCACTACCCAGTCCTTTCACTAAAATGATATATTAACTTAAAAATAATCATAATGAGAGTTGGAGAGATTATTCAGGAGTTTAAGACTGCCTCACAAGCAAAAGGTCCTGAGTGCAGATCCCAGGTCCCACATAAAAATGTCAGGCATAACCAGAACAAAGGTAGCCTGCACTTCCGGCTCTATTGGGTAGAGCATGGGAAATCCCAGAGTGAAGCAGGAAAGAGATAGAAGCAATCCAGTATAATTCCCGAAGTCACCCTTGGCCCTCCACAACGACACATGTCCCTCTGATACACACATACACACACACACACACACACACACACACACACACACATCATAATGAGCTGGAGAAATGGCTCACGGATTAACCCTTTGACTTGAAAACTAAAGGAACTGAGTTGGATCCCAAATCCCATGTAAAAATTCTGGGCAGAAATGGCAGAGTCCTGCACCTCTGGCCCTGGAAGGCAGAATCTGGGAAACCTTAGATCAAAGTACTAAGAAGGTAGAGCAATCCCAGATAATTCCCAAGTAAACCTTGGGCTTCCACACACACATACAGTGCTTCTATACTCACGTGCACCTATACCTACACATACCCACATACCCACATGCCCACATCTAGACATGCGAAAAGCAAAAAAAATGTTAAAGCTGAGATGACTCGGTGGTTTAAGTGATGGCTGCACAAGCAAAAGGGTCAGAGTTCACATCCCATTTAAAATGCTTGTGGGAGTGGCAGCTCTCCTATAATTCTAGGCTCTGGAAGTAGAGACAGAGATTCCCCAGAGCTGGCTAGCCAGACAAGCTTTGTCAGCAAGCTCTGGGTTTGCTGTCTTAGTGTAAGAGTGATCAAGGGTAATTCTTGATACTGGACGTTGGGTCTTCACGTATACACACACACACACACACACACACACACACACACACACATACACACACACACATCTGCCCCCTACACTCTTGTGAACATACACACACGAAAGTGGAAAATAAGATAATCCTAATTATTGTCATTTTTTTAAAGAGACTGAAAGTTTAAGCAGAAAGAATTTTCTTCTGGAAGTCAAGACACCTATGCTTCTTACCATAACTTAATCAAAGATCATGCCTCATGGTCACCTGTCTTGTGGTTCCCTGCTCCTTCCACTTTCAGACTCAGTTATCCATGAGGCTAGCCTTAGTGTCCTCTATTTCATAGTGTATTATATTTTTGCAAATCCTTTTAGAAGTATTTTCATTTCACAAATACTTTTATCACCATTTAGGTCATTCCACTTTAAATATTTATTTCTGCTTTCTCTATCCCCATTGCCAGGATTTTGGAAACAAGGACCCAATCTTCTTCATATTTATTGTTGGGTAATGATTACAATGATGTTTTAAATTTTAACAAAAAAAATCATAGGTTCTTCTCTGATCAGGGACTATGCAAGTATTCTGCATTCATGATCTCAGCCAAGGCTCCTGGCAACTGGCTAAGATATTAACCATGATTACCTTTCTGCTCAATGAAGATATGACTGGACTTGTGCCAAGTGTCCAATAAGGTTAGACAGATTTATATTCAATAGCTTTGAAAACTACCTTCCTGGAAAAGAGTTCATTATAAAATCCTTGAAAGGAGTGCAAATACAGCAGGCTGCGCCAGAGACTGAGAGGCCTGGACATGTGGACTTGTGGTGGACAGGAGTGGGCTCCCATATACTGAAAACTGAAGGTGACTTACACAGAGCCACAGACATTGTTAGTCCCTACCTCCACAAGGACCATGACCATATGATTTGGTTTGCCTAGGACAGTAGCAATCTGTGTGTGTTTTCCTGCTATCATGAGTAATGCAGTCTCCTCTAAATCTCAGATTTCCTCCTTAAGGTCGTTCAATCTAAAATTCTCAATGTAGGAGGCTGGAGAGATGACTCAGGGATTGAGACTCTGCCTTTCAAGCAAAAGGCCCTGAGTTTAGATCCCTTGTCCCACATTAAAAATACCAGGCAAGGGCTGGAGAGGTGGCTCAGGGGTTAAGCCTCCGCCTTGCAGGCGGAAGGTCCTGAGTTCGGATCCCAGATCCCACGTATAGACGCCAGGCGGAAGCGGGGGCGGCCTGCGCTTCTGGCCCTGGTAGGGCGGAGCCTGTGAATCCCTGGGCAGAGTAAACAAGGAGGAGGTGGAGGCGGTCCATGGTGGTTCTTGAATTTGTCCGTGGTTCTACACATACACAGACACACAGACACACACACACACAGAGACACACACACGCACATGCACATACATACACACATGCGCACAGTTGAATAAATAATAATAAAAAAAAGATTAAAAAAAATACCAGGCAAAAATGTATTTCCTGCCCTAGTGGGCAGAGCCTTGGAAATCCCAGAGCAAAGCAAAAAGGAGGTAGAACCAATCTGGGGTGATTCCCAAAGTTACCCTTGGTCACATAGTGTCCTCTGATACACAGATACACAGACACACACACACACACACACACACACACAATAAATAAAGTTTAAATTATTAAAAACTGTGAATGCAAATAGTGCTGCAAGACCCAGGCTTGGCACATGTTGCTTCTGTCCATATGTCCTGGGCCAAAGCCAGTCACATGACTAATTCCCACTAGAGTCGTATGAAAATAGACTCAACCTTGGTGGAAACTTCCCAGGCACTGATAAAGAATGATGTTGGGACAGAGGTGAGCTCTGAGGAAGGGTACATACTATCCAAGTTGAAATGCACCATATTTCATTTAACTAGTTCCTGGTGGAAAGATAATTTGATACCAACTAACACTCATACAGTACACACACTGCAGAGTCTCCCACTTCACCTTGCAGAAGACTTAATGTCCACCCCATTCATGAACAAATAGAGTACAAATAGAGTAATTTAATTTGGGCCGTTCTTTCATGGAGGAATCCAGATGGACCTCAAACTCAAATCTTGTGCAGCTCCCTAAAAATCCTTTCTGGGGCTTGATCAAATTTGTTTCCTTGCAGGACATATGAAGTGCAGTGCATCCTGTCCTATTTCCCTTTTGTCTGGCCTGCCATGAAGTCTGCAGCAAAATTTAAGTCTCAATCAAGGGAAATGTCTTACAATTAGCATATGCATAAACTCATCATCATTTGTTTGCATTTTTCACTTTTATTCCACTCCACCTTGTGTTGTCTTTTTCTTCAAGCTTCCTTAATTTTTAAAATAATCAAGGTATAATTAGCTTGAATTATAAGTGTCAGAATTTCCTAACCGATTGTTGGGAGCACTGAACAGTCTTGGGTTCTTACTGTGGACAGTAAGATCAGTGTTCTGGACTTCCACTTCTCATATTCTAGAACATTCTAGATCCTGGGCTCTAGATAAAAACATTAGGCACACTCATTGCCACCAGAAAAAAAGAAGGAAAGAGAATTGATACCCAGAAAAGCAGAAAACTAGAATATGGTGCTTCTTCCTACTTAACCAACACCAGAGAAAATCTAGAGGAACAGAGCACAATTATACATATATGAAAGTCAACCACAAAGACCCATACTGAGAACTATACTTGAAAGGTGAGTTCATTGTGCAAATAGCACCCTGTGCTTCTTGTATGGTATCACTCCTACACACCTAAACTGTATAGTATTGCATTAGTCAGGTTGTCTGGAAAAAACCCGAATTGATGAAGAACAAATCCCTCCTTCTTGCACTTATTATCCGGTTGTTCTAGTTACTCTTTTCTGTTGTTGTGAGAAAACACCCAAAGTCAAGCAATTTAAGGAAGAAATAGAGATTTATTCAGTTTACATTTCCAAAGGGAGAGGTACAGTTTTTCATGATAGATATGGCATGACTGGCTGGCAAAAGCTGGAGATAGGCTAAGCTACACCTATCCGCAAAGCCAAATGCTACAAGACTGCTGCTTCAAAAGCAGACTTCGTCAGAAGGTAGGGTGGGACTAATTCACCTCAAGGCCTACCACCTATGACCACCTTCCTCCGGCAAAGCTATACCTCTCAAAGATGCCATGACCTTTCCAAACACATGAGACTGTGGGGGACACGTTTCAAGCAATGACACTGGTTACTACTGGAAAGCACCACCCACTATGGGCTAGGTATTCCATATCAATTAAACAAGCATCTGCAGGCTTGTTCAGGGGCCTAATCCAGCTACTGATTCTTTATAGCTATGCCTCAAACATCCTACAACTGTCAAGTTGACCCTGGAATCTAATCATAACAGGTATATATATAGTCTATAGTATATAATATTCCTAGGCTGTAAATCTTTACCTAAGTTCCTGCAGTGAATGCTAGAGGCAGTTGTTACACGTGGTTAAATTTTCATGAATCTAAGAACATCTAACTGTAGAAAAGGTACAGTAAAAATACTAGGTCATAGGAATATTTCAATGTCATTATAATATTAGAAGACCACCATTACAATCTTAGGAGAACATATCATGTATGCTGTCTGCCATTGTCCAAGACTTCATTGTGTAACATAACGATATTTACCCAAAGAAGTAAATACAATTAGTGACCAAAAGGTTACTATATTTAAACTTTTTCCATCTAATATCTTGGACTTTGTTTTCTAAAAAGTCAATCTTTTCACCTCCAGTCTCCAGACAGTCTCTTTGCCTCTCCTCCCATCTTTGATCATTCACCTCTTTTGTGGTCAACCCTATTCAGGCTCTTAAGATATAAAGAGCAAGAGTGGATCCTCAGAAACTGTTGAGGCAAGAGATAAAGACAGGGAAAGTTAAGTGGACATGGAAAGGAGAGGAACCCCAAGCTGGATGAGAATCAAGAAAATTTCCACAACCAAGATTATGAACCCAGTTTATAATCTGTTATAATTAGGTTCTGACGTGTAACCCACAGGCTCCTGTGTCTGAACACATCGCTCCCTGCTTGTGGTCCTGTTTTGGAAGGTTGTAGAATCTTTGGGATAAGGCTGGTAGACAGAGGCTACAAAGAATAGAACTTTGAAGATTATGTCGATCTCTGGTTCCACCCCGACATTTATGCTTCTTGATTCCCCCACCACCATGAGAGACTGAAATCCCCTAAAGCTATAAGGTAAAATAAATCCTTCCTGCTTTAGGTTGCCTTTGTCAGATATTTTGTCTCACCATCAAGAAAAGTAACAAGTACATAGACAAAGCAGACGCCTTTGTTGCCTAATGATTTATGTACTACAAGAATTCCTATGACTCTTGACCTATTATCCTATAAAACCGTATTGTGCATAAACATCCTTAGATAAACCACCAAACATACATCCAGTCATTGTTGAGACATTTGAATGAGACTCTCGCCAGCTCTAGGGCATGTGCACTGCTACTGTCCTTTGCCTGAAGGTCTCTCTCCCACTACCTTAAAGTCTGCCCTTAAATCTATATTATACCTTTTCCTTAATAAATTCCACATTTGCTTTAAGCTGACTCATCTTAATTCTTCTCTGGACCATAAGGACCCCAGCTTCCCCCGAGTAGAGGTCTCTGAAAAGAACTCAGGCTGCACACCTGCCGGTGTCACACTGCTAATCACCATTGATTGTTCCCGTGTGTTTGCACCAGTCACTAGCCACCCAAGGATGGTTTAACCAGCAGCACCCATCAGTGTGCCACTTTACAGCAAAATATGAGACTTCAGAACTCCTCATGAAAAGGAAAACAAGAATAAACCTTCATTTGCTTTTGGAGTTTTCCTTCTATCACAGATTTTAAAGGTCACCAAGTGGAGCACTTAACTCCAATGATTTCACTATCGATAACACCACTGACACATTTATCCTGGTGGTGATGGTTGTCTACATTATTTTTTTCAAGAACCATTTGAAACCATTGACTTTTTGCTCAGGCTAATGCATACGTCTGATGGATGACCTTTTGACATCAGAGGACCCCAAAATGCACCCTCAGAGCACACCAAACATGCATATAACTATTGTTAAGACATTCAGATAAGACTCTCATCAGTTCTAGGGCATATGCACTTTAATGCTGTCATTTTCTGAGCATGACTGCTTTGAAAGTCATGAAGATTGATTATTCATGTGTATTGTTTCCCATTTACTTCACTTTTTCTTACTTCTAATCATCTTTTTCCCATACCACAGACTACCACATTTCTTTATCCCATAAAGACCCAAATTGGCTTCCTAGAGGCAGACTTCAGACACCTCCTTGTGTATAACTACCTCCTGGATAAACTCTCTCTGGCAAAGCCTGTCACTTCAGGAACGGGCATACATTACAACAAGCAAACAGGCTTCCTCTGGGAACCATGACAGAATTGCAAAATGGAGAGGACAGCAGTGATATTAGTTGTGGCATAGCCAGATGCAACTTAACTTTATCTATGGATGTGAAACACATTTTAGCATAGTACATGAAGCTAGCTGTCTTTCTTTCTTTCTCTTTTCTTTCTTTCTTTCTTTCTTTCTTTCTTTCTTTCTTTTCTTTCTTTCTTTTCTTTCTCTTTCTCTCCCTCCCTCACTCCCTCCCTCCCTTCCCTCTCTCTCTTCTTTCTTTCTTTCTCTCTCTTTCCCTCCATCACTCCCTCCCTCCCTCCCTTCCCTCTCTCTCTCTTTCTCTTTCTTTCTTTCTTTTTCTTTCTCTTTCTCTTTCTTTCTTTCTTTCTTTCTTTCTTTCTTTCTTTCTTTCTTTCTTTTCTCTCCTTCCTTCCTCCTTCCTTCCTTCCTTCCTTCCTTCCTTCCTTCCTTCCTTCCTTCCTTCCTTCCTTCCTTCCTTTCTTTCTTTCTTTCTTCTTTCATGGGACTCTGGCCCAGGTTCACCTCAAGCTCTCTTCATGGCCAATGCTGGGATTACAGCGTGCACTACTACATTCGGTTTATACAATGCTGGGGATGAATCCCAGGTTTTCATGCGTGCTATGCAGTCTGTTTACATCCCAGATCCTGTCAAGTTTATTTCTTGTCCAAAGGGTCTAATTCAGTGAGGAGAAGAAAGGAAATCACTCTGCTTCCCTGTCACTAGAAACAAACCCATGTGCCTCTGCCAAGGGGAGAGAAGTCATTAAGAAGGTGTGATTCTGGATTTTCTTGCCATTGTGACCAAACAAATGGCAAAAAGCAACTCAATGCAAAAAAAAAAGGTTTCCTTTGGTTTGTAGGTCAAGGAAAAGAGTCCACCGTGAAGGCGTGGGGCCAGATCTTGTCCGTGGCAGCTAGTTGCACGCTTATGGCTCTGTGCGTCAGGAAGAAGGAAAAAGCGAGTATTTGATGCTCAGCTCTCTGCCATCTTTTCTCCTTTCTATTCACTCCTGGACCACAACTTATGGCACGGTGCCAACCACCTTCAAGGTGAAGCTTCTCTCCAAGGTTATAAACATCTCTGGAAATGCACTCACACACACATACAAATGTGTTTCTTAATCTGATCAACATAGGAGCACTGTTTCTCACCTCAGTAGCACCATCAGGTACTCTATTCTTAGTGTCTCTGTCTTTCCATTCAGTTGCTTCCAACCCTCCCGGGAAGGTTTGGAAGCCTTTATTTTAGCTGGGAATTTTCCCATCCATTAGCCAGCAAAGTCAAGGGACTGAGCTTTGGCTGAAACTCAGCTGAGCTGAACTCCACTGCAGTAGGCAACAGGTGTCTGGGGAGGTTAATGCCTTGAAAGTCAGCTAACCTTTGGTTGTACTTTAATTTCTCACTGTTAATCCTTAAAGACAAAAGGTTGACTTAGCAATCACGGAAAGGAACATTTTAGCTAAAGCTCAAGCGTTGTGCACACAGATTTAGAGGAGAAGTCACAGAAAAATGGAAAAGGCCAAGAAGCCGAGGAAAGATTGCAAGAAAAGGTCAATAAATGTTTAACTCTCAGAAAGAAGGAGGGTTTGCCCAAAGTAGAGTATCAATCATAAATCTTAAGTACATAGAGAAACAGACTGATACCTGTGTAGGAGCTACTGGCCCTTGATATGCAGAAGAGTAGGAGTTTAAAAGCCTGTGGACAGCGTGTAAAAGTGACAAACTTCCTTTATATCCACTCAGATGTTACCAGTATCTTCTGAAAGTTAGGAAACTATTCACAACAGTTTTATGTTGAATTCATACAATTTTTAACAAACTCAAGATTTTATGTTAATGAAAAAATATAGAGCCCAGTGATTTGATCACTTTCATTAACAAATACCGTCAAAGGAAAATATAGCAATTTTTTAAGAAATAAACTCCAAACTAAAAAGAATTTATGATAACTGAGTTTTGATGCAAGTAAACATTTAATCAATTCAAAAATTTAATATGCATATAGTAGAGATTACGCTACAGAGAGTTTATAGAAGCCTTATTTATTTTTGTTTCATCATATAAAAGTTACATATATTTATCACATACAAGGTTTTTAAAACGAATATTAAATGATGAATCTGCTAGTTGGGCTAATTAATATACACATTCTTTTTCATATTCACCAGTTACTTGCATGGTAGTCTTATTCGCATTTTAAAATTTGGAAAAAATTGTCCAAAAAGAAAGAATTAGTTGAGGCAATTGTAGCCTACTGATATAATGAAAGTATGTGGCGTGTGTGTGTGTGTGTATCTGTGTGTGTGTGTGTGTGTATCTGTGTGTGTGTGTGTGTGTGTTTGTGTGTATGTGTGTGTGTTAGAGGCGCTTGAATGTATGTGTCTGTGGCATCCCAAGGATGACCCTGGGAATCATCTTGATTTGCTCTTCCACCATGTTGCTTTACTCTGGGGTTTTTCAGATTCCATCCTTCAGGACTGGAATTAGAGTCCACCGCCATCTTTACCTAGTATTTTTATGTGGGGTCCAGAGATCTGAACACAGGGCTTTTTGCTTGGTAGACAGAAGCAGAGGCTTTAGCCCCCGAGTCACTTTTCCAGTCCTGGAATATATTTTTTAAGAACAACAAAAAAAGACATTATAGAAACATGTTCACTTAACTGGAAATACATTTGCACTACATTCCTGGGCAAAAAAATAAATAAATAAAATAAAAATAAAAACACTATACCTTGTAGGAGTTTATTGTTGCATAAGAGGGAAGTAACTGGAGCAAAGAGTTCTACAAGGATATGTACTGAAGTTCTGGAAAGTGTTTCTGTGTGGAGGAGTGAAAGAACTATTTTCTTCTGTTTGTTTCTCCATGTTGTCCATTGATGCCTTTTGTTCTCTAAAATAAACATGTACTGCTAAAGTTATCTTTTTAAAGACTATGCATACCATGTTTTCACTAATAAATAAAGCAACATATGTTTGAATTTGAAGAGACATGAGACCAGCCCAGTTGGAAACTGGATCCTAAAACGAGCAGAGCACAGATGTATATAGCAAAGGCCAAGGTCACAACTTTGGGGTTCAGCTCAGTTTCTCATGATCTTGGTCCAATCACCTAAATTCCTTCCATTTTCTTATCTGTGACATGACAGAGAAGTAACATTATCCACCTCGTCATGCTGTCAGAGCGCTAAATGACTTATTGACACCACGTGCATGAAGTTTCTCAACTTAAAGTCAAGTGTGGCATGAGCTAAACGTGATAAGCACTTGCTTATTTAAAAAAAAAACATAAGTCTCAATGATTCTTGAGATAAAGAGGTGAAAAAGAAATTGCTTTTTATTATCCCACCTCCCTAGGGCTGAGTCAGCCCAGCAGATAGAAGGCTGGCACTGGGTTCTTTTCAAACACAGTTCATCATCTTAATTTCTTTAAAAACCTCATTCACTTCCTCTCCTCCTCCCCCACAAAAGCTCTTTGGGAAGTTTTGCTTTATCGCTAATGGTTCTCTTTATAACTGGATGATCAATTCAACTGAGATTAATTGAGCATGAAGCTAGCAGCCTGTGCGAAGCCATTTATCAGGAAGAAGGAGTCGGTCCCGCCCAAGCCCACCAGCTGTCATTGCTCTGTTCTCCCTGTTGCACAGCTGGGGCTCAGATGGCCAGCGATGTGTGCCCCTCACCTCAGGTGGGCAGGCAAGGGCAGAGACCTCTTGTACATCCCTCCCTGACAGAAAGTGACATGCTGCAGGTGATCCTCAAAACCCATAATGCTGCTCCAGTGTCAGGTCAGCATCTTCTATGGCACATTAAAATGTTTTGATTCAATTTAAAGTGGATGCAGCCTGGATTCCTGCCAATCAAGTTCCAAAGAAAATAATCATTCTTACAATACAGTATCTGGCATGAGATCTACATAGTACATTTGTTGGGTTTTAGTATACGACTTCCACTTTTCACTTATTTGCCAGATGTACAGGTTACCTTTCATGTAATCATAACTATGTGTGATATGTGAGCATTCATAGCTGACATACACTGTACATGTGATAAAACTAATAGTCATTACAATGCTGATGTCAGGATTTAGGCAACAGGCAATCTTACAATCACCTTACAGTTTCTACCACATTTAATCCTCTGGGTTCTGCCTCTGGGAAAACCCCAAGGATCACGCTTCATATAATCAGACAGGCTCAGGGTCCACAGGGCTCAGCGAGCCATCACTAGGGGGTAGGACTCTGATTCAGGAAAACTTTGAAGAGGCAGTGGGGCTAAATGACTTTGATCCTGTTTTCCAGATGAAAAATTAAGTAGCTTGTTCGTGGTTGCATGGAAAATTGGAATTCTAGCTAGACAGTATAGTTCCACACTCCATCACCTTGTGTGTGTGCGTGTGTGTGTAGGCTCTCCATGCATATATATCAGTTAATTTCCTTTTTTGACCTTACCCAAAAACTGGAGCGTAGGAAGGCTGCAGCTGGCTAACATCAGCTTTTTAAAAGGTCCGCAACCAGTATCAGTACTAATCACTCATCAAAACACCAGATCCTTTCTCCACCTGTTTCCTTTGCAGAAAGGAGGGAGGAGATATTCTTTTCATGTCCTACCATGGGCAGGATTGCAATTTGAGTGTGTGTGTGTGTGTGTGTGTGTGTGTGTGTGTGTTTGCATGCACGCTCCCTGCACATTAACAACTACATATGGCAACCTACATGCCACACCCACAGTGCTAGCTAATTTTATATCAACTTTACTGGACCATTGCTATCAAATACCAGGCCAAACATAACTGGATATTTCTGTGACTATTTCTGGATGATACTTCTACTGAAATTGGTGGACTCTGAACAAAATAAATGGTGTCCCTGATGTCTGTGGGTCTTGGGCAACCCTTTGAAAGCTTGAAAGGCACAAACACTGGTAAGCATAAGGAACTGTGCAGAGCACATGGCTTCCAACCTTCCTAGAGCATCTGCTCTGTTGGGCGTTTATCTTGCCAGCCATCTTGTAGGACTTGGAGTTGTATGCCCTCATAACCATGTGAGCCACTTCCTCAAATGGTATCTCTTTTTATTATTATCCTTTGGTTGTTTCCTACATGTATACAATAAATTTAAGTCATTGTCACACCACATTGCGGATCTCATCCTTCTTCCCTTTCCCACTGAAAACCTTCTTCTTCCCAACCCAACTAGTTTTCCCTCTTACTTTGGTGTGTGTGTGTGTGTGTGTGTGTGTGTGTGTGTGTTCCTCTAAGTTTCATAAGAGTTCCATACATTAGCAAGACAATATATCTGTTGGTATATTACTTTAGAGTAGTTCCCATTCCCACAGCCCGCAGTCATATTAATAGTCCCTCAAGAGGCCTACCCATTTCCCTGATGAAATGAGGACAGGTCACAGCTGCGGTGAGTTCAAGGGTGTGGCAGCCCTGTGATATCAGAAGGCACTTGGCAGCACTCTGCCTCATCCTCTTACATTCTTACCATCCCCTCTACTTTTTAAAGAATTTTTATTATTTATTTATTTGAGAGTTAGGGAGAAATGAGAAATGAGGAAAGACAGAGAAGGCAAACGTATGTATGCCATGGCACATGAATTGAAGTTGAAGGACAACTTTGTAACATCAGTTCTCTCTTTCCACCATGTGGACTTCCAGAGCTGGGATGACCAGGTTAGCCAGCAGGCCCTTGATCATTGAGCCACTTTACTGGGTCTATTACTGCACCCTCTTCTTCACTGTTCTCTGAGTCTTGGGAAGAGGTTGATACAGATGTCCTATATCAGGCTGAAAACTCCATAGTCATTTGGCCAGTTGTGATTCTCTGCTTCTCTTGCAAAAGGAAGACAGAAACCTGCACTAATTTATGGGTGTAAAGATAAGTATTTAGAATGCAGTCTTTCCACATACATGTTTATCCCATGGACTCTTGTCTTCTGAGGAATTCTGAGGAGCACACCTCATGTAACCAGACAGACTGAGTCCTCAGGATCCACTGAGCTGTCACTGGAAGTAGAAGGGAACCATACTTGGAAAAGACTAAGTGGCTGAAATCTTTATGGAGCTGAAACCTTTATCAAGGTCGTTCCAGTACAGGAGACTTCCCTTGTACAATACACTTTTCACTCATGTGACCATGTGTTAAAATGCAGTGGAATGCAGAGCACTAGCCCCAATATTTAAAGGGACAGGTAAATGTAGCATAAGGCCCACACAAGAAGGAAACCAAGGCTGTGACCCAGGTTCAGTCACTGACCTGTTAAACTCTGAATCACAGAACTCAAAGAGATTCTTTTCCCTCCCCAGACACATTTTCCCCCCTCTAAGGAGAGAAAAAAAAAAAGACAATGACCAAAGGAAATCTTTTGTGGGACACTTCCTACCATTTCATAGCTGCCATTCAAGAAAAAAAAAAAAAAAAACCTCACAGAATTGCACCACCTCTCCTGGCAAAAGACTTTGCTGAATTTAATGAGAGGATCATTTTACATTTCCTGCTGAAGTTATTCTGCAAGAAGTCATGGTCATTAGCATAGAGCTAGGTTGCCCCTCTAAATGTCTTTGACTCAAGGACCCTTCTCTGCTCTAGTTTCTTCACATCCATGGGAATATGAGGCTGAAACCAGAGCTTCAGCCAGGTTTTGCTATAATCACACAGTGAGGACCTGAAATTTCATGACCTCTGTCACCTTCTACTGTTATCCTTACCATCAGGGATGGGCCATTGAAAACAACATTTATTCTGCTTAAGAAAAGTTATAACATGGTTCACATCAACCCAAGACTCCCCATCAATTTCCTCAAGAGCAGCTATACAACACGATGCCTGTATGTCTGTATATAAATAATAAACGATGATGGTAGGATATAAAGTGTTTCCAGCATTGCTTCCTGATCTCCCACAAGTTCACATTTGATGTGCTGTGTCTCTTCTCTCAGCCTCACAGCAAGCTGGGCACACAGCCCATGTGCACACCTCATTTGCTTTTCAAAGATCTGCCTGGCCCTGACTTCCTGCCATTGTACTTAGAATGTAACTCAAGATTACAGTAACAAATAGTTTTGTTTAAATATGGTCTTGAGTTATGCAGTCAAAAAAAAATGGTTTTCCTGAACAGTTATTAGCCAAATGGTATTGAGAGATATAGTCTATGATTTTTAGAGTTTCTAAAAATCTAGAGGCATTCTATTTAGAGTGTCCTCTAAGGAGACATTGCAGAAGGTCTAGCTACTGTGCATTTCCATTTTACATTTATCATCTGTCCTCCCTCACTCCAACAAGCCCTGTAGATACAGAAATATATTCATATCTTGCTAAGTCCCAATACTTAGGAAAGACCTGCCTTCCTGCTATAGCTCAAGGCATCTCGGATGAATTTAAGGTATCAGTAGCATTCATGAGGAATGAAGGGAAGTGGATTACTAAACTCTCCATGCCACGGGACAAAGCTTTGAAAAGAATGATGGATTAAGGCCCAGGAGACCTGAGGTTTATGTCCTCGGCTGCCCACACAGTGACTTTCTGTGTGACCCTGATGCCCTTTCTTTTCTCTGGTTACTAGATATTACACAGCCCTTAGTTCCATCCCCAAGTGTCCATCTGACTTATTAAAAATGATGACCAAGTTAGTTTAGAAGATCTTAATCATGTGTTTATTTTCTGGTTGCTTTTGCAATCCCAGCATCAATCACCCCCCCCCCCTCAGAAGACAGTCAGGTTCACAGAGGCTCGGGACTACAATGGTGTCGGACAACATTTGTGGGCAGAATATGGACACAAAGAGCAGGCAACAGAAGAGGAGCATGGAGACCGCAAGCTGGTCACACAAGGCATTTGCTGCATTCGGTCACTTCCCTGCAACTGGCAGTAGCTCCACTGCTGTGACTGAATGAGAGTCAGCCTCTTACCAGTCTTAAGTTATAGTTTCAGTAATTTCCCAGTCCAGCTAGATCTCAGGTTGCTACATAAAAGGTTCATCTACAGAGGCCTTGTAGGATCAAATTTACTGTTACAGACTCCAAAGGAGAAAAGTCCACTAGAGGATACCCATGGCCCCCTAGAAGGAAGCAGGAATTAGAAAGCAGGAAGCAAAAGAAATCACACAGTATCTACTTCAGAAAGTAATGTATTACCTTCTTTCCCTGTGGGCACTCCCTTACATCACATTACACATTGTGGTGATGTTCAAAAACAAAGAATCTCGGAAGTTGTCTACAATATTCCGGGAGCTCAATCCGCATTCCCCGGAGCCACAGCCCTGCCTAGGGAGGCAGCGCTTTCCCGCAGTCACACAGCTGTGGTTTGTCCTGAGTCACCCAGCCCAGGAGAAGCCAAGTTTCCTATAGGCGTGCCCTGCCCTCAGTGTAGTGGGCTTCCCATATGGTGAACCCAGCCTGGAGATCACAGAGATCGACAGAAGCTGGTGCCCTTTAAAGAAGTTCTGAGGGAGGGACGCGGAATATGTCCCACCGCATTCAATGCAGGGTAGACCCTCTGTTCCTTATTTCCACCCTCATGGACCACCTACAGACCACCATCAGTCTCGGGGAACTTCACCTTTGTTGTATTGCAATAGCCTGTTCATTTTCTCTACATACTTTGTACTGGATGCTTACATTAAACTCCCATTTACTGTAATTCTTGATCCTGACATTAGAGGCATTAAAATATATTGGTCAAGGATACAAAACTATGAATGGATAGATGAGTAGGAACGACACCATCACTTAATCTGGTCCCAGGACCCTCTTGAGTCATGAAAGTCCACAACACATTGATTATCATCCGCCCACACTGGGTGTGTCCCAAACGCTGTTTCCTGCCTGGCTCTCTTTGTCCACTTCAGGCAGTATCTCCTCCTCAGGATAAAAATTTTACCCTGCCTCTTGACCTCCACCCATACCAAGCATCTTAACCATCAGGTTCTTTCCCAATTCTACTCATGTGCTTCTCAAGCACATTATGCTACAGCGTTCTCCTGTGCTGCTGATGCTAATGACTAATGTTTATCGCCAACAGTGCACAGGTGCAGACTGGCTCAATGCACTGCGCACAGCCTGGGCTTTGTGTTGCTCTGAAACAAGCTGTATCTTTCAAGCGGTATCTCTGGCTTCTAACAAGAAGCTTTTGACATTGCATGTGTATCTTTGTGCATATGCTTGTGCCTGTTAAACACCACCGAAGGCAAAATTAGCCCCTTGAAATCTAAGGGACTATTTCTGAGAATGTGGCAAAGCGAACCTGCTTCCTTCTCACTAAGCTTGTTGTCAGCTCGTGTTTGCCCAAATAGACCACATGTGTGCCAAAGCACAAGTTTTTCCACTTGCCATCAGATGTTTCCAGATATTGTCTTGCCTATGAGTCGAGAACATCTGGACGTCTAAAGGATCTTGCATCCAATCTTTCACTTGGAGACTAACTGTCACACAAACTCTGATGGGCTGACCTTTCTTTCCTTCAACTCTACCATTTCTTTTCCTCCACTGCAATCCCTAAGGTGCCTCCCAAGTGTTCTTGTCATTTTAGACCAAGTGCCACTGTGTCATCTTATTGGAGCTTCATGATGATTAGTCAAAAGACAGACTGCAGACTCATGGGAACATTCTACTCTTTGTGCTGCCCTGGTTACTGGTTCACTTGGATCCCAGACAAACTGCCTGTCTCCTTAACCCTTGGGGTCCCTCCCCAGGAGATCCCAGTAACTGACTACAGCTTTTCACTAATGCTTCTATAAGGTTGTAGTAATAGAAGCAAAGGAGTCTTTTGTTTTTTAGATAATGACTTTCTGTACATGCAAAACAATGCAAGTACAAAACCAATTGTCCATCAACCAACAAATGTGTCCTGAACATCTGCCAACCAAAAGTACCTTCACAGGAGGTCTTCAATCAATTTGCCAAATCAAAATAGCTTTCTCAAAAATGTGTTTTATTTACCTGCTGAGGAATTTACCAATTTATTGATTCCATAAGTGTGATTTTCCTCTCCCCTGTGACAAGCTTTGGTGTATGATTAGCAAGACCTGCCCTTGTCCTCAAGTGCTCACCACCTGTGTTGGTTCCCTAGGGCTGCCACTGCAAAATCTTGTAGACTGGTTTAAAAATTAGAAAATCTTGTCTCACAGTTGTGGAATCTAGAAGTCCAAGACCAGGCTGTGGGCAGACGTGGTTTCTCCTGAGGCCTTCTTCTGTGGCTTGTAGGTGGCCACCCCTTTCACATATCTTCCTTCCCATGGGCTTTCCTCTGCACACACCCATCCTCAATGTCTCTGATTTTCTTCATAAAGATTCGAATCTTTTGGATTAGGGTCCCACCGTAAGAGCTTCATTTGAAGACTTCATATATAAATTTCACTGCATTTCAAAGTAAATGTATGTTTAGATTTCAACATATGACTCTGGGACACGGGAAAACCAAATTTAATCTATTTAACAAATTTAATAGAGTTTAACAAAATACTTAGTAAAGCAGACTTAAATAAAGGTTTATTTCTGGTTCAAAATCTGTGGGTACGATTCATTGTGGCAGGTAAGGCATGGCAGCAGGCACCTAAGACCATGAGTCACATTGTGTCCATAGTCAGGAAATAGAGAGAGATGACTACCTATGCTCAGCTCACTTTCTCTTTTTCTATTCCATCTGGGATCCCTGTCCAAGAGATGGTGCCACCCATAATCAAGGCAGATTTTCTCTCCCTAAATTTTTCTGAAAACACACTCACAAACACATCTCCTATCTATCTCATCAAGTTAACAATGAAGATTAGCCATCACACCATCTAAGTAAACATGTAGAAAGATTAACATATGTTTATAGTTAATGACATTAATGAACATGGTTATGGAGACAGAGTGATTCTGAGCTGAGCCCAAAGGGCAGGTATAATTTTAAGGTAACAGAGCTTCTACATAGAGGCACAAGGCAGGAGAAGAATGATCGTTTTCTATGGGCGAAGCTGGAAATGATGCTGATCTAAAAGGGAGGCTTGGGAATGCAGTCCAACCTTTTTCTAGCTGTGAGATGAACAGATAACCAGGGTTAGCCTGGTAAGTAAAGCTTCCCTGTTGAGGCATAGTGAGAGAAGGCATTTCAAGCAAGAGAAGGGGAGAAGCAAGAGCAAAATGTTCAATATGTATTCAAGGGTTGTAAATAAAATTGTCTGTGGCATGAAACTCATGTAGGCACATGATGAGAAACAAAACTACAAATGGATCAAATGCAGCTTTATGTGCCTAATAAGAGTCTGAAGGTATCATAACCATCAGGAGCTTAACATAGGAGTCGGAACAAGAAGAGATCTTTCAAGTAGGAAGAAGTTGAAAACATTTATCAATGGTGAAATAAAAGTGACAATAAATAAAACATCCTGCCAGTTGCCAAATCTGGATAATGTATTTTCTGAAGCCTTAACGATTTTTTAAAAGGGACATGGTTAAAATATTAAGAGTCCTTTATAAGTCTTTCATTAAAATATTATGGGACATACAATAAATTAATTAAAGCAGTAAAGGGGGAAATTTTATCTATTCATGGATTAGTTCGTTCCATGAAAGCAGTGAGTAAAGGTGATTTCACACAGGAAGATGTCAGCTTTAGCCAAAGATGAGATTTCAGGGATTCAGAGCCTTCACCCCTGCAGGAACTGTCCACCCTTGTGCTCCCAAGAATGTGACTGACTGCTCCTCTGACTGGCTCAGAATTAACTTCACCAGCGATGCCCAAAGAGACACCTTCCATCAGTACTGTAAATCTGCTGGACAGATAGGCTGCAGTTAGAAATGAGTTCCCTGAGAGTCTCAAAACTCCACGAGACTCCTGATTTGTGGCTTTCCATCTCCTCTCCCAAGCCTTGTGCTGAGTCTCCTCGGAACACTCATGTCCCATTTGCTCATAAATCTCTTCTGTTTCGTGGTCAGAGATGGAATCACTCTCCCACCATTTTCTAAGAAACTCTCTTACACAAGACATTCCAGGTATCCGCATTGAGGCAGATGTCAGAACCTTCCCTTGAACATTTAGAAGGCTTGTGATGTGCTAAGGTATTTTAACAACTGCCCTTTTATGAAAAGATTAAATTTTTCTGGGCTCATGCTTTTCTAGTCCTGAAGTAATATTTCAGTCTTTGCAAAATAGCAAAAAAAAAAAAAAAAATTAAAAGAGGTCTTACAGAGAAAGATGATAGATGGGGGAAAAAAAGGAAAACTATGAAGGGTAATCAGACAATCTAAATACAAGCATTCATGAGTGCTGTTGGTGTGTAGCTTCCTTTTCTTGTGAGATCTTTTCTTGTTTAGTATATAGATAGAATTTGTGAAACACAAATATGACACATTTTGTACAAGTGTCTTGAGCCTCCATTGATTCTTGTATCCTTGAGGGATTCACTTATGACTGACTCTTCCACAGAAGCCCAGAGACCACTGTCTGGATGGCCTATGCTGACAAGGTTGTTTTTATTTGTCTTCTTTTCAGATAAGTCCAGATAAGATGGACTGATGGTATTTGTTTTTATATAGATTCTTTGTGTCTGGCTTTTCTTGCTAAATATTATGTTTGTGTGAATCTTCTACATTGCTGCTTATCATTCCAGTTGACTGATTCCTATTATTATGTGTCATTATGGTGCCATGTGAAACCAAAGTCCATTTGTGCATTCAATTATTGATGGATATTTATGTTATCTCTAGTGAAGATCATAACTGCCATTGTGAATATTCTCATAACCGGTCATGTGCCTGAGAGGACAGTTGCTGAGGCACAAGAAATCCAAATGTCCAGCTTTTTCCAAAGTAGTTGGATAAATTTATAGCCCCATTTATCCAAACTTTTCATCACTCTCCAAAGTAATTGGATGAATTTGCAACCCCACCAAAAGTACACCAGGGTTCAAGTTACTCTGCACAAGAATATAGTTATATTTCATACAAAAAACCTTGGAAACAAGCTGTCAAACAATGGGAAATTAGTTAAATAAATCATGTGTTCCCATGCAATGGACTAGGAAATAGCTATTAAAATATTATTCTCAAAGCATATTTAAGGATATGAACAAATGACTACAATGTATTCAGTGAAAATATACAGGTTGTGAATATTGGTACAGTTTGTGCTAAAGGTTACTTAAAATGAAATTAGGTAAATATACTTACTACATCTGCATTAGAAGAAATAGGAATCCCATTTATCTCTAACAGATTGAATTGCAGATGATTCTTTTTCTTAATACGTTTTCATATTGCTCTTTAAAACATTCTTAAATGACCATATATTACACTTAGAATTAATTAGTTTTAAGGAGGACAAAAACCTGTTGTAAATAAAAATTCTTCTGCCTTACCTATTTCTCATGTTATCTATGAGACTCAGTGAGAAAATGGAGAGTTCCCATGGAAACCCTTTGGGAAAAGGCCAAGCACATCTGAATGTCAATATTATCATAATCAGTTCTGCTTGACGACTCACTGCCGCTGGTTGAGTTTCAAGGTTTAGAAGCAGAAGCAGCAGGAGATGACATGCCACTAGGGATAACATACCAGCTCCGCCTCAGGGATTCATTTCAAGGAGCCTGTAGCGCATACTCAGGAAGCTTACAAACATAGGTCAAGTGAGTGAGAATTCCCAGATAGGGAGCCCACCATTAACATCTCCTCATGTCTCCCCAGAAAAACCCTCTGGACAATCAAGTTGGGAGCGCCTTCTATATATCGGCAGACCCTAGCACTAATTTTTCTTTTGTTGTTATTTGGTTTGTTTGTTAGGAGTGAAGGGCTGAATTAGAGGACTGGGATATGGTCAAAACTTCACAAATCCTCTGGGGTTCTGATTGTGCTGAGGTATGTTACAATCTCCACTCCGCACTTTCCACCGGGTGGGGTGGGAACACTAATGTCTGAGGCTACCTAGAAAATGTGCCTAGTTCCCTAACAGGAAATTTCCTTGTCTCTGGGCTATAGATAATAGTGACAATGCATGTTTCAAGAGCAGATGGCAGCTCTCCATACAGTTTCCTGGGTATTACTTCACTGGGCTCTGCAATCTTTTTCCTTTTCTTGTGCTTTGTTTTGTCTTTCCTTACATTGATAGATATTTATTATACTATTTCCTCCATTTTGTAACTTTAGTGAGGTATAACTGATAGTGCATCAGTCAATTTTGCTTTGTGTATTTCCATGGAACCATGGCTACTGTCCAGGAGGTAATGTGCCTGTAACTCTGACTTTTTTCTCCTATGCAATCTCCAAGTCATACAGACTATCTCCATCAACCATCAACATGTTTTCTGTCATTGATGATTAGTTTTTTAAGAAATTTATATAAATTTAATCATGCTATATTTGTCTCTCCTTTCACACACTGTAATTATTTTGAGATTCGTCCATGTTACTGTGTCTCAGCATTCTATTACAAGGAGTCCCAATTATCCATTCTCCTGTAGAAGAACACCTGAGTTCTAGTTTATTACATAAATAGAGTAATAGGTAAACACTCATGTGCCAGTCTTTGTAAGGATATAGGCTTTCTGTTCTTTTAAACACATACTTAGAAGAGAAAGCAGCTGTGTTACATGACAAGTATATGTTTAACTTTTGAAGCAACTACCAAACTGTAGACCAAAGTAGTTGCACCATTTTATACCCTTATAATATATCAACTTCTCCAAATCTTTGTCAACACTTGATACCATAGATTTTTAATTTAATCACTCTTACAGGTTCTTAGTGACAGCTCCTTAATTCCTTAATGGTTTATAATAAACCTCAACCTTGATCTTACATTATGATAATGAAATTCATAATAAGAAATATGCTCAGGGGCTGGAGAGATGGCGCAGAGGCTAAGACTCTGCCTTGCAAACAGAAGGTCTTGAGTTCGGATCCCACATCCCACGTAAAAACACCAGGCAGAAATGGCAGCGCCCTGCACTTATGGCTGGTGGACAGAGCCTGGGTGTATCCATAGAGAAACCAGAAGAAGGTGGAAGCAGTCCAGAATGATTTCCAAAGCCCCCCTTGGTCCTCAAAGGGACACACACACACACACACACACACACACACACACACACACCACACAAAATTAAAAAAAAAAAAAGAAATATGCTCATGTAACTCAATGGTAGAATGGCTGTTCAGTATGCTCAACACCCTGGGTTCAATTTCCAGCATTGCAAAAGACAAAAAAAGAAATAGAAATGCATAGTTTAGTCCCAGATCTTAGCATAGAGCTCTTAAAACACTTGAGCAATAGGAATCCTGACTCTTGTTCTCATAGTTGGTGTTCAATTCCTGAGTCTGACAGAAACTATATCCTTTGGGATTTCCTGGATGTTAGAGGTGTCCTGTTTTTAAGAAGTGTCCTCTTGGGGGTGGGGGGAAATGCTAGTACTTGGAAGCTAACCTCTAAAATACCAAGCCATAGTGAGAAGCTAGAATATTCACTCATAGCCTCACACCCCTGGAAGAGGAGAGCCTATGGTCCTGAGTATGTGACAAAGATGCCATAGGAAGTTCTGGGCCTCAGGGTTCAGAGATCTTCCAGATGGGCTTCTAGAAGACACCCAGGTGTCAGGAGGATAGCACACCCCAATTGTCATTGATCATATATCTTAAAACATCCTCAGTAATGTATGATCAGTATTATGTCAACCATTTTACTAAATATGTGAACTGAAGGAAAAAACAATGGAAACCTCCAGTTTGTAGGCAATAAGATCTTTCTGATCCTCAACATGTGGGATCTGGCGCAAACTGTAGGTATATAGTATCAGGTTGAATTAAAGTATAGGTCAGACACCTTGTTGGTGACCGCCATAGTTCTCACATAACTGGTCATAGAAATATTCTGTGTTGAGTATTGACAATAAAATAGGAGGAAAATTGTTGAAACTTTTTGTTTAGTAATTGTCCTTTATCCTGCTACATACATACGATACCCGTGCAAAAACTAAAGCATATAAATCAGCGGTCACCAAAAGTAAGAGAACTCAGTAGTTAAGGCTCCTTCTCACAAAGCTAGCAACCTGAGTTTCATCCCCAGAAGCCCATATGGTAGGAGGAGAATTTCCAAAATTATTGTCCTCTAACGTTTACTGGTACATTTTTAGCATTTTGTATTCTTTCCCTCTCTCTCTCCTTTCTTTCTCCTCCCCCTTTCCTCTCATACATACACGCGCATGCACACAAAGTAAATGAAATTTTAAACAAAAGAAAACAATTCACAGTTACTTGGGTAACCAAATATTTCTTAGATACGATACAAAAGGAAAAATAATGAAATTTACCAAATAAGCTGAAGTTCCTCCAAACGAAAACCTGATGCTCTGCAGATACTATCAAAACGATGAGAAACAAGCTACGGAATGACAGCAAATTTCTCAAACTACATGTCACCGGCCTCTGACTGGTCCCTGAGATGCCAGCACTCAGGATGCTGAAGCAAGATTGCCACAAATTCAAGACCAGTTGGAATATAATGTGAGGCCCTGCCTTAAATATAAAAACAAAACAAGGGCTTGTCTCTAAATCATATAGCTTGTGAGAAATTGGGTTTTCTCCTTTAAGCCAAAGTGCCTCCATTTTGGCTCTAGCCTCCATTTCTTATGAAAATTTCTGAGAATTGTTCACCCCTCCTGTTTATCAAAGCTCAAAGAGATCTTTCTTAATTCCTCCTAGGTCATGTGTTGTTTCTTAGTTTCTCAGGCTATGCATCACTTCTTAGTTTCTCAGTCAATCCCCAAATAGAATCTGAACCCAAGTTTCAGGCTATAAGGTGTAGATGTAATATATTTTACCTCAAAAATACACCACACCACGGACTACATGGAAGTTTTTAATAGAGTTCCAGAACTGCCGGGTCAAACATAGGAAGAGGGAGAGGAAAAAGAAAAAAGAAAAAAAGAAAAGAGGACCTGGAAGAGGGGATGGCAGGTTTTATATCCTCAGGGTTTGTGGGTGGGCTGAGGGGAAGGGGTCTAGAGGTGATTTCCTGGACCTTTGCCAGCCCAGGAAATGTGGCCAGCATCAGTCTTTGACCTTGGCCCTGCTAGCACTAAGGGTCAGATAAGCATGTGCTCTTGCAAGAGCCAACTATTAGGGGGGAAGTAATGATCATGCAGAAGCTATACCTTGAGTATGGGGGGGAGTGAGAAATGGGAATCTATCACCAACCAATGGGGTTAAAGACAGATTGCTTGCTCCTCACTTCTGCTGCATTCGAAAAATGGATTGACTGTTCGGTGTGCATGACAACTTCCCTTAAGGAGGTTATGCTCCTTCTGTAGAAGTAAAACTTTGCCTTGTCGAGATATTCTGTTCTGTTGATTGTCTGGTTTGACACTGAAGGGTCTCATTTCCTACACTTTCAAAACACAATGCAAAGAATCTAATCTTATGTTTTCCTTAGCTTATAAAATAATATTGTGTATTATATTTTACTGTAATTTTATGCTAACTATAAAATGACATTCTCTCTCTCTCTCTCTCTCACACACACACACACAAACACACACAAACATATCATTGTACCTTGTTTATATTCACCCTCCCATTCTTCTCACCTATCCAGTCACTTTTAGTGAGAAAAAGATTTGAGCAAGCAATTTACAGAAATAAAGGACACATATGCCTTATGCCCAGCATCATTAGTCCTAGCAGCACTCTGCAGGCAGGAATAACATTGTTATTTTCATTTTGCAGATGGTGAAAGAATCACAGAGTTCAAGTGACTTAACATGACAGACATAACTAGCCAGTAGAAAGTCTGTAGCCGAGTCTCCAACTTTAACCCAGTGTATTTTTCATGACACACCTTGTACAGAAAAGCCTACAGTGATTCCAGAGAAATTTCTGGGAGGAGGGCTGGGATGAGCAATTGGACATGCAGGGACAACAGCATTGTGCACAGGGGTGAGGTAAGGAGTCAAGAGTAGCTAAGCAGACCGGCGTCAGAACACGATGAACCAACAGCACTCAATGCTGACGCACTGGGAAAAATTGGTGGGGGGGGAAACAGATAGGAGTAGGTGTGTCAGAGGTCAGTGTACATTCGAAGGTCAAGACCAGGTCAATGACCAGCACTCTAGATAATAAGGCTGAACCACACATAAAAGCAGAGCGGCAATGATCAAGAAACAAACTCAAGAGATCTATGGTACATCATGGTGACCTCTTTCTACTTATATACAAACTTGCACAGAGAGAGAGAGAGGCCAGACCCAGATACCACAGAGGGTAGAGATAAGAAAACAGGTGACCTGCTTGGCCTCCCAACACAGAGCTCTCTGGGGTACAGGTAGTATAGGAACTATATATAATAGGCCACTCTAGAGAACTGACATTCAGTTGCTCTTGGAGGTAGACATAAAAAGACACAGGTAAAAGTTAAAAGTGCATGTGCTATTCATTTGGTTTCTATAATTTTGCTTCTCAATTTCAGTTTTAATTGTACCCTCTTTCAATGTACCCTGATTCAATGGCTTCAAATGAATAACCATTTTTAATCTGATATAAATGCTTTCATTCATAATATTTACTCCACTAATCAACATTCTCAGTTTTATACCTGATCACACTATTGTACAGGTCCTGGAGTAAATCCCTGAGACCACAGAAAGGTCTAGGCAATGTATATAACTGGATGGGCCCTTAAATATGAAAGGGAATTATTCTGTCCTTCTATAGGAAAATTGGCACTAGAGCTGTCCTTCTGTAAGAAAATAGGCTTGGTGGATATGAGTACTTTCTATACAAGCATGAGGACCTGAGTTTAGAATTGCATCGCCCTTGTAAAAGCTGGACATGGCTATGTACGCTTATAACCCCAGTGCTGAGGGATAGAAACAGGTTGATCCCAAAAGCTAATTGGCCACTCCCTAATCAAAACCACACTCGGTCTCAAGACAATAAGGTAGAAAGCAGTAGAAGAAGACAGACACCCAACATTTTCTTTTGGCTTCTACATGTGTGTTTATCCACCCACAAACATATAAACACACCCATATATGTCCCCACACACATACACACCCCCTACCTCAAGCACACATATCCAAAAGGAAAGATGCAACGAAGGAAGAAAGGAAGAAAGAAAGGAAGGAAGGAAGGAAGGAAGGAAGGAAGGAAGGAAGGAAGGAAGGAAGGAAGGAAGGAAGGAAGGAAGGAAGGAAGGAAGGAAGGAAGGAAGGAAGGAAAGCAAATTGGCATTGTCTCAATGAAGGAGTACAGAGGGTGGATGTGATGATAATACTGATTGTCAACTTGATAGGATCTGGAATATCTAGCAGGCAAACCTCTGGTCATATCTGTGAGATATTAACTCAGCTAGGCAAAAATGAGGTAGGAAGAACAAAAGCTGGCCACCATCAGCAGCCATCATGGGGGTCCATTTGACTGGGTCCCAACCTGTAGACACCTGTGTGCTCTTGGTTCAGTGTGTTCTGATCTAGTTCATCTGGAAGTTGCTGTTTTCCTGTCAAAGCACTGTGATGTTCATATTCAAGTTAACACTCATTTTGCTTATTGGCCACAGAATTCAAAAATGACAGTGACACTTTATCACAGTGTTTTGTCAATCATTCTACTTTTTGTCATTATTATTAGTCTCTTACTGTGCCATATTTATAGAGTAAACTTCAACATGGATATGTACATATAAGGGAAAAAATGGTGTGCTTAGGACCAAGTGGTCTACAAGGTTTCAGGCATCACTGAGGATCTTGGAACACACTCCATCTAGAAAAGTGTGATGTACCAACTCCACCTTTCTTTTCACACAGTTTACAGATCATTCAATCTGGATTACTGATTCTACTATTTATATTTAAATATCAGTTACATTTAAATTAGCTTATGTTTTTGTCTCAACAATTTATTGTGTTTTCCATTGATTTTTAAGAATAAACTCACTCTGCCTTGAGTTTCAGGACATTCTAGCTTTTGCTAGGACCCTATCTAGACAGTCACAATAGTCTACCCACACCTGTACCAGCTGCCCCAACCTGCCCCAACCCTGAAGTACTAGGCTGAGTCATAGGCAGAAATACATCACAGACATAAAAGTCACAAAGGTTTGCATTGATGATCCAGTGCTATTAGACCATAGGACTAGGCACCCGGAGTTCCCATAAGACCCCTGTGGTCTCTCATAAGCAGATCCAGCACAGGACCCCCCAGGCTGAAGGTCTTTGTGCCCAAAGCTTTGCTGTAAGCAAGGCTGAGCTTCAGGCCTAAGCCAGCAGTCAATGCCTAGAGATGGCCTTATTTCCTTCGTGAGCATCCTCAGGTAGTTCCTCTCTGAGAGCTTAATGCTTGGGTCCCTCCATCTTCAGCAGGGGAATCACAAAGTTCTTCTTTTTTTCCTCCTCCGCTAAAAGCATAAGTACAATTGCAAAACAGAAAGGCATCCATGAGCTGTATTTAGTAAAAAGGCTTCATCAGTCACTAATATAAGTCCAAATAGCATTTTCCATTATCAAAGACCCACAACTCAGGTAAACTTTGGTCGGATTGGTTAACCAATCATCCTGGAGCTCATTGGCTACATGTTTTTACAAAGCCATAGTGTGACGGCCAGTTAAAGTTAAATGGGACCTTAGAAGTCAAGTATGGCAAGACAATGCTTTCACAGACAAAGAACAATGTTAGCAAGTAGCATTTACTGAACACATACCACAAATTGAGAACCTCAGTGAGCATTGGCATATTCATCTCCATCTCCATCAGCCTTTCAAATAGTTTCATTGTTCACATTTAACATAAGAAACTTTACAAGTGGGGCTGGGGAGGTGGCTCAGGGATTAAGCCTCTGCCTTGCAGGCGGAAGGTCCTGAGTTCGGATTTTTAGACCCCACGTATAGACACTGGGCAGAAGTGGGGGCAGCCTGCGTTTCTAGTCCTGGTAGGGCAGAGCCTGTGAATCTCGGGGGCAGAGTAAACAAGGAGGAGGTGGAGGCAGTCCATGGTGGTTCCCGAATTCGCCCGTGGTTCTACACACACACACACACACACACACACACACATATATGCACACATACACACGCATATACACATGCATAACTGAATAAATAAAAAAAAATTTTAACAAAAGAAACTTTACAAGTGACTAGGTAGCATTTCTACTGTCACACAACTAGAAAGTCCCTATGTCCTATCTTTACCTTTGTTCTTTGAGCTTTAAACTATTGCAATATATAAGCTTCTTGTCCCACCAACAAAGTTATGGAAACTTCCAGACTGCAAAATCGGGAAGAGATTCTGTTTTGAGTCACGTACAATCACAGATAACATCTCATTTGCCGGAACTCTAAGCCAAATAACATTGTGACTTCTAAGCCAAATAACATTGTGTTAAGTTGCAAAATCCTATACTTAAGGGGGTTTTAGAGGTGTGACAGCTACTTGCAGATGTGAATGTGACAATTGAAAAGTGAACCTTTAAGTACACTATGAAAAATTATTCCGTTAAGGCAAGCTTATGAACTAGCTTATAGATTATCTAATCAGTGTGCAAAGAATCAGCCCATGCTTGGTAGAACCGGGCCTTGGACAGATGAATAAGATAGAGATCTGGTGAGAAATCAGCAGACTCACCAGTTAGAAAGTATGTCCCTCTCTAAGCTCTTCTTGTGTATATGGTGTGACCAGTTTCCTAAGCCCCTGATATTGGTTGGTATGAACTCTCCTGATTTCTTAATGTACTGTAACCTAGGGAACCATGAACATGGATTAACCCCCTGTTCTCCTAAATTGTTTGAGTCATTTATTATCCTAGCATTGGGAAGATGAGGCTAAGACAAGGGCAATATGGCTAAATCTTCATTTTACAAATGAGAATATGGAAAATAAATAAATAAATTAGAATATGGGACTCAAAGAGATGAAATGGCCTGCCTGGTCTCCGATAGCTAGCTAGAAAGCAAAGCAAGAAGTAATTTAGCCTTGAAGTTCAAAATGCAATGAATGCTGTTTCAGTTATGTTCTCTCTTCCTCTTTTTCTCTGAATGTGCAGTTGGTGCTACTCTCCTGAAGTTAGAAACTGATGAACAAGTTCCTCATCCTCTAAAAGAAATAGAAAAATCCCTCCACAGTTGTTAACTATTAACCTTTTGAAGGATTTAACTTTTATTCTAGAATTTATAGAATGTAGCTCAAAAGTATGACATGGCTTAACTTGAAAAAGGTCAATTCCCTCTTCAGGGCATTCCAGCAATTTTATAACGATTCTGTGCATGTGTATGGGCCCTTTTCCACTAAGAGAGCAAAAAGGCTAAAAATTTATTAACTCTCAGTTGTTTTTGAAGTGACTGGTCAACTCATCTATGGGCAGATGGTGGGGTCTCCAGTCAGGGGAAGGGGAAACTGTGCAAAGGAGAAGGTGGTAAAGGAAACAGAAGATCCCTCAGTGGACTCCATAAACTCACTGACTTCTACTCATTCCCCAAATATTTACCGATCAAGGCACAGTGTTGGGTTCTGCAGGGAGATGGGAGTTGGCTCTCATTCCTATACTCTGATGGACTAGATGTCTTCTACACAGGGTCCTGGTTTGTATAACAAATGATTTAGCTTTCCTACTCATTGAGCATTTGATACCTGGCAGGAACTGGACTATTGAAGACAATTGAAACACAATCCCTAGCTGGACATAGTAGAACATGCCTACAACCCTAATACTTTAGAGTTTGAGACAGGGGAATTATGTTGCGTTCAAGGCCAACCTGGAGGACAAAATATAACTATGTCTCAAAACATAAGCAAACAAACAAAAACCCACAATCTGTAATGAACTCATGTTCTAGATAGAAATGGAGATATTAAAAGATTAAATTGTAATATAACATGTATAGGTTCTTTAAGAAATAGCACTGGGGATAGAAACTCATGTTCTAGATAGAAATGGAGATATTAAAAGATTAAATTGTAATATAACATGTATAGGTTCTTTAAGAAATAGCACTGGGGATAGAAATGTGCATTATAATATTAGGCATACAAAGAGCTCATGACTTGTTGAATGCCACATTCATTTGCTTTCTCATTTTTTCATTCATCCACTTTCCTTGGGATATGAATGTGAGATCTTTCACTATCCTGATCACTTCTTGTCCATGCTCTTCTACAAAAATAGAGCACGGAATCATCTTAAATTATAGGTATGCTTTGAACAATGCACAAAGGAGTGATGTGACTGGGATTTTGTTTTCCCATTAGAGTCTTTGGGCCTAAGTGAGTTGCAGAGCTAATCTATATGGTAGATCTCTTTAGAAATGTGATATTTAAGCCAAGACCCAAGAACTGGACACAGTTACTCAGGCTGAATTTGTAGTTAAACAAAAAATTGCTTTCACAAAAATTCCTATAAAACCATATATGTGTTTATTTTTTTGCAGTTGAAGTATACTGGCCTACAGTGGAAGTGAAGAATGATGTCCCCACCAGACACATACGGACCTTCTAGTCTAATCTCTGCATTTTATTGGTGCAGTTTGTGAGATATGAAAAGCTCAAATAATAGCCTTAAATCATAACATTCCTGTCTGACAAAATAAACAGATTTGTATATACATGGAAACATCAGTGTGAGAGAGAATGCTAGATATTACCTACTCATCAGCCCTTATACATGCACACTGCCACTCTAGTAAGTGTTTTTCACTGTAGGAGCCATCTAGCTTCCAATTAACTCTTTAGATTTGCCACTAAATTACATGCACACACACATACACACACACACGTGTGTATGTGCACACGTGCATATATACACATATATGAAGGTTTCATTGAATTTATTCATATGTCTTTTGTGTATGAAACGTGTGCATATGTATGTTTTGTATGTGGACAGACACAAGTGTGTGCACAAATGCACATGCATGTGTGTGTGTGAGAGTGTAGACATAAGGATGATATTAGGAATCAAACTCAATTGCCACTCAATTGTTCTTCCACCTTACTCTTTTGAAGCCCGGGCCTCTAATTAAACCCACAGCATGCTATTAGAGCTAGTCTGGCCAGCCACTAGCTCTGGGGTTCCCAGGCTCTATTGGAATTAAAGGCAGGCCCCACACTAACTCAGCATTTTTACATGGCATCAGGAGATTTAAACTCTGGTCTTTTTGCCTTATTTTTTTTAATTTTTTTATTATTTATTAAATTGTTTGTGTATGCGTGTGTGTGAACATGTGTATGTATATGTGTGTAGAACCACGGACGAATTCAGGAACCACCATGGACCGCCTCCACCTCCTCCTTGTTTTCTCTGTCCCGGGATTCACAGGTTCCGCCTACCAGGACCAGAAACGCAGGCCGCCCCGCTTCCACGGGGCTTCTATACGTGGGGTTTAGGATCCGACCTCAGGGCCTTCTACCTGTAGAAGGCTTAACCCCCGAATTACCTCTCCAGTCTCTGGTCTTTTTGCCTTGCAGCAAACATTTTAATCCCGGATCCATCTCCTCAGCCCTCGTTTGTTTGTAATTTTTTAGACTATTTTACTATATAGCATTGGTTGGTCTGGCACTTACTATGTTGTCCAGGTTGACCTCAAACTTGAGGTACTCCTGCCTCATCCTCCTGGGTGACTAATGCTTTTTTGAAAACTGGAATTCCCACATTAAAATCTTTTAAAAGCTTTTCATTGTGTGTAGAAGAGAGAACCAGCTTCCATGCATGCCTTAGAAGACTATGTTTCGTATCCAACTTGTCTTCTCAGTATTTCTTCCATCATGCACTACTTTGCACATATGCCCCACCAACCCATTCCCCTGGCCTGCAGTTCCCTCTTTTTGAAATGCTTTGCCCACTTGGAAAGCTTGTGTTTCCCACTTTATGACTTATATTCATGATAGTCTTTCCAAATTCTCACCAATTCTCTTAACCTGGAAACCTAAACTAACTCTACTTGTGCCTTGAACATGTGATGACATTTTAGCTAGCTCCTCTATATAATACCTGAAAGTCAGGTATTATATCTGCCTGAAATACAAATTTATACAGAGCAGGCAATGTAACAGTGGTTAAGGTGCCTGTTCCCTGACCTAGAGACCGGAGTTTGATTCCTGGAAGTCCATATGGTAGAAAGAAAGGGTTGACTTCCAAAAGTTGTCCCCCAACTTCCACCCATGCATTGGCATACATGTGCTGTTCTCTCTCTCTCTCTCTCTCTCTCTGTCTCTTTCTCTCTCTCTCTCTTTCTCTCTCTTTTTAATAAATGAATAAATTACTTTAACAATATTAATTTATTCAGTGACTATTAGAAGAAAACTTATAGATACTATGCTCTGTCACAAGGAGTAAATGAACTTCATGAAATCCTTGCTTTTATGATCTTTATTGACCAGCAGGGTAAATATTTGCTAAAAAAAAAAAAGTACTAACTATCAAGCATAATATTTGTAACACTGAAATTCTACATAGGACCTCTTTGGACATGTGACATTTAAGCCAAGATTCAAGAAACAGTCCCAGAGCTGGACAGATGGCTCAAGGGTTAAGACTCTGCCTTAAAAGTAGAAGGTCCTGAGTTTGGATCCTAGGTCCCATCTAAAAACTTTAGGCAGAAATGGCAGTGCCTGTATTTTTGATTTTGGTGGGCAGAGCCTGGGAAATTTCAGAATGAAACACAAAAGAAGAAGAAGGAATCCAAGATGATTCCTGAAGTCACCCTTGGTACTCCACAGAGACACACACACAGTGCCCTCTGATACACACAAACACATATACACTAAATAAATAAATAAACAAACAAATAAATAAAGGTTTTTTTTTTAAAAGGAAGAAATAGTCACAACAAAGAGAGAGACCAACAGTCCAATTTAATAAGTTAGTCTCCAAATGACATATTCTAGCATTTCTTAAAAACATTCGGTTAAGTAAAACATAGTGAAAAGGTAAGAGATTTGTGGAATCTGACCCAAGATCCTTTACTAAGTAATGATTTGGGGCTATGAATGACCAAAAATGATATTCAAAATATCTAGCAATAGGCACAGTATAACATCCACCAGCCTGAATAGATGCCAGTCACAGGCCCCTAGTCCACCCACTCCTGGATAGGTAGGCTGAATTAACCTGCCAAGACTTCTCCTGGGTGAAAGCACAGCTGTCCTAGACACAGATGTAACTGTGAGGCCACCACTTTTTAAAGGAGGCTTTATTCTTTGCAGATCAATATCAGGTACCAGGTAGGACTTCATGTAATCTGCTTAAGGAACATCCCCAAGACTGCGTGGGCTAGAAACACTCCTTCCTATGACAGCTCTCTTGAGTCAGCTAAAAACCTCTGGCTACTGTCTCTACACACCCTTTCTCACTTAATGCTCTTTTAATACCCAGAATAAGTTCAAAAGTGTCCTAGTGTCTGTCTTTCTTGCTTGGGGCATTCTCTGCTGTCTCACAGTAGACTGAGGAATTCCAAGCATTTGTCTGCGGGCTCGTAGTCCAGGCTGCTGGTATGTCAGGCCATATGTTTTATTGGGGTCTATATCCCAACAGAGATACCAGAGGGAAACTCTATCTGTGACATCTGTCAAGAAGAAATTACAAGGGAAGAAGGTATTAGTATCCCCAACATCACTCCCACTGGTTTCTTTATAGACCTCTGGCTTCATAGAAGACCTAAACTAGGAATCTATTTCAGATATGCATGCATCACATAACTAGAAAATCACCCCAAGTTTCAGGTAATTTTTTAGTATGAAAGGGCTCATAAATGTCCCTCCAGCAAAAGCTAAAAGGAATGTCTTCCGTCACACTTGTTTGATTCTCTTCTACCAATCCTAGGAATGCTTGGCCAGGGCCTCATCACACTACTCTTGTTTCAGATGGTGAGGTTGGGCCCCTTAAATTTCAGAGACTATGAATCAACTTTTATCAAGGCAACATGTTGAGTTATTTCCATGACTTGCCCTTCCTACATTTTAGGCTTTCGACTCTTTATGACTTCCTAGTACGTGTCTGAGAAGCTCTGTGTTTTATGACGCTAGTTTGATTGGTACAGGGGCTTTGACTGAGCTCTTGCAGGAGGCCTGTGGCTAAACTGAGATGAAATGGAGCCCTTCCTGGGCCTCTCCATCTCAGGCTCGTCACAGTACATGGGACTTGTGAACTGAAGCCTGTGCGGACTGCGGCTCTCACATAGCACTTCTCCCGCACCTCCCAAGGCATCCAGACTCTTTCCTCTTCAGACGTCCAGGTAGTTACCATGGTGCCAAAGATTCTGGTTGCTTTCAGGCCTAGACCCTAATCTGGAGTATTCTCAGAGTCAATCCCACACTAGGGATTTTAGTACACACTCCTCAAAGCCTCTCCAACATTTCTTTCACTGTGGTTGAATGACCTCATGCAAGACCTTGAAATTCAGAGCCTCCATTTCCTCTCCTCAAGGCTGTGGATAGTAGCAGCAACCCTGGAGAGTTATCGCAGGAATTCATTGAGCTTTCTCCACACTTTCTCACTTTGTTCCTCATGCTACGACCCCCCCCACAGATGTTGATGGACAGATGACACACTGTTGGGGAGAATGTGGAACAGTAAGGGTATAATCTACCAGGATTCTTTATACCAGGGAAACAGGATTGTTTTATCCAGCAAACACCACAGTCACTCCCCCACCAAACAAGACAGCCACATTGAGGACCCAATCTTAACCCAGTATTGCTCTGTGGAATAAGCATCCAAAGTTTCCCCTGAGATCTGCCCACTAAGCTTTCCCAAAACCTCATGGATATCCCAGATCTGTCAGCCACTCAGCAACTCATTGCAGAAGAGCCCTAATTTAAGGGAATGCTGCTGCTGCTACAAGCTTCCTGCTCCTCTCCAGCCTGTCCACGAATTCTCTGAGCCATTCAAATACTCCTTCCCCACACTCTGCAGAATGGACAGCTGCACTCAGTCCCTTGGTGGGGACTGAGGTTGCTGGGATTTTCGCTGCTCCATCACTCTGCAAGAGTAAGCCCTGTAACAGATCAATTTACTCCACCACTTTCAGACAGCTTCAGAAATCAGGATGTTTAAGAGACTCCTTCCATGTACCATTCGACTTTTTTCTTCCTGCTCTCTGTTAGACATTTATAGGGGCCTCCAGCTGTTGCTGTTGCTCAGATCGCCAGTATTTCCTGTCTGGTCCTATCTTTTTCCTGAAGCAGCATTTTTGCAGCAGATTAGTCCCTGATACATCAATGTTTTGTTTTGTTTTGTTTTTCCTTTTTTATCAACCAGCAGTATTTGTCATCCAAAGGGCTAAGCAACACAGTTACTATCCAGCAGCTCATATTTGCTGCTCTTGTGGCTCTAAACAAGCCAACAGAAACTAGAAACCACTAAGATTCCAGCAATCTTCCTTACTGAGCTCCATGTCATGTCCTTCATGCACATTTGTTCTTTCTTCTGTTCCCTGTTTTCCCCCTACGTAGTTTCAGTTTTTCAAATAATTTCAGCTCCTGGTTGAAGAGCAGGTGTCCAATAAATATTTGATGATCTTATTTACATCGCTGGACATAAAAGAATATTCCAGAGAGGAATGGGAATGCTAATCAGGAAATTTTGGAGCTGACAGGAAACTAAAAAATGAAACTGAGCAAGTCCCTCATTCTGGGGATGAGGAAACAGCTACAGAGATGTGTGGAGAGCCACCCTCACCCAGCTGCTTGCTGGTCAAGCTAGAACTTGTGCAAAAATCTTCACTTTCAATCTACATGGTAACTTGATTATGAAATATCACTGTTCTCCTGAAGGTCTGTGTGGTCCAAAGTTCCAACTGGAATATGTAGCTGTTTGCTAACATCTTAACCCTGGGAGTTTGTGGCTAATGTAACCTTGCATGCCGAAGATGAGAAAATTTCGAGAAACTAGCAAATAAAATACTATAATTTCATTTTTTGTCCAGAACTGTGCAGCTGGGATTTATAAGCCTGGCTAAAGGCCAGAATTATTACCCAAACATTCAAGCAGCAATTTCTGTACCAAATTTCTGTGTTTGACAAGATTTGAGAATCCGCTTGTCTGAGGTTTGTTCTCCCAGTGACACTGATACACATCACATTTGGGGACCACAGATCTAGTCGCATTTGCTCCTTAACTGCAGATATGTATAAATGGCAACAAGCATATATCTGAAGACACTTGGAGAGTAAGGCACTTATTGCCAACAAGTTCTGGAACCCAAACTAAAGTCATTAAGCAAAATACATATACAAAATAGTGAGCTGTAATAATGATGACATTGAATGTAAAAAGATCACTTACTTGTCCATTGAAGGTCAGTTTTAGATGCCCTGGCCCTTGGGAACAGTCCCCAAATATGGCTGCTCCTGGCCTGTAAAGCTAGTGGAATATGTGGTTGGGCTGAAACTTCAGATAGCAGGAAAAGTAGAAATGAAAATTGCAATGCAAGGGGTAATGGAAACACACACACGTGTGTGTGTGTGTGTGTGTGTGTGTGTGTATCACTTTGGCTCTAACCCCCTGACCACCTTCCTTCTCAGCTAAGACTGATTTATCCTGAGTCACCTGTCAAGACACTGTTCATACTCTTCAACTGGTTTAGGTTGCTAAGCAACGTCCTTGACACTCAGAATAATGACCTATTTCCAGGGGAGGCAACTTAATGTGCCATCCTGGGGGCAGGAACCCGACCCAACCCATTGGCGTTCTTGCCAATCTGGGTGTGGAACCAGGCTGTTTGATTGTCCCTAGGTCAACCATTTAACCTCTGCATACAAAATGGGGGTGAAGGGAATGACTCCCCCAGCTGGTTATGATTTGTGATAATGCATAGAAAACACCTGGCATAGAGCCCTTGTTCCTAAATGGTTGCTGCTAGTTACTCCAACCTGAGAGCAATAAAGCAATGGCAGCTGGGAATGTGGAGTGGGGTCGCTTCATCTGAGACAGCCCTGTTATTGACAAAGTCATTTCTACAGCCCTGTAAGCCAAAACCCCCTGTTGCCCCACCTCCTTTTGGAAAACTGTGCAAACAACTGGGTGTGAACTTTCATTGTGGTTAGGGCTGGAAGCCTGAATGTCACATCTGCAAAGCCAAGGTGATTGATTACAATGAGGACCTGTGGCTGCCCCAGGCTCCCCATCAGTGGCTCCCTGAGGCCATGACCTTCCCCCTTCCCTTCAGTGCTTGTTGCTTTATGAGCTTTATCCACCACATAGGGCTGATGCATCTGATCCTCTTCCAGCTCCACATGCTCCTTAGCATGGGGTGTTCACTTACCCCCACAAGGCACTTAGTAGAGGGTGGAGAGGAAGTGTTCAGTCAATTCTACAAGTTTGCTCTTGTTCAAGAGAGAGGTCCTGTGAGCTCAAGTAGTCAGCGTGTTTGTATTTGAAAGTGAAAAGGGAGGGAATGGGGAGATGGCTCAGTGAATACATAAACGCTTGCGGAGTGAGCCTGATGTCCACATGAGAACCAGACACAGTAGACCTTGGGGAAATGGAGGCAGAGACAGGAGAACCCAGCAGCTGGCAGGTCAATTAGCCTGGCTTACACAGTGAACAGATTCTGTCTCAAACAAAGCAGAAAGGCAAAGACCATACCTGAGGTTGACATCTAACTTACACACACACACCACACATCTGACACATGAACAACACATGAGCAAATATTTTTTAAAAGTGAGGAAGGCCTGATTAATTCCAAGGATTTCAGGATACCCTGGAAACCAGGGCAAGAACCCCTAATCCACGTTGCACTGGAATCTCCGTGTCCTTACCTGTTCAAGGTCTTATTTCAAAATCCTCAGGATTCTCTTCGCAGATAAGTGGGAATTCAGAGTTTTCTTAGTCAATGCCTAGAGCAGGCTGAGGGAACTAAACCTGGAAACCAAAGGCACAGAGCCTCGCCTGAGGATCAGGATGGTTACCTGTGGCCATAGGACCAGGAGTGGGCAAACAGGGTGCACCCAGAGAGAAGATCCTCAGCGCCCAGCATGAAGAATCCTTATACCATGTTCCTCTTCCTGCTCTTTAGCCAAAAGCCGATCTCCCTTCCTGAAAATGCATATTCTGGTTGTTGCCACAGTAAGGCATGAATATTTGCAGTTTTTGTCCATAAAGTCTTTGAGTACCAAAGGAAAGCTGGGCCTACATTGGATCTGAGGGGGCCATGGCGAATGATCTCCTTTCAAGTCTGACTTTCAACCACCCAGCAGTCAGGTTTGACTTTCACAAGTCATTCATAGTGTGAGGATATGGGAGAATGATCCTAGGACTAGAAATCAGAATATCTGCCCAGGCATACCTCAGTCTGACCTTAAGGAAGGTCCATGACTCTTTCTGCGTGTGTAAACTCTGGATTCTCTTGCAGAGATGCATCATCCAGAGGCTTATGTCTACCCAGTGGAGGTCAAAGTATGATCTGAACCACTTATAGTGCAGCCATGAAAAACCAGGATTCTTGCACCGTGATTCAAGATAAGGCAATGGAAAACAGAAAAAAGAGAAGGACTGAGGAATCTGCAGTTCACAAATCCTCAGGTAATTCTTGTGCACCCTGAAGAAAGGCATGAGCAAGAGGCTGGAGACCTATGACATAATACAATTCCATGCGATCTGCCTTGCAATCCCCACTTGCATCTCCTCCGTGCCTTTCCATGCCACTGACTGACATCTAGGTTCAGGGACTAGAAACCAATCACAGGAAAAATTACAACACTTACTCTCAGAGCCTCCCAAGGCAAGTATTATGACCCTTCCCCCATTTACAAATGAAGACACTGAGAATTACAGAGGTTTCACAACTTGGCCAAGATCAGAGGACAAATGCATTGCAGAAGTCAGATACAAATTCACATCTACAGGAGAGTAGAGCTCTTGTTCTTGTCCAATTGATACACCATATTCTACATTCCCTTCAAGTGGACTAGGTGTTCACAGTTAGTTTCCTTCCCCTCCCCTGTGCCCCACACACCTCATGATAACCTAATCTTTTGCAAACACATAAAACTCAAATGTCTTACGGCCTGTCCCAAACTGACACAGAGCCCACCAAATATAGTCCTTTATTTCTCTCTCCATTTTAATATCATCAAAATTATATTGTGATTTATTTATGGTTCAACATTGTTTTACGCTTTTAAAAATTCCTGAGGCATCAGAGCTGGAGAGGTGGCTCAGGGGTTAAGCCTCTGCCTTGCAGGCAGAAGGTCCTGAGTTCGGATCCCAGATCCCACGTATAGACGCCAGGCGGAAACGGGGGCGGCCTGCGGGTCTGGTCCTGGTAGGGCGGAGCCTGTGAATCCCGGGGCCGAAGGAGGTGGAGGCGTCCATGGTGGTTCACGAATTCGTCCGTGGTTCTACACACACAGACACACGCGCGCGTGCACACACACATACATACGCGCACACACACACACAATTGAATAAATAATTTAAAAAATTTTAAAAATTCCTGGGGCATAAAGGTTTTAGGGCAGAAAAACTTTTCTGTTTGAAACTACACTGATAAGCACATGTCATTTATTATACATTTGTCCAAGCCTGTTAACATATACCAGGGATGAATTCTAATGTTGGCTATGGGCAAAATAGGTGATTATGATGTGTCGACGCATGCTTATCATTGGTTACAGATGCCCCACTTTCATGGAGAGTGCAGATAATGAAAGAATCTGTGCACGTGTGGCAGTAAGGAGTAAAAACTGAGGTCTCTTAAATTGTTTTTAATCCTAAAATTGTGCTATTATCTCTATATGCATACAAACCCATGTGTGGCACACAAAAAAAGCCAAATATAAGTATGAATGTCAGAACATGAAAGCTGCTCCCTTACAGGAGAGAGAGAGTGACAGAGACAGACACAGAGACAGAGACAGAGAGAGGAATGAGGAGGAAGAGGCAATGTGTGCTATGACGCCACTGTTCAGGGAGAAAACAAATGGCACTGTTCACAGCCCGATGGGATCTGCAAGGGAACAGATGACCAGAGTGAAGAACAGAAGAGCTAGGGGTGAAGGAAAAGGGGCGAAGGAGAGGTGTGGCACCATTGATTCAGAGAGACCCTAGCCCGGGCTCCCTGAAACCAGGAGATCCGGTTGCAAACAGTGTGAACAAGTATGGACATGCCCAAGACTCGTCCCAGTGGAGGAACCATACAGGGGGAGGGATGAATAACCAATGGGAAGAAGGGATGAATAACCAATGAGAAGGAGGAATGAACAACCAATGGGAAGGAGGGATGAACAACCAATGGGAAGCAGCCATCTAACCTGCCTCTGCAATGGACACCTAGTAAGCAACTAAATGATTGGTGGCTGTTCCTCCCCTCCCCCTTCCCAGCGGAGAGGTGGCAACACCTGACTGGACCCCTGACCCTATATAAGCTCAAACACTTCCTGAAATAAATGAATCTGCAGCAACTAGTCCACTGCATGCTTCTTACCTGACTCCGCCCCGCTCACCCCCTGGCCTCAAGCAAGCATCGAAGCTCCTGCCGACTTTCCCCCTCCTTTCCCTGGCTGGCCCAGTGGGGATTCAGCAACAGAGAGGTAAACAGGAATGCTGGAGAGGATCTTGAGAGCACCTGCTCCTGAGTCTGGACCACTGTCACAGGGGGACAGAGGCCCTGGGCTCTGGGTCCCTGAAGGTGCAATAGGAGACCCTAGGGCACCAGTCGACCATCCACCATTCAATGAAGTGCGAACGCAAGTAGGAAGCTGCGCTGCAGGAACCTGGACAGTCATTCCCAGGGAATCACTCCACAAAACATTTTAATGGTGACTCTGATGCCAGAGATCAAAGACTATGATATAACTTTAGAAGAGGGACAATCCAGATTTATTTTGGAAGGAAAATCTAGAAGAGGAAGGAAAAAGTTCACCAACCATGGAGTAAATGCTGCAGAGCAGACCAAGGACAAAAGCACTTAGGCACATTAGAGACGAAATGGCGGCTGGCTGAATAAGAGGCTGGGACAATTGTGCCATCGTTTTGCCAAGTTGATGTCCACAATTGACCTCGGAGATGGGGTGAGACACACTTGGGCTGGAAACCCCGGTCTTATACAGTGGATGGTGCATTTTCTCTGCCTGTTGCCAATAAATTTACAACCAAACAGCTTAAGGGAGAATGAGGAAGTTTTATCTTCTTAAAATTCTCGATTATAGTTTTTTTTCATTTATTTTTATTTTTTCCAATTTTACAAGCATATTGAGTACTATCCCTACTTCCTTCATCGACTTTCCTTCCCATTTCCCTCCCTGGACTCCAAGGTTCCCTCTGCCTTATCTACTCCTGTGGGGGTTCAGGCCTCTTGTGAAATATCAAGTTGCCTCTTTCAGGCCACCCCACTGATAGAGGCATTTCCTTTCACTCACCCAGCTTTAGTCTCCTAGGTTTCCACTATATGTTCTTATCTCTCTTGGGTTCCTGATAGTCTATGGGGGCATGTTGGTATGTCAGTTATTATGCAAGTCTAGTATCAACAAGTCTCACTGTAGTGAGTTCCTAGATGTGGATGTCCTGCCTCAAATGGAATGTCTTGTCTAATGGTGAACTTTCCCATCTTTAGATTTTTACAGTCTCACCACCCCCTCTTTCCACAAGGTTCCCAAGGCCTTAGGATGGGGAAAGATTAGGTTGGCCTGATTCTGGTTGAGCTCTGCTGGGTCACTGGTACTCTATATAATGGTTGGCCATTGCAGTCCATGTCATTGCTCTTCTATTGCCCGGTCAGGATGTTGAGATCCTCTACTTCTCTTATAGAAGGTTTCTAGGCTGAGGTTAAGTGTTCTTCAAGTCTATGAGTATAATAACAGCTATTTACAGAGCAGTTTAGTGTACTATCTCCCTACCTATAGGTTCATTGGCTGTTTTTTTTTTTTCCCTATTGATCTATTTCCTTCCTTCTCTTTTTTAGGTTCTTGTTCTAGTTAACAGTAATAGGAATGGGTTGCATTCTGACAAGCTAGTCTTGAGTTCAGTCAGAAAGCTGTTGGTTGTCTCCTTGATGCGCATGCTACTATTACACTGATGGATTTTCTAATCCTAGGGAGAGATCCTGCCACTTATCTTGGCCCGGTTTCTCCAAGAACATTTCATCTTCATAAGAACCCCTAAAAATCTGACAAAGTAGTTCAACTGAAGCTGCTTCAGAATTGACACTTCAGGCCACTCCTGATTGAAATGCCCACAAAGGGGTTATATGGTAGAACACAGAGGAGGAGGAAGGCTTCTCTGTAGTCCAAGGCACAACTGGAAAAGTGCCACATGAATTCCATAACCAAATATCCTGTGGTCAAAGAAAAATAAAGTCACTAACCTCCGGGGGGGGGGGAAGAGAAATTTACTAGACACATATGAGTGTGCACCCGAGCAACTGAGTTCATTCGCATCTTTCATACGTTAAATCAAAGGAAAGCTGCAAGTGTCCCTTTGTACAAATAGCCCCAGTCTGGGGCAACTGGTCTAGTAGAACACACTGATGAAGGCAGCAATCCAGTAGCTGGCCAGAACACCATTCAAATTCTGTGGGAGGAACAGATGAACTGGGCCATGTGGCCAACTGAGTGAGAAGCCTTGAGACAGACTATAAAAGGAATTTAGCAGGGAAGACTATGGAGCTAGCTCTCCTGGTATGATGCTTGCCTTACAAGCATGAGGTCCTGAGTTTAAGCTCTAGAATCCTACATCTGAGTATGGTGGTGCACATTTGTCATCCCAGTGCTAGGAACACTGAAGACAGAAGACAGGTGGGTCCCGGGGGCTCTCTGGATGTCCCGCCTAGCCAAATGGATAAACTCCAAGCCAATGAGAGGCTCTGTCTCAAAAACAAAGTGGATGGCAATCACTGAGGAACAACACCTGAGATTGTCATCTGGTCTCTACATGTCTAAACACACATGTGTACATGAATACACCCATCAACATACACACACACACACACACACACACACACACACACACACATGCACATACACAAGAAATGAAGACATGAAAATCAAGAAATAAGTCAGATTGCTGCATCATGGCTGCCATACACCTTAGCTATAAAGGAGCCAAAATGAAAAAATAAGATAGATATAAAAATGTGTGTGCAGTCCTTGTGTCGAGAAAGAAAGAAGGGGGAAGCAATGATGAGAAGAACAAGTCTAGTGAGCTAGCTTTGATTCTTGGGTCTCACACTCCCCCGGACAGAAGGCTGCTGAGTGTGGTAGATGTCCAAGAAGGTGGAGCATGGGCTGGACCCACTTTGAACCTGCAAGACGGGATGGAGGATATAGGCCGAAGCAGTGAGAGCTTCCTTTTGAAACTTCTTGACAGTTTCTTTTTCATAATTTCTTAGTTTTCTTTTATTTTTACTTCACACAGAATAATTGCACATATTTATGAAGTATGCTGTAATATTTTAGTGCATCTTCATATTTATGAAAATCAAATTAGAGTAATTAGCATATCTATCACCGAAAAGTTATCATTTCTAAGAACTTTCCATTGTTAGGTATACATGTCACATTGAATCAACTGCAGTCATTCTGCTGTACAGTAGAACACCATGAACACCTTGCTCATATCTGCTTTCAAGTCTGTGCCCACTGATCAGTCTCTGTCCATCTCCCTCATTGTCTTCCTCCACTACCAACTCCACATGTATGAAAACCACACCTTAGACTCTATGTTAACATCGGCCAGCATGTCATCTTGTATCTTTTTCTTCTTGCTCAGGGTCACCTGAGTCCTCAGAAATGTCCTTCAGAGTTCATACATTAAGAAGACATGTTCCAGAGATGCTATGGGGGCCTTTTGTCATGAAAGGTAATAGGAAGACATGGGTCTCCCAATGGGAAGAAGTACATTACAGGGAACATTGTTTAGCAGAGGCAGGACATGGCCGATGTCACACCATGGGTGTGGAAAGAACTCTGAGGCCAGTGCAGAAGGAGGTTTAACCTCTGTCCCTGCTGTGCCTTGTTCTGTGATCTTGAGCTATTGACTAAACCTATGTGGACATCTGTTTATAAATTTGCAAAATGATGAGGCTGAACTGGATGCCTTCCAAGCTCACTGACACCACTAACACTCTAGACCCCATGGCTGTATGAGCTGGTGGTTATTTATACATCAGGCTTTTTCGCAACACCCAAACGGTATTAGCAGCCTTGCCAGGCATGTCAATAATATTTTATTTATCATATTACTATGAAGTGAATAGGTTTTTATCCCCTCTTGGTACAACTTGTACTTGCCTATGAATCTGACACTCCTCTGGACTCCCAAAGCATCTCAATCTAGATGCCTCTTAGAGTACTCACTACTGCATAGCTGTAGTATGCTCATTCACAATCATGCCTTACTGTCCAGAACTGATACTCAGCATGTGCCGGTGGATCAAATATACAGTCGAGGAGATTGTGAAGCAAGAGGAATTCTTCACGTAAGGTCACTTCCAACCCTCCTCCAAGCCTCAGGACGACTAACTGGAAAACCTTGCCTACGACCAGCAAGTAGTGACCTCTGCGTCATGGTGAAGGACTTCACTCTCGCTGCTAGAGAGTCTGAGGAGCCACAGGAGGCAGTTGTGAGGAGAATGTCAGAAGCAAAGGGACAGCACAATTCACGTTCAGTCCCCGTAAGTATAAGACAGCGTGAACTTACGCAAAATGGAACACTGCACAGAGTCAAAGGAATCATGTTCATTTTCTTGGCCGAAACCAAAAAGAGCTAGAAGAAAAAAGAGTAAGAGGCGGAGAGGTAGGAGGAGGAAGAGTGAGTTCTAGCACTAGGTCTCTCAAGGTCAAGTCTCCTATACTATATTTTCCAATCAGCTCTATTTTTTAATCATCCTGCAAGGAAGTTCAGAGAAGGGCATGGCAGTTTTATTTCAAGATCTCAGCAGACATTTTAATACGTGGGCAACTCTCTGAGATCCTGTTCTCTGCCTCCTCAGCTCCCAAAGACAGTGCAGCTCCCTGTGAAGCTGTCCCTGTGAATAATCCACCCCCCAACAGTGCCTCTGTTTCCTGACCATGGCCTACTCCCTGCTCTGTCTCCAGGCTTCATTCCCTGCGGTATCCCAGAGGGACCCCTTTGTCACCCAGAGTTCCTGAGCTAGGGTCAAGATCCCCACCTCCTCCTCCTGCCACTCAGGCCCACTTCCTGGTTCCCTCCTCCCCCTCATCAGTCCCCCACTGTGCGGCCTCACTTTCCAGACATACTCTCCTGCCCACAGTCCCTTCTTCTGCTGTAGATGCCTGTTCTAGAAGCAGGACGACAAGTCACTGACGCCATCCAAGTGTCTGCTAGTTTTGGTTTCTCTGAGTTGAACCATCATGTTAGCTTGCAAGCTCACTAGTACTTTCCTATGCACATTTAAACAGTGACTGAGTTCAAAATGGGGGTCAGGGGAAAGGAGCTGACTACACTGAGAGCAGACATATTCTAGTGATGGTGGCTGAAAAGGCCCTTCAAGGGCCAGACACTGCAGGACAGACCGCTGACATTCATCCCAGAACTGCCTCTGGCAGGCTCATGGAGTGTGGGTCGTGGCTAGCTATCCTACCAGCATGTGCCAGCCACAGACAGTCAGGGTCCAAGGCTGCTGGCTAAAATCCTCCCCTGGCTAACTGTGTTGGAGAGACTGTTGTGGACTCAAGAGGTCTGCGGGTGATGCCAAGAATCATGTATCGCTCAGTCCTCGGATTCTAAAAGTCCAGCCATGCAAGGGAGTTAAGCCAAGGCCACGTCACCAGGCTGCTAATGCCTCCGGCTGTCAGAGTGACAGGAACAGTACGTTCTGACGTGGCTGCAGCCTCCAGCCACTATTCATCAGTCACTGCGCGCAGAACATCAAGCTTCAACCCGGACTGGCTCCTGCAGCCTCTCTGCCACCTCTCTGCCAGGCTCTTGTTTTCTCACTTGTGTGCCTAATTAATGCTACGGAAATGGGAATCACTTGGGGTTTCGTCATTCACGTTGCTTGGTGTCCCACACACTGGCAGGCATGGGCGCGGAGAGCCCACGAGTTCATAAATACGAATGCAATTGACCCAGTTGGCTGTTGTTTATTCGTATCTTGTTCATTGGTGTGTATCCAGGTTGCCACACAGGTTGATGCTTGAAACATCTGAACAGTTGTTTATCTCCCCAGCTGTGTGATAATTGCCAGTCACCCATCTTCAGCACCCTTTAGTTCCCCCAAGAAGTGCAGCCTCTAAAAGGGTGTTTCTTCCTTAGGTGCTGTGGCAGTAGACTTGAAGGACCCCCAGTTTCTCTAACTTGGCCCGGCTCTGTCTGCTGTCCCTCCCTGTGCAGCCAACACCCCCCACACCATGTCCTTGGGCTTTCCATCAGCTGCACCTTCTCCATCAAGCATTCCCACCAAGTTTATTTCCCTAAGGGTTATCTCAACTACAGCAACAAGCAAATGCCACCAGGATCTCTGACAGGTAAACATTTCCTCATCAGGTAGTTCATATTTCAGCAAGATAACGTGGAATTTTGAATTCATTATCTTCTGGGCTGTGAAGAGTCACCAAGTGTTCTCACACACTGCACCACTTCTTTGCCTTAACAAATACCTGCTCTTTTCCTTAATCCCCCACGCCATACTCTAAGTCTTCCAATTTGCCTTTTCCATAAAGTCATATTTGCCATCTAAATCATATTCCAGATTTTTCAGGAAATTTCCATGACATATCGTCGTCCACTCTTTGCAGTGCAGTTTATTTTTCCTCTTTAATTCTGCCCACAGTTGCCAATACCTAGCTAGCTCTCTCTCAGAGGCATGTGGGGACAGCCATGGAGGGAAAGATGATGGTAATGATGATGATGATGACGATGGTCATGGGAGCAATGAGCTCACACTTGTTAAGCATTAACTGCACATCTACGAAACATTAACTAAGCACTTATCTAAGTAGTTTGCATGAGAGATTCACCAGGTCGTCCCTCTGCATTCTAGTTTGAGTTCTCTGAGGTCTTTCCTGAGAAAACCACCAAAGTAGACAAACAGAAATAAGACACCCAAGCAATCACTTAGATCAATGGCATTATCTCCACAGGTTCTTCTTTGGCTCCTTTTATGTGCGATTTCCACTTACTCATGACTCTAATTTTAGTTTTGACATTTAACCTTGTTGATTTTGAAACAAACAAATAGTACTTCATTTTTAAAACTCCATGTTTATTAAGATTCCTGAATTTCCAGTAGTAAATCAAGAGGACAACAATTTGGGATAAGAATGATATACAATTTTTTAAATCCTGCCTCTTAAAATTATGCTTTCCAATAGAATGATGGATTCGTATTCCTAAATTGGGAAATATCATCAGTGTAAGATGCATGAGTATGCCTAACACACCAAACATCACCGCTTTGCCACACAGTGCTCAGTAGAGTGGTGCTTCTTCTGATGCCAGAGCTGCCTGGGACCTGCAGCTCACAGTCTCTGTCCAACATCACAAATTTCTACTGACTCCCTATTGCTTTTGAAATATCATAAATTATTAAAATTGTAAACCAAGCCATCATAAATTTGGGACTTTCTGTGGTAGTTTTTAATTCTGGATATGTTTGCTATTGAATCTGCACCTAAGTTTTCTCATTAACAAAATGCAAATAGCATGGATAGCACAGACATTGACAATCACAGTACATGACATGTTCAAGGACCTCCATGCCCAAGAATTAATAGATGCTATAGAAATACCTTCATGCACGTGTCCATGTGGATGGTATCTGCACATGTGGCAGGAAGGGTATGTATATGTGTGGTATGTGTAAATGTGTGTGCATACACAGGTGTACACTACCACGCACATACAGATCCAAAGAAAGATACTAGGTATCCTGCTTTATTACTTTCCATTTAATCCTTTGAGATGCTGGCTTTGTATGTGCACATATTATATGCATGCAGCTTTTTAAGTGGATTTTAAAGATTCAGACTCAAGTCCTTAGGCTTATACAACATTCTCTTTTACCTGTTGACCTGCTTTCCCTGCCTCATATCTTCTTTCATAATGTAACATCTTTCTCAGCAAGCAGAGAAAATCTCTCCACAAAAAGAAATAACCTTGTCTACAGCACACCAGAGGGCCATTTTAATAAAATGAGCCAAGAAATGTCATCCTTTCTGCCCCAACATTATAGAACTAAAATTTCAACTTGTGCTCAACTTCTCCAGCATCTCTCAGTGACTTTATCTGCAAAATCTTATAGGATCTTCTGACTGATTTAGTGGGTTCAATGTCCACTTGACCTGAGAACACCCAGGAACAGTGAACACTTAGGCAAGATTTACAATAATGGTCCTCAAAATATTGGGAAGGAGCTGGCAGCACCAACATCATCTGGTAGCTAGCTAGAAATGCAAATTCTTGGGCTGGGGTCATTGCTCAATCAATAAAGTTCTCCTCTTGAAAGCATAAGGACCTAAATTCAATCTCCAGAAGCCACTTTTTAAAGACATAACTGCACACACCTGTAATCCTAACACAGGGAAGGAAGGGACAGGCAGACCCCTGAGGTTCTCTAGGCAGCCAGCCTATTGAGAGCTCCCCAATGAGATATGCTCTGTCAAAAAGCAAGTTGGACAGCTCATGGAGAATGACACCCAAGGTTGTCCTCTGACCTCCATATCATATTTGCATACAGAGAGAGAGAGAGACAGACAGACAGACAGACACACACACACACACACACACACACACACAGAGAGAGAGAGAGAGAGAGAGAAAGAAAAATCTCCTCCTCTGCTTCAGCCTGTAGGAGTCAGCCCAAAGGCAGAAAGACACCTGAGAGCCCAACCTAGGGGCCCCTGTTAGTGTTCAAATGCAAGTTGTTATTTCAGTTCCCTACACACTTTTTGGTCATCCTCAGACTGAAGCACCTGCATCAGATAAAATAAAGGTGTAATTGTATCAGTCACCCACATTCTGCCAGGTGAGGCTATGACTTCCATGGATCCAGGAGCCCTCGTGACCAGGCAGCTGCACTACCATTCTTCCAGTTCAGCAAAAATCATGGGAGGGGCCAGAGCTCATGCTCTGGCTCTAATAACAGCCCAATGAAACACTCTCAGCACCTTCGTTCTACATAGAAAATTAGAAGGAATTACAATTTCAATATTTTTATCTCCTGCAAAATTTATGGTGAGACTTAGTCCCTTCCAAAATATGGCTGTTTTCACTGCAGTAATGTTGAGCAGCCAGGCTCTAAGAGGTGGTTAGTCCATGCTCCCTTATGGGAATAAGGCCCTTACAAAGTACACGTGCTCTCTTGTACTTTTGGTTAATTAAGTGTCTCTGCGCAGATGCCCCACAAGGCATCTGATGAATGCATATGCCTGGGACATGTGCAGGCAGAATGAAAAGGCCCATATCAAATCCCAGCACCATGATCTTGGACTTCCAGCCTCTGGGGCTGAGAAAATAGCCTAGTGCTCTTTATTAATGACCAGTCTGTGGTATTCTGTCATCAAGGGATGAAGACACCAAGATGGCAGATGACCTTGTTTTGTGTACCCAATGGAATCAACTGCCAGTAGCTTCATATTGCTTCCTACCTCAATCCTGTACTCCCAAAACCTCAACTTCATCATCTGCAACCCCAGCAGCCTTCCATCTGGTCTCATTCCCACATCGGTTCACCACCCTGCAGAGAGGAGAGCAGCAACCCCTATCCACAGGGAGTAAGCAGGTACTAGGGAGACTATAGTGCACCACGGGACTGAAAAGGAAGGATAGGGCTGGTCTAGAACTACATGAGAGAACTGTGGGTCTGATGTTGCTCTCATAGTGCTGAAAGAAGTCAGAGCATTCTATCAGTCAACTTCAGAAATAAAAAGTCTGAAATCTATTTTGTTCGTATATGAATTTTTTTCAATAAAAAAGGCTGAAATCTAAGACTGCGCCTCTGTTTCTCTCTCATGGAGAATCTGGGGGAGCCCTCTCTTCCTCTGCAGCTTTTCCTCTAGTTATAAGAGCCGCCAGTACCCCTTCAGTTAATCAAGTGTCCCTACACAGGTTTCCCTGCCATGCAAGCCACCTGACGAATGGATACTCCATGCTCAGATACCCATACAACCTCCAGTGTAGTGTCCACTCACCCACGACGAGGCGTGTTTCAGCCACTCACACACTCATTCACACGCTCTATTACACAGCTGCTGGCTGCGTTGACAAAAAGGCTGTTCCCACCTCTTCCTCCATTCCCCAGAGATTCGGTCGTGGACCGGGGAGTCTGTCTGGTCTTCAGCAGATCTTCGTTTATTGGGGGAAATAAAGGAGCTTATATAGGCAAAAGACAAAAAGCACCAAATGGCCGGCCAATTATGTCAAAGGTCAAAACATCCTTTAGGTGCTAGTGGCCAAGTTCAATGTCACGCAGCACAGGAGGCAAGTAGATACCTGAAAGCCAATTAGGGCTCTCTGTGAAGTGATCAGGGTCACACCCAAGACCCTTGCCCTCAGTGCCATCTTTAGTCCCATGTGCTCGGCTATGCCCTGGGGCAAATCCTTGGCGGGCCCAACACTCCAGCTCCATGTGCAGATACACAATAGTCTTTTCACATACCTCTTCACCCTTCATTCAGTCACATTCATAACTTCTCACTTCATGTGACACCAGGTATTACAGAGCACCTGTGCATATCCATACAGTATATTGAAAAACACAAGGATCAAAGGGACCCACCCTCCTACAGCACTCCCCAGCTCTGTGACTTGCCTTCAGAACTCTGTTTTCCTTGGGAAGACATCATCTATGCCATGGAATTATCATGAGAATTAAATGAACAGCATCTTTACGGTGGGTGAGTCATTCTCTTTCAAGAAATACCTACAGAGTCAGTGCCTTCAACCTGCTGTTGACTTGATGTAGCTTTTCCAGTTGGTCAATCTTCATGGCTTTGACTCTCTTTGTCCGTGAGCACCCAGCAGGTTGGCTGCCTTCCGTGACTTCTGCTGATGTTCCGTCCTGACATCAGCAACCCCGAAGAATCTTCAGGATCAGATTTGAGTTCTGGAACACTTTGCAACTCTCTGGTGTCCACCACACTATTGATTCTAATCTTATTAGCTAGGAGTTGTATCTGGAGCAAATGTCTCAAAAAAAAAAAGTTTTGAAACTTTGTTTAGTTGCTAGCCTTATTAATATGTAGCTGCAGGGAAAACTAAAAGAAATCAAAAATTCTATCTGAGGGTACAATCATCATGGGACTCACGTTATTCTACTGAGGATCTAAGGCTTGCTTAATGAGATTTGGTCTTGTTTTTCATCATGCTCTTCATTTTTACATAATACAGCTGAAGATGCTCTTTGAGCCACTTTTAAGCTTTAATCCCCAGCTTCTTTTTACATATTTCTCCTTGTGGTTTCCATCTACCACAGAGTTGAATGTGCTAGGACTGCACCAAGCTCTGTGCATAGATTTTACCCCTTACTCTTACAGACGTCTTATGCATGTTTCCTTGGTTATACAAATGTCATTATTGACATGTTAAACAAGAAGGAAATGGATGCTTGAAAAGATTGTGTCACTTTCCCCAGCAAGTCACTAATGGTGCCAGCATTTGCATGTGGTGCTATGAATCTAACGTTAAGGTACTTCTGAGATTCCAGCTCCTTAAGCTTTAAGATTCTTGGGGCTGGAGAGGTGGCTCAGGGGTTAAGCCTCCGCCTTGCAGGCGGAAGGTCCTGAGTTCGGATCCCAGATCCCACGTATAGACGCCAGGCAGAAGCGGGGGCGGCCTGCGCTTCTGGTCCTGGTAGGGCGGAGCCTGTGAATCCCGGGGCAGAAGGAGGTGGAGGCGTCCTTGGTGGTTCGCGAATTCGTCCGTGGTTCTACACACACACACATAGACACGCGCGCACATACACATGCATATGCACACAATTGAATAAATAATAATAACAAAAAAAATTAAAAAAAAAAAAAGCTTTAAGATTCTTGGGCATGCTTCATCTTCCTGTTGCTGAATGAACACAGGACCCAAACAACTTAGGGGAACAATGGGTCTGTTCTTGCTTATGACTGATTGGAAGTTAAAGTTCTATCAGCGTGGCGAGAGACTCACACAACCATCAAGCAGGTAAGGAACCTGTTCACAAATGTAGTAACCTGAATGTGGTCTCCAGAAGTCCATCTGATGAAAGAAGAGAGCTGCCTCCTGAGAGCTGTCCTATGATAATACACCACTGCCTTCCCCCCTCTCCTCCAACTGTCTCTCTCCCCCTGTTAAGGTTTGAATGTGAGCTTCCCCTCATGGGCTCGTGTTTTTTAATCCTTAGCTGATGTGAACTGTTGGAAAAGCTGCAGGCCTCTCTAGGAGGTGGAGACTTGCTGAAGGAAGGCTTGTCGTGAAGTGGGTCTTGAGATTTGGTGGCCTAGCCCTGCTTCCTCTTAGAGCTTTGCTCCTGGAGTTTGCTTCTGGTGCTCTCTGCCTTCGTGATACTGCTGTGACCCGAACCATCTCCAGCCTCTGCTCCAAGCCGTGCCTCCTGCTATGCGCTTCCCACCATATGGACTGTATTTACTCTCCGTAACAATAAGGAGCTCTTAAGTTATGTATAAGCATTGTCTCACAAAAGCAGAAAGAAAAGTAACAGCAATACCCCCTTTCTCTCAAATAGATAAAATATTTTTTAAAAGGGTCCAACATCATAACAGTTGAAGGAGAGTTACAGAATATGCCCTTGTGGCAGATAGAGCCTCAGGCTTGAACCTAGAACCAAAGAATCCTTCTTGTAATCAGCAGTAACTGGTTTCATGAGCACCTGCAAAGTATAGTGCTTTGTAGCACCAGATATCCTATAGAATGGCTCTGAAGATGAAAAATGGAATTTCAGAATAACTCAGTTATTTGTCTGTAGTCACAAAACAGCCAGTGACATAGCCAGGTTTAATATTATTTGGCCTCTATTTTAGCCCAAAGATATCAACTTACAAAAGAAGGGCTCTGATCTTATGTTCAGAGTAAAGGTGACACCCCTTGCCCATCCCAAGAGCCTCATGGATATGCAATCTTACCTACCCACTTGCCCCTCAGACTTTTGCTAACTTGCCTGCACTTATTTGGTGGGTGAGGGTCACAATTTATATTTAGAAAGCTTACAGAGCACAGAGCCTTTTTACAAAGTGGCTGAAGTGAATCTGATTGAATAAATGAATGAAAGGTCACTGATTACTAACTTGGTGTTCTGATTTTAGCCTTCTTGTCTATGACCCTCCCAAAAAATGGCTATCTACCTTAAAAAACAAACAAAATAGAACTTTATTGCAGTCAGTGTTAGTAAAGACAAATTCAGACTTAATTTCTCCTAAACTAGTCTGAGATGAATTCTAGGCACAATTGTACCTTAAGGGATTGGTTCCAGGACCTACACTATCTTCCATACCTCTATGGGTCCTTGATCTACAGATGTTTAATGGAACAGTGTTTGCATAAAATCTGCACACAACTTCCCATACAATTTAAGTCATCTCTACATGATTTTCTATTAATAAAATCTAATAACAATATAGTAACAGCCATAAAGTATTGCCATAATTCATTGCTGACATACTAATGACAAGAGAGTAAATGACAGATGATTCCATCATGCAACTCACTACATATGTTAGACTCTCCTGACAAAGAAACCATGAGTACATGGGCCGATTACCATTTTTTCACACTATGGTATAAGAATGACTTGTATCATGGAATCAACCCAAATGCCCAACAGTTGATGAGTGGATAAGGAAAATATGGTACATTTATATAATGGAATACTACTCAGCCATCAAAAAAGATGAATTAATGAAATTTGCTGGGAAACAGATGGAATTAGAAAAAATTATATTGAGTGAAGTATCCCAGACACAGAAAATTAAGCACTGTATGTACTCCCTAATAGGCAGACCCTAGTACCAAACCCACTTAGTGACATATTCAGAGATAAATCTCTGTAATACCAACAGTAACAACAAAGATTATAAACAGGAGGGAAGGGGAAGGAGGGTCTTCCCAAAATTAAGGAGAGAGGGGATCATGCTTCAGTAGAGAAAATAGGTCATCATCAAGTTTTGCAAGTAAGTAGCGAGACATCTGGTGAAGCTCACTCTCACTTTCCTTCCTGATCTCTTGCAACTGAGGGGGTTTGATCTCACCAATCAGGGAGGGCACAGAGTCTGCCAGGTAGATGGTAACCATCCTGCAAATGGGAGACTGACACCCCCTCACTGCAGTCTCCTACTCTTACTCCATCTACCTTTGAATCTACTCTTATAGTAAGACTCCATTTAACAGCCTTTTATCTCTGGCTAGGAGGCGACATCCAATACCAATCAGGATGGAGCCAAGGGCGGTGCAGGAACAGCAAAACTGAAAATAACAACAAACCATAATTCAGAACATCAGAGACCTACATTAATCACCTGGAACCAGACCAGCCAAATCTCCCCCCATCCTAAAGTTCAGGGAAATTTACAGAAGAGGGGGCAGCAAGATTGTAAGAGCCTAAAGATGGGGAGAAGCAACAATATGCAAGATACTCCACACAAGTTAGGGCTGAAATAACCATAATAGGACTTTGCATGACCTGCACAATGACTGACATATCAATGACCCTCCCCAAAGTCTAGCATGGATCACAGGCACTAGGATACTTAGAGGCAAGTCACAATAGTGTTCCCAAACTAAAGGGGAGCACAAGAAAGGGCTCTAGGCAATGCTACTGAGTCCATACACTTCATTAGAGCGGAGGACACAGAGGGAAGTTTGACATTCACACTAAAGGATGCTCCAGGGATTTGGGGGGAGAAAAGGGGGACACTGGGAAAAAGAGAGGGAGGGGAGTGAAAGAAAGGGGAAAAGAGGGGAGGGAGTAACGGGGACAGGAAAGGGTGGAGGGAGGGAGGGGACTGCAGTACATATTAAGTTTGTGTGAGTAGGGGAAATTAATTAATTAATTAATTTAAAAAGAACGACTTGTAAAATATCTCTCTTGCTTGTATACCAAGATACAACTTGTTAAAATTGATTGGCATATTGTCCCACAGGACTTTCATCTAGTATTGGACACTGAGAAGGCATGTGTCCATGTGACTCAACGATCAATAATCCTTCCAGTTTCTTGGAATCCCATAGGGCATGTACTATAGGTCTTGAGAGCTCAACTTTGTCTTGGTTGTCCTATTAAATAGACTGGTTGGCTAGCAGGGAAAAGCGTGAGATTCAAAGGATTGTCAACATGACATCCAAGTTAGTTTGGTTGTTTTTTGTTTTTTGTTTTTTTTTCCCCCTCCTGGAAGCCTTTGAAATCAAGCCAGCTGCTCTAACAGAAAGGAATCATTGGCTTCTTCACTGGGGCTTACGGTTTGACCCATGTGTTGGGTGTTTTCTCTGCTGAAATGGAGAGGCTAGTGTTACATCAATGGCATAAAAGAAACCTTATTCACGGGAAGCATCCAAAATAGAAATGTTGCTGTAAAAGTAATTAGACTTGAATTTAAGCGGATCAGTTCCTCATTAAGGGTTTCCCTCAAAGGCTTTTTACACGCTTACAGCTCAACTCTAATTTCCAGTGTCAGCTGTGGAAAGGAGAAATACACAGACATGCATTCACATACTAAAAAGCATGCAGTCCAGCTTCACTGGTAGAATACAGTAAAGATTTAACTGTATACAAACACAAATATTTGCTCGTCGCCTCCACCATCCCATGCCTGGGCAGGAATGCAGACCTTAAAGATCAAAGTCAACCATTATGCATATTTCTACGTCTAATGGAAACCTCTAGCCATGCACAGATTTTGACTGGTGATTCTTCAGCAGTTCTTCCCTGCCAGCATTATGCAGCTTCTGTTCCAGCTTTGAGAATACCCAAAGATTTGAGACACATCCTTGGCCTCAAGGCACTTCCAGTTTCAATTAGGGACCCCTGCAGGCAGGAGTCTTAACACACCCATGCAACTATGTGATAAATACTGTGCATGCAAAGGTACAGCTGTGGTGGTACCACAGAGGTACAACAGAGGGGTAGCTGTGTTTCAGAGTCTGTCCAGAACTATGAACTAGGAGTCTGAATCTGAATCTCTAAGCATGGGTTCAGAAGTCTCACATAATTGTATGACTTTCATATAATCATTGGGTGACTCATCTATACACAAAGGTTAAATCACAGAGTCCTAAGTGACATCTCCATTATGATTAGGCATCAAGGTTCTGAGCTTAGACTAGCAGTCCATCTCTTGTAAAAGAGTAGAAGCAGTCTTCTGTTCTCCATACGGTCCTTCCTGGGCGCTGCCACAGAACCCAGCTCTGCCTATTGATTTTGCTTGAAAAACAAAACAAAACAAAAAATAACCTCTCCAGAGGCTGGACATGCGGCTCAAGGCTTAAAGTCTTTGCCTTACAAACCGAAAGGACTTTAGTTCAGATTCTCAGATTTCACATACAAGTGTAAGGTGGAAATGACAGCAGCCTGCATTTCCAGCCCTAGAAGGCAGTGCCTGGGAAGCCCTAGAACAAAACAATAAGAAGGCAGAGCAATCCAGGACAATTCCAAAATCTTGGGCTTCCAAAGGAGCACACACTCAAGTATGCTTTGGTGTACACACACACACACACACAAACGTGCCCACACAAAACAAACAAACAAACAAACAAATAAAACATTCCTGGACTTTTCCCATTTTCAGGGAGTTTCTACTCTCCCCATATTTCACTAGGTCCATGACAGCCTCTCCACCTAAGGTTTCCTGTGGGAAACATTCTGGCATAGGTAAGAATCATATTGGAATCAGACCTGCTCCTGTTCCCAACACTTTAATTAATTATGGATTTCATAAGTACTGGGCTCCTTTTTCCTCATCAATAAAATGGACATACAGATTGATCAGTTCTTATTTTAAAAATGTTTGGAGTCAGAGATGTGTCTTATCAAGATTTATTTTGAACATTTGCATATGAACAATGAGGCATCTTAGAGAGAAGACCCAAGTCAAAGTATGAAATTTTTTTTATTTAAATTTTTTTTAATTTATTATTTATTCAACTGTGTGTGTATGTGTATGTGCATGTGTGTGTAGAACCGCGGACGAATTTGGGAACCACCATGGACACCTCCACCTCCTTCTTGTTTACTCTGCCCCGGGATTCACAGGCTCCGCCCTACCAGGACCAGAAACGCAGGCCGCCCCCGCTTCCGCCTGGCGTCTATACGTGGGGTCTAAGATCCGAACTCAGGACCTTCCGCCTGCAAAGCAGAGGCTTAACCCCTGAGCCACCTCTCCAGCCCCCAAAGTATGAAATTTAAGAATGCTTTATGAACACTTTAAACACATGGGCTGAACATGGTTGTACATAGTATTTTTCACGTGTCTGTCTTTTGACTGTGGATTGTTACACAAGGACAGATATGGAGCTTTCCACCTGTGGTGTTACATCAGTGCTCAAATAGTGTAAGGTTCGGGAGCATTCTGGTTAGGAATGTTCCACCTGGAGTGTTGTACTGAGGACATGGGACGATCCTGACTGGACGGAATAGTGCATCAGAGAGCACAGATGTTACAGTTAGCCTGCAAAGTGCTGATAAAATCATGACAAAACTACTTAAGGGAGCAAGGGATATATTTTCCTACTTCTCCAACCAGCTCTCTGTATTTATTTATCTGTCCAGGGCCTAGTTCTACCTACCATGGTTGGGCCTTCCCATCAAATCGGACAATCTCCTGCAGGTTCAATCCTGGCTTAACTCAACTACTAACTATCTACAAATGTGCACAACTTAAATCCTCAACCATCAGGTTGACACCTCCACCTAACTATGACAACAGACTTGCTTAATAACTATTTTGTGGTTACCAAAGTCCTTGGTGGGACTCTTTTGGATTAACGGCCCAGAGAGCTTGAGAAAAAAAAATCATAAATTCACAGTGTCCTGTCCTTGTCCCTGAAAGAGATGTCAACACCATGACATGTGGGCAGAGTTATCTTGAAACAGACAAATAAGTTACTACTGGAAAGTTTGTGGCACTAGTAAAACAAAAATAAAAAATTAACTCTCTTGACCATATAGATATCTCTATGAAAATTTTTTTCAATCTGTACAAAAGGTCTTTCTTCATAAATTAATTTTTTATAATTTAATGGCTGTCTATTATGTGTGTTTAACAGATTTTTTTTTATGTACAGAGGTTATGTTTCCCAAATCTGACCCAGACGAGTATGGCACTTAGTTCAGACATCTAGCAGCAGTGTTCTTTCCCCTTCTAATGAACTATCAACTTTCTGTGTTAACTAATGCAAATAATATCAAGTAGTGAGATAGGCAAGCTGGTAAGTTAGGTACATGGAAGATGCTGTGTGTGTCTGGACTTTCATAAAGCAGGATGTTCAGGGAGCGTAGGAGAGCTGATATTTAAAAAAAAAACAAAACATTTTTTAACACTGAGCTTCTAAAAGCAAGCCAGATATATAGAAATCTGAGTTTAATTCCCAAGTTTTCATGGAAGAATAGACATTGAACTCATTAAGACATTTAATATGTAACTTTTAACTATAAAATTCTTACACTCCAAATATCCAGAGGGCATCTAAAACATAGTTTAAATAGGGTTATTAAATTTAGTTATTAAAATACAAGAAATTCTCGTTCATTCTGAACAGTAGATAAATTAGAAGGAGCTTTTTAGGTATAATTATACCGGTGAAGTATTAGACAATTCTAACAAAACACCATGGTTTCACCTGAGTGTGTGATTGAGAGAATGAAAATTAATTAAGATAGTCTTATGTGATGTCATCAATCTGCACAATGTCGTCCTCCTGTTTCATGATATATAAGGGATTAAATTCCATAATAAACGACTTTGGTTTCAGCTTTTCAAAGAAAAAAAATTTAGATAGCCTGAGCTTGTTGTGGTAATGATGGTGGTGATGGTAAGAATGGTGGTGGCATTAGTGAGGATAATGCTGGTAGTGATGGTGAGGATGGTGGTAGTGGGGAGGATGCTGGTGGTGGTGAGGATGGTAATGGTAATGGTGATGGTAAGGATGGTGGTGGTAGTGATGTGGTGGTGGTTCAAATGCAAGACAGTTTGAATTTTCCTTTCTGCCTGGGAAGAGTCCTTGTGGGATGCGTGCATTGCTCACACCAGAGGAACAAGTGGAGGAAAAGCAAACCTCTGAGAAATCACTTGTTGGGCTCAGGAGCCAAGGTTCATGCCGTAATCTGGGCACAAGGTTCAACCTTGCTTTCCTGATTAAGAAACTCTCACCATGTCTTCTCACTGCTGAAGGTCCAAGAACCAGCCCAGCAAACCCTTTACTTCATCCCTTATTTCCCTCTCAGTTGAAAACAGACAAATATGCCTTTTTTTGAGCTATAATAAATACTCTCCGGTAGTGTCAAATTTTTTTCACTTTTATGCTATGGGATAGTCTCCCTGGTAAGAGACTAAGTTTCCTTTGAAAATTTCTAGTCTTGGGGCTGGAGAGGTGGGGTTAAGCCTTTGCCTTGCAGTCGGAAGGTCCTGAGTTCGGATCTTGGACCCCACGTATAGAGGCCAGGCGCAAGCGGGAGTGGCCTGCGTTTCTGGTCCAGATAGGGCGGAGCCTGTGAATGAATCCCTGGGCAGAGTAAACAAGGAGGTGGAGGCGGAGGCGGTCCATGGTGGTTCCCGAATTCGCCCGTGGCTCTACACACACACACACACACACACACACACACACACACACATACACACACTGCACACAGGCACAAATGAATAAATAAAAAAAAAAAAGAAATCATACTAATCCGGAGCCCAAAAAAGGGCTCTGGGCTACACACTGAGTCCTTACCTCTCACTAGGATGGAGGACTCAGAGGGAGGTTTGGCCTTCACACAAAAGGATGCTCCAAGGGAGGAGAGGGAGGAAGGGGGAGGGACTAGGAGAGGAGGAGAGATGGAGGGAGGGAGAGAGGGAGGGGAAAGGAAGGGGAAAAGGGGGGTAGAGGGCAAGGAGAGACTAGGGAAGGGAGAAGGGAGGGAAAAGACAGGGGTACCTATTGAGCTTGTATGGTTGGGCAAAAAAATAAAATGTGGGAGAAAAAAACAAAGGTGAAAATTATAAAAAAAAAAAAAAAGGTCTAGTCTTTGATAAGCTTTGCTTAGCACGGGGTGTTAAAGAAAGTCAAGAAAATCCAGAACACTTTATTTTACCTTTCATACACATATTCTAACTTCTCCTCTCATTGATGCTGATGCTAGTGCATTTGTGTGCCTTTCTAGTGGCCAGGTCTTGATGGTAAAGAAATTATTCCACTAGAAGTGAAAGTATTGAATTGCTCAAAGGGGAGTTAGATATGGAGTATCAGGCCATGCCTTGAACTTGCACGCACACACACACACACACACACACACACACACACACACTCACTGTGTAGCACTTAACAAATCCCCGTCTTCTCTGTCTGGGATCAAGAGCCATGAGCAATCTGAAATCCTGTGGTTCTCAGTCTAGTCACTTGGATTCAGATCTTTCTTCTGATGCTGACTATTTTGAGTGGGTCCCTCTGTCTCTCAGTCACCTTTCCCTCTCCCCCATTTTTGAGGCAAACCACCTGATCCTTGGGGACTACCTTGAACGCAGCTTCTCAGCAGCTCCAAAGGTCTATTAGCCACATGCTCATAGACAAAAAGTGGCTACAAATGACCCTCCAAAACAAGGAAGGCATCACTACAATAGAGTGAAACTTGGTAGAGAAATTGTTGTGAAAACTCTGGCTTCAGCCTTTGGAAACTTCTTAAGGTTGAAAATCCAGAGCTGGCAAACATCTGGAGAAAAGGTCAGGACACTGTGTCCTGCAGAGGACCAGAAAGGGAAGGAATTGGCCATAGAGATGGGAAGGGCAGCTGTAGCCAGTATTTTAATGTATGGGACCTGTTGCATCACCTTATGCCTCATAACCAGCTCAGAATCTGAAGCCAGCACCCTCTGGGGCCACTTTCAGTGCGCTAAGTTCAGGTTAGTAGGAGGTAAGGTGCCAACATTCAGATCCGGAGACTTGCATTGCTGTACCTCAACTATGCAACAATTCCATGGACCAAGATTAATTTTAGAGTTAAAAAAATAAGAGGGGGAGTAGAAAGATGGATCTCCCATTAAAGGGCTTGCAGCATGAGCAAGAGGACCAAGGTTTGGATTCTCGGATCCCATATAAAATGTCAAATAAATATAGCAGTGTGCCTATACTTTTAGTCTAGGAAGGCAAAACCTAAAATCCCCAGACTCTAGCAAGCTAGATAGTCAGAATAAACTTATTGGTCAGCTCTGGGTTTAATTAGAGGCCTGGCCTCAAAAGAATAAGTCAAAAGAGTGATGCTTGAGATTTCTTAGCTCAGCTTCAGTCCTCTAAATGTATACATGCTACCAGCGGTCAGAATACGAGCTGAGTGTCCAAAGGACACTAGGTTGTTATCTGGGATCTCTTTTGGATGGTACCTAAAGGAAAGAGGGGCTTATTGCTATGGGATAGAACAGGAGTGGTTTTGAATTTTAATTGAAAAATTAGGTAACCTACTCCCTTTTTCGGCTGTGCATGAACCTTCTCAAAACACATTTGATTCTGATCACATGCATACACAGTTTCACATGCACATGAAATAGTAAATAAGAGGATTTCCCTGAAAGTTCACTTGGAGAACATAATTTGCACTATAGCACATACACCCAAAACAAGTTTAAGCAAGATTGGATCTACCACTCTTCTTGCCGGGGTGTGCTGGATAAACCTTTGAATGAAGCTAAGTCTGGTGGTTTCCAGGGAAGGAGAGACACAGTCCATTGTTCAAGAGAGGCATATATGTAGCCTGACACAAACAAAGGCCTGGAATTATTAGATACACTGTTTGGAGAGAGGTATGTAGGTACAGTATATGCAGATAAAGGACTAAACTGCCAAGTACATTGCAAGAAGTGGAGGGCATTATTTAGTCCAAGTCAAATGGGAGGCTCCAGTTTCCTAAGCTATATCCTGTATTTGCCTGCCTCATGCGCATATTCGCATACCACACATACACACACACACACACACACACACACGTGATTACATATACATGTATCCACTCACATGCACCTACATACACATGAAACTGTGAAAAGAAAAAAAATGTATCATTCCTCTCAAGCCTCTGAACAAAATAATTTTTTGAAAGACAGATCTTCTTAAATGGTATGTCCTTCAAGAGTAGTTACAGCTTCTCTGTTTCTTACTGTGACCTGAAATGAATCTTTATTGGAGCTAGGAAAGAATCATCTCTAAGTTACTGCTGCCACACTACTTCCACCTTGTACAGGGAGTTCTTTTTAGGAAAACTTAGCAACAATAGAAAAGAAAGGAAGGGAGGGAGAGAGGAAGGAAAGGAGGGAAGAAGGTAGAGGAAGGGAGGGGAGGAGAGAAGAAAAATGGAAGGAAGGAAAGAAGAGGGGAAGGGAGGGAGAGACAGCGGTAAAGAAGAGGGAGAAAGATGGACAGAGGGAGGAACTTGTTGGCCATTCCTAGGAGATGTGGGGCTGGACCCTGTGCTCCCCAGAATGCAGGGAAAGCTCTTGCTAGATCATCTTAGAACACAGGCCACCAGTCTGTCTTGTCAAACAGAAAGAAGGTGCAGCTCCTTCCTTTTGCTAACAGGAAGGAATAATCTGCCTTGGAGGTGACCAAGGTGGAAAATCTTCATGATGGCATTTGTCAAATCCAGATGTGGCTCAGAACTGTAAGCCAGGAAACATGCCTAAATAGCCAGAACAACCAGACAATCCCTTGAGTAGGACACCAACAAATAACATCCAATCCTCCATCCGGTAGACAGATGAACACTGGGCGCACGCTAGGTCACAGCCCGGGCTGTGTCCTGAAGCCACGTGGAAAAAGAGATCCACGAAGCGACGAGCACCAAGCACAGGGCTTCTTCCTGTGTGAGGAAGAGCCCCAAGCGGAAGTAATGCTCGGAAATCAGTGCCTACGACCCCACCAGCTGCCAAGGGGCCCATGGGAAAGTATTCTCAGAAGGGTCTGGAAGCCTGTGGACTGCGCAAGTGGGGACGGAGCTGGAAAATGAGCAGGGTCAAGGACCAGTCCCGAAGGACCTCGTGCACGTGGCCTGGGGCCAGAAACGTATCCCAAGCTCTGCAAGAAGCCTCTGGAAGGCTGTGAGTCGCCAGTTGACCTGGGTCGCCCAGAAGAGCAGGGGAGCAGGGTGACACTTGCAGCCAGGGACAAGTACCCACGCCTGAGCCTCCCGCCCTTCACGTCCTTCGCGTCTCTCTGTGTCCTCGATCAAGTTCATTAGCTTCCCAAGTGCTTCACTTCCAAACCATTTTCATTACTTTGCAGGGTTTCAATGGGAATAGGTAAGTTAACTAAAATGCTAAGCATCGAATTTGCACACAAATTCTATTATTGCAAATGCAAGCAGGCAAATATTAACTTGGGTTGGCACATTCTCTGCCCTTCCTCATGCCCAATAAAGAGAATCGCACCAGTCTGTTCTCCCTCCTTCCTCCTCTCAGTTTTCTGGGGTTCCATTGGTGTCTGGGTTTCCAGTTGGTACCAGGAGATGCCAGGATTTGGAATCCCGAGGCCTGATCACCTTCCCATATCTAGTCTGAAGAGGAGATATGGAGCTCTGGGACAAAGACTGTTCAAGATTTTGGTTCTGTTTTGTGGAGTTTTTTTTTTTAATTTTTTGTTTTGTTTAATTTTTTCAGACAGGGTATACCTTTGTAACCCAGACTGACCTGGAATTCATGATCCTCCTGCTTCAGCCTCCCAACTCCTGGTGTTGCAGGCATATAACCTTCCACAGCTGGCTGTGACAGTTACATATAGTTGTCCACTTGACAGTTGCAGTTGCAACTTGTGAAGCTTTGAGTAGCGGTATGAAGAATTGATAGTGAGGCAAACGCTTCAGCAAGCTGCAGGCGATTATCTAATTGATGGGAAAGACCCAGCCCATGATGGGTGGGATTATGCCCTGGGCAGGTGGATAAGATAAAGGAAGCTGATTCGGTAGTTTGGCATTCTTTGACAAGCTTGAACAGACAGGCTGTTTGGCAAACAAGGTTTGCCCCTGTCTCAGCAGTCCTGTGGATATGGTGTGGTCACTTCCTTTGGCCTGGGTATTGATGTGAGTGCTCCTGCCAAGCTGAATTAAGAAAGTAACTGGACAATTTTGAGTCAGAATAAAACCCTTTGTTTCCCTTAAGCCATTTGGCCATGAATTTATCAGCAGCATGCAAGGAAAGGATGAGACTGGCCAAGATTTGTTTTTTAATTTATTTATTTGAGAGAGAAGGAGGAAAGAAGGAAGAGGGTGGGAAAGGGGGGAAGAGAGACGTACGTGCATATCATGTCACACAAGTGGAGGACAGAAGGCAACTTTCCAAGTCAGTTCTTTGCATTTACCATGTCATCTTTCGGGGATTGAACTCAGGTTTGCAAACAGGTACCTTATCTGTTGAGCTATCTCATCACAACCCCTCTCCTTTTTGTAATTGGGGGGAAAAGTAGTCTATTTTGGTGGGATAGAAGAGAGGAGGAGCGAAAGGCAATGAAGAGAGTAGATGAGAGAGAACTGTGGGAGAACTCACAGAGAGAGCTGGAAATAAAAGAAGAGGGGAGGGAATTCATTGGTATCCTCTTTAAGTCTTGACCACCCGCCAAGATGCAAGAAGGAAATTCTCTTTTCATTAGCATGTTTCTTCCTCTGCAGACACAGAGCCGATTGACTCCTGATTTCTAGAACAGCGAGAGTGTAACTCCTAGAAAGCTGCATAGAGATGGGCCATGGATTAGACATGGTAAGTCGTGCTACCTCTGCTGGCTTTCTGATTATTCCCCCCAAACACTCATCACGTCTGAGCAGCTTGGGACTGCCCTGGCTATCTCTGTTGTCCTCACAGCATGCTCATCGTGTTTTGTCCATCCCAGGGACTCACCCATCCGCACCACGGTGCTGAGACAGAAAGAGGAAAGTCCCCGTGACTCACGGAGTGGCTACTCAGAAACCTGCTACTTCCAACGCCACTCCATTCGTCAGACAAGGCACATGTTGTCATCAGGGTGGGGACATCAGCAGCAGCATTCCCTGGGAGAGTCAGAACTGTCTGAGCCAAGCGCCTTCTGACGGATGTGAGCCACTTAGGGTTGTGCCTCTGTGAGCAGCCCTCCACCCCCCACAGGGGTACCATCGCCCCAGCCCCAGGAAGTTCAGTATATGCGGAGACGTAGGACAGGAACAGCTCTTATGCAGGCCATGATATTAACATGTTGCTTGATAAAAGACAATCAGGTAACTTTTAAGAGAATGGGACTCCCAGGGACCAGAAAGGGAGTTCCATGAATAGCTCTAAAAAAAAAAAAAAAAAGAAAGAAAAAGAAAAAAGATCAGGAAAGACAGAGGCATGTGACAACCCCAAATGAGCCCCTATAGAAATAGGTACCCTATTTGAGGGATCAGAGACCAGAGGAGGACTCAGTGGGAGAAGAAATGGTAGTCACCTATTCACCAGGACGAATGCCTCTGGTGAATACACCTCCGGAAGCCCCCAGGTCTATATTAGACCCAGCTGTACATGGCGCCTCCCCTGTTTTCCATCCTGGGACTCACAGTCACAACAGCACCCTCTGTCCTTCCTGCATACCTCCCAAACCCATTGCCACCTGACAAGGCTATTCTCGGGGACGAGAGACAGGGCCAGGGATTGGGGGAAGGAGGGCTGGGCCACGGTCCTCAGGAATGAAACGTTTAGAGCAATCTGTTTGAAGGGGTTCCTCTCCACCATTTTTAACCCCCGTCTCTACAATTCCCCACCACAGAGCTTTCAAGAAGGTCCTTACACCTCCCTCCCAAGCAGCCCTTTCATACCTTCCTTCTAAACCATTCCATCCAAAAGCACATGTATGTCCAACCTGTGCTGAATGCAAGAACTGAAGCAGAGCCTGCTGGGACCCTTGCAGCTGCTTCTCCCTGGGAGGAAGCAAGAACCAAGAGGAAGTGACAGAACAGCTCCTATGTGGCCAAGGCAAGCGCTAATGTGAATAAGAAAAAGTGTCAGGCAGTGGGTAAGCCTGTGCAATCATGAGAACCTGAGTTCTGATCCCCAGAACCTACAAAAAGCCAGTGTGACAGGGGCATGCCTATAATCCTAGTGTTTCTACTGTGAAATGGGAGGTAAAGCCAGGAGAATTCCCAGGAGCTGCCTGGTATATTGAGCAAGAAGCCACAAAGAGCCTATGCTAGTTAGATATACAGGTGACAAGTTGAAATTGAAGACTGAGCTCTGGGCACATTTGTAAGAATTCATAATTAAGGCAAGTGCTAAGCAAACTTTCAGGAAATTGTCTGGTTGGTATGGAAAACCCAGACCATGGTAAGTGGTACATTCCGTGGGCAGGTGGATAAGATAGGGGGTGGAAAGGACTGGTTCAGTAAGTTGGACTTCTTCTATCTGCTGTCTTGTCTGGTGAGTGAGATTTGCCCCCCCCCACACACACCGCAACCCCGTGGACATGCTGTGGTCATGTCCCTTGGTTCCTGATGCTGGTGTGAGCTCTCCTGCCAAGATGGACTAAGAACTATAACCAGAAAAATAAGAAAGAATAAAACCTCCTTGTTCCCTAAGCTCTTTGTTTGTGAATTTATGGGCAGCATGCAGAGTAACTACAACAGAGACTCTGTCTCAAACAAGGTGGGAGTTGAAGACGCACACCTGAGACTGTCCTCTAACCTCCACATGGCATGCACAGAAGCTCAACATGCATGAGGATGAAGACCAAAAAAGAAGAGGAAGAGGGAGACTAAGAGGAGGAAGAAGAGCCAGGGGCCAGGGAGGCTGCAGTACTTTTCCTCAAGCTTTATTCTTCCTTTAGCTAACCCTCACTTCTCTGCACATGACACAGTTAGGATTGGAACTGTGAAACTCTCTTTGTGATTCCAGTCCCATTGTCAGAAACTGTGTCTCTCAAAGCTGTGCAACCACATCTGGATGATGTGTCTGTGCATGGCAGAACAAGTGCTTGAACCCTGGTCACAATCCTTTCCCCCTTCTCCCATTGAAGGTCTTCAGTAACCTAATCCACCTCTTCATGTTTCAATTCCTTGATCTGTTCATTGCCTATCATAATAGTGTCAATCCCAGAATTGTCATGAAAATTGAACAATGCATGTCAGGCACACAGAACAGACCTGTCTAATGATAAGTGTCTGTGTCTTCATCATGTCCTCCTGTGATTATCCAAAGGTTATTTGCATTCATGTTAGTTTGCATGCTGGAAAGACAACTATCTTTTTAAGCATCCGCTCCTAGAGGAAGCATCTCTCCAGCAGCCTGCTACAGCAGACTCTACAGGTTTGTCAACAGGAGTTTTTTAATTGCATAAATAATTCATGAACACATTCTGATTGAAAGAGTTAAACAGTACAGAGAACAAAGCTGGAAAGTCCCTTCCATCTTTAGTCCCTCCCTCCCGCTGTAGCCAGTGGGGTCCTCTCCTGCTTTGGGTGCCCCCCTGTGCTTGGACACAAGCATAGCTTCAGACATGTGCTTCTTTAAAAGCTTCTCACTTCGTAGCTTTCCGAGCTTCCTTCAGGTATCTCTTGGAGATTTGGATCTGCTGATAGTGAGTCCATGCCCCTCTTCTGCGACCTTAGAATGCAGATACTAAATTTCATTTAACAAATCTCCTATTGATGGATGTCCAAGTGGCTTCCTGTCTGCCTTCTTTGAAGACCATGGGACAATCAATGTCTTTGTGTGAACATCTTCACACAGGCAAATGGGAATTTCTTAGAATAGATTCCATGAAGTGGATTTGTTGGGTCAAATGGTGGATGAAAATTCTGTTTTCTGTCAAACTGCCTTCACATCTATATTCCTTTTTTTGTGGGAGGAATGATATTTATATTTACTTTTGTTTTAAAGTAGGGATTGTTTTCTTATTTATACAGGGAATTTTTGTGTTGTTTTTGTCGGTTACTTTGTTTAGTTTGGGAGATTTTGTTTTGTTTAGGGGTTTGTTTTCTCGGTGTTAAAGATCAAATTCAGGGTGTTATATACATGCCAGACAAATACTCCTTTTCTGAACTGGATCTGGAGGTATTTTTTAGACAGGGTCTTAGACAAGGCCAGCCTAGGACTTATGATTCTCCTGTCTGCTTCTTTAGTGCTGAGATTGTAGATGTAACACACCAGGCCTAAGCCATACTTTCTCGGACAGTTAAGTCTCAGCTGAGGGAGAGACCCATCAATTTTCTGTGGCAACTAGAAATAGTAATTTGCTCTTTTTTTTCTTGTTGGAAAGCCAACATCCTAGCTATATAAGTCCTCTTTGTATATCTGCCTTCTTCCCCCTTTCCAAATGAGGGAGAAAGGAAAAGAGAAAGAAAATGAGAGAGAAAGAAAGAGAGGAAGAGGGAGAAGGAGAAAGTGGAGACTGTACTAAGCAAATGTCCCCAAATGTTGCTGGCTTGGTTTAGGATGTTATATGAATACACCTTATACTAAAGTATAGAAGATTGGTCCTCTGGAGCTACCATAGGCTTTGCTCTCCTGGTTCCGGGCTCCTGGGTGTCTACTCAGCACCTCCGCCTCTGCACTTATTGTTCATTCTAATTCTGGGCTTAATGCCATTATTATGTTCTTGGAGGAGTGAGCTTGATAGCTTGATAGCTGCAGAGTGCACTGCCAATGAGCTGGAGGGAGGAGCCATGGAGGTGTGTGCTTCTGGACAGACTCTGTGAAGGCGGGCGAGCCTGGGCAGTGAGCCCTTTTCTTGTCTCTTCCCTCTTTCCACCTAAAGTTGGGGATGGTTTGGGCCATGTCTAAACGTTTGAATGCAAGCTCTTAAAAGATCCTGTTGGGGTTGATGTTCTCTCTTCAATCGTTGGCTCCTGGAGGTGATCCAAGCAGGTCAAGGAGCAGTGCTATTTACTCACCTGTTCAGAAATGTGCTGATATTTAAGAGACGAATCAACCAGACATGTGTCCTGAACGAACACTAATTCCCCAACACACACACACACACACACACACACACACACACACACACACGCACACACGCACGCACACACGCACGCACACACGCGCATTGTGGTATATCTATTCAATGAAGTATTAGGCAGCTATTTGAAATGAAAAGAAGCCTGCCGGCACATGTTCAAAACATGTAACTGAAAAATTTGTGTGTTCAATCCCCGGAACTCAAAAGGTAAAGGTAGAAGGAGAAAACCCAAATCCCCCAAGTTGTCCTCTGACCTCCACATGTGTGCACATGCATACACATACTAAATAAATAATAAAAAACTTTATAGCTATGACATATTGGAGTGTAATTTAAATTTTTCTCCAATGATTTCCTATATGTATTTTAAATTTTCTACATGTATCATTGCATTGTGTAATCAGAAAAAAAGAAGAAATATCTACATCATTATCTATACTGTTCTATCTATACATATATATATATATACATATATATATATAACTATTACATTGCAGATAAGTGAAGGGTGAAATAATGAGATGACTTCTATCTGGAGCTCAAGTTCATGGATATCCCTCCTCCTCCTCTTCCTCTTCCTCCTTTTCCTCTTTCTCTTCTTCTTCTTCTTCTTCCTCCTCCTCCTCCTTTCTCCTCTTCCTTCTTCTCTTCCTCCTCTTCCTCTTCTTCCTTCTTCTCCTCCTCTTCTTCCTCCTTCTCCTCCTCCTCTTCCTCTTCCTTCTCCTCCCTCCCTCCTCCTCTTCCCCTCTCCTCTTCTTCCTTCTCTTCCTTCTCCTCCTCCTCCTCCTCTTCTTCTTCTATTGTTGAGAATCAAATCCAGGACCTTCACATACCCCATAACTAAGCTTCTTCCCCTCTCTGGTGACCCTCAGGCTTCTGAGCACTGGCGGTGAAGCTGGAGGCTCCCCAGCTCTCCCAGTCCCTGTCCCTCCAGCTCACACTTCCCTCCTGCTGACTTGGCAGTGCTCCCCACCTCTGCCCCAGATCCCTGGCTACCCTCCCCAAGGAGAGTGTGTCCTGCCAGATCTTGCCCCACCAAATGTGGGAAGGGGCCAGTTTCTGTCTCTGCCTACCCTGGGAGGTTTACTCACGTCAGCAATAACCCCGTGGGCCACAAACAAACCTGTGTCAGGCTGGCACTGACTCCAGCCTCAGCTTGGGGCAGCCTTGCCCAGCACACAGTTCTCAGGGTCACCAGGGCTCTTCCTGGCCTCCTTGATTCTGCTGGGGGCTGAGGCCAGGAAGCATGTTGGGACGCTAGTAGAATGGCTTAGGAGGAGGAAGGGGGTCCTCGAAGGGGCAGCCACATGTCAGCTGGCTGTCCTTCTCCTTCCTAGCCTTATTGGTCTCAGAGTGACCAAAGGTGTCCCTTACCAGGGAGGTCTTTTCACGCTGCAGATCGTAGAGGTGGACAATGTGGTCTCATAGCCTCATGAAGCTACATCATTAAGCCTGCTCTGGCCAAAATCCTCGGATGAGTGCACCCTCTGTGTCTGTTCCAAACCCCTTGAATGACAGCAATTTTTGAATAAATCAAACGAGAAAAATGATCTGATTGTGGAACTACCTGGAGATAAACAGACTCTGCTTTCTGTCTCTTAAGTCAACAGGAAGGTACTAGCCTGGTCCTTAAACTTGCTCTTCCAGAAAAGTCTTTTCCACACCACTTACTCAGCCTTTGCCCCAAGTTCCCACGAGCAGGTGAGGGCTCTAAGCAGGATGAGTGGTTCCTGGCGCACACAGAGACCTGCTCTGAAGAGGGTGTTTCTGCTGCACCAGGCAGCTTGCTTGAAGTGGGAACCACCCACAACTTACCAGCTACCCTACTCTTGCCACTTATTAGCTCAGTCACTCTTTGTCAGCAGCTTGTGACAGTCACAAGGCCTGTGGATAATTATAGGAGTCACCTAAGAGGGATTTTGTGCGGACAACCTCAGGTACTGCTTCTCAAACCTACTATAGAGCAAGAACCAGGAAAACGTTAGCTGTGTGGTGATGGTGTGGCAGCTGTGGCCACTACTAATACCTCCCAGGACACCCCCCATAAGAGAAACAGGGCCACAGACACTAAACTGTTCCCCTGAACCCCGAGCCAGCTTCTTTTGCAGGCTGCACATGTATCGCAGCTCACGAAGGTCTTCTTTGGGTACACATAGAAAGTACACACACACATGCACAATTGAATAAATTTAAATATATATATATATATATATATATATATATGGAAAGTACACAGAATATAAATGTTTTCTGAATGGGTCCTCAAATGGAGAGACTAAGCATACTAACTCAGGCGTAATCTTCACAGGAGAGAAGTGGAACTCACTTGACCTTTCTATGTCCACAGCCACAAATCTGTTACCATTAAAATAGCATCTATTCCACTGAACTATTAAAAGAAGGACATGCAGCTCTGTAATGTGTATCCACTAAAGTAGATGCCTCATACAGCACAAATGCCTGATGCCTTAGCTGTTAATATCATTGATTTCAGAAGACATAAGTTTAATTCCTGGCTGAAATCTGTATGCTACATTTTGAGCACATATTAGTCATCTCCCTGAGCTTTGCTCACCTCACCTGTAAGACAGAGTGATCTTTGCCCAGCCTCCTAGGACAATTGCCCTGATTAAATTTAAGATCAATGCATGGCACGAAGTCACCCTGGCACTACAAGGTTAGTGTTTCTTACTGCAGCTTTTCTGTAAATGCTTGGTGAATGGATGGATGTTGAAGTCTCTAGGTATAGTTATTTAACTGATAACCAAATGTTCTGATAAAAACAAACATTTGTGAGTGGCTTCAGGATTAAAGGCCATCCAATGGGATGGATCCCATGTCGGTAACAGACCACCAACGCCCTTGGGTTACTGCTTCTTGTTTCTATCTTTTTAGGGACATACGCTTGTGGGGTGAAAACAACCCCCTTCAGGAACTTTGAGAGTTTGAGTTTTATGTCCTGTTATCCTATGGAACACAGATCAGCTCTCCTGTGTTCATCTGATAGATGAGAAGATCTACCGAAGCTAGACAGTGAATATTGTCTGGAGTCAAAGGCCATGCTCAAATGAAGAGGGAGTCATGACCTGCAACCCACCTCTTCATGTCCAGCTCAGGTCTCCCAGGGCTGTGCTACAAAACCTCACATGCTCTAGAGAGTTGTCTATCTCACATCACTACCTCAACGGTTCAACCAAAAAGAAAGAGAAGAAAATGATGGAGAAAAAAAGAAGAAAGAAGAAGATGCAATGTATAAAACAAAGATGGCAAGAAGGAGACAGAGGCAGTTGTAGAGAAAGACAAGGTGCCACCCTGGACCAGACAGGGCGACCTGACTTACCTGTGACTGATAGTTTCACCTCAAAGATTATGCTTTGCTTCTTCTCAGAAGGTATTTTTTTGTTTTTGTTTTTAGACAGTATCTTACTATAGTTAGTCCTAGACTGGTCTCAAATGTGTGATTCTCCTGTCTCAGCCTTCAAAGTGCTAAAGTGACATGAACTGCCACAGCTGGCCATTTTATCCTCTAACTGGCAAACAAACAAAAGATACTTCAATGAATCCATTTATTACACAGCACAGAAGAGTTAAGCTAGCAAAAATCAGCATGAGGAATAAATGAAAATACTGAAAAAAATAGAATATATATTTCCATTCTAAATTCCTAGTAACAAACCAAATAGTCCATGAAACCAGTATTTTCAAGGTGACACTCTCAAGAGCCCCAACTGCTACCCAGTGGCCAACAATGACATGAAGAGCTGTATCCTTGGGCAGAGCCCATAGAAAACAAAGCCTATTCAGAGTAGCCACCACAAGATGTATCCTGTGGAAGGCACTGAGAATCATGGTCCCTGTGATATCAAGAGATGGGATCATGATACCGTGCACAGTAGAAATGAGACCAAGTACAGACTATAAATCAAAGGGCTTTTTCATTGAAACTCCAAGGAAAGCTGAAGGTAAGACAGTAGCTTCTCCTCTCTCTAGGTTCTTGTCCTATGCTTCAAGAATGAAATGGATAGGCAATGAAGGGCAGAAAGGGGGAAACATTTATTTGCCACATGGGAATAATATTTTAGTGGGTAAACAGATTGCCTCATGGGAGTGACAATGCATGTGGAACAAGAGAGGTTTGAAGTCTTGGTACCCACACGATGCTAGTCAAGAATTTGCTGCAAGTCTTCCAGTCAAAGAAGAGACAGAGCTCAAAGAAGGGATGCAGCTCAGAGAAGTGTTAGAGCTCTATAGTGCCAGCTGAGAGAAGTCAGAAGTACTGGGACTTGATGGTCATTCCCCAGAGCAGGGATGAATGCCAGACTGAAGCCAAAATGTTGAGTCACAGAACCTACGGCAGTAATGGGTCCCCTGCCTGCAGCTGTAGCCATGCTTTGGAGCAGCAAGTCTTAAAGATTGGAGCCACAGGCCTCAGAGACCAGAGCAACAGGGTTCTGGCAAGTTCCTTGTTTGAGTCAGAAACTTCAGGGGCTCCAAATCTCTCATGAGTCTCAAAGCAGGAGCAGCCTTCAGTCTTCTTTCCTTTCCTCTGACAAGTGATCCAGTGATCTGCTCTGGAAGCCAGGCTTCTAGCCAGAGCTAGGAGCTGGACTGACTCAAAACTGTGAAGGGATTCCATTATGCAGTCTCAGCTGGGTCCTGATTGGTAGGATGTATGCAGACAAAGGAGGTATCACTAAGGACCAATCAGGAGAGAGCAGTGTAGCACAGAGGAAAGCCTGCCCAAACCTCCAACAGGTCTCCTGTTTCTTTCCCCCTTCCCTAATCAAAGTCAGGCCCTCATCAAAGTCAGGCAAAAGCAACCTGTTGCACTCAGTTCTTGTTGATGGTTGCAAATGCTGTGTGCTCCCAGACCAATTCTACTGGGGACTTTTTGCCACCTTTTCTCTTGATAGTCCTGCCTGAGCTTTTCATGTTTTACTCCCAGCTGTTCCTTTAGTGACTGCTTAAGGTTTCTCCTACCTCTAGCAAAGGGAATCAATGAACCAGAAGTGACTAAGACACCTTTGAAGCAACAGGGTCTTATTTCTTGGAGGAATGTAGAACTGAAGATCAAAAATTGCCCATTTGTCACGGGCACAGTTTCTAAGAAATGTTCTCATATGCACCCATCCTGGGCTTTGCACTTGGAGGGCTAACAAGCAAGCAGTTCATGTAGGAGCTGCTAAGGTATAGCTCGCTCTGACATCTTCTCTCTGGCCTTTCAATGGGAGTATTATTATCTCGGCTTCCAATGTCAGTCTCCAGAGAGAAAAATGCCAAACACCAACTATCTCATGTGCTTATTAACACAAGGTTGTCGATGTGGGCATCAGTCTGCCACTGTCAAGGTGGCTGTCAGTCAGCTACTTGCTTGGCTCAGCATTACTTTGTGTTATAAGAGGAAGTTCAAAATGGAGTTGGTGCTGTCAAATCTTAGTCATGCTAACTGTCATGAGTGTGATAAGATATATAATAAATATACATTAACTTTATTTGTAAATTAAATTTAAATTTAAATTTATTTTTAATTAAATTAAAATTTTAAAATAATTACAAATTTATAAATTAATAAATATACTATAAATATAAATTAAATAAATACACACAATAAACAAAACAGGAAAAACATTGAGAAGCACATTTGTGTATTTCTATACTATCAGAATTTATTAAATGACAATAAATTCACACAGCTACATTGATTTTAGTGGCAGCAATTTACCAAGTAATCCCAATTTCTCTTGATAGCAATCATGGGTGCTTTTACTCCAACTTAATTATCACTATTAACTCGTAAATTGCACATTACAACATGTACGTACACACACACACACATCAAATATGTTTATTACATGACAGCTACAAAAGTCTTGAAGTCACAAAGTTCATAGAGGCATTATTGAACACAGAAGCAGAGAGACATTACAGATGCAGTATTGCTGACTGTGTTTCGATATCAAGGAATCCAGATGGAAAACTATCTAAGGCTAGAAGAGTAGCAACAGGCAAACCTCTGCGCCTCGGAGCCATAGAGCCATCTAGACAGGACCCAAGATTGAATCCAGATAGACAAATGGATGAACAGACAAGACACAGGACAATTTGAAAGGAACGCATCAAGCACTGGGGACCATGTTGAGCTGAAACCCCAAGAGAGTTGGGAAGTCTCTACCTGTCAATACCTTGACATACATACACTGTGTAGTCAGATGACAGATCCATTGCCGTTGCTGTGTTAGATGCCCTTCTTTTATGAGGTTCAGGATACAGCGTTACATCATTTTTTTGTTCTAACATGTTTGACAAGTTCCCAGGCCTGCTTTTTCAACATGGTTTTAAAGCACCCTTGTGGCCTATGTGTTCCCAGTCTGCGCTGACAAATTTACAGAGAGTAGCTTCATGCTTATGGAAGTAAGTCACTTATCAGTCTGTCTACATGGTTTGTGCTGGATAGATGGTGGTGGCTTTGTGCACAGTGAACCACAGAGTCACCTACTTTGGTACTTTCACTCAACATGGAGCCAACTGCTACTTGTAAAGTGGAGTCCCCTGGGGCAAGACACCGCCCAAAAGTCACTATTTCGCACAACATGGAGTAAGTCAGAGCGAGGACAGCGCAGTAGAACCAGGTGGCCTGGTCGCCACACTAATCACAGTTAAAATGCCAATTTACTTGGATGTGCAAAAGTCATAATACTGTCAAACACATCACAGCAAGGGGTAAAGAGGAGAAATGGAAAGAAAAGGAGGAGGAAAGGAAAACAGGAGGGTTTTTTATCTCTGGATTAGTGAGAAACCATTACCACCACCTAGTCATGTCTCAACCTGCCCCTCTGAGCTCTGGAATGAAGCTCATAGCCCTACCAAAGTATGTTAATTCTAACAAAATGAACTTGCTGTTTCGGGAATTCATTTTAAGAAAACTTTCCTGGAAAGCTCCACTTTGTTGTAAGGACGCCTGACTTTGAGAAGGTATTAAAGATCGCAAGGATGTTGGTTGTGGAGGTGCTCTGAAGCACCAGGCTTGACTTGCTATTGTGGGCCCCAGGGCAGAGCTGGCCAGAGGAAAGAGCATGGGCCCCAGCTAAGCTCTGATGAGTCCCAGATTCCTCTCAACTGTGGAACGCGTAGGTGACCGCCCCGCCTGGGTTGCACTGTGGTCTTGAAGATCGCATGTGTAAAAGTCCTTTGCGTCCCTAGAGAGACAATGTTCTCTAAATACCGTTTAATTGTCACATAACACTTTTAATTCTGTGCTTGTGTAACCAAGCAGCAAAGCCAAAGGGTCGTCTGTAACTGATTAGCCAAGGTTTACTAGAGGCCACTCTGTACTGGCTCTGCTGTCGTCCCCACCCCCTTCCTCACTGACCAACCTCTAAAGAAAAACTAAAAACAGAAAGTACAAATACCCAGGTGGACCTCCCGGGTACCAGGTACATGCTACAGACCTCACTTCACTTACTCTTTGGACCTCCCCAAGACAAAAGGATTATTACTAACATACTCCAGAAAAAAAACAGTCCCAGAACGGCAAAACAATTTGCAGAAACCACATTGCCAACCAAGGGTTTCCTGGGTTACACTTCCGATTCAACCACAACTTTGTCCTTCAGAGATTTCTAGAACAATTGGTCAAGCTGCTCCCTCCCATTGGGAGCTGCTGGTAAGTGAACATGAGTCATCAATGAAGACAGACTTGCTTCATATCACAAAGGAAGACCATTGTTAATCAGATTAAAATCTTATTAGGAAAGAAGTCCTGGGGCAGGCAAGATGGCTCAGAGGTAAGGACACCTGGTCACAAAGCTGGAGGCCTGAGTTCAATCCCCACAAGTACACATGGCAGAAGGAGAGAACCAACTTCTGAAAGCTACTTTCTAACTTCCATTAACTTCCATTTGCTTTCCTTCTCTCTCTCTCTCTCTTTCTCTGTCCCTCAAATGAATGAATGTTGAATGAAGTTCTGAATAGACTTCAGTCCAGTGGAATGATGTACTTGTTGGACCATCTTTGCCTAGTTCTGGCTCCTGTCCAATGAGTGGCAATGAATCCATCTAATTGCTCCTGGAGGTAAGACCCAGTGAGTGCGAAAGGCAAAGATGACAGGGAAACTATCCTAACACATTGTCTCTCTCTGCCCCCAGCTCGTGTATTATTTCGTCTACTAAACTTTGTTCTTTCTTCCTGAGCAAGCACCTCCTATAAACAGCAAAGATTTTCATTAAGCTCAGAATTGAATCCAAGATCCTGGCTCCTCGGCATGATCCATACGGACCTTAACTTTTGCCTCCTTCTCAGAAATACTTACCATGACCCTTACATACATAAACACTAGCTCTAAACTACTACTTTCACTTTCAGAACCCCAGTGGCTTTTCATCAAATTAAAACTCCCAAGTGTGCTTTCTGTATTCACTTTTTCTTTCCTACATCTTTAATTCATCTGGCCACAACAATGAATGCAAAAGCTGAGAGATCCTGTCCTGGTCCTTTAGGTTTGGGCTAGAATGGACAGAAATAAAACAATGTAATGAAAGAAATGGAAAGGGAAAAACCAGAGGAGGATGGCTAAGGCTGAAGATTTCCTAGCAAGAGTAACATGGGTTCAATAAGATCTCACGGAAGGAACAAGAGGACATGAGGTCAGGTGTTCATCTTCAGTACAAAATTAAGGAATGTCAAATAGTTGACATGTGGTAACACATTCCTGCTACTTTGGAGTTTGTGCTTGCTGTCTCTGATGGTATAGAGGCCTGAACCAGCCTCCTGCTTCTGCCTTCAGTCATGCCTTCTGCTATGGGATTCCTGCTGTAGTGGACCATATGCCTCCTCTGGAAGTATAAGACAAATAAACACTCCCCTTGTCCCCAACATTGCTCGGGTCTGAATATTTTCTCCCAGCAACAGAAAGAAAAGCAACTTGAAGATATTATACACAAAGATCACAGGACATGGAAAAAGATGTAGACATTTTCTCCTTGCCAGCTAGTCTTCATGGTGCCAGAAGTCTTGATGCAGGCTGCCAGGGGAAAAAAGCAATCAATAGCCATTCCAAGCTGTAAATACTGTAAGCTACAATAACAACCACTCTTGGCAAAATTATACCATTGGTATAGTAGTATCGTGTAAGATATAGGAATGCCCAACAGCTTCCTGATTAGATCTAAGTTCGAATTTTGGCAGGGAACACATACTTGGTGCTATAAACCTATCCAAATAAACATGGAAAGAGAGACCATAGGCTCTAGGTGGGACTAAACTTCTTAGAGTTAACTATAAGTACTGAGTAATAAACTACCATCTGAGTACTTTCCATTATGCCCATAGATTAGAGAAGTTCTCGGTACTTGGCCAAGAAGTATCCTTGCAATGGAAGATGTATAATACAGAGAATCACAACTGATGAAGTGTAGAGGATAAATGACAGGAAAGTACTCTGTTCTAACATAGACATCAATATCAACCCCCCCCACACACATCCAAAGGCTTGGAGAACCCTGAAGAAGAAGGGTAATAAGAATGTAAGACCCTGTATATGGGGGAGGGGGGGAAGAATGGTGCTTTATCCTCAAGTCATGACAGGGCTACCACACCCAAGAACTCACTGCATTAATGTCCACTTTCACAAGCCCTGCACAATAGCTGGCCTATAAACACTCAAGAAATAGCACACCTCCCTGGAAGACTAATGAAAGTTAATGTCAGAAGGAGAAGGGGAGCTTCTTTACTCAATGATTTGCTCACCCATAGGTCATCCACGCCCCAACGGGTGTTCAATTGCCAACATAGACATCCCACATGAAACCCAGGAGTCCTACATGCAAAAAGATGTGTAAATAGGAAGGAGACTGCCTGGAGAGGAGTGGAGATATAAATAGGCAGTAAGGGGTGAAAGTACATAGATTCATTGTATTTATGTATGAAAGTATCAAAGGAAAAATAAAAGAAAATTAATTGCAACAGCCCCCCATCCTTCATCCTGAACCCCCATTGCAGGTCTACCAGCTGTCTCATCTGAACCAATCAGTAGCTATAGGGATGTGATTCTTGCTGAACCTGGGTGTGTGAAGGGACTTAGACTTGAAACGTGTGAAACCCACAAGACACTAAGCGCCTCCTCTATGCTGGTTACCAGAGCAGACCAGAGGCTACTGCAAAAGCAAGAACCCACAAAGACTGGGTTCCAGCCCACTGGTGGCTAGAAAAAGGAACCCAGAGACAGAAAGTGTCGTCAGTGCATCTGAGTAGAAGGTAATCTTGGCTCTTACAGGAAGGGTGGCCAAGGCTCACGCAGGTGTGGATAGCAGCTTGACTGCACAACCTGAAAACTGTGAGGTTGTGGGTAGTTTTTATAACCAATTCAAGTCTCAGTATTCTTTGTTATAAAGTGGAATTAATTCTACATACCTCAGAAGCCCTGTAGAACCAGAGAGTCACTGTCAGGTGAGCAGTATGATCAGAAAAAGATCTCTCTGCAGGAATTAAAAAAAAAAAAAAAGCAGGATTTCACTCTTATAGTTTGACTAGCCTCCAATTCTTGTTTTTTCTGTCTCAGCCTCCTGAGTGCTGTGATTACAGGCCTGAACCCTCATGCCTGGTTTGTCAGAATTATTAAGGGGAAGGGTTGGGCAGATGGCTTGGTGGTTAAGGAACTTGCCACACAACAAAAAGACTGGGTTTGGATTCCCAGATATCACTTGCAATGTTTGGTATGCTGGCATGGCAGCCTCCCTGTAATTCCAGCCTTGAAGGCAGGGTCTGGGAATCCCCAGAGCTGAATTGGCTGGCTAGCCACACACTAGCCCACTTTGTAAACTATGCATTAGAGACCTAGCATCAAAACAGTAAGTAAGGTGGAAGAGTGAACAAAGATGATTCTGTAGTGGGAAGGGAAGGGCAGATGAGACTAGGAATTAAGGTATGAAACTATCATAAATTCACTGTATTCATGTATGAAAAGATGATTCCTGGGACTGGAGAGATGGCTCAGGGGTTAAGACTCTGTCTCACAAACAGAAGGTCCAGAGTTCGGATCCCATGTCCCATGTAAAAACACTAGGCAGAAACAGTGGCAGCCTGTATTTCTGGCCCTGGTGGATGAAATCCCAGAGTGAAGCAAGGAGGTAGAAGCAATCTAGTATGATTCCTGGAGTCACTCTTGGTCCTCCACAGGGACATAGAGCGCCCTCTGATACACACACACACACACTCACACACACACACACACACACACACACACACAAAATAAAAAAAATCAATTTTTTTTTTAAAAAGACAATTCCCCTATACCACCCTTAGGCTTCCACACACATATGCATTCATATGCATGTAAGTCTGCACACACGTATGTGCCCACCCACAATCAAAACACGCACATGCACATCACATACCCCATGTACATGTATGCATTAAAAACAATGGGAGGGGGAAAAAAGAAATTTTTAAGGAGCTCCCATGTGACTTCTAATTCTCTCCTGACCTACATTGATGCCTCTTTCTGTCATAAACGTGAACTAGAACTGGTAAGAGAGAATGACAGGCTTCTATGGGCTCCTGACTCCTCAGCGGAAGCAGCCAGCAGGAACTGCAAGGAAGCTGTGTCCATCAGCATGCTGAGTACTGAAATGTTGCCAGCACCACTCACGGGGCTTGTGAATAAACTGTCACATCTCAGCTCTCAGCAGCTCATGGTTGTGACAGACAGGTTCATGTGCGTGTAACACTCTTCCCTGCCGCCCCCAACTAAAAGAACTTCCTTCGAACATCTCAGGCTGTTCGGAAGAGCAGCCTTCAAACAGAGTGGAGGTAGGGAGGGAGAACTGTGAAACCAGCTAGGGAGGACATTGTGAGTGGCAAATCTGGGAGTGAGGAGCCTTCAAACCAACCACACAATTTATTTTAAGACCCTGGTTCCTGAGACTCTTGCATCTGGATAGTTCAGAATGATAGAGTCCACTTGCTGAATGCATAGCCCAGGCTACCTACACTGTGACCAGGTTTGGCTTTCTGTGGCTCGAAGTTAGAATTTTAGATCTAAGAGAGTTCTGGTCCCCTCTCCCAGTTGTGAGAAGGCCCAGAAACAAAGCTGCAGATGAGAGTGAAGTTTCCAATGGAATCCTCAAGTAACAGCTGGCTCTGTCACGTTACAGGTTCATTCCAACAGAGGAACCATTCTCAACTCAGATACAAGCATATGTGCAAACTCAATATGTATCTTCCCCCGCCCTCAATATGTAGCTCTAAAAAGGGAAAGAAACACTTGGGTGTCTTTTCAGAAGGAATACTAGAGAGAACTTGTGAAATGGTGCTAATGGTGGGGGATATTTAGCATCTTTGGCCCCATCTCTAACCATCAAGGGATTGAAACGGAAAGGCCCGTATGCATTTCTAACTGACCTCCATGAATATACTCATTGACAGCAGGACTCCTTAAGCAGGTCACAGGAAGTGACTGTTGAATCTGAGGCGATACCCCAAACCTGACCTATATAGAGCATTCTTCTAAAACCACAGTGAAATTGCCAGACCACACCGGAGGTAACCAAATTTTCACTGCATTGCCAGGAGGTTCTCACTGAGTTGCAAGAGTACACTACAAAGTCTTCTCTGGGCCTTGGTTTCCCCCTGTAAAAAGGAAATAATACACCTCACTTATCCCATAAGGCTTTTGTGAAGTCCAGACAAGGCGGTGGACCAGGTGCCTGGTAAACACTCGGCATCTTTCATTGCAGCACTCTCCCATGCATGCAGAGACACTGCTATTCCACAATTTGAAAAGACTTAGCATCAAGACCAAATAAGAAAAGCAAATGGCTCAGTCCTAAGGCTTCCACTGAAACCTGTTTCTGTTCACATCCCTTGCACATGCAGCCCTGTAGCAACAGTGCTTGTCCCCTGCTCCCACTGGGACACCTATTTTCACCTTTTTCTGTTTTTGTTAGTTCACCGTCAAGGTGATTGACCAGCACTGGATTGCAAAGAATGTTCAAGCGGGGCCTCTTGGAGACTTGCAGCAGAGAGAAAACCACTTGGTGGGCCCTTTATCCAGATCTTCTTACACAAATAGTGCTGATGACTTGAAGTACATCAGGAAACAAGCTACAAAAAGTCGCCTTGAGCAACATCACACCCATACTAGGTCCAAGTTCATGTCATTTTCAGAGTCTTGAAAGATGGGAACTATGATGGTCAATCTTGATCTTCAACTTGCTCCAGAGTCACCTGAGAGACTTACCTCTGGGCTTGTGTTCCAGAGCATTTCCAGTGAAGTTCAGCTGAGAAGAAAAGACCCACTTTGAACATGGGCAGTATCATCCCAAGGACTGGTGACCTGAACTTAAAAAAATAAAAAGGACAAAAGGGGGAAACAATTTTGCCCTGCTTTCTGTTTCGCCACCCCATGCTCCTGCTGCCATGTCTTCTCTCTCACGATGCACTATATCTCATTAGACCCAAAATAAGAAGATCCCTCCTTAAGTTGATCTGTAGGGTCATTTTGACATAGCGACTAACTAATGCAAGAACTTAGTTCATGTTGGAAGGCTGAGATTCTTGTTGAAAAGAAGAATCAAGATATCATTTGGGCTTGTGTTTCCCCAAAGATATTTGAAGTCATGGAAGAGAAGATGGCAGGTATATTACTGTTGTTAGAGACTCGAGAAAAGGCCACAGTGAGAAGCAGGTGAGGTATCTGCTATAAATACTTTCACTCCCAACTCTGCCTAACTTGCAGCAACTCACTACATCTCACAGAGCTGGGTGTCTCTAGTTCCTGCCTGCACAGGAGCATTTCTTCACGATACTGATATGGGGTACACAGCCAAGAAACCCCATGCTACAGAAACAGTCTGCTCGCAACAGCACAGCTTCTTCAAGAGCTGCCCAGACTGAGAGAAATATTTATCAGTTGCTTCTCTCATTGCTTTGACCAAATAAGTAAAATAACTGAGAAAAGGGACTTAAAGGAGGAATGATTGATTTTGTTCATGGTTTCAGAGTTCCTGAGTGCTGACCGCATGTGACTGGGCAGAGCATCATCATGGGGGAAAGCATGAAGAAAAGTGTGAAGAAATGTGTGAAGAAAAGTGTGAAGAAAGTTTGCTCACTTCATGGTGGCAGAATGCAAAAGAGAAGATCTTGGGACAAGATACGGGCCCCCCAAACAAACCACCACCAAAATCTAATTCCTTCAGCTAGACTCCCTAATGTTTCCAAAACCTACAAAAAATAACACCACAAGTTGGGAATTAACCTTTCAATATATGAATCTTTTAGACGAGGGGGATGTATTCTATCCAAACAGAAACAGCATGTTTGATTAAGTAAGCCCAGATGTGTGTGTGTGTGTGTGTGTGTGTGTGTGTGTGTGTGTGTGTGTGTAGAAAAAAATAAAATCACAGATTATTTATATGAAGTTTACCCACATACAGTTCCCTCAATATTCTCACAAAGGTAGTTAAACTATTGTGTACATTTTCCCTTTTACCTTTAACATATATTTAGCTAAAATTAGTTTTACCAATTGAGGAGGGCAGAGTGGGGTTGGGAAACTTCATGTGAGGGGGCTCAGGAGGGTTTCCACAGGCTCCCTTTCCAAGGAGGAGTCTCCTAATAATGGCCTGTGCCAGGGGTTCACATTACACATTTGACACATACAACGCTCACACATACATGCATCCGCGACACTCTATCAGTCTAGCCTCAGTGCAGTGTTCCGGAGGACGGGCACTGCCATGGCAAATGAAGCAGCCCTTGTTTCCCTGCCCACTAGTGTGGGTCAGCACCTGGGCACCAACAGGTAGGCATCAAATAAGGTGGCCCCTGCCCCTTCTCTCTCCATCTCTTGCATAGAAGAACTACCAACTCTAACAAGATTACTGTGGGCCTGCTAGCTTCTTAATTCATTTTTGTGTATGGAATTAGGAAATACGATGCTTCTATACACAATCTAAGTTTACTAGCTGACTGTACAGAAAGATAACTGCCCCCATCCATCCCTAACCCTGTCAGTCATTCAGTCAATCAGCAAAACAGGAAAGGGACTGAAAAAGCAGAACCATAGGCACCTAATACAGGTTTTGGTTCCTTTCCTAAATGAAATTCTGAGGCACTACAGAGCAGAAACCCATTTGATCAACTTCAAGCTTAAAAGAGATTCCCCTGAGAGAATGGGATATAGTTTGTGGCAGTGTGTAAATGTGTCCTGGAGTACAGGAGGGCCAGGCCCTAGGTGAGCCCTCTGTCTCCACTGTTCGCAGCCCATGAAATAGAATGATATCAGCCAGGACTGGATAATGCCCACTAGGGTTGAAGGGAGACACCAAGGCAGCCCAAGTCAGACAGAGTGCCCCTTGAGTAGTAAGGCTGCCCAACCAAGGAAAAAGTGCAAGAAGGAAAACCCTTGTTACTAGACCAACAGAATATGACTCAGCAAGAAACTATGAGCATTTAAATAAAAGCAACAGCTCAATGATCAACCAGGACTGGGGAAGGAGGCGCCATAGTAATAGGAAAAGATCTGAAAGAGAGGAAGCATAAGGTCTTCAAAACATAAGGAAATAAATTAAGAAAAAAATATGTAGAATCATAATTTTTTAAAATAAAGAAACAGAGCTAATGGGTAGTCAGTCTGAATTCCACAGAGAAACAGACCTGACAGAAGCCATATCGGCTGAGATGAGGAGTCCACATCTTGCTTCATTAGAACACAGTGAGCCACTGTGGATTACCCAAGTAATGCACTCCTATGATCCAGAGACCCTCACAGCGTACCTACATCAGTTCATGACTGCGGGCAGCATCACCAAGATCCACGGGCCTCCTTCTAAGCACCATTTTCTAAAACCCATTGCATTGGGAGTCAAGTTCCCAGCACATGCTCCTGGGACTCTCTCAAATCACAGCACTCTTAGTTCTCATCTTGTGGATCTTCTGGTTATCCTAAAGTTTTACAATGGGAAGCTGCTTCTGAGTCCTGAGGTAACCATATTTGTAGATATTGAAGTCTCTTATACAAAATGACACAATAGCAGGTTGAGGTAGTAGATGCCTGTATTCTTACCACTGGGAAGAAAAGGGTCACAAATCCAAGGTCTTCTTCAGCTATATAACAAATTTGAGGCCAGTCTTGGCTACATGAGATCCTATTTTCAAAAGCCAAAATAGATAACATCTATTTAAAATGGTGTAGCATTTGTATACAACTTATGCACATCCTCCTATGCACATTAAATCAACTCTAGATAGCCTCAAATACCTAATGTAAAAACAAGGCTATGTAGAATGAAAATGATCAAAGTATGATGAACCTGTTAGTATTAGAAGAAGAGAGGAGAAAAAGGAAAGAAGAATGAGGGGTGGGGAGACAGAACACAACCTAAGCTTCATCTATGTAGACTGATGTTTATTCGGGAAGCTCCTCCAAAAACTCCAGTGAAGGAGCCTCGATTTCCCCTCTTGATGGAAATGGCTACTGACTTGGAGCCAGGGGTGCAAGCTTTTAATAGTCGAAGTGCAGTGAGAAGGGATTTTGAGTTTGACCAGTTATCAGATTAAAATTCTTCCTGGGGTCTCTGCAAGTTCAGTTTTATCTCAGACTTATCTGTGGGATCTCTGGCTTTAGGATAGGACCTCTGGAAGAGATTTGTCAGGTGGGATCTCTGGTTTTGAGGTTTGGTTCTGGATCAATTATGTTGTACTAAAATGCTAACTAAAAAGTGAGAAAAATGACCTCTGATATATGATTCATATTCCATCAAATACTCAGGTGCATGTCATTAAAAGCAACCCTGATAAAAGTCAGGGTTTGTTTATTTTTAAATTTTTTAAATTAAATTAACATTTTTATAAACATGCCCCTTGCCTTCTTCATTCCCCCTTCATGTTTAAAACACTAAAATAATTAAAATTTTTCAAAGAGAAAGCAAGAAAATGCTATATAAATAGATATTCTTACATATAACTGAAGGAGTAATGAGGTGAAAAATCTTGAACATGTTCAGTAGAGATGCAATTTCTTCTATTTTTTGTCTGTACTTGGATGAGTTTGTATACTTTAAATCTGAGGAATCAAAGGACTAACTATGAGAAAGAGAGGGAGAGAGGGAGAGAGAGAGAGAAAGAGAGAGAGAGAGAGAGAGAGAGAGAGAGAGAGAGAGCCTGTGTGTTTGTCTGCATGTGTATGTGTGTTTCTTTATCCCTATGTTGGTGTGTGCACATGTGTGTTACTGTGGCTGTGTGTTTGTGTGTGTGTCTGTGTGTATATGAGCCCATATACAGAGAAATTTTTAGAATTGATTCACACCGCTTTGGGTACTAACAAGTTCAAAGTCTGAAGAAAAAGCTAGCAGGCAAAAAATTGAGGCAAGAGCTGAAATCAGTCCTGAGCTAGGCTAGAAATCCAGGAAGAATTTCTTAAGGTAGAATCCTCTTTTCTCTGGGAAACCTCAGTTTTTATTCCTAAGACTTTGGCTTGAATGGATGCCCACATTTTTCAGGATAGTCTCTTTTATTGAAAGTCAACTGAGGTAAACATTAAGCACATCCATAAAAACACTTTCATAGCAATATCTGAATGGGTGTTGGATGGAACAACTGGGCACTACATCTTAGCCAAGTTGACACAAAATTGACCAACATGCTGGGAATTAAAGTATTTTATTAAAATAAAGAGCTCAGTAAACAGATTGAATAGCAGCCAAGGGAAAAATTCCAAGTCAGAATACTAGGCCCAGTAGTATTCATTTCAAGCAGACCTCAGAAGGGATAAAGGCATGGAAATTGTTAAACAAATTTAAGTAGCAGTAGAATAGGCAGTACTCAGTAGGAGTCCCTAAAAGAGGTGAAAACTGGGAGGAGGACAAAATAGTTGGTGACATTATTACTCACAGTTTTCAAAAAGGTTTCATGAAATACTAATAGGTTAAAGGAGAGGAAACAAACATGCTTGCATGCATTAGAGTGAAATTTAACAACAAAAGCTAAAAAATAACTCTACTTACTTCAAGAGAGTAAAGGAAGTGTCTTCTAAAAGCAAAAGAAGCAGAGTCACAAGACATTCCTCAAGAACAATCCTAGAAAGGAAGAGTGAAACAAGATGTCTACAGAGTTAAAGGTAAGAGAGTTTAAATCCAGCTTTCATATGAAAGAAAGCTTTCATATCCAGCCAAGCTATCATTTGAGAATGAAATAAAGGAATTGATTGTGGTAGCATCTACCTACAATCTCAGCATTCAGGAGGATTACCCATTCAAAGCTAGCCTGGGCTATTTAATGAGAACTTGTCTTAGAGAAACAAAAAAGAATGAAACAGATATGCTCAGTAACACAAATATTTAGAAGTTTAATAACAGAAAGACTGAACACTTTTGGAAGAAATGATCTGAACAATAAAAGAAGTCCACGAAGGCATTATGAGATAATAGAAGTCAGAATGAGTAAATAACTTGGCAAAATTGTTTAAGTGAATGATTGCTGACTTTTCTAAAAGATCAAAAGTATATTCACAACAATCCAGAATTAAAATTCTAGATGCTATCAGAATGACATTGAAAGTAGCAAGTGTACAAAGATCATTGTCTTGTTCAAAATAAAAATGGGGCAGTAAAATGTCTCCACAAGCAGAGGCACTTGCTACCAAGCTAACAACCAAAGCTCACATGGTGGTAAGTGCTGCAAGTTGTCCTCTGATCTATACACATGCACTGTGATATATGAAAATACACACAAAACAAAATAAATATTTAGAAACTGTATCCATGACTAATGAGTATAATAAGTCTGGATATGAATGACATAGATCATATATGAAACTTTCGAGCCAATACAAGAGAATTCAATGAAAATAAGGGAAAGAAAATAAATAACAGAAACAGAAGACACAAAACAAAGAAATAAGTCTTAGTATACAGATGTAAATGAGCATAATTTCCCAATCAGAGAAAAATTTGTATCTAATATTATGATATTTATAGGATATGATTTTTTACAAATCATAAAGAAAATTTTAAGATAACCGGGGAAATCTGAACCAAAAATAAGCCATCAATCAGGTCCAATGAGGCAGCTGTCTGACTGTGTGCAAACTTGGAAGCTGAGTTTGTTCCCTAGATCCCACATGGTTGAGGAAGAGAATTGGCCCCTGAAAGTTTTCCTCTATGCACTTTGGTGCACATGCGTACGCTCGCTTTCTCTCTGTCTCTCTCTCTTGCTTGCTCGCTCTTTCTCTGCTTTACTTATTTCTCTGTCTTTCTTTCTCTCCCTCTCTCTTGAATAAATAAGTTTTTTAAAAGCCATCATAATTAACTATGCCACAAACATAGTTTAATATAAAAATCAAAACAATAGATAAAGGTAGGCACTGTACATTGATGAAGCCTTCGAGAAGATTGAAGTGAATATAAGCACATGAGCACTTAGCAACGTGATCTCAAAATGAAGCATGAGGTGAAGAAAAGTCAAGAAAGCACTTGTGTTTGTAGACTTTACTAAATCTCTTTGATAAGCTGATGGAGTACATCCATAAAAGGAGAAAACAAAAGTATTTAATAGTGTACTTGATAAACCTGAGAATTAAGATGCAAAAGTCTATGTGAAAAGACAGAAACTATTCTTTTTTTATCATTTATTCAATTGTGCGTGTATGTGTGTGTGCGCGCGCATATGTGTGTGTGTGTGTGTGTGTGTGTGTGTGTGTGTGTAGAACCACGGGAACCATCATGGACCGCCTCCACCTCCTTCTTGTTTACTCTGTCCCGGGATTCACAGGCTTCGCCCTACCAGGACGGAAACGCAGGCTGCTCCCCCTTCTGCCCAGAGTCTATACACGGGGTCTAGGATCCGAACTCAGGACCTTCCACCTGCGAGGCAGAGGCTTAATCCCTGAACCACCTCCCCAGCCCAGAAACTATTCTTTTAAAATATTCAGTCTTCACCAAAATCTACCTCATACAATTTCACAAAAAAAGATACTGTGGATGGTATGAACAATTCATAAATCAACAAATATAATAGATAAAATAGACAAAATAAGCAGATTCTTTAGACTGCACAAATTACCTGGTCAAGAAGACAAACATATAACAAGAAACAGAGTCAGCAACTGAAAGCAAGTCCTAGACCAGAAGGCTACCAGTAAAGCTTACCAAACATTTTAAAAAGAAATAATAACATTCTTTTTTCAAATTCTAACAAAACAGTTGAAGAGAAAGAACACTTTTGAACTCAATCTGTGGGCCATGCATCACTAAAACCAAAATCTGACAAAGAAGGAAAAAGGGGGAAAAAGGTCACAGACCAATGTTGCCTTATTACATCTCATTAACATAGATGTAAAAATCCTCAGCAAATAATAGCAAACTAAATTTAGAAGCATACTGAAAGGATTACAAGATGACCAAAGGAATTCATCCCAGGAGGAGAAGAATCATTCAACATAGAAAATCAACCAAGTTAAATACACTATCCATTAAAAGAGGGGGAAAACCCACACTATTATCTCAATCATTGTAATAAAGACAAAGGAAAGCCGGGAATAACTAAGATTCTCCATAAAGAATGAATAGGGGCTGAGAAGATGGCTCAGTGGATAAAACACTAGCCTTTCAAGTCTGACAATTTGAATTTGCGACCTCAGAAACAGTAAAATCCAGATGCAGTATCAGGAAGTATCTGGAAAACAGAAGGGAAAGCTAAACTCACAGGCCAGCTGACCCAGTTTACTGTGACAAAGAGACACTATCTCAAGATGGAAAGGCAAGAACTCTGCCTGACGCTGTCGTCCCCTTCCACATACCTGCAAATGCACACATGAACACGCTCATGCAACATACATACTTTCTGGTATCAAGCTCACTTTTTTGAAAAGAAAAAGGAACAAGTGACATCAGGCTGATGGCTAAATAAATACTACAAAGACAATAGAAAATAAAATACTCACCCACCAGATCTGTCATGTGGATCCAGGGATCAAACTCAGCCACCAGATTTGCACACAGACAGCCAGCTCCTTCGGTGGACCTGAGGCATTATTTTTTATTCATATTTTCCTAGCTGTCTTTTAAATTTTTCTTATAATTTGTAAAAAAAAAAATCATATCCTATAAATATTATAATTCTAGATAAAAATTCCTCCATTTATTTCTCAGTACAAGCAGTGGCATCCCACACAGGTCTTCTTCAGACAGCTCTCAATCAACATTGACACCCTCAAATGAATAGCTGTGTTCGTTTGGTGGGTTTCAAGCAAGTGCAGAATTAAAACATACATCAGTAGTGAATAACCTAAGAACAGAGATCAGTCCAGTGGGAGTCAAAATGTAATCAGCTTCATAGCTAAGAAATAAATGACAATTGTATTACTTGTGTATGCTAGATTTTGAATCATTGAGAATGCATATTGTGGATTATACTCAATGGGGAAAAACTCCAAGCATTCCCACTTCGATCAGGAACTAGACAAGGCTGTCCACTTTCACCACTTCTCTTCAATATTGTACTTGAAGTCTTAGCTGAAGCCATAAGACAAGAAAGAGAGAGAAAAGGGATTCAAATTGGCAAGGAAGAAGTCAAGTTATCTCTATTTGCTGATGACATGATTTTAAACCTAAGTGATTCCAAAAACTTCAACAGGAAATTCCTTGAACTAATACCAAAGTTCAGAAGGGTAGCAGGATACAAAATAAACATACAAAAATTAGTGGCCTTCCTATATGCACAGAATGAAAGAAGTGAAAAAGCCCTAAGAGAAACAATCCCACTTACTATAGCCCCTAAAAAAAATGAAATACCTTGGTATAAACCTAAACAAGGAAGTAAGTGACCTTTATAATGAAAACTTTAAAACCCTAAAGAAAGAAATTACAGAAGACACCAGAAGGTGGAAAGACCTCCCATGTTCCTGTATTGGCAAAATCAATATCATAAAAATGACCATCCTACCAAAGGCAATATACAGGTTCAATGCTATACCAATTAAAATCCCAAAGCAATTCTTTAAAGAATTGACCAAACAATCTCAACGTTCACATGGAGGCACAAAAGACCCAGAATAGCAAAAACAATCCTGAGTAACAAAAACACTGCTGGCGGTATCGCCATACCAAACCTTAGTCTATACTGCAAATCCATAGTTATAAAAACAGCCTGGTATTGGCTTCAAAATAGGCACATAGCTCAATGGATAAAGGTTGAAGACCCAGATATAAGCCCACACAATTACAGCCATTTGATCTTTGACAAAGGGGTCCAAAAAATCCAATGGAAAAAGAACAGCATCGTCAACAAATGGTGCTGGCAAAACTGGATCTCCACATGCAGAAGATTAAAACTGGACCCTTGCTTGTCACCATGTACAAGACTTAATTTCAAATGGATCAAGGACCTCAATATAAGGCCAGAGACTATAAAAACCTTAGTTGAAAGGATAGGGAACTCCCTGGAGCTGATTGGACTAGGCCAACAGTTCCTAATCGGAAATCCAATAGCACAGTCAATACAACCAACACTCAACAAATGGGATCTTATGAAATTAAGAGCTTCTGTTCAGATAAAGAGACGGTAACTTTTGCACAAAGGCAACCCACAGAATGGGAGAAAATCTTCACTAACCATACATCTGATTATCCAGAGTGCACAAAGAACTTAGAAAACTAAACACCAAGGAAACAAATGGCCCAATTAAAAAATGAGCCTTGGAACTTAAAAGAAACTTTACCAGGGACGAAATTAAAATGTCTAACAAATATCTTCAAAAATGCTCCACATCTTTAGCCATCAGGGAAATACAAATCAAAATCTCCCTGAGATATCATCTCACCCCGGTCAGGATGGCAAAAATCCACAATATGAACAACACCAAATGCTGGAGAGGATGTGGAGAGAATGGAACTCTCTTACATTGCTGGTGGGAATGCAGGATCATACAGCCACTCTGGCAAGCCATCTGGCAATTCTTAAAGAAGTTAAAGACTGAAATGCCATATGACCCTGCGATTCCACTTTTGGGAATAACCCCCCATACAGCAAATATTCGCCTCGATGGAACAAGCTCGACCATGTTCATAGCAGCATTGTTTACTATAGCAAAGTCATGGAATCAACCCAAATGTCCAACAGTTGATGAGTGGATAAGGAAAATGTGGTACATTTATACAATGGAATACTACTCAGCCATCGAAAATGATGAATTAATGCAATTTGCCGGGAAATGGATGGAATTAGAAACAATTATATTGAGTGAAGTATCCCAGACACAGAAAATTAAGTGCCATATGTACTCCCTAATAGGTGGCTCCTAGTACGAAACCCACTTAGAGACACTCAAAGATAAATCTCTGTAATACCTACAGTAATTGCAAAGATTATAAACAAGAGAGAAGGGGAAAGAGGGCCCTGCCAGAAACAAAGAGAGAGGGGATCATGCTACAGCAGAGATAATAGGCCACCATCAAGGACTGCAAGTAAGTAATGAGACATCTGGTTAAGTTCACAGATTTTCCTTCCTGGTCACTTGCAACTGATGGAGTATGATCTCACCAGAAAGAGAGGGCATAGTCTGGCAGATAGAAGGTAACCATTTTGCAATGGGAGACTGACCCATCCCTCACCATAGTCTCCTACTCTTATTCCATCTACCTTTGAATCTATCCTTATAATAAGACTGTATTTTAACAGCTTTTTATCTCTGGCCAGGGGGTGATATCCAATACCCATCAGGATGGAGCCAAGGACATTGCGGGAGCAGCAAAACTGAAAAAAAATCAACAAACCATAATTCAGAACATCAGAGACTCTATATCAACCACCTGGAATCAGGCCTGCCTAATCTCTCCCCATCCTGAAGCTCAGGGAAATTTGTGGAAGAGCGGGCGGTAAGATTGTAAGAGCATAAGGATGGGAGGAGTAATGATATGCAAGATACTCCACACAAGTTAGGACCGAAGCAATCGTAATAGGACTTTGCATGACCTGTGCTATGTCCAACATATTATTGACCCCACAAAGTCTAGCATGGACTAAAGGCACTAGGATCCTTAGAAACAAGGGATTAACAGTCACAATAGTATTCCTGTACTTAAGGGGAACACAAGAAAGAGTTCTGGGAAATGCCACTGAGTCCTTACACCTCATCAGAGAGGAGGACCCAGAGGAAAGTTTGATATACACATTAAAGGATGCTTCAGAAATGGGGGAGGGGGCACTGGGAGAAAGGGAGGGAGGGGGGAAAGGAAGGAGAAAAGGGGGGAGGGAACAGGGAGGTCCAGGGTGGTGTGGAGGGAGGGAAGGGACAGGGGTACCTATTATGTTTGTATGAGCAGAAAAATAAATAATTTTTTTAAAAAAAAGAGAATGCATATTGTGATTTCTAAGGTAAGCACTAAACAATTGTAGAATAACTGAGTCACAAGCTATTGGAGGAAGAAAAAACATGACATTTTAAACGTATGTGCATAAACAAAGACAAAGAGAGCAATGCAACAGGAAGGGTGAAATATATTGAAAACAAGTAAAAAGTTGATATTTGTGGTTCTGAATACACTTTTAATGACATTGAATGAAAGCCAATTAAACATCTAATTGAAAACTGAGAAATCAGAAGACAAACCCAACTAAACTACATAAAGGACCACCTTAAATACAAAGCACTATATGTGTTCAAAGTAAAAAGATTAAGAAAAGACATATATATAGATTACTAATCCAAAAATGCTAATGTAAAGGTAATACAGACTTTAAGGCCTTTACAAATAGAGACATTTCATAAATGTAAAAGTGTCTCTCAGAAAAATAGATAAATTCTAAATTTCTAAGCACTTCAATTCAAAATTTAAACAACAAAAGACAAAACTAAAAAGAGAAAAAAGAAAAAAGAATTTTGGAAGATTTTAATACATAATAAATTTGCTTCCAAAGTAGACATAAAACCAACAATGATATGGAAGATAGGAAATATACCATAATTAACTTGACCTACAGAAATAATCGCCATACCCAACAACTAAAGAATACATATTCTTGGAATATGCTTGGGATTTACCAAAATAGATCATATTTGAGTCCATTGCCATAGTAAATTTTAAAAGATTAAAATCTTATAAGTAATCTTTTAGTGAACAACTGAGGTAAACAGAAAAATCTCTAAATTAAGTACCACACTACAAACATTATTTATCTTTCACAAAAGCATGAATGCTGAAGGACTCATACAAGGGAGTATACAGAATCTAAGGGGACAGAGCATAGAAAATGAGAAAAGTAAGTAGATAAATACATAATCAAAAGAAAGAGCCATGCCCAGAGTGAATCATGACCCAAGTCCATTGAATTTAAATCCTTTTTCATTTGCTTGCTTGTTTGTTTAGAGGCAACTTGTAGAAATAAAAATCTGAATTTTACCTCTTTACAAATTTGCTCACCAATCAACATTTTTAGGCCTCCTATATGAATACTGGCATTTAGAAAAATAGTCCATGTATACCCATCCGGTCATTCAATAAGTGCCTGTTGTACCCAGTGTATGCCAAACCATTTAACAGTTGGTAGGGACACTAAGTCATGTGAGATGCAACCCCAGTTGATGTCACAGAAGGAGACCCACAAAGCAAATTTGTACCGGGTCATGAATTACACAACATGTACCTGATACCATCCTAGTGAGGATCTTATAAGACAAGATGTGAAAGACAGACCTGGCAATTATAAGTACTCGATAAATATATATGAAGTAGATAGCATGTATGTAGGAATGATACATGTGAAGTAATTTTATAAATCTGTCTCTTCTCTTTTCCTTTTCCCCCACTTTCCACTTTCCCCAAAAAAGGACAATTTAAACATGAGACAGTGAATTTTTTTAATTTAATTTTCATGTCACAATACATGTGCAAAGGGAGGAAAACAACTTTTAAGAAAAGTTCCCTTCTTCCACTGGTAGATGTCAGGGACTAAAATCGTGTCTTAGACTCATCTTCCTGTTGCCTTAAGGAACATATGTTCCCCTAAAACAATTTAAAGGAGCACAGGGTTTATTCATGTTCGTGCTTTCAGATTATATAGTCCACTATGGCGAGAAAATGATGTGAGCATGATGAGCAGAGGAAACTGGCCACCAAATATCCCTAGGAAGAGCTGAGAGAGGATGGATACTGTGAAAACCAACCAGCTGTCTCTCCATCTTATCCACCTGACCACAGAGACAGTAATAACAAATAGGTAGAGAGGAACAAAGCAGAACTCTGAGAAACATGAGCTGAACTTATGAGATGGTAGTTGAAGAACTGGTCTCAAGGCACGAGGCAGGAGAGAGCCTAGACCCAGCCCTGTCTTCCTAGCTCAAGAGAGAGTGTTCTGTACTGTGTCATGGGAGGTTTGACAAGTGTCTGTTAGGACTGGCAACTAGGGGATCACTTAGAAGTTTAGCAAGAAGAATTACGGATGCACGCTGGGTAGAAGCCAGGGCTTTTGCAAATACCTTGTTGAGACCCATAAAAAAGATCTCTCCTCCTTCTCCTTCTCCTCTTCCTCCTCTTCTTCCTTCTCCTCCTCCTCTTCCTCCTCATCCTCCTCTTCCTTCTCTTCTCCTCTTCCTCTTCTCTTCCTCTTCCCCTCCTCCTCCTCCTCTTCTTCCTCTTCCTCCTCCTCCTCTTCTTTCTCATTCTCCTCCTCTTCTACCTCTTCTTCTTCTTTCTTCTTTTCTTCTTCTTTTTCTTGTCCTTCTCCTCCTCTTCTCCTCCTCCTCCTCTTTTCCTCTTGTCCTCTTCCTCCTCCTCCTGCTCTTCCTCCTTCTCCTCCTTCTTCCTCTTCCTTTTCTTGCAGCTCCTTCTCTTCCTCCACTTCTTTCTCTTCCTCCTTCTTTCTCTCTTTTCTCCTTCATGTTCTCTTCTTTTTCCTCCTCCTCTTCCTCTTCCTCTCTCTTACTCTCTCTTTGTCCCTCTTCAATAAGAATAACAGGTACAATATTGCTCTAAAGACGCCAAGAGTGAAACATGATGTTGGGCGTGCGTGAGCCGCAGAAGTTAACCCGCTGGAGGCAAGACCCCTGGCAGACAGCAATTATCACAGCACCACTGTGGAAGGAGACCACACTACTCCAGACTTAGGGGAAAACTATGGCTCCTAGATGATTAGCTCTTAGGAAGACTCAGTTGCCCAAAACTAAGGTGATGGCTCTAGGTCACCATGAACCCAGAGTGTACTCTAAAATGCTGTCCATTCATCTTCCCTTGGTCCATCCTCTGCTCAAATCATCATGGTCAGTAACTACTCAAATCCCATCATGGACAGTGCCTACTCAAATCCCATCACAGTCAGTAACACTCGGGAGTGTCTTAGTGCCTGGATCTCACTGATGACCTAGTGGTGATGGAAGAAAAAAGAGACTGATTGTAACTCCAGCAGCTAAACTCGGAAAAGGAACTACTAGGGCTCACACTGCTGTGGTGAAAACTCTACAGTATTTCCTAGACAGGAATGGACTGTCCATCTCACCTCTAGAGAGGAGAGGAGGCCTGTCTAAGGCTGTGTGTCCGTCTACCTTCCCAACCCCAACGCTGCCCTCTGCTCTTCCTCCTCCTCTTCCTCTGAAGTTAACAGTCAGACTCCTGTGATCAAGCCAAGTTTTTTTTTTTTAAATGAACAAAAGCTGAAGCAAAAGAGGGTGTTCAGAGAGAGTAATTCTGTTTTGATTGAAAATAAACAAAGGCAGGCTTCCTCAGAAACTAACCCTAAAAATCCTACTTCCCCCAAACTATGCAATTCCAGATAATACTTTTTTCCACTTATAAAATGTGGAGTAAATAAAACACAAGGAATGACAGATTCTGTGGTGTTAACGCAGGCCTCTTAAAAATGACCCAAATTTCTGCAGGAGCCTGTGTATGGAGATAACGAAGTGATTTTAGGAGAGAATTTTTCCAGCAGAAATTGCTTTCTTCTCCTCACTTATCTTCCAGTAACTTACAGTTGGCAAAGTACAATATGGCTCAAAATATGGTCATTCTGGGAGCGGGGAGAGCAGTGACCTGAGTCCAATTTCTGGATCCCACTTAAGGAGGGAAATGAGAGAGCTCACTGCACAAAGTTGTCCTTTGACTTCTAAATGGCCCTGATAGACACATGTGTGAAAAATAATGATAATAATTTTTTAATTAAGCCCTGTGATCCAAAGAACTCTAACCATGCATGGTATGTTTGAAATGCTTGCTATTGAAAGTAATACCCACCCCAGGACACTCTACTCTGCAGATCCAGTCATGTGCCCCCAAAAAGACATCATATGGAATCCCCGACTTAGGCGTGCCTGGGGTTGTCAGTCATCATTCCTGATAACACTGTCATCCAAGTAGCTTCTGCCCCCTGTCCATCACCAGTCCCAGCGTAGGACTTTATGCAGCCCGTTTGCACACCGACAGAGGCCTACACAACAGCTGTGGCCAACTTATAAAGCATTGTCCGCTTCACTAACAGGGGAGATGTCTTGAAGTTTAATGGCAAAGCCTGACCTAAAACCCAGAGCTTCTGAATCTCACCATCTATGCTCAATTCCTGCCATGTCAGACAAAAATAAATAAACAGCAGCAAAAAAAAAAAATCTCTCAAGAGCACATTGATATATTTAAAAGATTGTTCATTTCTTTCAGTGGAACATAATGGACTTCAATAAGTTGCCATAACTTTTGCGCCAAGATGCATTATTCCCAAGAAAGACTTCGCACTCTGTTTAGTGGCAGAGCTGTTATCTCTAAAATCTGGTGCTGACCCAGCTGTTACAGAAGTGTGCGGTTCCCTTCTTACCCTGGGTTTTCCATGTTACCCTTACGCTTCTCCAACCTGAGCACTACGAGATTTTAATCAGTTTTCACAAACTTTCGTGTAGCTGCAGGCTGCCTCTTTCTGTACATCCCACCTATCCAACTCCAGGAATAACCTGCTGCAGATGGTTCTTAATTCTGGACATTTTCCAAAATCTCAAGCCAAACAATCATAGAAGGAGGACGACCTTGGCTCTGTCCAGTACCTGCCTAGCACCATGTAGTAGAGACCAGAAGTCACCTTGCCCAGTCACTTTATACAGGATTCTTAGGAGCAATGCATCCTGGGACAAAAGCTATGGTAAATTATTGAGGTCATTATGTTCCATTGAAGGAAGTAATACTTCCAAATATATTAGTGTGCTTTTGAGGTTTTGTTTGATTGGTTGTTTGCTTGGGTTTGTGTTGTTTGCTGTGAGAAGTTTGTTTTGTTTTGTTTTGTTTTGTTTTGTTTTGTTTTAAGATGGTATCTTGTGCAACTCAGGCTGACCTTATAATTGCTATATAGTGGAAACTCCTTAACCCCTGATCCTCCTGCCTTTACCTCTAAGAGCTGATATTGTGGGTGTGTGCTTTCACACCAGGCATTGCTTGTTTCGTCTCTTGCATCATTTTGTACATGACTTTCTTAGTTAAGGGAAAGTCAGAGGGAATATCAGGATGCTAATATCAATCAGGAGAAAAGAAAGAACACATTCAACCTCTAGCATCTGTAATAAGATTGTTAAATTTAGGGACTTGCTGAGAGCAAAGGGGGTCTTCTTGGACTCTTCATTCCCAAAGACAAGCTGGAAAGAGTAGTTTTTCCTTAAGGAGGCGTCAAGGTGATCAGGGAGAATCTGACTTCCAGCCTGCTAAATGACAAGCAAGGAGGCAACAGAGGCAGACACATGAGGGATCGGACGACCCCGAACCAGAGGGCTACAGATCTCAAAGGGGAAACAGGGCTTTCGCTGCATCAGGTTAGGCACAGGGACGTCTAAAGACATCCAGCTGTGTGCCATGTTACCAGAACCTTCAGCAAGAACCAGGAGTGTGGCCTACGAGAGTTAACGGAAGTGTCAGATGGACACTAAGAGGCAGCATGCTGGACCTCTGCGATAGGCGTGCTCCAATAAACAGCAGTTGTCTGGGCCTCCAAGAAGACTCGGTGTCACGTCTGGTGTGAGTTGCCCCCGCAGACTCAAGTGTTTGGAGGCTTAACTGATGTTAATGTTTGGAGAGATTGTAGCACCTTTAGAAGGGGGACTTTTGCTGGAGGAAGGCCTACCACAGGGGTGGAACTTGAGATTTGGTTTTCTTCCAGTTTGTTTTTGCCCCATCTGCCTTCAAGATGATTTGGGTGACCTGAACTAGCCTCCTGCCAGCCTCCAGCTTTTTGCTCTAAGAATCCCACCATAATGGACTATATTCCCTCTGGAACTTGTTGTCTCCTCTTTTTTCCCTTAAGTTGAATTTGAGTTTTTTCTCACAACAACAAACAGAAAAGGACTGGTGGACAGCTGCTGCATTGGCCCAGACACAGGATGGGAATGAAAAGGTCCAAGTTGGGAGGGTACAAATGTCGTGTCACTACCTCCAGTTCCTCGTGGATGCTACCTACTTTTAACAGCAAACAATCAGACTCTCCCCCCTACAATGGTACCATGCAGCCCATACTCCTTTCTAATCATACTACTTCCAGATTCAGCTTCCTGCAGTCTATTTTCCACTCAGTAAGCAATGTGATTCTTTTTTAAAATATAGCTATGACTATGGCACCCGTAAGTCAAAGCCTTCCAAAAACTTCATAGTCTGTTCGGGATACAAAACATCTACCCACCATCCCCTTATTTATGGCTTCAATTGTGGAATTTTCAGCTGTCCACAGTCAACCACAATCCAAAAAGAGTCAATGAAATATTCCAGAAACATTTCAAACTGCATGCTGTTCTGATTAACGGGATGAAATTGCACACCATCCTGCCTCATCCTGCCTAGAGAACAAACCATAGCTTAGTCAAGTGTGTTATGCCACATTGCTATAATTATATTTTATTAGAAGTTGCTGTTAATCTCTTACAATGCCAAACTTATAAATTAAATGTTTGTAATTCTAAAATGTAATAAAAACATGTTTATACAAAATTATCCAGTTTTACAAGTCTTTGGACACTTAGGAGTAGCTCGCAGAACCTACTTAGAACTCAGAACTAAGCTGGGGAGCAATATACAATCTAAAGTCCTTACTGTGGCTACTAGGATGCTAGGTGATCTTGTGTGGGTGTCCTTCTCCAGCTGTGTTTCCTACTGATTGCCCCTGCCCCTTAGCATCCTTCCTATGATAACATTCCCCTCAGGTCACTCTCCTGCTACTATACTGCTTCCTCACGGGACTTACTGCCAACTTTCTGATCCATTGAGTATTTGTATTCATTTGCTGAACTACATCTCTCTGAACTACAATGGGAGTTTAAGAAAAATAAGGACCTGTCTTCCTTGTCTCTATACGCCCATAGCATTTGTTGGCCCTACCGGAAGCCCAAGAAATACTTGTTGAATGAAAAGTAGTGACCTCCACACACTCCATGTCTATACACTCCACAGTCCCACCCCTCCCTACTCTTCAGGGCTGTTGTTCATTTAATCATCATCGTCCTCATCACCAGGTGCTATAAGCAGGGGACACACACAGAGGTGGGCCAATCAGTCTTCAAGAGAAGGCAGATGTTGGCCCTTGACTTTAGTTATTCTGCTGCTGGGGTCAACAACTTACTAATGAGTCAACTAGCAAAGTGTGATATTGGGGTTGCTATCGCAACATTTTGTTCTACTTATTTAGACTCCAGTTGAAACTACCTGTTTATTCATTTGATCTTATTTATTATCTGTTTCCTTTTTGTCATCCACTCCCTATGAGAACATTCCTTGTTTTCACTGTAGAGTAACTGGAATAAAAATAAATAAACTCATGTCACCGATTCTTTTAGTTCTATCTCCATAACTTTCTAATTCAGTTTTGCCTTACAAGAAGTTAGGTTAAGGCCCAGGGCAAGCAAATGCAAATGTAATACCTGCCAAATAAGGAACAAAGTGGTATGTACCTATCATTTTGCTAAAGCCTGGTTTCAAAGAAAGCAACCTTACTTTGAAAATGAAAAATGAAAATCAAAAAAGCCAAAAATGCAGCCCCTGAAACAGAATGAAACTTTCCTTAACAAACCTCATTTTAAGAGGTCATCACCATAAATAGGAATGAAAGTAAATTAAATCAGATGCATATCAGTCTCTTATTATTTGGTAATGTCTTAGATTTTGCCTAGAGGGACGTGGTCTTTGCCATCTGGAAGGTCCCAAAATATAAGAATGGAGAAGGTTGCTTTGCAGAAAATGTGTCATAGTTGGGGGATGCCATGGCCTGGGAAGCAAGAGTGTAGCACTTATGCCATCCATCATCTAGACAATTGCTGGTACCACCATTTCCTTTGAAAATTCAGTTACCTCACCAGGTCACTACTTAAGGGCACTGCAAATAATCTGAGAAAGGAGGTTCCCTCCTGTCTGAGGTTCTCTGCTTTCCTTCTCTGGTTGTTTCCTGGATGATCCTTACAGAAGAGTTGCTTTTCATCCTTCTTTTCCTACTGTGCCTGTGACCTTGTGATGGTCAGAGCCTCTCCAGTAGAGAACTGTAACTATGATCAATTGCCTGCTTGCAAAACTGTGCGCACTTTGACCCTACCACCCAGTTCTCAGCACCTCCATGTTTCATTAGTGTTGCTCATCTGCGCTCCAACTCACTCTCTGCTTCTAAAATTAGACTCTGGAACAAATGACATTCCTGCCTATGATGACTTTGTTTGTTTTCTTATCTCATAGGTTAAAGGGACATCCTCCCCTCCTGCTTCCTGACACCCCCACTCCCACCCCACCTCCTGACAATCTGAAAAGAAAAAAAAAAAAAACTCAAGCTCCTTTTTTTGTCATCAGCCAAACTTGCTCACTAAGGACTCGTGCCCACTTGTGATAAAGGAGAGCAGAAATGCTGCTGCCCGGAGAGCCGAGGCCCTTGGGTGTCAAGCACCACACAGGCTCAGAATCAGAGCTCTACTTTCAGAGCAAGATGATGCCACCAATGGTCCTATTGAACTTGTAAGTTTTTAGCTGGAGAGCCCTCCATATGCAAATCCCTAATGAAGAACCAGTGACCTTTCATTACCTCAACTCAGTATGCATGAGTCCTGGATATAAGGGTGGGGAATCTATCCCATGAGGCTGGTCAGTAGTCAACATAGTGACAAATGTTACTGCTGAAACTATATCTAAAAGAGAAAAAAAATACATTTTCTTACATAGTGTTTTATTTTTACTACTGTCTCTAGGTGAGCAATCCTACGAAAATCAAAAGTATGTCTTATACTTCATGCTAAAATATATTCCCAGTAAATACTTACACTTTGAAGGTAGGGTGAAGTTAATAATCACTTTACAGATGGCGACTAGAAACAAACAAGGTTGTCTGGATGCTCTCTAAAAGCCTGACGAGTCAGGACAAGTTACTAAGCAAATATCAAAAGGAAGAAAAAAGTCATGTTAACTTCTCACTTCTGATAGGCTTGAACCATGGTGTGTAAATGGGCAGAGCAGAGCATCCCTTGTCCTTAGAGTACCAAGAACGTCCCAATTTATTCCTGTCTTCTCAGTTTTGTGTACACCCACATGAGACTATAGCAGGTTTGGCTTGACCACAGCTCATAGAGTCTCAATTTAATGAACTAAAAGAAAAGAAACAGCAAGAATCTACAGTGTCAAAGTTAGATACAGGTGTCATCTTGACAGTTTAAGGCGCAAAGCTCTGGATACATTTGTAAAGAATTGGTAGTTGATCAAACCAGCAGGAGATCTGATTGATGGGGTGGGAGGGCTTAGTCTCTGGGCAGACAAATAAGATGGAGGGTGTTGGTTTAGGAACTGGGCATCCTTCAGCACACATGGCCAGACATGCTGGTCTGCCAGGTAAGGATTATCCCTTTCTCAGCAGTCCTGCGATTGTCACTAGCTTCCTTGGTCCCTGGTATGCATATAGACTCTCCTGCTAAACTAAAGATTAAGAATTATAAACAGACTATTGTAAGAGAAAATAAACCCCCTTTTTGTTCTTGAGGATATTAGGTCCTGAATTTATTAGCAACATACAGAATAATTGCAATACTTAAGAAACAAAAAAAAGTAGCAGTATCTGAACATACACTGTATTTGAAACACCAATCAAAAACACTACTAAATACTCAGAAAGAACTAATATTTACTGAATGTTAACTATAACTATAATGTGTTCTTATCCATTGCCTATTGAGACATCTTAGCAGCCCCGACAGACCAAGCATGAAGACTTGAGTGATCCAAAGCACTCACATTTAAAAAAAAAAAAAAGGATCCATTCTTGGCCATTTGAACTTGTAACCCCATCACTATGAGAGATACAAATAGGAGGATTGCTAGGACTTTCTGGCAAGAATGTCTAGCTGAAACAGTATGTGCTGGGTTCAGGGATAAACCCTATTTCAAGAAAATAAGATGGAGAATTACTGAACAGGACACCTGACCTCCTCTTCTGGCTTCCATATGTATGTACATGGGCACATATGCCATGTGCAACACACACACACACACAAAAAAAAAACACTGCATTAAAGTTAGCCAAATGCCTAGATGTTATGGTCTGAATGATTAGAAAGAACTAGAAGTGTGTGGTTAACTTAAATGAATATTCTTAATAATTATAACATTCCAAATCATTTTTTTACTTTTGAATTATCTACCTAGTTTACTTCTAAAATAAAAACTTGAGGTGAAAATAAGCTGTAAAATGTGTTAGCTATAAAGTCAAGTACCATGCAAGTCTTAAACTTGTGAGTTCATTTTGATGCTTGTATATCATCAATCTTGTGAAGATTTAAATCTTGACACGCTGTGAAATGGTTTATAATTGGAAACAACTATTTCTTTTCTCCCTTTAAAAATATACAATTTAATTACAGGGCGAGCGGAGGGAACTGGCGGCGTGGCCCGTGTGCGCGTGGCCCGTGTGCGCGTGGCCCGTGTGCGGGAGCAGCGCGGAGCAGCAGCCGGGGCGGCCGGGCGGCTTCATGGACGAGAAGTTGTTCACCAAGGAGCTGGACCTGCGCATGGAGCAGCTGACCGAGCGCAAGCAGCTGTCCGAGTCCCAGGTCAAGAGCCTCTGCGAGAAGGCTGAAGAGATCCTGGCAAAGGAATCCACCGTGCCAGAGGCTTCGCTGTCCAGTCACCGTCTGCGTAGATGTGCACGGGCGATTTCACGACCTCATGGAACCATTTAGAATTGGTGGCAGATCAACAGACACAAATTACTTGTTTATGGGAGATTATGTGGACAGAGGATATTATTATTCAGTTGAAACAGTTACACTGCTTGTAGCTCTTAAGGCTTGTGTCCGAGAGCGCATCACCATTCTTCGAGGGAATCGTGAAAGCAAACAGATCACACACGTTTATGGTTTCTATGATGAGTGTTTAAGAAAATACAGAAATGCAAATGTTTGGAAATACTTCACAGATCTTTTTGACTGTCTTCCCCTCTCTGCGTTGGTGGATGGGCAGATCTTCTGTCTACATGGTGGTCTTTCACCAACCATAGATACACCGGATCATATCAGAGCACTCGATCGCCTACGAGAAGCTCCTCATGAGGGTCCAATGTGTGACTTGCTTTGATCAGCTCCAGATGACCATGGTAGCTGGGGTATTATCTCCTTGAGGAGATAATAAGCTGTAAAATGTGTTAGCTATAAAGTCAAGTACCATGCAAGCCTTTAACTTAAACTTGTGAGTTCATTTTGATGCTTGTATATCATCAATCTTGTGAATATTTCTGAAACATTTAATCATGCCAATGGCCTCACTTTGGTGTCAAGAGCTCACCAGCTGGTGATGGAGGGATGTAACTGATGCCATGACCGAAATGTAGCAACAATTTTCAGTGCCCCGAACTATTGTTACCTTTGTGGAAACCAAGCTGCCACCATGGAGCTCGTCGATACTCTAAAATATTCTTTCTTACAGTTCCATCCAGCACCTCGCAGAGGCGAGCCTCACACCACTTGCTGCCCCAGACTACTTCCTGCGATGAATTTAACTTGTACAGTGTTGCTACGAACCATATATTGACCTAATGGAATAGGAAAACAACAGTAACTCCAAAGTGTCAGAAAATAGTTAACATTCAAAAACTTATTTTCACATGGACTAAAAGATGCCATATAAAAATACAAAGCTTCTTGTCATCAACAGCCGTGACCACTTTAGAATGAACTGTTCATTGCATGCTGAAGCGACATTGTTGGTCAAGAAACCCAGTTTCTGGCATAGCACTATTTGTATTACTTTTGCTTTCTCTGAGACACTGCAGATAAGATGATGTAAACGTTAACACCTCATGAGTAGAGTTAACTTCCACTTAGCTAAAGCTCTATGCAACATGACTGTAGGTAAGGATAGCAGCAATCAATCATTGGAGCTTAACGAACATTTTTAAATAAGTACCAAGGCCATCTCTCTACTTGTGAGTTTGGAAATCGTTTTGTTTCTTTTCAGGGATACCTTTTAATCGTATAATTTGTCTGCACTCAGTTCAATCCCTTCTCAAATCTCAGCTCTACGTCATTCTTTGTTATTGTCAGAAAACCTGGTGAGTTGTTTGAACAGAACTGTTCCCCCACCTATAAGATGGTGTTACTGCACAAGGGCACTGCAGTGTTTTTCATAATAAACTTGTGGACTAAGAACTGACAAAACCAGATTTTAATTGTATAGTGGGCAAAACTGGTGCTGCTTATTAAAAAAAAAATGATCAATCAACTGATGAAGAAATTCCAGGTAAGAAAAATAAAAATCAAGTCTATTAAATATATATATGTGTGTGTGTGTGTGTGTGTGTGTGTGTGTATATATATATATATATATATATATACAATTTAAGCTCTTGATTCTTTGTAAATTTTATTTAAACAAAAATAAGTAATTTTTTTAAATTAAAGGAGGGCAGCTCTCACAGCAAGTTTAAACTTCTACAACACTTCTAGATCTAATGGCACATAAGCTGTTCAGAATGATGTTTACAAGCTCCGAGTACTCAGAACGCATACAACTGGGAATTGTTTTAAAATGACTCATTAGGTTGACAGGCTCCTCGTAGGAGGAAATCATTTTGAACCTGCAGATTACGTGAAGTGTGCATCCCATACTTGATGGAGGCTGTGGACAGATTCTGCCATCAGAGTCACCCGAGGTTTTTTGTTTGGTTTGGTTTAACTTTCAACACCAGATTGTAAGTGGCTCAAAGTACTTGCTGACTCAAAAAAAAAAAAAAAGAAAGAATGTTTCACATTTGAGATACACAACTATTTCACATGAATTTAGAAGGGAATATCTTCATAGAAAAGTCTGTTTTGGACAGTTGAAAAGCATACTTTATACATACCTGTTTTCTTACCAGTTTGCCCAACTAGAATGGTACACTGATGCCATATGAAATGCTTGTAGCTAATATAATGCATCATGTTCTAAGCTCTGTCCCAAGATAACTCACTCAATTATACAACCATATCAAGTAATATTGCTTTTGCTAGTTTTTAATTTTTTTCTTTTAGTGTCACATACATGAATATAATTAAATTTATGATATTTTCATCCCATAATCCCCAGTCCCATCCCTCCTCCACTTCCCATTACACTTATTCTCCCCTGCCAGACTCCCTCCTATTTCAAGTCTTTTTGCATTTGTGACCCGCTGGGCTTCATCTGGTTTGCCTTTGATGTCACGTGCCCGAGTATGTGCTGGAGCATGTATATCAGTGGGTATACCATAGAGGAAAGTATTTTCCACCTCCTCTTCATTAGCATTAACCTTCATAGGTCTCTCAAGGAGGCATATTGGCCCTTGAGATCTTTCCCCTTCTGTGGTGAAATGTTGATAGGACAATTCCCATGTAGATCTAGTGGAAATACACATAGCTGCCATGAGATCATGGATACAGTAGCCCTGTCATGTCCAGGAGATAATGTCTGGCTGCACCCTGTACCATTTCAGGCTCTTATAGTCTTACCACTCTTCTGAGTTGTTCCCTAAGCCTTCCAGTGGAGGGGCAGAGGTGGGGAGGGCATAGATGTCCTTTGCAAGGTCAAGCAGTCTGTAATCACTTACTTTCTACACTTTATCCAGTTGTGAATTTCTGTAATAAACACTTTCAATTGTAGAAGCAAGCTTCGAGGTCGAGTGCTGAGTGCTTCTATGTGTAAAATGACAGTTGTTTAAAAGGAGTTTGATCTTTATAACTAAATCTTCATAGACTATAGCCCCCTGGGCCTATGTCCTCCCCTTTCATAAGTTCTTATTCTAGTTTATAGTAACAGAAATGTGTTCTCTGCTGATAAGTGGGCCTTAAATCTGATCAGAAAGCTGTTGACTTCTTGACATTCATGCCGCTGTTACGTGACGGTTACCTCTTGCCAAGATTATTGTTATTATAGCTAGCAGCTTTCACAAATTGGCAAGTCTGTTGATTGCTTTTCTCCCCTAGCAGCTTCCATAGTACTCTTTGGTCCTAGGTAAGCTATCCAGCAAGGAGGAAACTTGTTCCAGCTTGTGTTTCTTGTTCATGTCCTGAGATCTACATGTGTTACCTCTTCACTAATAGGGTCTAATTGTTAGTTTTGGAGGGGAACCAAAAGCAATGACAAAAGCCTTTACTGCTTGGGGTAGGGGGGCTTTCAGATCACTCTGATCAATGACTTATCAGAAAGTATCACATATCTGTTACTTCTAGCGTTGCTTATTGCCCCTAAGTTCTAGTTGGAGCATCCCACAAGGCTCTTTCTGTGCATGGAATGTCCATTTTTATTATTCATTTTTAAAGTAAAATCTTTTTGATATATTGATAGTATAGGAAGTTTCTGAGGAGAATTAGGCTCAGAAAAGTTAATTAATTTGGCCACAAGCACCTAGAAAGAAGTTATGGTACAAGAATCCCAAACAATGCATTTTGGCTCCCAGAGCCAAAGCTGAAGTGGACTTGTGCTCATGGAGGTTCCTGTTGGTCCTTTGAGGTTAGCACAGGTACAGAATGAAACTCAGGCAATCCCAGTTTGTGTCTGAAGGGAACATTAACCCAAGGCGAGAAGACTGTATTCATGCACCAGCTGAGCTCTGCGGGCTGGCTGAGTTGTTTGGATTTGCTGTGATAAGAAGCATCCTTCTTCACTATAGACTACGGATCACTGTAGGAGAAAAAGGATTGCAGAAACATCTAGCCAGGGAGACGTGATGCTGTTCTTCTTTGAGCAGCATTGAATCTGTTCTCCTACTTCTGAACACTAGCAACAGAGGACCCACCACTGACACTCCCAGGACAGTCACATCACTGCCACCATCAGCACCAGGACAATGCCAACATCAGTGAATTAGTAAGACTTAAATTACTATAGTGAGATGCCTGAGGCAGGCTACTTTTTAAAGAAGGGAAATATATTTAGCTCGTGGTTCTAGAGTTTAAAGTTCAGCAATCAGCTGCACTCTGGTCACAGATGACAGAAGCACAAGTGAGGAGAGTGCATCATCAGACAAGAAGACCAGAATAACTCAGGAGTCATCTTGACCTTGCAAGAACTCTCTCAAGGCCTCATGAGAAATATTTAGTCTCTTCTGGGCAGCACTACTTACCTAAAAACTTTTAGATAGACCCCTTCTCTTAAAGACAACATCACTTACAATACATTTCCAGGCCTCCAATACATGAACCTCTAGAAGACAGACCATGTCCAAACCAAGGAAGCCACTCCACACCAGCAGCTCACCTCCATTTCCTGTCATTTCTTCGGTCTCCTCTGTCCACTGCCACTTCGTGGCCTTTCCCGGTCCCCTTTGCTCAGCTGTCTCCTGTTTACTAACAGAAATGCAAAGAACTTGTTATTGCCAGCATAGGAGGGGAAAAAAAATCCTGTTTTTTGTCTCACCCACTCACTTCTGGCAGGACTGCAGAACTAAACTCTAATATTTACTACATCCTTGTATTCATGCACTTCAAAAGCTCTCTCAATAGGCAGCTAACGCTAGGCTTCAATTCTGGATCTGCCATTTAAAATACCCTGTGATACTAGACTTGGAATTCAGTGTCTCTGAGCTTTAGAAGTCCTGTCTTGATATTTGGCATGGCTAGTGTTGTTGTCAGACAGTAAAATCTGCAGTTGAATTTAGAGGCAGATAAATGTGGGCAACCTGATGATTCCTCTTCAGTAGGCTCAAGAATCTATCTCTTCCCTAGCTGTGATACCTGATAATGTGGGGAATAATAATAATTCAAGAGGATGGGACCTGGAGGTAACAAGGAACATGAAGGACATTTGAGACATGGGTAAGTACATGTGAGGAAGTGAAAGGAGATTTCAGAGAACCTACCTTCCTTTATGAAGGTCTGAAAACTTTTTAAATGTGGCTTCTTTCCATCAGATTTCAGAGAACCTATCTTCCTTTATGAAGGTCTGAAAACTTTTTAAATGTGGCTTCTTTCCATCAGAAGTCAGAGTAAAGTGTAGGAAACAAAATTATCTTCAGAATATTAAGCAGAAAGAAATTTAATGCATGGACTTAGTGCTTACAACGTCTTGGAAGGATGAAAGACAATGGTAGGTGACTCCAACCAGTGACTCACAAACAAGCTGCCCAGCTACATAGTCTTATTTGCCTCTGCAATTGCATCTTAGTGCCCAGTAAGCTTAAGACAGTGAACTCAAGCATCATTGAACAACAGCCTCACAGAGCAAAAGAAGGAAGGAAAGGAGAGAAGGAAGTTGAAGGGAAGGAGAGAGAGAAGGAGGAATGGGGGCTTTTAGATCATTTCCACTTTCTAAATCCAAAACCTAGGCGTATCACTAACAGAATCTAATTTTCATTGACCTAGCTGCAAGGGACTCTGGCAGGCATCAACTTCCGATTTCTGGTATTTCCAGTGAGAAGGAGAATGGAATGGGGATGAGGCAAGTAGTCCACAGCACCAGCTATTTCCAGGATATGTGAACCCCAAAGGTCCTGACTTTGCCAAATTTCTTCCTCCTGCCACCCTTTAAGTTTACTCTTTCAGTGGTCAAAACTGAATACCGTATATAATCAGGTTATCATTCTCTTTGAATCCCATGCCATTTTTATAAACACAAATAAGATAAGTCTTATCTTATTCTAATACATTGTAAAGCTCAATTAAATAGGTATTTATCTTTTTATAGTATGTGAGTTAACTTATTTTTCAAATATGAATTTCAAGGTCTAACTTCAATAAACTTCAGGTTCGCCATTGTAAATTAAATTAGTATGCAGTTCATATAAAAGACATTAGAGGATCTTTGCTTTGACTAATCATATACAATGACATCACTGACCTTCAGCCAATCAAGGAGGAAGCAATGAATGTAGCAGTCTTTATTATAGGATTACTATAACGAAAGATTCTTTAATATGACTAGATTTTTTTGTATTCGCTTTACCTAAATGATTTCATGTTAAGTTTTTTTCTATCACAACTCAAAACTTCAGCTTAAGAAAGAGTCATTACAGAAATAAATACTTGTCTTTCCTTCAATTTAGTCATGGACATGAAGTATGTTTACTTCAATTATTCTTTCCTGTTCTTATGGCTTTTTTAAAATAATAGCCCAGCCTATGTTCTGTACATATCCTTTAAGTCTAAAACTTTCGCATCTTATACAAAAAATGACCACTTATATTTCAATTTTTCCTTATAAACACCAACTACTTTGAAGAAAAGTTCAGAAATTTCTTTTCAAATGTGCAAATCTGAATTACCGCTAACATATTATTATATATTATTATTATTATGTGCTTGCCTAGTGTAGGCAAGCCCGAGGTTCCAACACCAGGACTACAAGCATTACAGTGCTATGCTCCTCAAGTCATAAAAATCACTCAGGAGCCACATTCCTGAATCTTTCTTTTTTAACTTAAGATGTGGAATTTCAGAAACCTCCAAAGCAGACTAAATACTAAAAAACATAATTGGGGGCTGTATCTCTGGCCCCCAACAGGCATCAACCCTTAGGGTGTTTCCCATCCTCAAAAGAGTGCTTCTTTTTATGCTTTTGAAACATGCTTTATGGTTAGTCATAAATATAATTTAAACATGTGTTTCAGTATAAACCTGTGAAAGGTAATGATCACAAGTTAACCAGAATACCACTGCCACATGCAACATTGTGATCCTGGGCTGGAGAGAGAGCTCAGGGATTTAAGACTCAGCCTCATAAATAGAAGGTCCTGAGTGTGGATCCCAGATCCCACATAAAAACACTAGATAGAAACAGTGGCAGCCTATTCTTTTATGCTTCCCAGAGCAAAGCAAAAAGGAGGTAGAAGCAATTCAGGATGACTCCCAAAATTACCCTTGGTCCTCCACAGAAACACGTGGTACCCTCTGATACACACACACACACACACACACACACACACACACATAAATAAATAAGTAAATAAATAAATAAGTAAATAAATAAATAAATAAATAAATAAACATTTTTAAAGAAACATGGTGGTCCTATCCTCCATGCTTAAACCATACTGCCATATATGTTTTCATGCTTTTTTTAAACATTTTTTATTATTATTTCCACTCATACAAACTTAATAGGTACACTGGTTCCCTTCCTTCCTCCTCCTCCCCCCGAATCCCCTGCTCCTCCTCCCCTCACCCCCCCTCCCCATCCCCCAGTGCCTCCCCCCCAATCCCTGGAGAATCCTTCAATGTGCATGCCAGACTCTCCTCTGGGCCCTCCTCTCCAATGACGTCCTTGTACAAGGACCCAGTGGCATTTCCCTGAATCCTTTCCTGTGTTCCTCTTCAGCACAGGAGCACTACTGTGGCTGTCAATCCCTTGCCTCCAAGGATCTTGGTGCCTTTAGCAAATGCTAGACTTTGTGGGGTCAATAGTATGTGGGACATTGTGCAGGGCATGCAAAGTCCAATTATGATTGCTTCAGCCCTAACTTGTGTGGAGTATCTTGCATATCATTGCTCCTCCCATCCTTGTGCTCTTACACTCTTACCGCCCCCTCTTCCGCAAATTTCCCTGAGCTTCAGGATGGGGAGAGATTAGTCTGGCCTAGTTCTAGGTGGTTGATATAGAGTCTCTGAAGTTCTGGATTATGGTTTGTTGATTTTCTTTTGCAGTTTTGCTGCTCTTGCAATGCCCTTCACTCCATCCTGATGGGTATTGGATGTCACCCCCTGGCCAGAGATAAAAAGTTGTTAAACTAGAGACTTGTTATAAGAGTATATTCAAAGGTAGATGTAATAAAAGTAGGAAACCACAGTGAGGGAGGGGTCAATCACCCATTTGCAAAATGGTTACTTTTTATCTGCCAGACTATATGTCCTCCCCTTCTGGTGAGATCACACCCCCTCAGTTGTAAATGATCAGGAACGAAAAGTCTGTGAACTTAACCAGATGTCTCATTGCTTACTTGCAGTCCTTGATGGAGGCCTATTTTCTCTGCTGTAACATGGTCCCCTCTCTCCTGTTTCTGATGTGGCCCTCCTACCCCATCCCTCCTGTTCATACTCCTTGCAATTACTGTATTACAGAGATTTATCGTCGAGTGTCTCTAGGTGGGCTGGGTGGGTTTGGTACTAGGAGCCACCTATTAGGGAGTACATACGGCACTTAACTTTCTGGGTTTGGGATACTTCACTCAATATAATTGTTTCTAATGACATCCATTTCCCGGCAAATTCCAGTAATTCATCCTTTTTGATGGCTGAGTAGTACTCCATTGTATAGATGTACCACAGTTTCCTTATCCACTCGTCAACTGTTGGACATTTGGGTTGATTCCATGACTTTGCTATTGTAAACAGTTCTGCTATGAACATGGTCACGCTTGTGCTATCGAGGTGAACCTCTGCTGCATGGAGGTTATTCCCAAAAGTGGAATCGCAGGGTCATATGGCATTTCAGTCTTTAACTTCTTTAAGAATTGCCAGATGGCTTGCCAGAGTGGTTGTATGAGCCTGCATTCCCAATTCCCACTAGCAATGTAAGAGAGTTCCATTCTCTCCACATCCTCTCCAGCATTTGGTGTTGTTCGTATTGTGGATTTTTGCCATCCTGACTGGGGTGAGATGATCTCAGGGAAGTTTTGATTTGCATTTCCCTGATGGCTAAGGAAGTGGAGCATTTTTTAAGATATTTGTTAGACATTTTAATTTTGTCCCTAGTAAAGTTTCTTTTAAGTTCCAGGGCCCATTTTTTAATTGGGCCATTAGTTTCCTTGGTGTTTAGTTTTCTAAGTTCTTTGTACACTCTGGATAATACTAAGTCAGATCCCAATGGAGTGCTATACATCACAGTTGCTGGGTATCTTAAGGTTCCTTTCATTTTAGAAGGTCCTTTTTATTCCCTCCATTGTTCTTCCTGAAATCTTTGGTTGGAAGAAGCTGGGTTGTTTGTCCTAGCAACATTTTCTATGTCTGGAGTTTGGAGAGTGTCCCCCTCTTATGATATTATTTAACATGTTTCCAGTCTGATTTATGTTCCTCCATTGTGAGGATGTGGTTTATCAGTTGATGAATGGTTACACACTGATGATATTGCTCCTTTATCAATCAGAGCAGTATACTAAGTCTCCCTCTTCTGTTTGACAGTTCCTATTAAAAAGGCAGAATATATGGATGTTTTTATTCTTTCTCCTAATTTAACAAGTTTCAAATAATAGATTATTTTCTTGGCATGCTCCCTTGATGACCAGTTTGTTTTTACTGTCTTAATTATCAATGTTAACTACCTAATTGAGACCAATTTGAGTGATTCCTGTCCACTTCAGTAATTATTCTTGTTGATGTTCATATTTCCCAAACTTCAGCTGTCAGCCTCTGGATTCTCCTAATGTGGTCCAGTAGGTTTTGATACTTTGGTTGCTATCTAATATGACAAGAATTTCTAAATACAGGCTTATATAATATCATGAATTAGCCACTTCTCCAAGGAATGCTGCTTTCTTTTAGTGAGAAGCAATATTACAGTCCACAGTCTAGTGGTAGGGTGCTACTATGTACTAAAATTGTCCTGTAATCTTAGAACTTGAATATAAGTAAAACCCACATGTTTCAGTTAATAATTGTTAGCTTTACTGTTAAAACTGGGATATAAGTAAGACCCACATGTTTCAGTTAATCATTGTATCTCTTAAGTCTCATTTAATAGTTCATTGTTGGCTTTTGTTTCTGTTTTCTTTCATTTCACTATGTATCTAGGATGGCTTCAAACTTTAATCCTTCCCTCCTCACCCTTTTTTAGCTACTACCTACATCTTTGAGGATGGTTAAGTAAAACAAGTTCTTACAAGTTAGATGGTATTGCCTAGCTCTTGTCTAGAATTTGTCTTTGCACCAGCTATCGAAGCAAATGGCATTTTTCTAGGAATAGCCATTGAAAACCAAATGCCTTATCTCCATAAAATTAGCAAGGTGGGAATTCTGAGCACTGTGACAGTCAGGGCACTCGTGTGTCTCTACAGCAGCCTTCCACTTCATCCTCTAGGCCTGTGGGGGCTTCCCAGAGGCTAAGCACCATAATTAAAGTAGGTTACATGACAAGAACATCGAAAGAACTAGGATAAATCACCAGGCAGATGCATGAGGAAGAATAAAGACTCATTCCAAATTTTCAAGACAGCAAGATCACCCTGGAAACTTTTCAAAAGAGAACAAGTGTGAAATATCTCCCAAAAGAACAAGTGTGAAACATCTCCCACTGAACCATCACTGTGTTGTAAATTACTTCTCTTGTCAACAGAGACACCTCTGCAAACAATAGGTAGATTTAAACATAACCTCATCTACCTAATGTGATCACATATCATATCGTGGAACCTATTTCCATTTGTACATGGCCATGGTTGGGTGGGACATTTAGAGAGAATTGTTCTAAACAGCAAATATGGAGTGTCCAGTGCACTGCAAACAAGTCAATAGAAAGGAAATTTGCCAACAGCATAGAGAGTGCCCCTATCTAGGAGAGACTTTGAGGCCAGAGGAGTTCTTGAGCAAAAGAGCTGTTGTCCACAAAGGAAAGTGCTCAGGAGACAGTCAAAGAGCTGCATTTATGACATGAGCCTCCACCAAGCATAAACTATATGACTGTCAATATATGAGGGACATCCATTTGCCTTCTTGCTAATTCTCACAGAATGTCACCTGTCAGGTGAGGCAATCAGCACAGAGAAAATCAATAATGCTTATGCTATGCAGCTAAGCAAGTGTGGGAGGGAGTCAAAGACTTTTCTCTTCTAACCATAGCTGCAAATGTCAGCTAAAACAATGATATCTCACTTTTGCCTGTCCAAGACACCTTTTTGTATACATATAATTATACAAAGTGTGCCAGATGGACTGTGTATTTGTGTATATGTGTATTTGTATAAAAACTACCACCAAAATGAAGCTTTATGGGGTCACTACCACCAAAATGAAGCTTTATGGGGTCATTTAATACATACATAAAAAAGATCCATGTTATATGAACAATGTATGTACTACAAATATGATAGTATACAGATAAAATGGAATAGTTAGTGCCATTAAAACATAGAGGTATGTGCCGAAATGAAAGAGATGCCCATGATATATTGCTACAAGAAAAAAATTCAAGATAATATGCATAAACATCATATTGTAAGAATAATAAAGCATGTAGTTGTGTACATGAAAATATCTGGAAGGATTTGTGCCCATCTAGTCATAGTAGCTATTTGTGGAAGAATGGAGCTGAAAGCTACTTTTTGCATGTTTTTATACTTTTGGAAATTCTTTGCATGTTTTTATACTTTTGGAAATTCTTATTTATGTGTGGAATTGCTTTTATATTGAAAAAAATCAATGACAATTTTTTTTCTGCTTCAGTTTGGGGTTGTCATTAGGGATATGAGAAACTAACATGATTATGTTCAGACCCAATCTAGAAAGAATGAACAAAGAGGATTAAAAATCTCCAAAGTGTGATTCTCATATGAGAACTGTTTATGAGTATGTGTTTGCCCATAGCTTTCAGTTACACATGTGCAGATGAATATTTTGTTCAAACCAGAATTTTCTTTCAAGTTTCTATCGAAAATGGCAGAATTGTAATAAATTAGGATGACTCCTCTTTCTAAAATTCACCTAGAGGAGCATGAATTGTTGTTTATGGTTAGATCTGTAAGTTTTCAACTAAACAAACATACTTTTCTCCCCTGAGGGAAAGATCCTCTGAAGATATGTTTTTGGGCTTTCTACCTTAACTAGATCTATTTATAAAACTACCGCCACATATAGAAAGATGACCTAAAATTTGCATGTGAAGGATACTCATTAGCAGTGCTGATTGATCATGCCTGGGCCAGACCCATCACCTGATGGCTGACCGTCTATCTGCTCAAAGGTCTCACAACCTAACTTAATTGTGGCCTCCAGGACTAGACCTGGAGATGATATTTACATACCTGTAGTCAACAACACAATGAGAATAGATCTATCCGTCATGGCTGAGTCCACCACCTACGGAAACTAAGATGGGTAACTAAACTGCTAGCAAATTCATCTACAAGGAGAATAACCCAGCAGATAAATGACCTGGTACCTGGGATTGCTCAAGGACCTTCTCTCTCCTTTGGAACACATCAGGCAATTGTCAAGTCACACATTATCATGATGTTGTCAGTCAAGCATGGATTCACAACAAGAGCAGGACATTGTTAAACCCAAATATGTAATGGCATCTGGTCAAGACAGCCTGAAGCCTTCTCTACAGTATGACTTATTCTAGAAGGTTCAGAAGTTGTTTCTCCATGCAGCCAAGACATCTTTTCTCAAGGACATGACAAACTTCTAGCTCCTCACCCCTCTTTTATATACCCTCTTCAGTCCTTCAGAAACACAGTGAATCACAACCAATTAAATTTATGCTGCTTATATGTTTACCATTATATTCTGTTTCTGCCTCTATGATCTCATTCTCTGAATCACCTTGAATCTGATGTTTTGTATCCATGAATTCTGCAGTTTTGTGCTCTCAGGTGGTGATTCAAATTCATTATATGGAAATTTTACTAGCCTTACTTCAAGCAGACATAATCAGAATAAGCTACCCTCTGCTGAACTAACAAATAAATGAAAACTCAGAAGCTCAGCAAGTACTTTACTTCATGCTCTTACGAAGCCTAATAGGAGATGGTGGGGCCCTTTTCTATCTGGGGAGTCTAGATCCAGTTTCTGTCTGTTTTGTTAATATGCTTATCATACAGTGGCCTGGATTGCTGCAAAAGAAGAAACACATGGAATACACATGGAATAGAGCATTGGCTCCAAAACTCCTCAGCCAGGCATGTCTGACCTCTTACATTCATGTTCAATGGTCAGAATTAGTTATGTGCCAACCTGACTGCAAAAGATACTAGGGGGTCTAGAAGGCCACTAGATTATTTTGAAAATACAAACCATCTGAAACTCACAGTTACCTTATTTCCAGGTTTTTTTTTAAAAAGCATTTCATGGTCACACACTTTTCTGCAAGTACAGACTGTCAGAGGACATGCAGTGTTTCAAAACTGCTCTCTTAGCCTATTCCCTAACTTTCCTCTTTACTATGATTCAAATTATCAATCAAGGAACAGAAAATCTGACCCAGACTCAGATCTAGAGTGAAACCCATCTTTGACCTTGAGGAGTTTCCAGATCCAGGAGCAATACGCTCAAGCTCTATCAGATACAAGAAACCAAAATATAATATAAATAAGTATTATGTGTCTTGAGATATTTAATTATGATACAGGGGAAAATTAAATCAGGACTAGACTGAATGTACAAATCAGTGAGAAATCACTTCACTGGGAAGAAATCAGGATGTAAACCTGGAGAAGGCAGAAGAGGGTTAGAAATGTACCAGGGCAGGGAAGGGGTGTGAGATTTCTTGTCGTGTCGGGCGCCTGGTGTGGAAGAGCTGCTCAAAGTGTCTGGAACATTAGAGAGGAGAGAAACTGACACTGGGCTGGCAGGAAGGCTGAGAACATAATGGCCACCTTAGATTTAGACTAAGTTGATGATGCACACTGTTAGTCTGGACAAAAGAGGACAGCTAAACCTATAGACACCAGCCAGCAAGCTAGGGTAGTGGTTTCACAGAAAATTATTGTTCTCCATGACCTATGCCTGTCGCGTGCTATCAACTCCCCAATTTAAACTTCCTGAAAGACCTATGACCACTGAACTTTTGTGATGGCCACAAGCCAGATATAACAGCTACTCCTTGCTACAACTTTTTGAAGCTTATTTATCCATCACACAAATGTCTCAAACAACACTTTAAGATCTGCCTTCAGAACAAATCTGAAATCTCATCATTCAGTTCCAGACCCTTCATCCCACCTTAACCCAGTTGTTACTCTCCCCAGTGCAATCCTTTAAAAAGCTGGGTTATGAAAGGAGGAGATATAAAAGACCACAAGCAGTAAGGCAGAGAGGGGAATAGTAGAAAGGAAGAAGAGAGGATAGGATACAGGAAGTATAGGGGAGTAACAAGTAACACTAAATTTGTGAGGTAAAATCAGACATAAACCTCCAATATTATAAATTTGAAAAGCATTTTTTCCAAAAAAAGAGAGTGAACACACATACTCTGCACAGAGGAAAGAGAATGGAAGATAGGGCGCAATGAAAAATGCCCTGTGATGCTCCTACCAGAAACCATAGGCAACTAAACAAAATTACCAGCAGCAGGTATATGATTCCTCCTAATAAGTTATTGGTCAGAGAGGTTTTAAAAAACCTCTAAAATGTCACAGATTTTGTCCTTCCTTTTGGATGACCACCAGAAGCTGACAGTATAAATCTGTTTTTAAAGATACTACACACATTAATTACAGTACACACACACACACACACACACACACACACACACACACACACGCACACAACAGCTGGAACTGGTCTGGATATTTTTGCCTTGCTGCCAGCTTTCATAGTACTTAGAAAAGCTGCCAGGGGAGAAAAGCAATCACACAGTCTCACTCACTTGTGAAAGCTGCAACCTACAATAAAAAACCACCTTTACAACAGGTGGCTATAGAGGCAATAGTGGCATAAATGTTAAGGAAGTAACACCTGCTTTCTGATTGATTTAAAGCCTGATTTTTATCAGGATATTCCTGGTACTGTCAACCAGGTCAAGAACCTATGAAAGGGGAAGATATAGGCCCTAGGGAGGTATAAACTATTAAGATTTAACAATAAATACTTTATATAAAATTGCTTTTTAAATGTTTATCATTATGTCTACAGATTAGAGGAGTGCTCAGCACTCAACTTAGAAACTTTTACTGCAAGGAAAGGTGTTTGTTGGTCAAAGCATAGAAAATAAGTGACTGTGGACCCTACGCAGGACATCTAGACTACCTGTCCCACTCCACCCAGGGCCCAGGGAGCATCTAACAAGAAGGGACAATGAGAATGAATGTAAGAGCCTGAAGAGGGGGATGGGGACAGTCAGACGATTATCTTCTGGACATGATAGGACTGTTGCATCCAAGAACTCACAGCTATGTTTAGTTCCACAACACCTGCACATGATTTGGTCATCATGAAAAGGAACTATCTCAAAAGTTTCCACAACTCCCTGAATGATGGTCAAGGACTAATGCTGGATGGAGGGGAAAGGAAGAAGCTTTTCTCGGTTGCATATCCATTGATACATGATTCCTGCTCCTACAAGTGTTTAGGTACATTCCATCAAAGACAACTCAGAAAAAACTCAATGGACCATGTGTGCAAAAATACATGAAGGAGAGTGGTAAGGAAGAAGAAAGGCTATAATGGGAAAAGTAGAGGAGATGGGATTGGGGGTTGAGGTATGAAATATCATAAATTCACTGTATTCACATATGAGATTCTAAAAATATTAAAAACTAAAATATATTTTTAAAAATCTAGGCCATAGTTCCATCCCCATTCCCTTGGCTCTCCACTATTAACTCAGAATGGAAGACAATGTCAGTGCCTTCTTTGACCTTTCAACCTTGGTGGCCCCTTTTGTAACCATCAGTTTCTTGTCATACCACCCACTTCAACCCTCCTCCCAGATCAGAGTTTCTGAATATTCTGTCCCCTGTCTATTCCCAGAATCAGGATCTCTCTACCCAGTCTTATTTCTACTCTCAAGAAGTAGCATTCTAACTGCTCTACCCTTCTAGTGACACCATCACTTCTCTGTGTGTGCTCCACCCAATCTATGGCCCCAGCACCACCTCCAGAACCTGCACAGAGTGAGCACTGGTAATGTGCTGTAGGAAGCAGTTAATAAATAGCTGTTTTCTTACATTACATTTAAGGTTAACAGCCTGAATGGGATAGCTGCAATTACTTCCTTGCAACCTTTAAGAAGGTTATTTCAGGTTATTTCAAACATCTCTAATACCCAATTACTGCACAGTGACATGGCTCCCACAACCCAGCTGAGATAGGAGAATTTATCAAGAGCAGTCAGAAACCTGAGAGAACAGCAGAGGAGTCTCACAGAACCACATCAGCTGCCCAGCAGATTCCAGCTTCAGGGACTGCTAACCATTGAGGCCACTGGAGATGGAGAGAGTGCTAGGAAAGGTCAAGCACATGTGCCCTAAAACTGGGTCTGAACACTTATATCTGACCTTTTCAGAATTCATGGATTGTGGAAAGTAACATGGCCATTTTTAACAATTTGTGCTCAGAAGGTGCTATGAGGATGCTAGGCTCCCTCCATTTTATCCATCTGCCCAAGTAGTGGTTCCACCCACCATGGGCAGGGATTCCCCCTGTCAATTAGATGATATCCTCCAGACTTGCTTAGGGCTTAACTCAACTACTAATTTTTTACAAATGTGCCCAGAGTTCCAGTCTTCAATTGCTAATTGATACCAGTAGCCAGCAATCTACCACAATCACTGTATCAGAAGAATGGAAGACCAAGAACCTAGCATAAGCTAGGCTACCTTTTTCCAAAGCCAGAGCTCATTCTTCTGCAAATGTGGCAACGAAAGGTTCACATACATTCAGTTTGGGTAGAAAAGAAAGCAAACCAGCAAATTCTCAGACACATGTCAGTACAGAAAACCCAGATAAAACTTAGTGGGTCATACATGCAAAGAACAGGAAAGTTTTAGGGATACTGGTTGGGAAGAAGGAGGTTTGCACTGAGTAAAGGAGAAGGGAAAGGGAATCAGTTAAGAAGGGGTAAAAATTACTTACAATCATTGTTGCATCTACCTGCTTGCTGTTGATAAATTCTTAACCAGATGGCTTAAGGGAGAATAGGGAGTTTTATTCTTGCCTTGCAATTGTCCAGTTATAATTCTTACTCCTGCTTAACAAGAGAGTCCACACCAACACAAGGAACAAGAGAGGAGCAAACTCCACTTGCCAACCATGCAAAAGAATGTAACTTACTTAACCAGCTCCCTCCATTTTATCCATCTGCCCAAGTAGTGGTTCCACCCACCATGGGCAGGGATTTCCCCTGTCAATTAGATGATATCCTCCAGACTTGCTTAGGGCTTAACTCAACTACTAATTTTTTACAAATGTGCCCAGAGTTCCAGTCTTCAATTGCTAAGTTGATACCAGTAGCCAGCAATCTACCACAATCACTGTATCCATGTGTGAAATTGTCAAATAGTAAAAAGAGAGATGAAAGAACAAAGAAGAAAGGGAGAGAGAGAGAGAGAGAAGCAGAGATGTGCCCCTGACAGCATATTAATAATGGTGACATTTTGTCATAAGCCCTGGCCAAAGATTCCAGGTGTGCTTCAAAACTGTGTAGTGGCCCATACCTGTAAGGCCACTATCCACCCAGAATCCTCAAGATCTAGCCATGTCCTAATTCACTCAAGGGCCAAGGCTGTTCCACTATCTATTACTCCATCCTTTCCTTAATGTTTAGGCAAGAATGGTTCCTCAAAACTGAGAAAGAAAGAGATTGCAGGTGGACGACAAACTACTCCAACCTGCCTAACAAGGCATTTGGCACAATGCCTGCCTTGCAGAATCTGCCTACTAGTCACTAATCTGGCTCCAAAGTAGAGGAAGGCCACAGTCCTCTGGGAATTGAACTCAAAACAATAGCCACAGTCTATTATACCAGCTATGGGTAGGAACACTCAATTGAGTTTCATTGGCCCACTCCTTCCCACTCTCAACCTCTCCTGCTTCCCATTCATTCCTTAAATATGTGTCAAGCACTTGCAAAGGCCTGAGTTAGGCCCTGAGATAAAGAGAGGAACACATCAACCCAGGAGCAAGGAGCACATCAACCCAGGGCTGCCTTCCTGGGACACCAGATGCTTGGGAGAGATGGACGGAAAGCAGCGAGCCTATGGGTAGCTGTCTAAGAGACCTGTTCACAGTGAGAGGACATGCAGAACCGTATGAGGCATGTGTGAGGGCTACTTCCTTGTGGCAGGTGAAGAAAATCAACCCTGGATAAGGAACTTGTAGTCTTAAGATTGGAGGACAATGACTTGGCTAGGTCAGAGGCTCAGAAAGAAGCACGATATCAACTTTAAGATGGTTGATAAGCTCCATTCCTGAAAGAAACCATTGGTCACTGTCATCCCCCATGGACACGGTGGTGAGAGTACTAAACAAGAGCCAAGAAGCCTCATCGTGTAGGCGTTTCCCCTAAATGGAAGTATTCCTTCTGGGAGGAAGAAGAAAGGCTCATGAAATTCAGGAAGTAAGGAAACCTACAAGGTAGAGGAAGTTCACAAAAGTTACAAGACTCAGAGGTCCCTCCTCAAGGTTAAAAATATAGTAAGCAGTTTCTGGGGAGAGGAGACTCCACGGAGAGCTGTCTGAAAGTTGCACAGGAAGCACCAAGGATTGCATAAAGTGGGCTTTTCAGTAATGTCACTGCCTTTAAGTCACCCATGCCCTGTAATTAACCCTCCAAAACTCACCAAGTGACATGTGGGTAGAATCATTTCTTTGTTCTCTATTGTTTCCCTAGCTGGGGACCTGGAGAGTGGCTGGTCTCTCCCCAGGGAGTTATACAACAAGCCCATATAAGTCCCTTTCCAATCACCTCACATCTTAGCCACATGGTCACCAAGGGGCAGGTTGGTTTTATTTTTTTCTGATTTTGGGAATTCATTGTTCACTTTCTGACTTCTGAACTGATCTTTTTGTCTGGGGTAGTACATCCAGTTTAAGAGTACAAAGCATAAGCAGTGGCGATCCATGATCCCTGGCCTCCAGAAACCCACTGGCTAGTGGGGGAGGCAATTCTAAAATAGGCAATCTCTTTCAAGTTCGCTCTGGGCTTAACGCAACTACTAATTCTCTACAAATGTGCCCAGAGCTCAAACCCTCAACCATTAAGTTGACACCTGTACATAACGATGACAGACCCCAAAAGAGGAAACACCTGAAAATTACCCATGCAAGAATCAGCACAGTCAGGAGTTGATGCTAAGTAGAGTTTACTCTACATACTTTGCTCTCTAATTTGTTTAGAGTTGCAAAAACTTTGAACTACAAATAAGAAATTTTATATAGTTGCTTCTGTGTTTGTAGAAGCAAGCAATACTGTTAACATCCTCTTTCTACCTTCCTCTAATCCCATTGCTCAACTTAGTCAAAGACAACCATTATGATAATTCCACTTTTCGTCTTTCCATTGTTTGTTAGGTTTGGTTGCATTTTTTTTTTTTTTTTGCTTTGTTTTGTTTCTTGAAGCATTGATGTTGAATCCAGGGCTGGAAACATGCTAGCCAGCACCCTACCATTCTACCTGTATAAGCTAAACCTGGGGTCCCACACCTGTGATTCCAGCACTGGGGAGGCTGAGGCAGGAGGATCATGAGTTTAAGACAAAACTGGACCATATGTGAAGATTTTGTCTCATGATCAAATAATAAAGAGGCCAAACACACACACATGCACACACACACACACACACACACACACACACACACATGCATGCACGCACGTACAAAGAGAGAAAGAGATTGAAAGATTTGGAAATTATGCATAGAATTATACTCAGTTCATATAAATCACATGATTCTTCTCATGTCTTTCTCGAACTTGGTTTTGAAGGAATATATGATTCCAATTTCATTTCTTTACTTTATAACTGCTAACCTATGTCCTTCCTCCTGAGGGAAATTAGTGGTTCCCGACTTTCTCCATGAGAGATGTCTCTGCTGCGGCATCCCTGTAAACACCTCTTTACATGAGCTAGACTTTCTGCAGAAGGAGATTTTTTTTAAGTTTGTTTGTTTGTTTGTTTAGTGTGTGTGTGTGTGTGTGTTTGTGAAGGACCTAGAGTGACTTTAGGAATCATTCTGGATTGCTTCTTACTTCCTTTTTGCTTCACTCTGAGATATTTCAAGCTCCACCCACCAGGGTCACAGCCATTTCTGCTTGGTTTTTTTTTTTAATTTAATAATTTTTCCCCTAGTTTTACAAGAATATTGAGTACTAATCCCTGCCTCCCTCCTTTTTCCTCCTTCCTATCCTCCCTCCTCCCTTCATCAGTCCTTTCCACTCTCTCCCGCCCTCCTTCTGTCCAGTTCTATGGCTTGTCTACTCTTGTAGAGGTTCAGACTTCTGTGCCATACCAAGCGGCCCTTCCTCAGGCCACCTGTCAGAAGCTAAACTCTTAACCTCAGCATTTTGCGACTTTTCTAGTTGACATATCAAGGCATGAAGCGATGGAGATAAAGTCAGCCATCAGGTTATTTACATGGGCACTCATCAAAACCCTTACTTTGTTAAAAATCAAAGGAGAAATATTTGCTACAACTCTACCAACAGTTTCAAAATGCCATCTACTACCATCATCATTTCAAGAAGTAAATTTATCCTCAGAGAAGACTGAATCCATTGTTTATATTTTTCTGTATTTTAATGCAGAGTTTCTTGAGACCAGCATGGCCTTTGGACCATACATCTGGAAGCTATTGAATTACAGCATTTTAGAATCACAAACTATCTCATAAATAACCATATTGGCCACCGTCATGATGCTTAATTTCCTTGTGTAAAATACTTAACCAGTGTGTGTCCAGCTAGCTATAAGGACAATATTTTGATAAGGCCATTTTGACATATGGACATCTTGACACACAAAGTACAAAACTGTAATTGAGCCTTTTCGGTAACAGCAAAAAATGCCAGCTACTCCAAAATACAAATAAAACTGTGACTGCCTTGTATTTTCAGTCCTAATCCCAGTGCTCACCTTCAGAATCTTTGCCGTCTTTAAGCCAGCCGAAAGGGACAGTGAGGGTGGATGGGAGAGAGGTTGCAGCTTGAGGAAGGCAAGGAGATAGATCAAAGGAAAGGATGGAATATGTTCAGAGTCTGTGATTGTTGCAAAGATCTTCCTGAGCAGCTGACAGAGGTCCCCACGCTGGTCTCTAGGGTCTCACAGCCTCCCTGTGGTAGCTCTTGCAGACGGTCATGCCGCTCAGACCATCCTTCAGTCAGGTAGCCCCAGTTCCTCTGAGAACTGGGAATGTGGCATGGTTTCACATCCTCCCTCTCTGGCCACCATCCTCTAAGTGAGTTTTGTTGTTTTGTCATGCCGTTCTCCAAGTGTGCACCCAGAGCAGAAAACTCAGCTCTGTAGGCGTGACTTTCCCATCAACCTGCCTCCCTTCTCTTCCAGAAAGCATACTTTGCTCACACAACCCAAGAGCACACCAGGCTTTCTGTGAATTATCCTCCTCACCTGATGTGATAGGAAGTGGTTAGCACATGGACCCCAATCTAGGGCTTCATCAGAGGAAGAGGAGGTATCAGCCTTCCTTGCTGGTTCCACAGTCACTGAAGCAAGTAGAGATGCCCTCCAGACATCTTATCCTCTACATCTGAGTAACTTGGCCTCTAGGAAAAGGATCCCCACTTGACTCCCTCTTTCTCCAGCCAACCTCTGTGGCAAAGGTGATGTTAAGAGCAATAGGAAATGCAGAAACCCTCGGGGAAGGAACTGTGCAGAGTCTCCCGCCTCCCACACCACATGCCCTTGCAGTTTGTTGCCTGGGGGCAACTTCAAGGTGTCTCAAGCCTCACAGAGTCACAAACAGACCTGGGAACAGTAGGGAAACTTAACATCATGACATTCTATGCTTGACTGGGTAGGGAAAAAAATTAGCACAATCTCCAAGGGGAAAGGACCCTGTAGGAGACACATCATTTGCCACTTTTGAATGACTTTCCCACAGCATGAAATTTCCTCTTCTGCTATGAAAGAAAATGTCCCTGGTTCAGTCCCCCACTTCCCTCACTGTATTTCTCTTGAAAGTTCCGTAGGGTGAGAAGACAGACATCAGCACATTATAACTGAGGAATGCTTGTGGCTACACACTGAGCGCAGAGTCCCTTGACAAACCTCAGGGTGAACGAATTCTGATTTAGGCTGGCATTCACACACGTGCACACACACACATACACACACATACACATACACACACACACACACACACACACACACACACACACACACGTGCGTGTGCGCCAGCTGTGAAAGCACTCCAGGATAGATTCTCTCTGGAACTAAGGCTCCAGCTCTGAACAGTTCCCCATCAGCACTAACCATGACAATGATTTGTGGGCTGACAGCGATTCATGACATTCCTCATTCAGAGCTAAACAGCCCTTATGAAGGTCCCGGAAGAATATAGTTCATTCACTATCAAAATAATCTGAACTCTCGAACCATTTATCTTCCCTCCCTCTCCCCATTAATTCTAGTTTCTGCCAGAAGCCACCGTGCCTAATTCTCTTTATTACAGTTAATATTAATAAAGATGGCGGGGCTAATGAGAAGAAAATGTGCTTCAGCGCAGGGGAGACCATCCCCCTGCTGCAGAGCATGGCTTCTGCATTAAGATTTCATTAGCATTAATGTGACTTCTGCCTGCGAAAGATTTGCAAGTGGAGACAAGATTCTGCAGAGACATTTGTAGTTTTCTTCTCGTGAGACGGACACTTGCGAGGCTATTCAAACGACAACGCAAATTAGGCGAGTCATGAAACTATAGAACACACTGTTCACGTGAAAATGTCAAGTTGGCTGTGGATAACAAGCTCGTAGCAGGAAAGGTTATTGCCCTGCGTGGCAGAAATTTGCATTTCACCACTCTATCCATAGAAAATTCTGAAGCTTGGAACCGAAGCTTGGAAAAGACTCTACTAGGATACCCTGGACGTGAAGGAAACCAGATGGCCAGAAGCAGCCCTCTGTTCCTCAGCGCAGACCCCAGGACAAAGGAGATGACTCAAGGAATGCACTTCAGCCTCTCCTCAGTAAGAGCAATTGAAGATGTCAGAGTTCTCTTAACACCCAGGCTAGGTAGTTGTGGCCAGGGTCCTAGGAGTCAACCAGGAATGCTGGGAGGGAGCATGAAACTAATTCAGGAATTCTGGCCTTCCGGCGAAGGTGAGTCAGGTGAATGCTGTTCTCTGCAGCGTGTGTCAGCCCAGCATTAGTCAGCGAGGGATGCTTGCAGGTGGAGGTAAGTAGGCGTAGGTGCATTACAACCTGCTTCACTGCCTCCTTCCTGAGCTGCCGGGCCTCTCTCCGTGCGCGGGAAGTGGAAGGGAAGTTGTCAACACAACCACTGATGGCAAGGACTGGCTGAAACAGTCAAGCACCAAGCCACTGAGCTTGTGTTTGCCATTCATGCCAAGTATCGAAGTTTACATACATGCACGTGTGCAGCCATGTGAATGCATACACACAGACATAGGTAAGGTAAGGAAGATGTCTGTGGTCATATTCTCTTGGTTTCTGGGAGACCAGGAAAACACGGGATGGGAGTGAGTTGAGCGTGAAGGTCCCTGATCACCTCTGTCTATTCTCAAGACTGCCCACGACATACTCTGCAGTGTCATTCATGACACACAGCAGCAGCAATGTCCCTAGCTTAGGGCTCTGGAGCTGATGAGGTCTTTCCATGGATCAGAATCCCCATATCATCTATATCTCTTGTCCTGCTCTTGCTAAAGATCTGCTTTCTCAACCTGGAAATATGAGGAAGCTGGAGAGGGACAGTAGTGTGGGTTACAACTCCTTTTGTGCAAATAATTCTTTAATTGCAACAACGAAAAAAGAATAAGGCAGAATACTATCCAGCAGCATCCTACCAAACTATGCAATTGATCAAGAAACCTGAGTTCTTCAAAAATTCCACATAAACTATGCCAGATAATACTAGAGTTATCGCATTATCCCAAAGGACACATGTCTTGAAATAAAAGGGTATTCTTTTACTGAACATTATTCAAAATGAGGATTTAAATATTTCTCTCTATGTGTGTGTGTGTGTGTGTGTGTGTGTGTGTGTGTGTGTGTCAGAAGCACTATGTGCTCCTGTAGAAGACCTTGGGAATCATCCGGGATCACTTCTACTTTCTTTTTGCTTCACTCTTGATTTCCCAGTCTCCACCTTCCAGAGCTGGAAGTACAGGCTCTTGCCATTTCCACCTGGCATTTCTACATGGGATCCAGAATCTGAACTCAAGTCCTTCTGCTTGCAAGGCAGAATCTTAACCCCTGAGTCATCTCTCCAGCCAAAGAAACTGAGTAATTTCTACTTTTCTACTCTTCATTAAAAGTTGACATAAGAACAGATGGGTTGAACTGTTTTGGCCTTATTTTTACAAAATAAGATAAAACTCCCCAACCTCCCACCACTACTACCACTATTATCACCATCCCCTGTGCTAAGGGACAGCTACAACTTCCAGCCCAAGTACTACTTTCTAACTGTGCCTGACTGTGTAATGCAAAGTCAGTGTTTGAAAGAGCTGTCTGAATAATCTTCAGTGCTGAGATTTAGAATGGTTTCCCTACCAGTCTGTCTTCCACAAGCAGAAACCAATTTAAATAATAAGTTCATGTATTTAAATAAGATAGGCAGACAGACAGACAGACAGACAGATAGACAGACAGACAATGATCTTTCCGTGGATATTCTGCATGATGCTAACAGTTTAATCAGTCTCTGCAAGTCAACATCTGCTCAAGAATGGAGCTTCAGATGAGAAAATGTCAGGACTCAGAGCCGGCTAAACAATTCTCCACAGAGAAAGTGGATTCCCTTCCACTCAGTTCTTCCTGCCCCGGTTGAGCCATTTAATTGAGCCCATTGGAATACATCACAGCCCAGGCTATACTCCCAAAGAAGAAAATGCCCAAAAACTTGAACAGAGAAAGTATTTCACACCTGCCAGTGCAGCGAGAAGCACTCACCCCTGAGTGCTAGTAAAGGAGGAAGCCAAAAAATGGCTCTTAGGGGGGCCTGGCTCCCCAGGGAGGGCAAGGCTGTGTCTGAAGCAAGAAGTTCTACTTCCTTTGGTCTAAGTCAGTAATATGCAGATGACGGCTCTCCAGCTGCAGACAGATCTGTTCATGTGCCAACTGTAGCTACTGAAGCCCTCCCTTTCTCTTATAAAATGTATCTTGCCTCTTCTACCAGGGCAATAGCAAGTGAAGCATTCATTCAGTGGAAAATGCAAGTGAACTGTGAAGACCACTGATGTGAGTCTGGACTCTACCGCTCTGATGTCTCCTAGGAACAACTTTCATTCTCATCTTGTCTGGGCTCCTTAGCGAAAGGGAACTTTTAGCTAGCTCCTGAGCCATTAGTCATGGTGGGACAGAATAGAAAGGCTGGAATTTTCTAATCCATTCCTACGTAATTCACACCAACTTGACCAGAGACTAAGCCTATTAAGAAAGAAGTTTCCAGAACTCGGGATTATAGTTCAGTGGTTGAATGCTTGCCTAGCATTCAGAGGCCCTGGGAAGAAAAAAGGGGAGGAGCAGAGGAGTGAAGTAGAAGAATCATTCTGAAATATATCCAAAATGTATACATATCAAAGAACTCAGGTCTTAACTGGTTATCTGACTGACACCATCTCAGCTGCAGCTAGGGACGGCTAAGAAACTGGTCACATACTGCCCACCAATAAATACCAAAACTGTGACTCCAGCTCTGTCTGTGTTGCAAAGTGCATGACCGCTCACCACAGAGCAGTGCTTGACGCTTTTGTAAAGCTGCTGGGGAACTACCACAGTTAAAGTCCCTTTAGTTACTGAAACAAACATGCCTAAAACTCCAGAAGAACTCGAATAGGAGAGAACCTTCCCTCTTGAGCACAAAACGTCTACAGAAGATATTCTGATAAGAGGCAGGCTTCCCCATGATTCAAGGACTCTGACTCCTCCTTCTACCTTAGGCTGTGGTTTTTCCTCCAATGGACTCCATGAAGAACATACCATCCTTACCAGGAGGGTGGGAGCAGCACCTCGGGCTCAGTGGTGGAGGAGCCTTTGCTTAGCATATCTGTCTTCATTACCCTTACCCCAAAATAGAGAAAAGTAAAGTGGAAAGACTCGAAGGACCATGTGAGAGTCAGGCCATGTCACTCTTGATGTCCCTTTGTCTGCCACACTGTAGCATGGCCTCTGGAGAAATGTATTCCATCTGTGTGCCTGAAGAAAAATGAGAAATATGTTTTGGTGAACAGTTAGCCAATCTTTATTATAAAAGCCAAAGAACTCAGTATTTAAAGGCTGACAAGATGACACAGCATACTAGTTACTCACACCTAAATACCTGGTGTGGACCCTTGGATCCCATATGGTAGCAGAGAACTAACTCACAAAAGTGTCCTCTGACCTCCACATGTGCACTGTAGAACCTGCATGTACATTAACATATCTATACATAGGTAAGTAAAATAAATAAATAAATAAATAAATAAATAAATACATTTTTAAAAGAATTCTGTATTTGAGAACTCAAGAACACTTCAAACAAAAGCCTATAGCATAAGTGATCACGCTTTAAAAGACTATATGCTGTGGTAGTTAGCTACTAGTGTCGACTTGGTAATTGAAGGCTCCAGCTCTGGGCACATCTGTGAAGAGTCAGTAGTTAGTTAGGCCTGAACAAGTCTGCATGGTTGGTGGGACTTTTCCCTGGGTAGGTGAATAACTGATTGAGGAGGTTGGAACCAAAGAAGAGCAAAATACATTTCTCCAGGACTCAGTTTAGTGTCCTGCTTAGTGGCTTTATTTACAGTGCCCAGATGCACAGAGCTGCAAGCACACTGAGGAGTTAGTTAAAATGTCTACATTTTCAAATAAACTTCAAGCAGATAAAAAGTGAGATGCCTAAGGCTGGAGAGAGGGCTCAGGGGTTAAGACTCTGCCTTGAAAGTAGATGGTCCTGAGTTTGGATCCCAGGTCCCACATAAAAATGCCAGGCAGAAATGGTAGTAGCCAGCACTTCTGGCCCTGGTAGGTGGAGCCTGGGAAATCCCAGAGCTAATCAAAAAAAAAAAAAAAAAAAAAGGTAGAAGTAATCCAGGCTGATTCCTGAAGTCACCCTTGGTCCTCCACAGTGTCCTGTAATACATACACACACATATAAATAAAGAAGAAAGGAAGGGGAAAAGGGAGGGAGGGTGCAAGGGGGACTAGGGAAGGGTGGAGGCAGAGAGAGGACCGTGGTACCTATTGAGCTTGTATCATTGGGGGAAAATAAATAAATAAATAAATAATTTTTTTTAAATAGTAAAAAAAAATAAAATAAAATAAAATAAAAGTTTCATGCCTAAGATGGAAGTATAGACATGATTTTTCTGGTCTCTTAGATATGGCTCAAGGAAATGTCTTTTTTGCTATCTGAAACCCACCCCTTCTTTAACTTTCTTTTTAGTCTTCTGCAGAAAACCAGGAGAAACAGAGCTCAGCACAGACCCTGGCATGTACCAAGTGCTCTTTTCAATTCCATAAATATTAAGTATCATTATTTTCAGGAAAGCATGAATAATATTGAGAACACAACATGGTCTCATCTTAAGGAAGGTCCCACTCTTTTTGAGAAAGCAAAGATATGATACTTGAATATTGCACGAGCTCAGAAAATATTTGTCCCACCTATGAATAAATTATCAAGCCCTGTTGTCATTTTGTACATTTAGAAATGACCCCAGCCTTCTTCAGAAATGAAAAGCATATCAGTTTTGCTTATTTGTCATTGATTGATTGATGATAATTGGGGCATAGATAGATTTTTTTTTTTACACAAATGAGTTAAGTTTTTATTCAATCTTTTTTTTTTTACAAGGAAGGATAACTTTATTAATGTCAACCAAAACAGTTTTTTCAGGGGCTGGGGATAGTTCCTGTGGTGAAGACCTTGCTCTACAAACACAGACACTTGAGTTCAATCTCCAGAACCCATGTATAGAAAGCTGGGTGTGGTGGCACATGCTTGTAAACATAGCAATGGAGGTTAAGACAGGTAGATCCCTCTGACTTTGTTGGGCAGCTAGCTAAGCCTGACACTGTTGGCTTGTTAAGAAAGTACTTTATATCGATTAAACCATGTTCCCAAACCTCTCCCTGAGTCTCTTTATTAAACCACACTTTTTCTTCCTCATGACTTCCATTACTGGTGTTTTCTAAATTTGGGATGAATTTTCCTCTGATATTTAAACAGCTTATTGTCTGACCTTCTTCTTGGCCACTGTTCTTGAAACTGTCTCACAGTCTTTGGGAAATTCCTTTGCAGCTTTCCCTATATTAGATCACCATTAACTAGTATAGTTCATTGTTTACTACCCATTATGCTGTAATGGAAGCCCTATGGGTATTAAAACTTTTTGCTTGTTTGTAGTATCAATTTTGAAACTCAGAAGTTAGAATGCCTGGCAATTCATTAGTATTCAATATTCATTCCATACATAAAGAATCACTGATCTATAGTCATTTAACAGTACTGTGCATTTGAGAAATTTATTGGACTACCATCTGCTATTTGTTTCAAATTATCCATGCTAAAAACCAAGCCCTCCTAATACTAACTGTACTTACATGATCTGAAAACCAAGGTCTTTTCTGGAGATTATAATGAAAATAAATATTTAACTTCAACACCACAAAAGTGAGAAGCAGCTTGTAAATGAAGAAGTCTAGCAGTGTTAGTGTCACATGAAAATTTGTTAGAAATGTACTCAAACCTCAATTAGATTTACTCAAACTTTAGACCTGGGCATACCAGTGTCTAATAGGCCTCTGGGTAATTCTGAAAAATCTGCTTCTCACACACCTACCCCTCAACCCCATGGGCTAAAAACAAGGGCTAACCCTACCAAAACCAGCAGGTGTGTTCATACCTCTGATGAAGTAGCTGATCCAAATGATGTTAAGGGCTTGTTCCATGCACTGACTGAAGGTGGTTGTGGTGGACTAATAGGACCTAATTTCTTTAAGATGTCATTCAACACAGCTGGAGAGGCTACTTTATTTTTTATTCAATCTTATTGATTAAATATAATCACTCTAAAATGAATTACTGATTTTTCTCCAAGGAAAAAAAGGAGAGAAAAGAAAGGAAAGAAGGGGAAGTGAGAGAGACAGAGAAAGAAGCAGAAGAGGAGAAAGACGAGAACAAAAAAGAGGAGGAGGAGGGAGATGAGGAGGAAAAAGGGAAAGGGAGAAGAAGAAGAAGAGGAGGAGGAAGAGGAAGAAGAAGGAGAAGAGGGAGAAGAGAGAAAAGAGAGAAGAGGAAAAAGAAGAGGAGGAGGAAGAAGAGGAGGAAGAGGAGGACCTTATGCAGAAGCAAGTACAAAATCCAGAATGAACAAAAAGACCTCCTGGGTCAGTATTTCCCAGAAAGTATTCAGGGAACTTGAGTCCCAAAGCTGTTCAGTGAAAGAACAATTCAATGACCTATTAAGTTTGGGAAAGTGCATATTTTATTTCCTTCTCTATTGGATGATCACAAAGAAAATGGGCATGTTCAAAACTCTGGAAAGACTCACAAAAAAGAAGCTTCTTATAACTACTTAGCATAACTTTCCGCAAACCTACTTCCTTGCACACATATCTATTATCATCCCTTCAAAGAACCTGGCATCGAGGTTCTGAGAGAGGTATTGTAGCTAGAAGAGACCCAGGGTATCTATGAAAGGTGATAAGCAACCATGGAGGGCCCAGCAAGACAACCTGGAAACCAAAGGGAAGCTTGAAATTTGACCACTGGATAAACAATTGGCACCACTGAGGGTGTGATGATTTCTAGTAATCAGTGCTAAGGAGCGACTCCTGCTTCAGATACTGGCTCAAAAGATATTGACCATCTTCCTTCTCTAATGCTTCTTGCTCTTTCGATATAATCGCAGTTCAAGAAGAATCCACTGATCTTTCAATAAACACTAAGTGTTAAAGAGAGCAGCTCTCACTATGCTGTGGAAAACGATGCATCACTGTGACGAGCAGGTAGAACTCTAGTTGGGACTTGTGTCCTGCTGGTAGCAGTGGGACCAGAAGGAAGCAACTGAACTCTGAGTGCCTCTTTCTCTTAACTGCAGAGTGGGAGAAATTGGATCAGTGCTGAACCCACAACTTCACATAAATTTTCCTTCCTACTGCCCACAACAGCCCAATGAGTTAGGCATGAGCTCACAAGAACATGAAGACGCCAAAACTCATAGCATCCAAACCCCCCACATACAAACTTCAGGAAAGGCACTCAGTAAGCAGAGTGTCAGTCCACTTCGAAAATTCTTAACTCCCAGAAGTGCAACCTGACTCGCGCACCTCTGACATTCTTCAGGATTCTTCTTAAGAGCATGGAAGGTCTGGAAACTTTTTACTGAAAACAATGGATGAGAGCAAAGGTAGAGAATTTTTCCATTAAAAATTTTGAAAAAATACTCTCAACAGTACAAATAAAGGGAAATATTTATATAATCTTTAATTTTGAGTTTTGCCTAGTTTTTTTTTTTACTTTAAGTATAAATAAATACTTTTTAAAATGGAGTTCTAGAGTCCTACTTTATGTAGAGCATGTGAAGACTTTCTGACTACAGTTCAGGGTCAATAAAAAGGTGAAATCAAAATTCATTTGAAGTTTCACCTGCTATCCAATACCTTTTATAGTGCAACTCAGTCAAAAATATTAAAAAAGAAGAAAATATGTGTATCCAAGATGATGTTATAAGAAAATTTTAAAAAAGAAAATGCGATACATCTTAGTCATCAAAGAGTGCATGTAATCTGTTTGACTTCAAATATACTCTTCTCTAACACTAAACTGGAGACAAAAAATGGCAAATCAAGCATGAAAAGCTCATGATAAAACAAAAAGGGGCTCAGTCTAAAATGGGGAATATAAACACATAAGGGAACTGATCTGGTCACATCATTTGGTTCTCTAAAGTCAAACACACTATATCTAATATGCTCTCTTTGACCATAGGGTCAGGTTTCTGTAGAGAAAGAAGCCATTTCAGTTAGAGATGCCCACTTCGAGAACAAATCTTTGTTACTATAACAAATACTTACAGTGGGAGATGATTTCTATTGGTTTGTAGTTTTAGATCATGATGGTTGGCCCTGCACCTTTGGATTTGTGGCAATACATCATGGTAGAAGCATGTGGTAGGCAAAACTACTCGCTTAGAAACAGGGAGCAAATCTCTTTCATGGGAACTAAAAAGACTTTCCATTAGACCTCACTCCAGAAATTTTCAGTATCTCACAATAGTGTCACTCTAGGGACTAATTCTAATCCTCATGAAGCTTTGAAGACACAGGAGATCCAAATTGGAACAGACACTTGATCCGGAAAGGTTTTCAAGATATTTGTTCACTGTCACAGTTTGAGCCACATGTTGCTGATAAATTCATGACCAAAGAGCCTAGGTTTGTCCCAAGTATGCTGAAGAATGCCAACTTGCTGAACTAGCTTCCCCCATGGGCTGGGTCTTCCCACATCAGACAATCTCCTGCAGGCTTGCTCATGAGCTTGCCATGACTACAAATGTGTCCAGAGCTCAGCCTTCAATTGTCAAGTTGATATATGTAACTATCACTTTCATGTATTTGGGGTCTTCTTCAGAGCTTATTGACTAAACCATATATCACTTGAATGGATCTACATGGATACGTCCACTCCTCACAATTTTAAGGGTCTCTTCCAATTTCACAATTAATTTATAAAATACACAAATAATAAATCTGCTCACTTAACTACCCTTGACTCTTTTTCAACATTGTCCACCATGCCCCATCCTCCTAATTTATGTATCTTCTGTTTCTTATTTCAGTAGAGAAATGTTTTATATGCCTTATATGTTTGAGAGAGAGAGAATATATATGTTTCCATGATGCAGGGATGGAGATCAGAAGACAATTTTCAGAAGTCGGTTCTCTCTTTTCACCATTTGGGTTTGTGGGAACTGAACATAGGTTGCCAGGTTTGCAAGTAGGCACCTCACCCACTGAACTATCTCACCAGCCCCTCAAGTAGAGAAGTGTGAAGTGTTTTAAAGACGTGCTGATCATCTGGATTTTTGTTTGGCTGGTTGTAGCCCAGACTGTTCTCAAACTCACTACCTTGACTACTTTGAACTTCCCACACTCCTGCCTCTATCTCCCTAGCGCTGAGATCAGAGGCATGTATCACTGCACCCCATTTATGGAATGAAAAGTGTTGCTCATAGTAATCAAGCTTTCTATCAGCTAAGCTATACACTCGGCCCAGAATTATCTTTTTTTTTTTTAAGGAAAGAAAAGTTTATTTGGCTCACAGTTGCAGGGTGTCACCATCATGATGAAGAAATCATGAGAGCAGGAACTTGAGGCAGCTAGTCAGGTTGCATTCACAGTCAGGAAGCAGAGGGAGATGAATGGCTATGCTCGCTTAGTTGGCTCCTTTTCTCCGTGCAGTCTAGTGGTTAGGTGGATTTTTCCCCTCTCAACATAATATGGAAATTCCTCACAGACATGCCTAGAGATATGTTTCCTTGCTGACTCCAGAATCTGCTAATCATTTTTTAACTATCATCTGCAAGAAAAGTAGACAGTGAAGATAGAATTTATTGAGAAATTGGTGTAACAAAAAAGGATGTTTTATGGTACTTTAATCCCTTAAATGTTTTAATCTTGTAAAGAATTATGAGACAATCTGATAAATTCAGTCAAAAGTAAGCCCTACTTAAGGCTTGTGTCTTCTTGGGCTTGGGTGTAACTGTAATGACTTTGGATATATTCATTTCATCATCAGAATACATGTTTCCCCAAAAGTTATATTATCTAATAACTAATTCTGCTGGCCTGGAGAGATGGCTCAGGGGTTAATACTCTGCCTCCTAAGCAGAAGATCCTAAGTTTGAATCCCAGGTCCCATGTAAAATAATGCTAGACAGAAAAGGCAGTGGCCTGTAATTCTGGCCCTGATGGGCAGAACCTGGGAATTCCAGAGCGAAGCAAAAAGGAGATAGAAGCAATCCAGGATGATTCCTGAAATCACTCTTGGTTCTCTACAGGGACACCTAGTGCCCTCTGACACACACACACACACACACACACACACACACACACACACACAATAAAATAAAATAAATAAATAAATAAAATGTTTTAACAAAACACTTAAAAAATAACTAACTCTGCTGAAAATTTTTGTTTGTCTTGTTTTATTCAGACAGAGTTTTACTATGTATACTTGGATGGTTTGGAACTTGCTGTGTAGACTGAGCTGGCTTCAAACTTACAGTGATCCTCTTTGCTTCTGTCTTCTCTGTATTACAATCACACCATATCTGAATTTTTGGCCATTGTTTTATTTTACTTTGCTATGTATATATGCATGTGATATGTGTGCACGTGTGTAGGTCCATGTGCCCATGGGAAGACAGAGGAGGACATTGGGTTTCCTGCTCTATTCCTTTCTGTCTTACTCCTTTGAGACAGCATTCCTCATTGAATCTGGAGCTAAGTTGGCAACTAACAAGCCCCAGTGATCCCTTTGTCTCTGCTTAATACAGCTCTGATATTATAGATGTATGCAATTCACCCACACCCAGCTTTTAACATGGATTCTGGGAATTTGATCTCAGGTCCTATGTAGCAAGTGTTCTTATCTGCTGACCATCTCCTTAGCCCTTTATTTTTATTTTTTATTCTTGATACCTGAAAGTTACTTTAAAGAATTAAAAGTATCCATTTCCTTCCTTATCCACTTGCAAACCTTTCTGTGTGTGTGTGGATGCAGGCAGATGTGAACATGTGTGTGGGGATCAAACTCAAGTCCTTGTGCTTACATGGAAAACGCTTCTTTTCCAGTTGACACATCTCCTTTTTCTGCACGCGCACACACACACACATGTGTGTGTGCATGTATGTGTTTGCATGTGGATGGGTATGTAAGTGTGTACAGGTATGTGTACAAGAGTACACTTAAGCCTATTGTCCGTAAGGGTGACATTGGGAATAATTCTGGATTGCTTTTACGCTTATTGCTTTCTGGGGATCTGCATTTCAGGGTCACGGTTATAGGCTGCATCATATGCATCTGGTATTGTCAGGTGGGATCTGGGGATCTGAACTCAGGTCCTTTTGCTTGCAAGACAAAGATTTAACTCCTGAGCCATCTCCCCAGTCCAACATCTTCTCTTCTTTCCTTTTGTTTTTCTGGTCTTACAAGCATATCGGACTACCCATCCCTGCTTCCCTCCATCTCCCCTCTCACCCATCTCCCTTCCTCTCCCTTCTTCAATCCATCCCACTCCCACCCTCCTGCCCATCTGCCTTCATGGACCACAGAACTCCTTCTGGCCCATCTACTCTTTTTTTTTTTTTTTTTGAGTTTTTCTACTTTTAAAAGCATATTGAGTATTTATCCCTGCTTCCCTCCATCCTCTCCTCCTCTTCTTCTGTTGCCCTCTCTCCTCCTTTCTGTCTTCTGCAAATGGTACCTTGTGAACTGCTTCTGCGGGATTGATCTCATTCTTCCAAGTCTTTGTCGCCACGATGACTGCTGGTAGCTGCTTGGGGATATGGCCCAGGTCCTTTTGATGTTCAAATTAATACACTTATTTCATCCTTTTCATGCATGAACTGCTTTTCTTTCTGTTCTCTGTGTTCACCAGACCCAAAAAAATTATTTTCTTACGTTCTTCTATTATTTCTCCTTCAAAAAAGTTATTCTTACACCCTTTGCACCTCATGCTCCTGGATCCAAAGATTTCCTTTGACTTTAGGAAAAGTTACCAAAGTCTATTTCTTTACCATTTATTTGCTGAAATCTGTGAGTGCTAATCTTAATCACCTTCCCCAAAAAAATGATATTCTTTTCTATTCATTGATAAGCCCTTTCCGTACCTGTTTTAACCGATGTTTGGAGTAACCGTTTCAAAATCTGACTGCACTTGAATCTATATTTTTTGAGCTATATATTGGGGGCATGCAGGTTTTGTGTATATTTGGATATGTGTATGTGCACTTATGTGTTCAGATGAATACGCATGTATGTGCATGTGGGGGCCCAAATTTGTTATAGAGTATCTTATTTGATTGTTTCCTCTTTATTATTAAATCAGAGTGTTTCACTTGAACTCAGTTTATCAATCCATTTTGCTAACTAACTTGTCCTGGGGATTCCCTCTCTTGTCTCTTTAGTGCAGGATTACAGGCAGCTGCTACACCTGCAAAGCTTTTATGTATGTGGGTTCTAGGGATCTGAACTGAAGTCCTCATGCTTGTAGAGCTAGCCCCTGTCTACTAAGCCATTTCCCCTTCTTTGAATTTATATTTTAACTGGGCTGCTTTTATTCTATTAAGCATGGAGCTGAACAACAATGAGCTTGTCCCCGTGATCTTTTTAGTTAGTGGGCAAAAGCATCCTAACGTACACGACTTTGATTTTACCGAACAGAAAGCACCTTGTTCTTGCTTGGGCCACTCTCTCCTGAACCGTGACCCTGACAGGAGGCATGCAGGTTCCAAAACAGCCTCTGAAAACCACTTTCACTTTCAGAAAGGAAGCTGGGTAATTATGCTGCAATCACCTGCTTAGCAAGTGTCTTTGATATGCATTTTGAAGATTCCTGAACAGTGAGAGAGAGGGAGGGAAGGAGGGAGGGAGGGAGCAAAGACAGACAGACAGAAAGAGAGAGAGAGAGAAAGAGAGAGAGAAGAAAGAAAGAAAGACAGAAAGAAAGAAAGAAAGAAAGAAAGAAGAAAGAAAGAAAGAAAGAAAGAAAGAAAGAAAGGAAGGAAGAAAGAAAGAAAGGAAGAAAGGAAGGAAGGAAGGAAGGAAGGAAGAAAGGAAGAAAGAAAGAAAGGCTATGGCAAATGAGAGAAACTAACAAGAAATGATCACATTGCCAGGACAGTAGAAAGCAATGGACATTATAGGCCCATCACTACAAATGTAACTGTAAGTATTATGAGACACTATGTGCTACATACAACGCTGACCTCAGACATGAATCAATTCCTCTAAGTGACCCGGTACATTTATCCCGAATGTACAAAGGAGGAACTGAGGCCTATCAAGTACAGCTATCTTACCATTTGGCCACAAATGACTTTTTTTTTAATTTTCATTTTGTTTATTTCATTTTATTGAGGCAGGATCTTGGATAAGGTGACCCCAAACTCACCATGTAACTGAGAATGGCCTTAACTCTTTATCCTCCCACCTCTGCCTGCGAGTGCTAGGATTGCAGGTGTATACCACACCCAACTGAAGGTGCCACTAAGCTAGAGCCTGTGTGCTGGCCCACCCCAGCTCGGCCTGACCTGTGCACCCCAGTGCTTCCCCAAGAAACCTAGTATGCTTGTTGCTCCCACTACTTTTCACTTCTCCAAGTCCTCTGAGTCCCTAAACCTTCTCCTAGACATGTTTTAGATCAAATCACAGATTTCCAGGTGGTCTACCTCTTCTGCTGCCATCTTTCCTGTCTCACCCTGGTCTCCCTTTGCCCCATCACTGAAGGAAGCCTACTTTGTAAGACAAAAAGTTCTTTCCAGCTCTCCAAGATGCCTGGCAAAAGGTCAAGGCCACTTCTAGGGTGGAAAAAAAAAAAAGGCAGAAGCACAAAGCCCTGGTGGTAAGTAACTGGAGGGGGACAGGCACAGCCACTAGCAAATCCCTCTGACAGAGCCAACTCTGCAAAAAGAGTTGCACTGAAACTGTAACACCCCCCCCCCCAACAGAATGAAACAGGAAGACTGTGATCAGCAGTGCTTTCTAGACCCCAAGAGTCAACCAGCTCCCAGTGTAGACTCACCCTGGTCATTTCATCTCAGTCCAATACTGACAATGAGACTGACACACTGTAGCAGTCCCACCCCACCCCACCCCCCACCCCCAACCCTTAGCACACTAGCAGCGTGTATTACAAATCATCACCACCAAGGGAATGCGACCAAAACCCACATTCGCAGTTCTGCAGACCCACACACCTGCACGCACTTTGCCCCTCCTTTCCTCCTGCGTGCTCTTCCTGCGATGTTTAACTCGGTCCATAACCTCAGAAATGATACTGTAATCATTTCAGCTCCTATCAGTTATTGAATATTTTCTGGAATTTGCACTGTGCAGAGTGCTTCATGTGTATTCTCCTCATTAAATCTTCAAAATTACTATTTACACTCAAAAAATGCTAAATATTGAGGATTTAATAATCACAGAACAGGCCAGAATGTCATTCACCTGAAATCCCAATACTCAGGAGGCCAAAGCAAGAGGATTGAGAATTCAAGGCCAGCCCGGGCAATATAATAAAACTCTGTCTTGAAACACAAGTAAGCTTGGTAGTTCTCCCCTGTCATACCAATAACCAATGGACATGGGATCCAGGTACAGTCCTACCTAAGCATGTCTGGATATCTTTCTAGCACGTTCTAGAAAGTACTCATATTTCATGCACCTTTCACGACAGGTTATGATAATAGTAATGTGGGTTTAGTACTGTAGATAAAAATGATTTGCTCTGTGCACAAAGAACTTAGAAAACTAAACACCAAGGAAACCAATGGCCCAATTAAAAAATGGGCCCTGGAACTTAAAAGAAACTTTACCAGGGATGAAATTAAAATGTCCAACAAATATCTTAAAAAATGCTCCACTTCTTTAGCCATCAGGGAAATGCAAATCAAAACTTCCCTGAGATATCATCTCACCTCGGTCAGGATGGCAAAAATCCACAATACAAACAACAACAAATGCTGGAGAGGATGTGGAGAGAGGGGAACTCTCCTACATTGCTGGTGGGAATGCAGGCTCATACAGCCACTCTGGCGAGCCTTCTGGAGATTCTTAAAGAAATTAAAGATTGAAATGCCATATGACCCTGCGATTCCACTTTTGGGAATAACCCCCCATACAGCAGAGGTTCACCTCGATAGCACAAGCACGACTATGTTCATAGCAGCACTGTTTACAATAGCAAAGTCATGGAATTGACGAGTGGATAAGGAAACTGTGGTACATCTATACAATGGAGTACTACTCAGCTATCAAAAAGGATGAATTACTGGAATTTGCCGGGAAATGGATGTCATTAGAAACAATTATATTAAGTGAAGTATTCCAAACCCAGAAAATTAAGTGCCGTATGTACTCCCTAATATGTGGCTCCTAATACCAAACCCACACAGCCCACCTTGAGACACTCATAGGTAAATCTATGTATTACCTACAGTAATTGCAAGGATTATGAACAGGAGGGATGGGGTTGGAGGGCCACACCAGAAACAAGGAGAGAAGTGACCATGTTACAGTAGAGAAAATAGGCCTCCATCAAGGACTGCAAGTAAGCAATGTGACACCTGGTTAAGTTCACAGACGTTCGTTCCTGATCATTTACAACTAAGAGGGATCTCAACAGAAGGGGAGGACATATAGTCTGGCAGATAAAAAGTAACCATTTTGCAAATGGGTGATTGACCCCTCCCTCACTGAGGTTTCCTACTTTTATTACATCTACCCTTGAATGTGCTCTTGTAATAAGACTCCAGTTTAACAGCTTTTTGTCTCTGGCCAGGGGGGTGACATACAGTGCCCAGCAGGATGGAGTGAAGGGCATTGCAGGAGCAGCAAAACTGCAAAAGAAAATCAAGAAACCACAGTCCAGAACTTCAGAGACTCTATATCAACCACCTAGAACTAGGCCAGACTAATCTCTCCCCATCCTGAAGCTCTCCAGAAGAGGGGGAGGTAAGAGTGTAAAAGCAAAAGGATGGGAGGAGCAATGATTTGCAAGATACTCCACACAAGTTAGGGTCGAAGCAATCATAATTGGACTTTGCATGCCCTGCGCAATGTCCAACACACTATTGACCTCACAAAGTCTAGCATCTGCTAAAGGCACCAAGATCCTTGGAGGCAAGGGATTGACAGCCACAGTAGCGTTCCTATGCTTAAGGGGAACACAGGAAAGGGTTCAGGGAAATGCCACTGGGTCCTTGTACGTCATCGGAGAGGAGGGCCCAGAGGAGAGTCAGGCATGCACAAGAAAGGATTCTCTGGGAATTGGGGTGGGAGGCACTGGGGGATGGGGAGGGAGGGGTGAGGGGAGAGGGAGCAGGGGGTTCGGGGGGAGGAGGAGGGAGGGAGGGAACTGGTGTACCTATTAAGTTTGTATGAGCTGAAATAATAATAAAAAATGTAAAAAATGATCCAGGGGATGGGAGGAGGAAAGGAGGAGACACTGAAAGAAGAGGTGGGAGAGGGGTGAAAGGAAGGGGAAATGGGGGGAGGGTGCAAGGGGGACTGGGGAAGGGTGAAGGGAGGGAGAGGACCGCAGTACCTATTGAGCTTATATGATTGGGAAAAAAATAAATTAAAAAATAAGAAAGTTAACTCTGTTTATGTAAAAATCATTCTCATCAAGTGCTAATTTGGATTCATATGGAGCATGAATTTGGAAATTGCTTTAATACTTGCATGTGAGATCACATAGATAAAACACAAACCATATAGCTGTTAGGTAATTTGGGAATTAAAAAGATATTATGTAAAGCACAGCTTTAGAGTAACTACTCAGAGGAATATATGTGAACATTATCAAATAAAAACTAAAATATATGAATAAAAAAAATGTAAAAAAAAAAAAAGAATATACAGTGGAAACCTTAGGGACTAGAACTGGATGAGTTAAGGGAAATACCCTGTTAGTGGGGTGGTCTAAGGAAGAGCAACTTGATATCCTAAAAGAGGCCTGAACCCCCACAAAAGTAGACAAGGCAGAGGGAACCCCAGGGTCCATAGAAGCAGCCATGTAGGAGGGTAGAAGGGAGTGGAATGGATTGATAAGGTGAAGAGAAGGGAATGGGAGAGAGGAGGGAATGGAGGGAAACTGGGATTAGTATTCAATATGCTTGTGAAACAAAGGGGATAAAGAAAAAAAGGTTTAAAAGACTTGAAAAAAATGATTTGCTCTGTGTTGGAGTCATGGCAATACTTAAATTTAAAATGTGCTACAAAGTTATACCAACTAAAGCAGCACAGTACAGGCATGGAAATGATCAAATAAGCCAATGAAACATAATAAGGAAAAAAATAATCCATGTATTTGTAGTCAATGGCTTCCAACAAAGGTACCAAGAATAGAGTATCCACACGCAGATAAATGAAAGTAAACTTACGAGGTCAATGAAGTATCTCAGGGGGTAAGGCACCTCCTTGCAACCTGGTGACCTGAGTTCTGTACCCAGAAACCCACCTGTGGTAGAAAGAGAAAATTAACTTCCAAAAAAGTTATTTTCTGATCACCACCTATGTGGAGGCATACATGCATTCTCTCTCTCTCTCTCTCTCTCTCTCTCTCTCTCTCTCTCTCTCTCTCTCATTCTCTTCCTCTCTCTCTCCCTCCCTCCCTCTCTCTTTTTCATGAATAAGTACAAATCTATTTTTAAAAAGTAGATCTCTATGACCCAGGGGTTAAACTTTTGCCTTGCAAGTTAAAGGACCTGAGTTCAGACCCCAGATCCCATGTAAAAAATTCAAGGTGGAAATGGCAGCAGTCTGCACTTTCAGCTCTAGAAGGCAGAACCTGGGAAACCCCAGAACAAAGCCAAAAAGGAGATAGAGCAATACAGGATGATTCCTGAAGTCGTTTTTGGGTCTCCATAGGTATATACAGTATCCTCTGATACACACAGACATATACACAGAGACACAAACACACACACACACACGCACACACACACACGCATGCATGCATGCATGCATACTAATACCTACACACAGGAAAGGAAAGGAAAGGAAAGGAAAGGAAAGGAAAGGAAAGGAAAGGAAAGGAAAGGAAAGGAAAGGAAAGGAAAGGAAAGGAAAGGAAAGGAAAGGAAAGGAAAGGAAAGGAAAGGAAAGGAAAGGAAAGGAAAGGAAAGGAAAGGAAACAGAAACAAAAATATAAAATCTGAAACTATGGAACTACTAAAGAATATAGGGCAAATATTTTAGCATAATGATTTGAGCAAAGACTTTTTTAAGGTTCCAACTATACAGACAACAAGGCAAAAACAGACAAATGGGATTGTAGCACATTAAAAGCTTCCGCAAAGCAAAGTAAACACTATTCAGAAATGAACAGGCAACTTTTATAGAATGAGAGAAAATAGTTGCATGATGAGAGAAAAACTGATGTCTAGAGCATTAAAGAAACTCAATGCAAATGAAAAATCATCAGCTTCATCATCATCGCTGTCTGATTTTAACAATGGACAAATGATCTGATCTGACATTTCTCAGCAGAAGACACAGTGTTGCAGTTCAACTGTATGGTTGCTGATAAATGACCATCAAACGGTTTAAGGGAACAAGGATTTACTCTCTCTTATGATTCCTGGTTGCAGTTCTTAGTCCAGCTTGACGGGAGAGCACGTACCAACACCAGGGCCGAGGAAACGGGCCACACCATCACCATATAACAGCTGAGAGACGGACAATCCTTACTTGCCAGACCAGCATGTCTGGCCAAGTGAACAGAAGGATGCCTACTCTCTCAATCAGCTCTCCGTGACTTATTCCAGGGCCTAGTCCCACCCACCATGGGCTGGGCCTTCCCCAGCAGCTAGACAATCTCCTGCAGGTTTGCTTTGGGCTTAACTCAACTACTCATTCTCTATAAATGTGCCCAGACTCAAATCCTCAACAGTTAAGTTGACACTTGTGCTTAACTATGACACACAGTGACAGTCAAGAGCGAATCAGGGAAATATGAATCACAACTCCAATAAGCTATCATCTTACTGCAGCAAGAGGAGCAATTATCGAGAAGAGGAAAAGTAACTCATATTGGGACTGTAGCAAAAAAAAAAAAAGGAAACTCTCACATACTGCTGGTAGGAATTACATCAACACAGCCATTATGGAAACCAATATAGACATGGCTCATAAAATGAGAAATAGACTTGCCATGTCATCCAGCCATCTTGCTGGGATGTCTGAGAACCAAAAGACAGGAAGTAAGTACACAGAATTTCCATGTCGAATGCATCATTATTCACGATAGCTAAGAAATGGAATCAACCTACATGTCCATCTACAGCTAAATGGATAAATAAAAACAGCTAAATAGGTTTTTTAAATGTTTACATACACACACATGCACACACAGAATATTATTCAGCCATTTAGAAAAGGGCAGGAGTCTGTCATTGATGGAGAAATGGATAAGCTTTGAATATATTAAGCAAAAACAGATAATTGTCCATCCTGATGTTTTCTACCTCTGAACCCATGACCATGTCAGGCTCTAAAGTAACATAGGGGGTCAGCAGGTCAGACCCAAACTCCAAAGCAGAAGACGGTCTACGCAAAGAGGAAGTGCGAGAAGGAGCTTTTTTTTTTTCCAGAGGAAAAGCCAAGTTACTGTTCTGCATTCTGATCATTTTGGTAGGATTGGAGCAAGACAGATTCCATTGATAAAAATCAAGCGTCCTCCTTCAGAGGGATTTGGCAAATGACGAGTTGTTTATGAGTCTCCATCTTGATCACATTCCTCTGCACTTGGCAACAATACAAGTCCAAAAAGCATTCCTATTGCTAGTGTTTTCCAAGTATTCAAGAAAAAACGGGACATATTACTACCTCAAATTAGAGAATTCCATGAGTGCCTTTTGGTTCGAAAGTGAGGAATAGTGAAATCTACGTAAAAGAGGGAATGTGAGGTGAAGCACAGTTGCCCAGAGAAGGCAGCTTGAGAGTTAGTTATATCTGTGAGACATAACTAAAACTCTAACCCAAAAAGTATCACAGGCCAAGAATGGTGGTACTCATCTGTAATCCTAGACATGGGCTAGGCAAGATCATGAGTTCAAGGTCAGCCCATACCAGGCTACACAGAGAGATCCTGTCTCAAAACAACACCAACAAGGCTGGAGAGATGGCTCAGGGGTTAATACTCTGTCTTTCAAGCAGAAGGTCCTGAGTTCGAATCCCAGGTCCCATGTGAAAACACCAGGCAGAAACAGCAGCAGCCTGCACTTCTGACCCTGGTGGATGGAGCCTGAGAAAATCCCAGAGTGAAGCAAGGAGGAAGTAGAAACAATCCAGGAGGATTCCCAAAATCACCCTTGGTCCTCCACAGAGACATACAGGTGCCCTCTGATATACACACACACACACACACACACACACACACACACGCGCGCGTAAAATAAATAAATAAATAAATAAATAAAAAACAGCAACAAAAATGCATTGTAGAAACAAGAGCTTCTTCTGGCTGTATACCATGTAACAAGTCAAGTGAGTATCACCGAGACATGAACCTGTACACTTAAGTGGATTGAAGTCTCAGCTATCACTAGCCAACCGGCATTTGTCCTTTGTAGTTACTCCCACTCACAGGCTCTGCAGGTCGCATGAGACAAGAAAAAGTAGAAGTCTGTCAAGGCTTAGTAAAGGGCTGGCAGGCAGCCTGCTGTGAGAAGCAGAGCTTCCCTTTCAGGTTTCCCAAACCCTGAGCCTAGACAAGTATCCTTTGCTGACCAAAATTAAAGGTATCCCACCATGTTTTCTTAGTTACCGAGGATGGCTTTGACACAAACCAGATGTTAGTTCAAACTGAGCATGGTACAGTAGTTAGCCTGTATAAATTCAAAATCACACTGCTTGAGGGGAGCAAATGATTTTATTTTAGGTTATTGTCCAGTCACAGTTCTTAGTCCAGCTTGGCAGGAGAGCCCGTACAAACATCGGGAGCAGAAGGAAGCAGTCACACCATATCCACAGGAACAATCCTCACTTGCCAGACCAGCATATTGGGCCAGGTATACCCCAAAAATATCAATTCCCCGAATCAGTTCCCTCCATCTTATTCACCTGCCCAGAGAAAAGTATCACTCACCGTAGGCTGGGTTGTCCCCATCAATTCAATAATCTCCTGCACACTCCCTCAGGACTTAAGACTAACTCTTCACAACTGGGCCCAGAGCTCAAGCCTTCAACTATCATATAGTTGACACCTATATCTCAGGGATTTAAATCAGAAAAAGAAAAATACACTGCTTACACACACAATAATCTTTTAAATAATTGACTTTTCTATCAGTTTGATAACTCCAAGTGTTTCCACATTCTCCTGAAAAAAAAAAAAAAAAGGCTGGCTGTGAAGAACAACAGCCATGTGATGTTTTAGACAGATCTGACTGTAATATGAGTAAAACATGGACACTGAGTATTCTAAATTTTCCCTTTGTTTCAAGTTTTCCTATAAAGAAAATAAATTATACAACACAATTAATGATTGTTTCCAAGCAAAGAAAAAAAGCCCTCTCAATAGCACTAAATAGTTAGATTTCTCACAAACAAATACTATGGCAAGACCCTCAATCAGTCTCAAACAAAGGCTGTGATAAAGAATGGGCCCAGATCCATCTGTAGGACCCCATGTAGCTAGTGATCTCCGGCCACATGCTCAGAATGTTTAAACATTCAGTGCGAAATACTATTGATTGCATCCCAGGGATCTAACTCACTTCTGGCAATGATGTCTGGAACGAGTTTCCAGCCAACTTAAAGAATTTGTGAACAAGAATTTTATCTCAATTGTCATCACCCTTGAGTGACTGGTCAGGCCAAGAGATGTCCTGAGCCGAGCTGAGCATGTCGGCAAGGCCTACCAGGTGCCACATCCATCAGCGAGGTTCTTCTGATAGTGACAAGATCAGCCCTGGGGATTTGCTGATGGGCATTCTTAGTACAGGGTAAGAATGACACGCTTCAATAGCAAAACAAAGGGCAGTGATACCTCAGTCACTGCCATCAGGTCAGTAGCGGTGAGGGAGAAGAAAAACCCAAGGAAAGAATAGAATGGTTTAGACTGAATACTGTAAAAGGTAAATCATGCAATCTCCATTCAAGGATATCTTTCCCTAGAGCATAAAACAAGAAGGTTAGACATCCCTTCTTACAGGTTACAAAGACAGTTTACCCAGTGCATGGATACCACGTTGACCCTCCTGGCTTCTGGTTTTGCACCATCTGTGCAAACAGAAAACAGAAATGACTAGATGGGAAGAGAAATGACTAGAGCTACAAAAAAATGGTGAAGATTAGTCAGGGTAGGAAAACTATATGTTCAAAGACTGAATTCTAAACTCCCACAGATCATAGTCAGGAATATATAGATTAGCTCCAATGCCAAAAGGCTAAAGTATGCTTAGATTGAAGTGAATGTGCACAGATACTCTCCAGCACCTTGCTCAAGTATACATGCACACCCCTACGTGTTCATTCCCTGCCACGTCTACAACAGGTTTCTGGATGCCCCATACATATCCTAATGAGGAATCCAGGCCTCAACCCAGACCTCAGCCTAGATACACCAGCAAATGCTTTATATGGTAGCTTTGTATATGCACATGCACTTTAGTAAACTAACTTTAGGAAATCCTTCCAGGATGTGTATCTATATTCTCAGTCAATTCTGTTCTTACATTTCTAGAACCTGACACTTAAAAATCTTAGCGTCTGCTGGAGACCTATGAACACTCTATGGATCTTGGCATGCCCTACACATCTTGATGTTGAGGCACTTCAGCTGGATACCTATTTTCCTGATTCACTGTGAGAATAACTGTGTTCCCATCACAGAATTAGCTGACTTGAACACCTCCAACATATTTGTCACTTCTGCTGAGAACCACCATGAGGGCTGACCCAAGTGGATGCATGGTTGATAATCTGTAACATTTCATAAAAGTAAAATAAGTAGATGGTAGGTAGGTATGTAGGTAGATAGACAGACAGATAGATAGATAGATAGATTGATAGATAGCCCCCAAACAGAGATAACCTTAACCTCTTCCTGGTTAAAACATTAAACCCAATAAAAGACCCATCGTTATGATCAAAGTGGACATGGACACCTGATCTCTTTCTGATCCTTTGTTTGGTAAAGTGACTTACAATCGGGTTCTTACAAAGGAGTGAGCAGGGGGATGTTTGATGGGAAGCATTGCTTGTTGATCGACGAAGATCATCTAACCCCCAGGATTCAAACGCTTCTCCACACCTGTACTCCCAACAGAGGAGAGCTGTCTCCAGGAAGGTTTACAAATGGCATCACTAGGGAAGGAGGGACTTCAATCTGAGTCCCTGGTATAGGACAGAGCTCAGAGTCAAGGGTGATTTTAGAACCACCTGAGATGTTTATTTTCAACACCCTCAAAGAGAAAGCTTGAGAGCATTTCTCATGGATCTTGAGGAAGACAAGGAAAACGAGAGAGGGTAATGGGGTACATGTGACCTGAAAACAGAAAGGAAGCATATCTAAGGTAAGGAAAGGAATCAGCCAGAATGGAATAAGGGGTTAGGGGAAGGGAAAGGATAAATTAAAGCAAAGAATAATGTGTGTGACAATATCATCATGTAAGTTATTACTCTGTACAATAGCTTTAAAAAAACTATTCAATTTAAAATAAAATTAATAATCCCTAACTATGTGAGAGAACCAGACTTTTTAAAAAAGAAATCCAAACCCTGACAAGGCTCAAAACTTCTCAAACTGGGGCTGAAGAGATGACTCAGTGGGTAAAGTGCTTGTCAAGCGAGTCTGAGGACCAAAGTTCAGCTCCTTAGCCCCCCTGTAAAAGCCAAGCAAGATTGTTTCATCCTGTAACACAGTGCTGTGGGTGGGCAGAGGCGCAGATCCCTGGGGCTCTGAAACGGGGATTCCAGGCTCAGTGAGATTTTATGCCTCGTAAAATAAGGTGGACAGCAATAGAGGAAGAGATACTGAGCTTTGACCTCCACACACATTCACTTATAAGACAACACTACACACACACACATGCACTATTCTCTCTCTCTCTCTCTCTCTTTCTCTCTCTTTCTCTCTCTCTCTCTCTCTCTCTCTCTCTCTCTCTCTCACACACACACACACACACACACACACACACACACACACACAAATGATTAAATAAGCAAATAGGTTCAACCCAGCCTGGGCACTTCTCTCTAGGGAAGGCACATCACTAGGGAAGGAGGGACTTCTTGTTTCGTAATGTGAAGGCGCCATGTGAAAACTTGCCTTTTACTTAAAAACTTTTAACTTTCTAGCCAGTGATGAGCTGATTCAAAATGCACAGCAATTCTCAAAAAGCTTCTAACAATGATAAGGATCTCTCTTCTCCTCTCTCATCCCCCACGGCTTCTGGTATACTGTCGTGCTGCCTCCAACATGAATTAGGGGCACACTTTAGCTAAAGTCCCCAAACATCACTCACAGACTGGAGGAGAGGTCACGAGAACCTTCGCACTTACATGCTTATTTTTCTTGCCTCTAGTATTAAAGGAAAAATCTCAGCTTCCAGATAAAAGAGAATAAATAAATATTCATTACATATATCTAAATTTGGGCTATAAATCTAATAATTTTATGTTGTCTTATTTTGAAGCTTTTCCTTGTTCGAGTCTAAATCCTTAGAGGTTGTTTGATATTCCAAATCCTTCATTTTCTAGTATCTCTAGTGGCTTATTCCAAATCAAGTGTTCAAGTTAATTATATCCCTTAGCTCCCATTAAACAGGAGAAATTCTTTGTCGAGAATGCTGTTTGAATGAAACTTCTTAGAACTGTTGCACTGGAAGTGTTGTGTCCTCCCCGCACCAGAAGAAGTACATGCGTGGGAAGGATCATGTGCTGCCACACGCTCATGTCATTATTTAGTCATTGTAAAGTGCTGCATTTCCAAAATGGCATAACAGTCTCCACACCAACTTGTGAGCATTTAATTAGTATAGAAACTAGACCAAAAAAAAAAAAAAAACAGGGCTGGATAGATGGTTCAGGGGTTAAACCTCTGTCTCACAAGCAGAAGGACCTAAGTTCAGATCCCAGATCCCACATACATAAAACTGCCAGGTGGAAATGACAGTGGCCTGCACTTTCAGCCCTTGGAAAATGGAACCTGGGAAATCCCAGTACAAAGCAAAAAGGAGGAAGAGTAATCCAGGATGCTTCCTAAAGTCATCCTTGGGCCTGCACACACACACACACACACACACACACACATACTCCATAACATACACACACCTGCTTACACTCATCACACACAAACTCATAACACATAACAATAATAATAATAAATTAAAAATTAATAAGGGCAGTTCTTTCTACTCAAACCAAGTAGGGCATTAAACTCAACAAAGCCTTAGGGTTTGTTGATTTAAAGTATATAGAAGTAGAAAAAGACACAGAAATCACAAAGCCTTAAGACCAGAAGCTGGTACCCTGTCCCTGGCTGTCGCCCTTGCTTCTATTAAACCCTTTCAGGAAGATGGCATGCCACTTGACTTGGGTCTATCCTGTCCCGGCCAGGGCATCAGCTCCACCAGCGAAGTCTAGGGGCTCCCTGGGACATGAGCAGAGCTGAGCAGCTCATCACAGGAGGGGAGGGACAGAAATAGAGTTGCCATGTTATCTGGGCAGGCACTCACAAAGACACAGGAGTCACTGATAAATCAAGTCAAAGGTGGGTTAGGAGACCTGGGGGCTGACATCAACTACTCACCAGTGAGGTGACTTTAGCACAGCCATGTTACTCATGCCCTCCTCTTTAGCTGAAGATGCTGGTAATACCTTGTGTTTCTTCCCTCACCAGTAGAGTACCAGTGATATAATTTCCAAGGCAATGTTCAACATTAAGAATTCAAGACACAATAGCATGGCAGAGCATTGAAATCAAGTCCAGTCTTCCACGGGACACTATTATTTATGAAGACCCTGGATTCACAGGATAACACAGTCCCTTAGACTGCACCCATTGCATCTGGCCCTCCACTCTGGAACAACCCAACGCATTCTATGTCCTCTTCACATATCAACTGTCCCCATGACATCCACTATCCAAAACCCTGTATGCATCCAGGTAGATACCATGTCTGGTTGCGTCAACCAGTCCTCAGAGGAAATCATCCTCAGACTTCTAGCTGGGACCTATCAAGTCTTGTCTATGACATCTTTGACTTACCAAGTTTACACTCTTACTGGGGAATAAAAGCAAGCCAGAAACTACAGTCCCAGGTTAGCTCCTCTCATGGAATAATCACAATGTCACCCATTGTCTCTCCCAACTCGTCAGAACATAGGCTGGATGTGACCTAATTCAATTCACAAGTCCTGTGACATTCCTAAAGGTAATCTTGTCCTGGTGCCTTCAGAACATTCAAGAAACTAAAAAACTGAGAGACAAATAGGATACGATTTGCTGGTAACTCCAGAAAGGAAAAAATAAAAAAGCAATTCTTTATCCCTGTTAGCAAGAATTGAGCCTCCTTTGGCTTCCTAGAGAACAACTTCTGGTGACAGGGATGCCAAGAACTGCTTTGGCCATCTTGTCCCACACTTAGGATGAAGCCTCCACAGGGGGAACCGAGCCAGGAGGGAAACAGGAAAGAGAGGAGACCCAGCAGTCAGTCCACTCTGAAGCCCAACTGCTTGCTCTGAGTTTTCATCCTATATCGTAAATGGGTCATGAGGCACATCTCCAAAGGGTATCATCTCGGTCATTTGGAATACAATTGTCTGCCACTTGCAGTCCCAATGAAATGTCATAAACTGATTTACTATGAACCCCCCTCACCTACAGAACTCCCTTGCCAAGTAACCCAGACCACGGCATAATGTGGCATGTTGCCCTTGTACCTTTTGACTGACTAGATACTCCTTGCCTCTTAAGAGATGATCACGTCATATATCACTAGCCCTAGAATAGATCAAGATTCAGAATCTGAAGTAAGTCTCTATGAGTATGGAAAAATCCAACTGTGTTGAATCAGGGACAGTCTTCATGCAGAAGCCATTGCCCTTTGGGGTGGCAGCTGAGCCCAGCTCAGAAAAAACAAATTCAGATGACTTTCAGACAAAACCATCTCTGCCCATTGCTTCTCGCTGGACATTTTATCTCACCCTTTATTAAATATTCAATTATAGATTATCGATAGATTCCGTATCTATTAACCATCACATCCCTGTATGTTGCTTGTTCTGGCTTCTCTAACATTTGGAGGAAAGCATTCTGAGTATTATCGCATACTATTGAGATTTGCCTGGAGTCACAGCCTATAGTCAATGTGGCACTGAGACCTGAACCCAGGTCCCTAGAACCAAATCACACATGCTTTGGGCAGAAAAGAGAAGGTTTTTTTTTTAAACATTTAAGCTGGCCATGGTTGTTCTTAGATCACAACATCCAGGTTTGTATCTCTGATTCAGTCACTCACTCTCATTAAACTAATAAGAATTCAACTGACAGTAGCAAGCAGAAGAAAGAAATGTATTCAATATGGCCATATTGGGAAGAGGCTTATTCTAGGCAATTGTTTGCACTTTAAAGTCCCAGCAGAAGAGGCAGAGCTTAAATTCCAGAGGAAAGCAGGAGATACGAACAACCGAATAGTTCTACTCCAGATGTGGCTCTGCCCACTGTCCTGCAAAGTTGCCAGAGCTGTGTGAATCTCTCTTGAGAGGCAAACTCTTCCTGTGACTGGCATCAGCTCCTCTCTGCTCTCAGCATGAGATTCCTTGGGGAATTTTAAATCTCGAAGTCCATTCTTCAACAGTCCTCACAGCCAGAATGGTGGGAGACGGTCACAGGTCATCTCTCTTCCTTCTGTTTTACTGTCGGTTTCTGGGGGTGATCACTCACCTGAAACCTACTACTTGGCCTTGAAGCAGAAGAACCCTGAGTTGAGCAGACTGCCTGGGTGACAGGGCTAATTCTTTGTCAGCCTGGGCTTCTGTGATAGTTAGATACAGGTGTCAACTTGATAGTTGAAGACTTGAGCTTCTGGGCATAGTTGTGAGGAATTAGTGGTTGAGTTAAGGCCTATGCAAGTCTACAGAAGACTCTCTGATTGACGGGGAGGCACAGCCCATGGTGGGTGGGACTATTCCCATGGTGGGTGACTGAATCAGAGATACAAACCTGGATGTTGTGATCTAAGAACAACCATGGCCAGCTTAAATGTTAAAAAAAAAAAAAAAAAAAACCTCTCTTTTCTGCCCAAAGCATGTGTGATTTGGTTCTAGAGACCTGGGTTCAGGTCTCAGTGCCACATTGACTATAGGCTGTGACTCCAGGCAAATCTCAATAGTATGCGATAATACTCAGGATGCTTTCCTCCAAATGTTAGAGAATGGAGGAAGGTGATTCAGGGAGTTATCTAGCAAGTGAGGTTTGCCCTCTCTCAGCAGTCATGTGGATGTGATGTGGCCAGATCTTTCTGCCCCTGGTATGGTATGAGCTGTCCTGTGAACCCGAATTAAGAGATGTAACCTGATAATCGCTAAGCCAAAATAAAGTCTCTTGTTCCCCCTTAAGCTGTTTGGTTATTAATTTAGCAGCAACATGAAGAGTAACTGCAACAGCTACATAGTAAGCCCTATCTCAAAAATAAATTAATTAAATAAACAAATAAAAATTAAATAGTAAATAAGCAAGTTAGTAACTATACCTCTTGCAATCTAGCACTTAGGAATTTGATCACAAATTTGAGGCTAGCCTGGGATACTTAAGCAGACTTTACCCTTACGGCTGATTGGGTTCAACCCAGGAGAGAAAGGCACGCTTCAAAAAGCAGGGCCTCAAGAGCAACTGGGGGAAGCCCCGAGTCCTGCTTCCTTCCATCAACCGCTCTCCCCCAGTGTTCTCAGTATTGTCTGCACTTTCCCGTTACTCACTCATGAGTCAAGAGCTGGCACGGCCAGCTGCAGACATGCTCGGCTGGCTCCCCTGTGTGCCCCGCGGGTCCCAGCACGGCTCTCCTCCAAGGCCCAGAGGAGACTGTGCAGGCCAACAGGCCCCAGGGGACCTCCAGAGCCACCTGTTATTGTGACCATGTGCTGCCTAATCAGTTTGTTTTGATCAGAGTGTTCCAAAGAGGAAATAAAGCCTAGATTTATTTAAAAAAAAAAAAAAAAAAAAAGAAGAAGAAGAAGAAAAGAAGGCAAGGCCAGTTGCCCAGCCCCCTCTGGACCCTCTGAATTCACTGTTCTCTTTTTAAAGCCCACTGGAGATTTGAGTGAGGAGCACATTGCCCACAGCGAGTGTGATCTCCTGGGCAGGGAATAAAACACAGTTCATTGGCAGCGTTTCCTGTCAGCTGGAAAGAGTTAAAAGGAACCCTTGGTATAGACATGTCCAAGTTTTTGATATTGTGACACAATGTTGCCATTTACAAAGTTCACACTCAACATCTATCTATCTATCTATCTATCTATCTATCTATCTATCCTACATCCCTTCCTTCAACTTCCCTCACTCTATCCCATTACCTTGGTGACACACCTCACATTCTGATTTGAACATTTGTAGGTTCCATATCTTTCTTTACATGTCTGCAATGTAAACTCCAGTGAACAAGATTCTTGTCTGACCTGGTCACAGTCATGGATAATACTGGAAGGTAAATGCACATTTGTTGGATAAGAACATAAGTAGAAAGGAATTTAAAAATTAGGAGTGGGATGTCTCACTCATATTTCTTCATTCAGTTTATTAAGCAAATGTTTCTTAAGAATATATGTATGGGATTGGAAGGATGATTCAGGGGTTAAGACTCTGCCTTGCAAGCAGAAGGTCCTGAGTTCAGATCCCAGGTCCCACATAAAAAGACTAGAAGAAAATGGCGGTAGCCTGCACTTCTGGCCCTGGTGACAGGAGCCTGGGAAATCCCAGAGTGAAGCAAAAAGGAGGTAGAAGCAATCCAGGATGATTCCCGAAGTCACCTATTGCCATCCACATACAATCCCCTCTAATAACACACGAAAGAAAGGAAGGAAGGAAGGAAGGAAGGAAGGAAGGAAGGAAGGAAGGAAGGAAGGAAGGAAGGAAGGAAGGAAGGAAGGAAGGAAGGAAGGAAGGAAGGAAGGAAGGAAGGAAGGAAGGAAGAAATTAAAGAAATTTTAGAGAGAATAGAGAATATATGTACGGACTGCAGAAATGGCTCAGGAGTTAAAGCATTTTCTACAAAGGCAAATGAACTGGAGTTTGGCTCTGTAGATCCCACATAAAGTACTGGAAGAGTGTGGCAACCCACCTGTAATACCAGCTTCATAAGACAGAGATTAGGAATACCAGAGCAAGCTGTCTAACCAGCCTAGCCCTGTCAACCAGCTCTGGGTTTGATTAGAAACCCTGTCTCAAAAGAATAAGGTGGAAGGTAGAATGAGGTTGATTCTCAGTATCTACCTTGGGCTTCCACAAACACATGCATATGCATGCATACATACATACACACAAGCAAACACCCAACACACATATACATATACATGAAAATGGAAAAATAAAAAAAAAACTATTCATGTCTAGAGTGCTCTAAGACTCTAGAAAATTAAAGAGTTTGAGACTCAAGCCACTAGTAAGCATGGGAAATTCTAAACTTGTCTTATTTCCTATATGCCATCTAGGCCTTTGGTTATACAGTGTAGTATCTGAGACTGATTTGAGCAACACCACCACTTTACTGCTACCCTTCTCTTCTTCCCTTCACCTCTTTTTTCTGAGGAACAAGACTCTTGTCAAAGAGCACAGAAGATTCCAATGTGTGGGGGGGAATTATAAACCACCAATTTCTCCATCTCTCCTGTCAAACCACCAAACCCCCAAAAATAGCATTGGCCAACTACCCCTCACTCCCTCCTAGACACAAAGACCTCTATTACTGGTGGGTCCAATTCTGGGCTGCGTGTTTCCAGGTATTTGACCTCTTAGTCAAGGACTGAAATAAAAGCCCACACGGATTTGCAAAAATAGCCAGGAAAGTTTACACAAGGCAAGTGATAGAAAGGTCAGGTTACACTGCAAGAAAGCACCAGATGCATGAATGAGTATAGTCCAGGGTTCCATTATTGTTTGGGGCTTCCTTTCATGGGGTCAAAAGAAGGGGTTTAGTTGCTACAGTTCTCTATTTTGACTGGCAGGTTTGCATTACATGTGCCCTTGCATGCAGCACGTGTTCCTTTTCAGATGCATCTGATTTTAATATTTGGATATCCAAGTATACATAGGCATAATATGATAAACAGGATTACCCCTAAAAGTTTACTTAAGGACACAATTTTGCTTTATTGCTCATGCACCCAAAACTACTTCAGGCTGGATCAGCCTATCTCTTTTGGTTTCCAGATGCATTACAGAGACAAAAAAGAAATGGTCCCAAGATTAATGGAAGTTTAGGGGAAGAGAAACATACCCCAGTGTTGAAATCAGATAGGCATGCAGCTCAATGCAGATGGGGGTCTTAGATACACTGTTGGCATGCCCTATGCACTTCAAGGAGCCAAGCTGCCATGTGTGTTATTAGATGAGTGATGTGTGCAAAGTCCAAAGCACATAGATTCCCAGCTTGGTGAATTATTCTCTTTGCTTGCCTGCCTCACCACTATTACAGCCTTCCTCAGATTAGAACAGAGAAGAGGTGTGGCCTGTGTGCTCTCCCTCTTCACCCCAACTTTGGATCTTGTGCTAAGAAAGTACATTAACTTTAAGATCAGAGGACTCGTTGTAGATTGTGGTCCACTCTCCCACTGTGTGAACTAGTACATATTTTCTAAACAGTCTGTTTCTCTCATTCAACAATTAGGATCCCTACCTCACATACTACCATACAAAAGCTCTGTAAACTGTGTTTACATAATAGATAACAAATACCTATTGAATATGGACCTTTTCGTTAAATGTCTGTTATGGGCATCTTTCATAGTTATAAAAAGAATATGCTGCTGGAGCTAGAGAGATGGCTCAGAGGGTAAAATGCTTGTGGTGCAACATGAGGACTTGATTTTGGATCCCTAGCCCCCTGGCACAATGGCACACATCTGCATCCCCAGCACAGGGAGCAGAGACAGGCTGATGCCTTGAGTTCAGTGGTTAACCAGCTAGCCAATCAGTGAGCTCCAAGTTCAATAAGAGACCCTGGCTCAAAAAGCAAAGTGGACACCAAACATCAACCTCTGGTTTCTGTGTGTACAAGCCGTATCTATACATACACATAAATAGATGATAAAAGATTTTTTAAAGAATGTGTTATTTGTAGCTTATGGTGACAAGACAGCTTTGCCATATTAGTTGTAATGCTCCACAGAATTTCTGATGGAGTTTGGGCAGGAGATAAAAGGTAAATGATCCAGATCTGAAATAGGTGGTCTGATGGAAGAAGGTAAGGTGGTCACATCATAAAGTGACAGCTGTGGGCCACGATCTGAAGAATGACAGTGTGGCTCAGGATCTTGGCTCTTTTGAGAAGATGTTATGATCTGGGTTTAATTGCTTTCCTATCAGCATCAGCATTTACGGAGAACTCTGACTCCAGTGTGGCAGACACAAGACAAATCTAAAAACAAGAAACTGAAAGAGGCTGACCTTGAACATTAGAAATTTAGCATGGTTCCCAAAGCAGGAACCAGAAAGACCCTACAGAGGGGTGCTGGAGAGCTTAGAGCTGGGGAGCAGCTACGACAGGCTTACCGTGAAACGTGCATTGCCTATCCCACCACACCATTGACAGTACTGCCACACAGCCCACGGGTCACAAGCTCGTGGCTTCTGCTTGCATGCTCACAAATTGCCTATGTTTGTATGTAGTATGTTACCACCCTCCCCCTCCCACACTCCTTACATTACAAGATGCTCATTTCTGGGTGAAATGGCCTACAGCAATGGTAGGACCAGAAGACTCAATCAAAGAACAGACCAGATACGGACAGCCAAGCATCCCCTCTGGTTGACTCATTGTCTCTTGGGCTCCCCTAAGATGGTAGGTAGATATCTGAGGCATAATCATTAGACCCTCCCATTGGTGGGACTTTCCATCTTGGTCAGTGGCCATGGGCGGGTCTTCCCTCGCCTGTACCTGTTTCTCATTTGCAGCCAAGACAATGATTCCTTTCAGCCTCAATGCTGAATGATTGGGCAGGACAGTAGTGACTTGCCTGTCACACTGAGCTGTCACTGTCATGGTATCACACACATGAGACTGGGAAGTTAGGTCAAAATAATGAAATATTTCCCAGAGGCTTTCTCAGAACACAGTCTCCTGAGAAGCACCACAATACTGGGTAGAAAGAGGCTTTCATCTGGGAGCAATTTTCTCTCTAGGCTTACACTACATTGCTTATAACGATGGAGTGAGCTTTCTTAATTTAATTTTTTGAGTGTGTGCATGCACGTGTGTGTGTGTGTGTGTGTGTGTGTGTGCGTGTGTGTGTGTATGTGTGTGTGTATGTGTATAGGCCCAAAGGTGACAGCAGCAATCATTCTGGATTGCTCTACCTCCTTACTGTTCTGTTTAGGAGATTTCCAAGGCTCTCTCTATTTTCCAGGGCCAGAATTGCAGGCTGCCATATCCATTCATTTTTATGTGGTATATAGGGATCTGAACTCAGTTTAGCTTATGAGGCAAAGATGATAGATAGATAGATAGATAGATAGATAGATAGATAGATAGATAGATAGACCTGAACCATCTCCACAGTCTTAAAGTAAATTTTTATATGTATTAAACAGTGTAAAGTTGAGCTTAATGACCCACGGGTGTAATCCCAGCACTCAGTCTAAGGCAAGAAGATCTCAAGTTCAAAGCCAACCTGGACTACAACACAAGATCGTCTCTAAATAAATGAATAACCTTAATAGTCACAGAGCTAAAATGAGCCATATCATTTCTGTTGAAAGTAAGTTACAGAGAAAATGAAATAGGTTCAGACTTCACGTATAATCCCTTGGATTTCTTTCTTCTTTTAGAGTAGATGAGAAGAATTAAAATTATAGAAATTTGGACAACAAATGAAAGAACAACTGCTAAATATTGAAATAGAATAAGCAGCTCTACCAACAAATCATGACTAAAGATGGCTTAGCAGATGCAAGGTACAGTCCGATATAGCTGGGCACTTGATGTTTGTAGACACTCTTATCCAGAAAGCCAAGAAAAGTATTCAAGTCTGAAACTGTTAGCTTTAATCTGCCATATATAATTGGATGTGTAGAAAAGTAGGCAGTAACTGACCACAGATCCTAAATGTAAATTATTTTATTAAATTTTCATTCATTTAAAAAAGAGATAGAGATAGAGAAACAGAGCGAGACAGAGAGAACTCAGGCACATGTGTATTGCTGTGCATGTATAGAAATCAGAGGACAACTTCTAGAAGTCAATTCTCTCCTTCCATCATGTGGACTCATGAGATCAAATTCAGGTCACCAGGTTTGTGTACAAGGGGCATAAATCTAAATTCTTAATTTCATCTATCTTCTACTCTGAATCACAGCTATGCTAAAAAGTAGCAGCTTAAGAACAGTGCCTTAGAGTAATGACCTCATGGTCTCAAACGCTTGTACTTTCTCATTGCCTGGACTTCCAGACATGGATTTCTATAATCTCTTCTGCTGTTGCTTAGACGTGGTCAGAATACGCTATAGGAATTTAAATACCACAGTCAAAAGCAGGCCAGTTTGCCCCTAGTTCCAGTGCTTGGTGGCCCAGAGTCTGCTTTGCTGTCCAGAAGAGAGTGGCTGGAGATCACGTGTGATTCCTCAGCCACTATACCCAACTGATTTTGCACAATATTTTATTGCTTCACAGCCTATACCCTAAGAATTGAAGAGCTAATGTTCAGAGTGCAATTTAAAAAGTGTCCCTCGTCTCTCTAGCTCAAGACTGACAAGCAGAAATATCGGTTCTGCTTCAGGTTTATAGTGACTAATCCTAAGCACCAACTTTGCATATTACAAGACTTCTGGCACAGACTAGAAAAAATGGTCTATACTGCCCCAGCCAGAAGTACATTCGGCAAAGATATCAAGAGAAATTATGTCTAAGTCTCTGTAGGACATATTGCAATCCAGTACCATAGTATGTTCAGCCCAAGGAAGACAATGGATCTTTGTGTATGTTCCCAGGACCATGACAACATACTTCATCCTCAGAAGGGATCTTAGTAAGACTCACACTTGAAAATGGTTGTACGTCCTGTTTGATTTGTCACTCCTGATAAAGGTTCCTCATCTGTGATAGTTAAACCTGGGTGTCAACTTGACATATCTGATATTAACTAAGATCAGCAAAAACCACATCTGGAAGGATCAACTGAGACCACCTGGAAGGATTATACCCGCCCTAGGTCCCATAATGAACCATATAAAAGGAATCACGGAATATAAGAGGAGAGATATTCCAGGAATGCTCAAGCTTTGTGGAGGTCTGCTGTGACTTAGCCTGCCTGCCAGCTCCAGCCAGCCATGCCGCTTCTGTCGCCTTGAAAGACCGTATCTATTTCCCCTCTGGAACTGCAAGATGACTAAATCTCCATTTCTCCCTTAAATTGTTTGACTTTGGATGTTCTCTCACAGCAATAGTAAAGAGTAACTATTACATCATCCTACGCTGTCCTAGACTTCCTTTTCTAACTGCATAGTTCAGATCTGATTTTTGCTTACCTAGGAAAGTGTAAGAACTTTTAGAAGCATTTCTTCTTAACTCACAGATGTGCTTAGAGCAGAAGTTCTCAAAGTCTGATCCCTTGGCCCAGGAATCATCAGCCTCATCTATGGCCATGTTAGAGGCATAAGTTCTAAGGCTGGCAAGATATCAGCACATGTAAAAGCATCTGCTCACAAACCTGGCAACCTGAGTTTGAGCCACAGAATACCGCAGAGACGCTGAAGTAGAGAAATGACTTCTGAAAGTTGTCCTCTGACCTCCATCATCCGTATATTATGGAGTACCATGGCATATCCCTCATCTCTTTCTTTGTCTCTTTCTCTCTATCTGTCTCTCTCTCTCTCTCTCTCTCTTTCTCTCAATCTCCCTTTCTCAATCTTTCTCTTTGTGAGATAATAATTTCTGATATAAATAATTTTTTTAATGAGACACTAGCAATGTATATTTTTACAAAGACGCCCGTTGACTCAGGGGCACACTTAGGAGCCTCATTTCACTATGGTGGGTGAAATCAGATATATATATATATATATATATATATATATACTACAGAATCTTCCAGTGTTGTCTGGATGTATGATCATTTTTCTCATTAAACAAAAAGTCATCCTTTTTCTTTTGAAGTTGGAAAAGAAACAGAGGATTGAATTTCATTTCATGGGTCATCTTCAAATTTGTTTCTCTTGGAGAGGAGCTCTTAACCAAGCAATCAGAACAAAGCAGAAAACGCCCTGGGAGATGTTTTAAACACCTCATCCTCTTGGCAAAGGCATGTACTTTGTCCCCCGGCCACCTCCAAGCAGCTCAGTCAGACAACAAGCTCCCCAACAGCAGAAAATGGGCTTATCTGTAATTTACATCTCCGGGGCGGAATCCAGCAAGACCATGTGCAAGATGATAAAGTGAGTTGGTGGAAGATGACAACCACATAACATTTATAATAAAGACAGAAACCAAATATGTCTTTCTCTGGTCACTGAAAACAAGAATGCCGCATACAGTTTTGGTTTGCCTTGATGACATTACAATACGGTGTTGGTTTGTTCTCTTGAAGACATTACAGAATGTTGTGCTTGACATGAGGGAAGCGGCAGGTGAAATAAAGTTAATATTTTTTAAGGTTGATATTTTTAAGATCCGAGTCTATGTTTCTATTCATAAAAAGTAGGGTGTTCACTTAAAAACCTGCCAGTGAGTTTATGGTTTCCATTAAGGACAGTGGCCTGATAACAACTCGGGTGACCTAGCTTAATGTCGCTGTTAGGGGCACATGCCTGTGATTTCAGCACTCAGAAGACAGGAGGATCAGGAGTTTAAAGTCAGCCTAGGTGTCATAGTTAGGCACAGGTGTCAACTTGACTGTTGAGGGTTTGAGCTCTGGACACATTTGTGGAGAATTAGTGGTTGGGTTAAGCCCAGAGCAAACCTGCAGGAGATTCTCTGGCTGATGGGGAAGGCCCAGCCCATGGTGGGTAGAATTAGGCCCTGGATAAATCACAGAGAGCTGGTTGAGAGAGTTGGCATCCTTCTGTTCACTTGGCTAGACATGCTGGTCTGGCAAGTAAGGATTGTCATCTTCAGCCATTAGGCAATGATGGTGTGGCCAGGTCCCTCGGCCTTGGTGTTGGTGCGTGCTCTCCCGTCAAGCTGGACTGAGAACTGTAACCAGAAAATCGTAAGGGAGAATAAACTCCTTATTCCCTTAAGCCATTTGATGGTCATTTATCAGCAACCATGCAGGTGGACTGCAACACTAGGCTACGTGGCTCAGCCCTGTCTCAAAACTAAAACCAACAGCAGCAGCAATGAAAAAAAGACCCTTAGCAGTAGGAGAGATCTTGATTCTTTTAAAAGATGTAGAGATGATTTTGTCAGAAACACCAAACTTGTTTAATGAGTATGCTCAGTGTCTGCTTTCATGTGTGTGTGTGTGTGTGTGTGTGTGTGTGTGTGTGTGTGTGTGTGTGTTGTGTGTGTATTATTGATGTGTGTATACATTGCAAGCATTCATATGTGTGAATGTAAGCACAGGCATGCCATGGTGCATTTGTGGAAGTCAGAGGACTTTGCCTTATGCCTTGTTTGAGACAGGGTCCCTTCTGTGCTTTTGCTGCTGTGTGCAGGGAGACAGCAGGTCTGTGAATTTCCAGTGATTCCCCTCACTCTCCTTCCCATGTCCCCGCAGGAGCCCTGGGATTACCTTATTCTACGCCTCTGGTTTGTACTTGGTTTCTGGGGATTCCAACTCTGGTCCTCATGAGTACACGGCAAGTGATTTACCTCCTGAGCCACCACTGTCTCCCAGCCAGACTTCTTAGTCATCCAAATGGAGCAGTTGGCATTTAAACATGTTAAAGCTAATCAGTAAAAAAGGAAGGTGCTATGCTCCTAAGCGTCTCCTTCAGTATTGAAACATAAAAACCGCATTGCCTCTGTGATGCTCATGGGATAAACTGACACGCTTCGCTTTTTAGAAAGTTTTTTTCTTTTTTATGGGAATAGGGCAAGGATTCTCTTTTGAAGCAGTCTAACTATGGTTATCAAAGACGATATTGAGGACAAGGTACAGCCTGAAAAAGGAATGATGGGTAGAGGGAAAGGAAGACTGTCAGATTTTCTGTAGACTTGAAAGGAATTGTGAAAAGCCAGAAGTGCAGAAAACAGAGGCATGGCGGAAGGTGTGGCTGGGGGAGGAGGAAGGACACAGCACCTGCATAAATCTACCCACCCAGGCGACCTAACATTTTCATGGACTTGACCCCATGAGCTAGACTGAAGTGCTCTCTTGCTCACCGCTCCTGCCAGACTTCTATCTGCGCCGGCTCCTCTTCATCTCCAAAGAGACCTGTAAGGTTCTCTCCACCTTCAGCTCTATTTTTTCACCAACATTTGCCTCCTGCTAAAGAATTTCTTTGATATGAATTTCTAGGAGCTGGTTGATATCAATTCAACTCCAGTGTAATTAAAGTTTTGTGTGAAACATTCAAAAAAAAAAAACAAAAGCCCAACCACATGGGATCAAAAATAACAAGGTACATGATTTCTATGAAAACTAATTGCAATTTTAAAAAAAGAAAAAAGAAAAAGCACAAATCGTGACGGGTTAGAAATTTATGAAGAAGTAATTACAAGAGAACTGTGGGCAGATCTTTACTAATAAGTCCAAATTGTTGATAATACATTTTACTTAGAGAAGAACATTAAGAGGAAATGGATAATAAGGAAAGAAACAGACATCACTATTAGAAACCACCTCATCAGAAAGCTTTGATCCAGGGGCAGAAAAGTAGCTCAGTGGGTGCAGCACCTACCTGCTCAAAGCCTGGAAACCTCAGTTTGCTCTCTGGAAGCCCACGTGGTAGAAATGAGAGAACTGACTTCTGAAAGTTGTCCTCTGGCTTTCGTCCATGAATGTGGCCTCTGTGTGTGTGTAAGAGTGTGTGTGTGTGAGTGTGTATGTGTGTGTGTGTTTCTCTTTCTCTCTTTTCATCTCTCAAGTAAATAAATAATTCTTATAAAATATTTGATTTGGAAAGACATATTATTAGTCCTTTTTCAAAAACAAATGTTATTTGTGTTATATACATAGTCCTGGAAAAATCTGGCAAGTTTTTTTTTATTCATTGTCTGACCCTACAATGATCCTGATTTTGCAACATAATGAGATAGAAAATAAAAAAATGCCCATTAATCCTAATTATAACAGAATTTTAAAAACCCGAACAACATAATAACTGTAGTGCCACAACAGAGCAAAAAAAAGTATGTGATCAAATATATCTTATTTATGAATGTTCAAATGGTTATATACTAGTGTGTCAGTGACATAGAAAAATAATTATTTAAGTAGATGCCAAAAATTTCACAACCATTCCTTAATTAAAAGTGAAATATGAGCTGGCAAGATGGCTCCATAGGCAAAGTTGCTTGCTGTGCAAGCCCATGGGCCTGTGCTTGATCCCCAGAGCCCACATGATAGAAGAATAGAACACACTCCCAGATTCACGTGTCCTCTGGCATCCACACATGCATGCCCACACTTATACACATGAACATGCACAACGCAGACACTCAAACTAAACAAATAAATAATTTTTAATACTTAGCAAGCCAGTAATAGCATGATATACTACATTCCAAATATTTCTTACATCTGCCTTGAATATTTCTATTAATAGTAAAATGTTACAGGTGCCTCTTCAAATAGCAAGAGAGTAATCAGTAAGGGACAAAGATATTAATCCTCATTGACTGACACATTTAATGTTCATATTATATGTACATACACACATGCATATTAAATATCTTTGTATATATGGCCTTTGCACTATCAAGCAAAACAGACACAGATAAGTAGAAAGAAAGATAAAATTTCTTTTTGGTGTAGAATTGTCTGTGCAAATACAAAAAGGCAGAAAGATAAAGTTTCTTTCTGATGTAGAATTGCCTGTGTAAATACAAAAAGACAGGCATATATGTATGAGTATGTGTGTATAGCAGCATAAATATAAATTTTTAGACTCTTATATTTTTGTTTATTATGTTTTTGGTCTGCGTCAGAGTCTCATATGAAGCCCAGGATGGTCTCAAACTCTCAGCTACCCTTCGGCCTTAATCTCCCATGTGCTGAGATTACAGGTGTGAACAACCAGAGCCCTTCACCGTATATTATTATACATATATATAGTCATGTCCACAAACTGAAAAATGCAATGAAACTAGCATCTAGCTAATGATAACAGCTCACAGAATAGCTAAGTACAACCTTGGTGAGAACTGTGTGAGACATGTAAAAAAAGAAGAATACTTTTGAAAGGGACATAGAGAAAACTGGTAACCATGTAAAAATTTCAAAGATGTCTATTCTTCCTCAAGAGATCTAGAGGTTCAACCTGTTTCCAAACATTAAAAATCCTCATATTTAGTAAGTAGTTTCACATTCTTTAAAAAAAAAAAAAAACTGCTTTGGAGAATCAAGAAATCAAGAGTCAAGAAAGATAGTCCATCGTGAATCGCTCCGACAAATCCCTGGAACTTTAGCCTCCTCGTGCAGCATTACCTGAGTGCAAAACTTTGAACAAACAACTACCAACACTGGAGGCGAGAAGGCTGTGTGAGCTCCAGCCTGGGAGGCCTTGGAAAGTGCCCAGGTGTGCCCCAGTAATGAGACTAACCCCTGCCAGCCGGGAGCAGAGGCTGCTCTGAGCATGCCACCCCCAGTTTCACGCTGGCCTCACAGCAACCAGCAACTCTGTTGAAAAGAAAGTGGGGACTGAGAGACGCAGTCTGAGGAATCCCAGGAGGAAAAGAGAGAACCCGGAGCCAGAGGATGTTGCTGCTAACTAAAATCTGAGAGTGTGAATCACAATCTGCTACCCACTGGAGGGAGAGCTCAAATGGCCAAAGGGCCACAATGGTGGTAATTCCCCAGACATTAGAGAAGGAGGGCTGCAGATACTGGTCCTTACATGTCCCAAGAATTGCTATCCCGTAAAATGATAAACCCAGGCTAACCAGAGTCTTCATCATACCCAGAAGGCTAGTATGCACGCCAACATGCAGGATCGCATGAGTCTTGTGAGATGGGAAGGAAGCTCCTAGCAGCAGCACCATCAGCTGGATCCCAGTGCAGAAATACGCTTTCCCCATCAGGCCACTGAAGAGAATCCAGGAAGGGAGCAGGAGCTGTGACGTCTCCGCTTCATTTCTAGAATTCTTATGCGAGTCCTATTTCCTCAGGCATCCACTTCAGCAAAAGTTCTGCCCTTCTCTCCATCACTCTTGAAATTCTGTATACTTCAGTAACTCATCCAAATGCCTGCTGCTCTCCAAACTTCTTCTTCCCCACTTAAAAGAAAATGTCAGAATTTATCACTCTAAACCCCGTATTTCCTGATTCTCTGTTTAGACTGCCAACGGGGCACTTGCTTCATGGTGCCATTGTTTTCTTTGTGTGCGTGCGTGCTTGCGTGCGTGCGTGCGTGCGTGCGTGCGTGTGTGCGTACAAGACAGCCCTTGAATGTGCATGCCTGTAGAGGTCCAAGGGTGACAGTGGGATTCATCCTGAATTGCTGTACCTCCGTATCGTTTTGCCGTGAGGTTTCCCAGGCTCTGCCTTCCATGACTGGAATTACAGGCCTGACCATTTCCACCGAGCATTTTTATGTGGGATCTGGAAATCAGAATTCAGGTTCTTTTGCTGGGAAGGCAAAGGCTTTAAACTCTGAGTCATCTCACTTGCCTTCATGTTGCCTTTGAGGCCGATTTCTTGAACCATGGACTGTAGGCCCTCCGAGGTTATGAAACCATCTCCTTCCATCGTGCGTGTAGAAGCAGTGCTCTGATCAGATATTTCCAGGATGCTTAAGAATACTTTAGAGTGAACTTGAATTCTTTTTTGCCTGTAAGGTGGTCAGAAGAATTTATGGGTTCTCTTAGCACCTCTTTGGAATGCTTGAGATACAAAGCAGTTATTTCTCGCACATTAGTAACTAAAGTTTAGACCCCAATCCTCAGCTTTCCTAAATGTTCCCTGATTTTGCTGTATTGGCTGCTTACAAAAATGTCCTAGCAGCTTGTCCTAATTCTGTGCTCATTCTAAGCACTTGCCAGAGCCCAGTTTAATTTAATTTTCCTCTAACAATATGATCTTCACACAAAGAAATTCTTGCATGTTTCACACTTGCCAATGTTTGAACATGGATTTCTTTCACACTTTTGGTTATAGTTTCTTCTGGAGGCTCAGTTTGGCATATTCTACCATCTCCTACACAAGTGCTATCTTTGCCAATAAAAAAGAAATGTTACAAGCCAAGATTTCTTCCTCCGCATGCATGCATGCGTACACACACACACACACACACACACACACACACACACACTTATATAACCGAGTGCAATCGCACCATCCATGGAGGAGCAAAGGAACAAGTGAATTGGTGGGCCCTGCTTCTCCCTCATAGTCAGCCCAGAGAACACAGGACACACAAAGTCAGACTCCCTGTACCTACCAGGATCTGTCAGCCCCTTGCAAGGAGCCCAGCTGTTATTGTTCGAATGTGAGGTGTCCCCCACCTATATTCTGAACACTTGATCCACAGCTGATGAGGATGTCTTGGAAGGTTGGAACCTTTAGGAGCTAGAGTCTCACTACAGATGTTTTATAGCCCAGCCTCACTTCCTGTCCTGTTCTGTGACTGAATGCAATGTGACTCGTTTCTCCTGCCGCACCTGCCCCACCAACTATAGAACCAAAATAAAATCTCTTCCTTTAAGTTGCTTTTGTCAGGTATTGGTAAAAAAAAAAAAAAAAAAAAAAAAAAAACCTCATAAACCAGGGCAGACAGATTATGGGTAGGAAGGAAAAAGATGTAGTCTTTTATTTCAGGGATCTTGTCATTCCATTCTTCAGTTTTTCAGGGACACACACACATGCCCACATTCGTGCCTACTGCAGAGCAAGAAAATAAACTCCAGTGGCAGAGCAGCCAAGAGCAGAGCCATGGCTGCAGTCAGCTGATCCTGAAGGAGTGAGTAGAAAACAGCTCTTCTCTCCTCCTAAAGACCGGTGGTTCCAACCATTCTCCTGGGCCTCAGGTTGTGACCATCCCACAGGAAACATAATGCGTGTGCATGGTGAGCAAAAACTCTGGTGAAAGAACAAAGCTAGTAATTCATCCCTCCTCCCTGTCCCATTTCCCGAATATTATTCTGCCCAGGAGCCAAGACACAATTTACTCTACTATGTGGATCATCACATGCTATGATCCAAAACAGATGTCCCAGTCATCTTCTGCACTTCACTTTAGGAGCTGTGCTGACATCACGGGCTAATGAAAGATTCAGTGGGAGCTTGTGCCTAAACCTGACGACCTGAGTTCAATCTCTAAAGCTCACAAGGTGGCAAGAGACAATTACTCCTGAGAGCTGTCATCTGACATCTCGTAACTAGCCATAGCATACCTACCCACACGAGAAGGACCAAATGATGACCACGCACCACTGGAAGCTGTCTATTAAAATCTCGGGGCCATTTTTAATGGTGTTATTTCTTTACTATGGAGTTTGAGAGTTTTTCATATATTCTGGACACAAATACTTTATTAAATATACACTTTGCAAATATATTCTCCTCATCTGTGGCCTGTCTTTTCATTCTCCCAACAGCTTTCAAAGAGAAGAAACTGTTCATTTGGATGGCATTTAAGACAAGGGCATGTTGAGTGCTTTATTTGATGCTTTTATATTATGAGAACTTTTTTTTTTCTGACCAGCCTGCTGCCTGGGTCTTTGCCCAGAATGTGTAGGTGTGGGACGAAATTCCTTCTGATCCTTCCATGTGATCCCTTCCCGACACCCCCCCACACCCCCTAGTCAGTGTGGATTCCTCACACACTGATGCCGAGCTCTCTGCCACAAGAATACCCTAGAGTGTACTGACGCTGTCTCTCTGCAGTCCTTTCTCTCCCCACGATGATCCTGTCCTGTGACCTCATTCTCCCTGAATGTTCAGTTTTGTCTCCTCCCCTCCCAACCGCCACTTGGCTCCACCTGGGTTTCTTGTCTTCACACTCTTGTCTCGAAACCCTCTAGGGAACAAGTCAAGACCATCAGCTTCACTTTAAAGACTTCCCACCTCACAGGGGTCACTGTTCCATGGTCTTGTGACTCTCTTCCTTGCTTAGTGTTTAACTCTTTTAGGTCAACTAGTAAGTGGGACTTGGTTTCTTCATTATGAGAGGAAACAGCATTCTGCCCTGGCATATCCTGATGTGGTCCCAGCATGCCAAGGTTTGCTTCTAGGAAAAAGATCAGAGGCAGCTTTGGTGGGCAGGCTAACAAGCCCATGCTACCCCTAAACAGTGCCAAATAGTTTCCAGCCCCAGAATGCGAGGAGAAGAGGTACAGTGTTCTTGTTTGCCACATTTTTTCCCCCAAATGGAAAACTCGCAATCTAAACACCCCTGCTGGCTCATGAAACTGTGGGGTTTTAGCAAACATCAGTGGTCTTTCTGAGATTTTACTTCAGACTGGCAAGTGTTTGGGAAACAGGAGAAATAAAAGCCCAGTAAACTGATCTTTGTGATCAATAAACACCTTTCTGTTGCAATCTGCAGTGGCTACCACCAGTCCTGTCCCTCTGCGGAGGGTCTCGGCCAGGTTGCAGGGAGCATGTGGGTTCTGAGTTCACACTGCCTTCCTCACCAAGCCTTTTTGCCAGGGATTGCCTCCATGTGGCCGGGCTCACAGAACGGTGCCCAGAGTGTGGCATTGGGCAGGCTGCGCATTCTGGAATCAGTGAAAATGAACAGGTCTTGGAAGCAGCCTGAGACCCAAGAACTGTGGGTCCTGTTTCTACACCCAAGCCCCAGTTTTCCTCTTATTGGAAGGACCCCAGAAGGCACACACGTGCCTTCACTCCCTTTCCTGAGATTTCGTTCACCAAGGACGGTTATATTCTTGTCACAGGAAAGAAGATAGGAATGTTACCACACCAGGACAGATTTTGTCACAAAACCACTGTCTGTTTCCGAATCCCATTCAGTTTCAGAAGAGAATCATTTACAAGCTATTGTCTGCTCTTTGGGCCTACCCATTTCCCCCTAAAAATCATTTACTTCCCCTCTAAGAATTACTGCAGCACCCCACCTCCTCCTCCCCTATGAAGACGGCATTTCAGCCTCAACCATCTGGGCCAACATTGAATTGAATGTCTGTACCTCTCTCATTCACATATGCACAGTGAGTGAATTCGTATGCTTTTTCTCCTGCTAATTGGTCTATTGTCGATTTACTTGCGGTGTAAAAGCTTAAAACCTTGAGAAAAGAAGGAAATCCCTTTTCTCCCTAAAATTCACGGAGCCCTGGGCTGAAAACATACTGAGAAATCAGTAGTTCTTCAAAGACACATCACATCTTCACTCTCATGTGACTCTATTCCCAGTTATAGGTAAGCAGGAAGAGTGAGCTAGAGGGTTTCTAAGACTGGGCACCCGACTCCATTCAGCCTCCAATAATTGCACTGCAAGGGCTTCTCCTCCTCCAGCCCCTGCCACAGGCTAGAATCTTCACTAGCTGGTTGTCATTTATTTCTTCAGCAGATTCCTATGGGTGTTTTTCATGTTCCAGGCTCAGCTAGAGTTCTGCAGGCGCACTAAAGAAGAGCCAAGACTGTCATCATCGACTTGGGGAAAGTGACATACAAACAAGTGTTTGGATGGCAAGGAGGAAATGCATTCCACAGAAAGGTTCAGATGAGGCGGCTGACCTCAACTTTATAACATCATAGCATAGCAAAGTAGTTCATACTTAGTGTGCCCATTGTCAGAGTTAGAAAATGGTGTCTAAATGGCAGCTGAAGGCTCTAAACTCGGGGCACAGTTGTGAGAAATTAGTAGTTGACTTAAGCCCCAAGCAAGCCTGCAGGAGATTGATGGGTATGGAGGAGTCGGCCCACGGTGGGTGGGTGAGATTAGTCCTTAGGTAGGTGAGTAAGATAGAGGGAAGTTGTTGAGGAAGTTGCCATCCTTTTGTTGCGAGGTTCTTTGCGTTTGGTGTTGGAAGATTGAAACCAGAACACATGTAGGGAATTAAGGTAAAGTTTATTAGAGGAGAGAAAGAATGAAACTCATGGACTCCAAACGTGGAGTGCCATGAAAGGTTAGGGTGCCCTGGAGAACGCATGGACTCCAGGCATGGGATCATGAGAGACAAGGAACTAGAAATGAACTCACAGACTCCACATGTGCAGTGCCATGAGGGACAGGCATCAGAATTGAATGCCAAGGTCAGGTATATCTATACATTTAGGTAAGCCCAGGGAAAAATGGCCTTTCCTCATCGGTTAGCTCATATTGGGGGGCCAAGTTGTCTATTTATTGAGCTTAGCTTATTTGATATAGAGAATTCATCTCTGTATTCTTCCATGGAGAAGTTGGCCATCTTGTCTCTGTGGAGGATTGGAGAGAGCTCCTCAGGGGGATTCCTTCAGAGTGATCTCAGCAATGGGAGATGGCCTTCGGGAATTTCAAAGACCTTCTCAGCCTGTTGCTCTAAATCTGCCTTACTTTGATAGACTGGATCAGACATGTTGGTCTGGCAAGTGAGAATCGCTCTTCTCTCAACAGTCCTATGGCTATATGGATATGGGATGGCCAGTTCCCTTGGCGCTGATGTTGGTGTGATCTCTTCTACCAAACTGGAGTAAGAGCTGAAACTGGACAATCGTAACCATAAAAACAAAACAAACAAAAAGCCTTGTTCCCTGAGCTGTTTGGACATGAATTTATCGACAGCGATGCAGGCAAACTGCAATGCCCATCCACCCTCAAGCCAGCGCATGGTTAGAAAGTTCTGTCTCCCAACGACAGTTACCTAACTACCAGTTCCGGATTTACTTGCTGGGTATATGCAGACTGGGAACTTTCCCCTGGGCACTTTTTTTTTTTTACTGATTAGATGCTTTCCCACAAGGAGATCAGCCCCAGCTCCCACTAGGAATGGAGAGGAACAGTGGGTCCCTTTTGTAGGAAGACAGAGCTGAAAGGACAGCCATCCTCTACTAGTTATGTGACCTTCAGTAAGTGACTTAGTGCCTGTGTTTCTGTCACCTTGCATGCCAGATGAACCCACATCCTAGTATTGTGAGGAATAAAGGAACTTAACTGTGTTCAATCTTCAGCACTAAGTATATCATAAATTCTCAACAAACGGCATGACCATGTGGGTGAAAAAAAAATTGGTGAAATTTTGAGCTTCCAAGAGCACATAAAAAATGTCTTCAAGAAAAAGATGGGCCCTCCGACAACCACGTCTTCACTTAATACTTCACTTCATACTACTGATGAAGCCATTTTGCCCTTATACCTTCTGTAGCAAAGGTACTGAGAGGTCATTGCAAGGGTCATGACCTTTCTTTTTTGTTGACTTATTTATTTGTTTATTTGTTTGGGGGAGAGAGAAGAGGCGAGCACTTATGGAGGCAGAAAACGACTTTCAGAAGTCAGTTCTGTCCTTCCACCATGTGATTCAACTCCAGTTACCAGGTTTACCCGTTGGCAGCTTCACCCACTGAGCCAACTCACTGGTTCAGGGTCATGACCTTTCTTTCCTCCCTCTTGGCACCCCTCCCGAGGTGTTTAGGATGCTACTATGGATATAGGAACCTCATAGATATGGTGGCCACAGGCACAAGTCGTTCTGGAAGGATGAGCATCCTAGAGACTCCCTGAAGTCTCTGGAGACTTAAGGAAAGGTATTTTGAGCCTTACTTGGCTTCTTTGCCCTGTTTTTCAAGTCCAAGTAAATTTCTTAGTATATTTGGAAAAGATGGTACATGAGGAATGATGAAGACAAAGACTCTGACATGACTAGTTTTATGTGTCAAACTGACTGAGCTAAGGGATGTCCAGAGAGCTAGTAAAGATGCTACCTCTGAGAAGGAGTTTGGGGAAGAGACTAGCATTTGACTCTGTACCATAAAGACCTGCTCTTACCAATATGGGTGGGTGTCGTCTTATCCATGAATATGAATGGCCCGTTATCAGATAGCCTAGTTCTTAGGCCTTTGGATTTAGTACCTTATGCCAGAGAATCTTCTATCCCTGCATCTCATCTTTGGAGCTTCAGATGGTGTCATAGTTAGGCACAGGTGTCAACTTGACTGTTGAGGGTTTGAGCTGTAGGCACATTTGTGGAGAATTAGTGGTCGAGTTAGGCCCAGAACAAGTGTGTAGGAGATTGTCTAGCTGATGGGGAAGGCTCAGCCCATGGTGGGTGGGATTAGGCCCGGAATAAAAGACGGAGGGCTGGTTGAAGGAGTTGGCATCCTTTGGTATACGAGGCCAGACATGCTGGTCTGGCATATAAAGATCATCCTTCTTTCAGCCATTATGTGGTGATGGTGTAGCCAGTTCCCTCCGCTCTGGTGTTAGTGCGTGCTCTCGAGTCAAGCTGGACTAAGAACTATAATCAGTAATCGTAAGAGACAATAAACCCCTTGTTCCCTTAAGCCGTTTTGATGGTGATTTATCAGCAATTATGCAGGTGAACTGCAACAGACAGCACATGGAAGGCTTCTCAGACTTCCATAATCAGAGAAATCAGCCCCTATAACACAGCTTCTCATACATACATACCCATCATTGTTTAAATGTGAGTCCCCTCCACAGCCTCATGTGTTTGAATTCTTCATTGATGTTAATGTTTGGGAAGGCAGTGGTACCTTGGAAGTGGAGCCTTGCTGGGAGAAGACGCATCGCAGGGGATGGGCCTCGAGATTTGTGGAGTCGGCCCTGCTTCCTTTGACTCCATGATGATGGCTATGATTGAATCATCTCTAGCTTTTGCCCCCAAGTCCTGGTCTCTGCTGTGAGATTCCTGCCATGGTGGACTATATCTCTTCTGGGACCATAAGTCAAATAAATCTCCTTTTCTCCCTTAAGCCATTTGTATCAGAGCATAGAAACTATAACAGGTCCATAATAGTTATATAGGAAAATAGAAGAGACACTAATCTCCCACTCATTTTGTTCCTGTGGAGAATCCTGAGTAATCTAGCTTTTTCCCAGTTGCATATCTTTCTGTAGGATAGCTGGAAGTTCTATAATTGGGCAAAAGAGTGCAGATCTCCAGCACTTTGTTCTGAAACAGTTCAAAAACATATATAGTGTTTGCCCTCAATGCATTTTTTGAAAAAAAAAGCATAGTAGTATGTTACATAAATGCATATTAGGTAAATTTTTAAATTAATTTTAGATTTTATATGCGTATGCTAAACTATTTTGAACATTATAAATTTTATAATATACATTGAAAATGAGATAAAAATAAATTCAAAATAGAAGTAAAACTTCATTCTCCCTGTATATCTTGGACCATCTGTGCATCACACTGGTGGCTTCTGCCCTATGTAAACTCAGAGGAGACCAAGAAATCCTGTAGGAAGGAGCAAAGCAATAACAGCACTAACAGATGTGGCAGGTACTGTCAGACATAGGAACCTCATGGGAGCGCCCCATCTAGTTTATCCACTCCACAGCTGAGTCAGGAGGTAGCTCACCTTACTATCACGGGTAAGGTAGTAAGGAAAAAGGACCCGGGGTGAAAGCCACACGCTAATCACAAATGTGGCTCTAAGCCAGAAAGAAGGTTGAGTTAAAGTGGCAAGGTCAGGAATACTAGGGATGAGAAACAAAAGGACTTGCAGTTGGGTATGAAATAGTCCGGGTGACCAGATAGGAAGAAAGATAGGGGCTTCAGGAGGCAAAGTCAGTGTTGCAGTTCGCCTGCATGGTTGCTGATAAATGACCATCAAACAGCTGAAGGGAACAAGGGGTTTATTGTCTCTTATGATTACTGGTTACAGTTCTCAGTTGACAGGAGAGCTCACGCTAACACCAGGGCCAAGGGAACTGGCCACACCATCTCTATGTAGTGGCTAAGAGAGATCCTTACTTGCCAGACCAGCATATCTGGCCAAGTGTACAGAAGAATGCCAACTCTCTCAACCAGCTCTCCGTAATTTATTCCAGGGCCTAATACCACCCACCATAAACTGGGCCTTCCCCGTCAGCTAGACAATCTGCAGGTTGGCTCAACCACTAATTCTCCACAAATGTGCCCAGAGCTCAACTCTCAACTATCGAGTTGACACCTGGGCCCAACTATGACAGTCAGTGTCTGCAGAACTGCTGGCCAGCTCCCATGAAACCCCCGGGAACACATGCAAGGCCCTGTTGCTCAATTGTTGATTTTTTGCTTCTAGTGCAGCTAGACAGATTCAAATTGGGAGTAGGAATAGCTTCTAACAAGATGCTCTGCAGAAGAAGAGATGGATATGAGGGAGCCAAAAAGGCTTGTAACTACATCTTAGTAGCTGTGATAGGAGTTTGTCCTCCAGCATGGTGAAACTACATGGACAGAGGAGGCTTCAGTAGCTGGGTAGCTGGGTGGTACCACGTGAATAGATGCGGGCATCTCCCTGCTTGGGTCAGAAGAATGTGCACATGGCATGCAATCCACTAATGCATTCAGCCTGAGCTCTGTTTAGAGAATCAACCAGTTTTATTAATTACCACAGTCTTTTTCCAGTTTCTGTCATGGGGGGACAAAAAAAGAACCTAAACAGCCAACTCAATGTTTTTTCGTCTCTTGGGAACCACTCCTCTGACTCTCAGAGTTTCTCTTACTTTTCCTTAATTTCCCTTAAAATGACTTTGATGTTGCTTAGCTCAGTCTTTTCGGTCATCCTTGGCACAAGACATTTTGGTCTCCAGCACCTATAGTTCCTGGTCACACCCATCTGGGCCCAGAAAGATTCTCTGGATTTCAAAACCAAACCACATTTTAACAACTTTCCAAAATATTTAAAAGCACATCAAAATGTTTGTAGTAAAAGACTGAATACTTCAAGGGCGTCCCCAGGTCTCTCTGTGAAGGGGTCCCAGGTACCATTTCTCTGTAGAGTCTTGTTAATGTATCTGCTGAACTTTGTTTAACATGATGTAACTTTTATGCAGACTCGAGGTGAGTCTCCCCAGGATGGAGAAGTTGGTGTCTTTGTGACGTGGTCATGGAACTTTTTCTTTACTTCCTGGACCATGTCAGAAAAAAAGCATCCTGGGCCTTTTTTTTCTTTCTTTCTTCTTTTAGAAAAGAACTTCACGTTTCTATTCATTACATCTTTTCCCTAGGGAAAGAACAGCATAATGGAAGGGCTTGTGTGCTTACACCGTGTCCTAGTACACACACGCACAGGTATACACTCGCTTCTATAACGCAGCAACACACAGGCAAGCATGAACACACTTCACAGATGCACACACTCATATATGCACACATACTCATGTGTTAAGTACATACATTTGCACTCGTCCATACACTCATGAAAGTGCACGTCCACACACTTTCTGCTCCAGATGGCTGCACCTTGGGGCAGAGAAGTAAGAAAGCCGGACTCCAGGGTTTCATATTTCTGGTAGATGGACAGCAAGTTGGGAGCTGGAGCGAAAGCTAGAGCTGCTGGTGTTCTGGCCGGCCTCCCTCTGAGAACACCCACGGCTCTGAAAGCTTATTCAATAGCCCATTGTTTGCTGTGAAATTAAGAAGATAAGAGCGTGGAGGAAGTTAGTCTAAAATGCTAAGAGTCAGGCAGTTACTATCTTACATCTTCAGCTGCCAGCCTCCTGCCAAAATGTTTTCCTTTCAGAAGCAGATTGTGCCTATGGATTTTAAATTCACATTCCAGAGACTCTCTCTCCCTCTCCCCGGACCACCATCGCCCCCACCTCCACACCATCACCCCCACCTCCACCCCCACAGTCCTTCTGTCTAGCATCCTTTTCCTTAGCATCTTTCTCCCTCTTTCTTCCCTTCCCTTTCCTTTTCCCTTTCCCTTTCTTTTTCCCTCTTTCCTATCCCTCTCTCTGTATCTTTCCCTCTGCCCCTCTCTCCTTTCTTTTCCCCTTTTTTTCCACTCCAGGTAAAGATTCTAGCATCTTCCACGGAGCCACATTCCTGGGCTAGGTCAGGACCGGTCCTTGGTGAGCATGCTACTTGTCCTAGACGGCTGAAAGCTGGGCCATAATAGCCTGGCAGAGCCCTGGCTGGGAAAGGCAGGGAAGCACTTTTCCATAACCCTAAGCAGGTCAATCCACTTCACCAGGCCTCCTATTGTAAAGTTGAAATGCTAAGTACAGATTGGATGTTGTCAAGGCTGTCCTCCAGCTCTTGGAACTTCTTCCACATCTCTGAAATCCAAAGGGAAGAATGTCAGCCCATTCATAACCAGAGATAAACTTTGATTTCCTAAGTGAGCACTCTAGATCAGTTTCCGAAATAAAGCAAAGTCACTAGCCTGAGCCTTTCTCACCTTGAAGGCCAAGAGAGTTGGTCACATGATCACAATGGGCTCACCAAAAATGGCACCCACAGCACAAAGCCTAAATGAAGATTCTCTGAAAAGAAAAGCTACTCTTTACCAAGTATTTATCTTCTAAGTATTTCAGAAACAGATTCTCGGAGCAAAACTGGAAGCCAAGCAAAAGCCTTGCTCTCAGAACTAGGAAGCAAATAAATATGTGAGGACCAAGAAGAAGCAAGTTAATGAGCCCAAATCCCCAAAATGCAAGACCTGAGGTGGCAGAAAAAGGGAGACCAGAAAGATTTGAAGACATCCTAAGGGCTTCGAGGAGGGCAGTGTGATTTCTATGCTGCTGAAATGCCGGCAGCAGACAATCGTGCCAGAATGGAGGCAGAACCTTTTCAGAGGGATGAAAAAGCTAGTCCCCTAGACAAATGCACATTTCAGGATCCTCAAGACCTGAGTGGCTCAAGCAGTGAATTTGGGAGGGGGAGGGATGCACATGAATACCTGCTTGTCATGTATGTATGCAGATGCGTGCTGAATGAAGGGGTTTTAGGCAAAGGACAAACTTGATGGGACAGGCTTAAAACCTGTAAAAGCAGACAAGAGACAACAAAATAAGCCAGATAGGGGTATAGCCAACTCCAGGTTAGAGTAGCTACAGTGGTGCCCAGCCAAGAGGCCCTATTTGGGCAATATCGTGGAGAGAGTGGGAGGCCTTGCTGAAAGGTTAGTTAAGGAGAGGAAAAGAGGAAGAAAGGAGAGGTTGAGCCCTGGGCCTGGGCCCAGTAGATGCCAGTAGCCTAAAGGGGAAGGCAGAGTCTGGGTGAGGTTAGGCCTGGGGCCAATAAGGAGCAGAAGGAGATAATGAGGGAGCAAAGGAAAGACTTCAGGATAAAGTGGGTGCAGCAGAGGGAAAGGGATGCCTGTGGGTCTGAAATACAAAGAGGGGATTCATGGAACTCATTTCTAAGTCTTCCAAGGTTTGAGTGATTATTTTTTGCAGTACTTATTTAAATAGAAAAATTATTTTTTAAGTTTTATTTTTTAAAACTTTATTTATTCATTGTGTGTGTGTGTGTATGTGTGTGTATCAGCAGGCACTGTGTGTCTCTGGGGAGGACTAAGGGTGACTTCAGGAATCATCCTGGATTGTTCTCCCTTGATGCTTTGCTCTGAGATTTCCCAGGCTCCGCCCACCAGGGCCAGAAGTACAGGCCATAGCAGTTTCCACCTGGTGTTTTTTGTTTGTTTTTTTAAAGATGGGACCTGGGATCCGATTTCAGGACCTTCTGCTTTCAAGGCAGACTCTTAACCCCTGAGCCATCTCTCCAACCTGAAAGATTATTTTTTTAAGGTATCTTAAATACTTACAACTCAGGCATAGTGGTGCATACCACTTAGGAGATAGAGGCAGGAGGATCATTACAGATTTAAAGCCAGGGCCTAGAAATTCGCCTAGAAAGCAAAAGAACCTCAGTTCAGATCTCGAATCCCACATAAAAACCTCAAACCAAAATGGCTTCAGCCTGAACTTCTGGGACTGGAAGGTAGAACCTAGGAAATCCCAGAGCTACGTGGTCTAGTTTACGTAGTAAATTCCAGGACAGTCAGGGCTATACAGAGATGGGAGTGAGATCACACAATTCCACAGAGAGAGGTTTCTAGGAACCTCTTAGGTCATGAGGACAGAATCACATCGATTATCATAACACAGATAACAGAGATTCTTGGATACCACCCTGGCCCAACTGAATTAATCTCAGGGCTTGGGGCTGTTAACGGAGCTATTAGAATCATAACTTAGACCTTGACAGCCCGAACAAGAAGATTCAGCCACCTGTTGCCAGCATACCAATTAAAAAGACGAGTAATTATGAAAAGCAGAGAAAAGAGATTTATTCAACACGGCCACGTTGGGAAAAAGAAAACAATGAAAGGAGTGTACTGATACCCCAAATCTGTCTGCTGGGATTTAAATAAAGGGCAAGAAGCATGCATACCTAGGTGGTCCTGGTAATGATATAGGCATGGCTTTCTCTGTTCCAGTCTCTTCTGCAAGGAGGTCTGATAAGTTGTCAGAACAGTGTGAAATCCCTTTGCAGGAGACAAGTGTCTTCTCTAGCTAGCTCTAGGCTTTGGCCTTTCTCTTCTCCCACCATGAGACCCTTCGGAATGCTCAGTTTCTTACAGGACCATTGTTTCAATAGTCTGTTAGCCAAAGGGAGAGGCATAAGCATTGCTTCAGAACATCTTCATTCCTGCTACAACAACTAGTAATTCCAAGGTCAAGAATGCAGATCTTAGGGCTGATGAAGTGGCTCAGCAGGTAAAAGTGTGTACTACACACATCTGATGAACTGAGTTTGATCCACAGAACAAGGTGGAAAGAAAGGACTGACTCCTGAAAAGTGTCCTCCACATATGTGGATACTTTGTTTTCAAAGCTTCTCAAATTTGCTAAGTAAGAGACTGTGCTAGACACCTTATGCCAGATGAAAATGACTGTTGATGAGCACCAGGCATGCTAGGTTAGCACTATTTAAGTGCTGTGCATTGTTATGACAGCTAACTATACCTCTCCCATTGTCTCTGCTTTTCAAATGAGGAAACTGAGACACACAAAGGTTAAGCAAATCCCTCAACACCCTTGTGACACAAATGGTATAAAAACTTAAAAAGATGTTGTTCCTAAAATAGCCCTGACGCCTTACTTGGGCCCAAAGATCTCCAAAGGCACCTAGATCTGCTGTCACCTTAGATTCCAGGAAGGGCAGGACTGCTAGATAAACATCTTTAAGACAAAAGATGAAAATTACCCTCAAGCAATTATCTAGCATTATCTATGATGATGAGGCTTCATCCTTTGTCATCTTACAGAAAGGACAATGCTTCCTTAAGCAGTAAGAGCTTCTTTGAGCCACCCAGCAGGTCTGGAACTGAAATAATGATCAACCAGACTACACTTCCACCAGGACTGTTTAGTTATACATACGTCTTAGCCCAAGTCCCAATTCTTCTCTATTTAAACCTAAAGTTCATGTCAGTATCAGAGACAGAATTGGGGTCATTTGAATTTTTTACCTGTCCTTTTTCTTACCAGGGGCCACAATGATTAAATCTCTTCTCTCTGGTTTTTATCATCACTTCTCTGATTTTTGGGATGGGTGGCAGATTTCTGACTCTTGGGACATTCAAAGATAGAGCTTCTGCCTTCAAACTCCAGTAACAATGATATCCGGATCATTCCGATGATACCAGCCACAATACCTTGTTCTGTGATATGATCGGTGGCTAAAGACTTCTCTGCTGAGAAGAGAGAAGCTGTATCCTGCCTTGGGCTTGATCATGCCAGATGAACATTCTCAGTGCTTGTGGTAATGCCTGCAGACATTGCACAAACTTAGAACAATCGGATAGGACAGCCTAAAGTCCCTGCCAACTTTCAGTAGGCTGGGAACCTTCCAGAAACAGATGACCAAACAGTTAACATATAGCTAATAAACCCTCAGCATGAGTTGTAACGCCAATAGCAGGTTTTCCTGAGACAGGAATTAACCTTCAGAAACCTTGTCCATCTTCCCATGCTCCTGCTTCTTTGGGAGGGGGCGATCTCTATTATTTAAGTGTAAAAAGGTAGACTTTATTCTAAACTGTCACAATCAGCACAAAGACCCCTACAGTTTAAGTGTGTAGGAGAGATTGGGCTCCACTCTGATACAGCACCTGCCCTTGGGAAGCAGAATAGATCAGGGAGATAAAATTACTAAGAGGAAGTGTCAGGAGTCCTGGGATTGTGGCTAAAATGACCTAAGAGTATTCTTGTTGGAGGAAGGTCAGCATGGTCAGACATAGCCTTGGGTGTGGATGATGAGGGACCTGGACAGGAGGATGATCAGATAGGAGGGTGAGGGTTCTTGCTAAACTGACTTAGCAGGACTATTTGGTGAAACTGGATTGTACAAGGAAGCACATAAATGGGCCTAGGAGAACGTCCTAGGCCTAGCCAGAGTTTGACATGTCATCACTCACATCCAGTACATTCCTCCTACCTTTGATCAGAGCAGGATTCTCATCTGAGGCACTTTCATTCTAGAAAATACCCCCAACTCTAAAAGTTTCAGTACTGGTCAACCCCGATTACAGCTATCATATGTTGGGCGTTGGCTTTCTGTGTGTGCTATTTCATTTAAGCTCTATACTTAATCTGATCACCAGGTACTCTAGCACAGTCGGAGGCTCCATCTCTTTAAAACTTTCTTTATGTGATTCTCCAATACTTCATTATCTTATTTTGCTTCCCACCCAAATGGCTGCTCTTCCACCTTCCCCTCTCATCTCCTTGACCCTTAACTTTCCTTGCTCCTTAGAGTGAGCAAACTCAGCACTCTACTCTTCTCCATGTGTAGCCACTTCATAGATGATGTTATCTAGCCCCAAAGGTGTTTTTTTTTCATTTTCATACATGATCACATGCATGCATATGGGTGTTCTAGGTTGACATCTTGTTCAATGGTTCTCCACTTCATTCCGTGAGACAAGATCTCTCAGTCAAACTCAGAGCTCACCCTATGTGGCTGGTCTGGCTAGCCAGCTTGCTTGGCGATTCTCTAGTCTCCATAGTCTGAGCCTGCAATTACAGACAAGCTGCCGCATCGCCTGCATTTGCATAGGTTCTGAGCATCTGAACTCTAGTCTTTTGGCTTGTGTGGCAAGAGATTTATCCACCGAGCCATTGCCCTGGTTTGCAACCCCCAAATTTTAATTGCTGTATCAAAATTTATGTATCCTCCATGACTCTGCTTCCTGAATTCTAATCTTTTCTTTCTAATTTTCAGCTTAGCTTCTCTACTCATATGTGTACCAGGCATTTTTACATGGCTTTACATTCTGCCTTCATTCCCTATCTCAATATGCCAGAGCTTCCCTTAGGCCAAAAGAAATAGATGACATTTTTTTCTTATCCCACATCCATTCCTTCAAAATCTGGTCACTGTGTTTTTAAGATAGATCCAGAGTCAGCTACCTCCTACCATCTTACCTCTCTCCCTTTGGTTCAAAACTCCCTCATCTCTGCTAGCCAGGTTCCCTGATGTCTCTCTGGCAAAATCAGTCTATTCTCAATGCAGAATTATTCCAGTTCTTTTTCTGAAACATGGTCAAGCTACATAGCTCAGGCCTGGAGCTTGTAATCATCATGCTCCACAGAACCAGTTTTGGGATTATAATCCAAAGCTGCCATCCTGGGAGAACAATTCTTTCTCTACACAAGGCTCTGCCAGAACCCTCCCGTGGTTTCTGAGCTTTCTCCAGATAGAATATCTAGAGTCCTTACTAAGAGCTGCAAGCTTTGTTCTCAACTAGTGTTCTCCTGGCTTATTGCATTCTAGACTTTTCCCTATTTTAGTCTTCCCCCGCAGCATCCCTTCTGCAGGGATGGATCACCCTCTGATCGGGACATGGTTTATATAATTCATGTAGGCAGACTTTCCTTCATCCTGTCAGAAATACCAAACAGGGACCAGCAAGATGGCTCAGTAGGTACAGTCTTTTGCTCACAAACCTAGAGACTGGGCTCAATAACCTGCAGCACACATTGTAGACGAAGAGAATTCACTTCCAAAAGTTGTCTTCTTGCTATGGGAAACAGTCTTTCCTCTGCTCACCAAATGTCCCTTCATGGCCGCCAAATGTTATGGGATTGATCTCCTGGCTGTCCCATCTGGGTGGCCAAATATTGCGGGATTGATCTGTCCCATTGTTGCAGGGTTCTTGTGTTCAGAGTCCAAGATTGAAACCAGAACACGTGTAGAGGATTAAGGTAGAGTTTATTAGAGGAGAGAGAGAATGGAACTCATGGACGCTAAATGTGGAGTACATGAGGGGCAGACTCCAGGCATGGAACCCATGAGGGGTATGGCGCTGGAAGAGAACTCACGGACTCCAGGCACGGAACCCATGAGGGGTATGGAGCTGGAAGAGAACTCACGAACTCCAGCGTGGAGTGCCCTGAGGGGCAGGCGCCAAAGATAGCTGCCAAGTTCTAGACTATTTATCCACTAGGAAGGGGGGAGAAGAATGGCTTTCCTCGTTGGTAAACTCACATTGGGGCCCAACCCAGTTGATCTTGAGCCCACCTCAAGGTGGGGTTATCTGTAAAGGAGAGCTAATCTCCATATCCTTTCTTAGGCAGAGGGATGAGGGAAATTGGAGAAGGGTGTGTTCCTTCAGGGTAATACCAACAGTGGGGGATGACCTTCGAAGACTTTCTGAGACTGTCCCAGCGGGGTTGATATAAACCTGCTTTATTCTGACCTCCAACAGGCACACTAGCACATATATGCCTTCCATCCTCTAAAAAATTAAATAAAATATTTTTAAAAATAGCAACCAAAGTGTACACACACACGCACACACAAGTATCATCACCCTAGGCTGTTTCTATTCTGCTTGACGTATTATGAATATATTTGTTGATTGTTGTGGCTATTTGTTTTCTATCCTTCTTTAGAAAACATTGAGAAGTTTGCTTCAAAGCAAAGGTTTTAACATCCAGAATAGAGTCCCACACAGCAAGCTTGCAACACATGATTGACTTCCACTTAGGCAGATTTAGAGCAGCCGCAAAGCTATCCCCCATGGCTGAAGTAACACACCCTTCGCTAACTTCCCCCTAACCCTTGTGAAAGGATAAACCCTTGTGTTCATAAGCCCTATCAAGAGATGGGCACAAGATCAACTGGGATGGGCCCCAATATGAGCCAAACAATTAGGAAAAGCCATCCTGCCCAGCTTTGCCTAAGCGTATAAATATACCTGACCCTGACAGCCATCTTTGGCACCTACCCCTCATGGCACGCCACATGTGGCGTACCTGATTTGTTTCTAGCTCCTTGTCTCTCGTGGATTCCATGCCGCCCTAGTCCCTCATGGTACTCCAAGTTTGGAGTCCATGAGTTCCATTCTTTCTCTCCTCTAATAAGCTCTGCCTTAATCCTCTACATGTGTTCTGGTTTCAATCTTCAACTCTGAAGTCTGGAGTCTGGATACATACAGACTCCTAGAGAGTGATCCCCAGACACCACCAATGAATTAATGAACATATTATGTAGATCAGGGAGTGCAGTCAGGAGAGTCATATGTTCTCCTTCCACAACTGGACAGTGGGTGTACAGAGGAGCTGGTGTTCTAACCCAGAGCTGTGTGACCCCGCCCATCAGCAGGCAGAGGACACACAGGGAAATCCTGATAAATCAAGCTCTGGTCCGTTAAATACAAATGTTTGGCGACATTGAATAGCTCACTCTGAATAGCTCACTCAAGGCCCAAAATAGCAACCATAACTTCCTCAGACGCTTCTCTAGCAGGCACTCTACCTAGTGGACTGCAAAAACCAAGTGTTTCTAACCACCCACTTCTCTGTCCCTTCCACGCCAGACACTATGTCCTCACTCGGTCCTTCTCTGCAATGCTTGGAATTAGATAAAGCATGCCCAGCCCCTGCCCTTTGGAAGCTCAACAATCTAGAACAAACACTGAAGCATACAGGGCTGGTCTTCTGAGCTGGCAACCACATGGTCTGATTTTAGAGACTGGGAAAGCTTAGTCCAAAAATATCTACTCCTCCCAAATGCCGCAGCGCCTGGAATTCCACCATCAGAGAGATATTTCTGGGAGTTTAAGCACTACTATCTCTGATTCTGAGTCACTTTATTTTACATATATTTTTTGACACAAGCACATAGTTGTACTTAAACGTTTTTTTTAAATCAGTTTCAAGTTTTATTAATAAATGAGTTAAGCTTTTTTGCGCTTATTACTGTAATGGATTTGTTGTCACACAAGTCTATTGCCTTTTTATTCATTTCTAAAACTCTGTTTCTTGTTACTGTACAAAAATCTGAGTTTTTATTCTAACAGTTGTTTTTTTTTCATGTCAAAAATGTGTAACTTTCTATTTCTTTGTTCACCTCAGAAGTCACATTGTATCTATTATCTCCAAGTTGTGGAAGATACAAAATGAATGCATTTATCATTCCTGCTATCCCTTTTCCACCAAGTCCTCCCCGTAAATGTATACTTTTTATTATTATCTTCTTCATGACATTATTATCATCATTGCTATTATTTTTACATTTTGTAGGTTTCTATTTTAATTTCATGTTTATCCTTACGATTTAATAAGATTCAGAACTGGGCGTGATGGTGGAGAATGCCTACGATCCTAGCACTTGGGACATAAAAGCAGGAGGATCCAGAATTCACAGTCATCTCCAGCTACACACTGAATTCCAAGCCAGCCTGAGCTACATGACCCCATTTCAAGAAACAGAACAAAACAGAAAATAAAAAAAGAAAGATTCAGAAGAGGGAGCTAGGGAGAAAGCTCAGACACTAATGTAGCATGAGGATCTAAATTTTGTCCCCAGCTCCACGCAAAGCCAAGCACTGCCACATTCTTCGTAACCCAACATTGGGGGAAGTGGAGGCACATCTCTGGCGCTCTCTGGTCAGCCAGTCTAGCCAAATAATGAGCTTCAGTTTCAGTGGGAGACCTCATTTCAAAAACTAAGGTGGAGAGGTCTAAAGAGTTAGATCAGTGGGTAAAGGCATTTCCTGTGGAATCCTGAGATTTACTTTAGACACAAGGAGCTCAGGGTGGAAGGAGAGAGCCAACTCTCCATACAAGTGCCATGACACGTGCATGTGTGTTCATGCACACACACACATATATACATACACCCATGCGCGCATGCACACACACACACACAAAATCAGAAGAGGTCACAAGTATCAAACAGCATTTTTGCTTTTTGAGGATTTTTTCCTCTTTATTCTTCGGAATTTTCATACACAAACAGAATGAATTTGTTCCCCACCCACTTCTTTCCCAGCCATTCCCATCCTCTTGATGAATTAAATTCTTAAATTACTGTTAGCCAGTGAAATTGGTAGAACATCTATGATGAAGAAGAGAAAAAAGAAAGAGGTCTGAAAAAATAGAATTCTATCTCACCACAGTCAGGATGAAAGAAAGAAAGAGAGAAAGAGAGAAAGAAAAGAAAGAGAGAGAGAGAAAAAGGAAGGAAGGAAGGAAGGAAGGAAGGAAGGAAGGAAGGAAGGAAGGAAGGAAGGAAGGAAGGAAGGAAGGAAGGAAGGAAGGATGAATGTGGGAAGAAATCTTCAAACTGCTGGTGGGAGTGTAAAGTGGTGTAGTCACTATGGAAATCAGTATGGATGTAACTAAAAATAGAACTATCATATGGCCTGTCTATACCATTCCCAGGTATATATACCTGAGGGCTTGATATTGGCACACCAAAGATACTTGTATCTGAATCTATAACTGAATTATTCATAATAGCCAGGAAATGAAACCAACCTAGATGTTCCTCAACAGATGAATGAATAAAGAAGATGCAGTACAAATAGAAAGCCATAAGGAAAAATGAAATTGTGTCAGGAAAATGGAGGGAACGGAAGTCATTATGTTAATTGAAACAAGCCAGATTCAGAAAGACAAAAACTGCTTGTTTTCTTTCATATGTATGACCTAAATTGTGTGTGTGAGTGTGTGTGTGTGTGTGTGTGTGTGTGTGTGTGTGTGTGTGATGAAACTAGTAGGGGGATGATGAAAGGAAGGAAGACATCTTAAAAGAGGTGGGAAGAAAAGAGAGGGTGATGGAATACATGAGACCTGTAATCAGAACAGTGGAACTATTTCAGGGAAGAATAGTGCCAACAAGGAGGGAGAAAGGAGCTTGGGTGGGGGGAGGGGAAACAGTGAGGGGAGGGAAGAATTAGAAGAAAGTAAAACAAATATTAATACTTTATATTAACATTAAGTTAGCTCGTTTTATGCTTACTTAAAAATTAACAATAAAAAAGAGCACTTAAAAACCACAGAGGGAAATTGGATGAAAGCCATTGTACTTCTCTATCTTGCCTTTTGTTGAACACAGAAACACGAGGGGGAAACATAATATAAACTAAGCAAACATTCCCAGAGGGTGATCTTCGGTGAGGAAGAGGACAGAAGAAAGACACAACTGTGTGTGCGATCAAAGGGTGGAGCGGTGGGGGCTGGTGTGGGAAGTGGGTGGAGAGAGGGAAGCCCTGACCCTGGACATCAGACTTGCAGAGAACCTTCTAGCAGCTCCAGTTCTAGCCACATCTTCCATGCAGACTGCCACTGACCAAGAGGACGGAACACCACACAAAAACATCGCCTCCTGTTCACCCCAGGCTAAATTCTTTCTGAAACTTCCCTGGGTTTCTTTTTCTCAGCCCCTTGTGAGAACACAGGAAACCCTGCTTCCCCAATCCTGAAATATCTGTCTCAGGAAGGAAGGGATATTGTCTTTCCAGGGCCCCTTGCCTGTGAACCAGCTCCACGGTCTGCTTTGGAAAAGTGCCACAAAAGTAAACCTTCCTTGCAAATGGTAAATCAAATCAATTGGGGGCGCGGGGGGGGGGGGTGCCATGACAAAATGGACATAAAACCAATACACAATTTGTAGAAACTGGTCTAAGTAGCACCAGAGACCTGTTCAGTTTTTACTTGGTTTGATAGATTGAGTAGATGTTCTTGTTCAAGAGAGAAAGCATTTATTTTATTTATTTATTATTTATTTCTTCCACTCATACAAAGTTGATAAGTACCCCCTTCCTGTCCCTCCCTCCATCCCTCCCTGGATCTTCTTGCTCCCTCCCCCCTTTTCCCTTTTATTTTTTTCTTCAATATTCTTTCCCTACTCGTTGAAAAATTTGTTAATTCACCTTTCTCCAGACAAAAATAAAATTCATTTTGGCTTTATAGGAGTATACAAACCCTCGGTTCAATTATTTTTATGATCAATTTTTATAACTAAGTAGCCTACGTCAAGATATCTTTAGAGATGAATGTAATTAAATTAGAATGTTCTTGTGCTACTAAACTATTGCAATTACAAACATTTGCCAAGGGGTAAGGAATTGCAGAGAACTAGGTAAGTAAGATACAGGGTGCTATATTTTAACCATTGGTTGCTGGAGACAGGTACTTGGAGAAAATGGTCACTTTCCTTTTCTGAAACAAAACAAACTTGACAAAGATGTATTTTTCTGTTCACCAGAAGTTGGAGAAAATTTTAATGTCACCAGCCACAAAGGACTAGTGTGAAAGAAACAGTGGGAACTTAAAATTTTGAAAACATTCTGGAGAGGGAAAATTGGCTTTCTGTTTAATTGGCAAGCGTTCCAATGGGAACATTTTTTTTTTTTTTTTTTTTTGGTTGGGCTGTGTTGTGTTGCACGCATATGTAGGGCCAAGTCTCTATTCTAAGGTTCAGAAAAGCGAAAAGATCATTGGTAAAAATCTTGGTTTTCTTTCATTTATTTCCATAAAAGTCTACTGGGATTAAAAAAAAAAAGTCTGTCCAACAGGAAGGACGGGTTGGCTCTGCCTTCCTTGCCCACTTGAGCTCACACACATGTGGGTTCACATGAAAACCAGAAGTCAGCAGTAGGTGTCTTTCTTAATCATTGTTGCCTTTAATGTCTAATCTTGGCGCTCATCCATTTGGCTAAGCTATCTGTCCAGCAGACCCCGGAGATCGTCGTGTCTCTGTGGGGTCTTCATGCTAACATGGCAAAGCAAGACTTGACCACCTCCCAGGGTCCAGAGTTCCGTGTAAGCAGGGAACCATGCTTCACAGAAACCTTGAAAAGCCTTATTTCAAAGCTTTCAACAAACCTTCCTTAATGAAGGGTTGTCAAGGTAGGTCCAGAAATGAATTTCTAATTTTTTAGAAACTTGTACTGGTAAGGTGGCTCACTGGATAAAGGTGCCTAAAAGCAAATATGAATTTGATCTCTGAAGTCACAGGGTGGAAAGAGAAAAAGGACTTGGGAAAGTTGTCCCCTACCCTAGCCTCCTCCTTCTCTCTCTCTCTCTCTCTCTCTCTCTCTCTAACAATGAAATATCTTGAGCCCACTAAATTCTCACCTCCAAGGCCATTTCCCTTTCTGTTTGTCCCTCAAGACCCATCACTACAACCCTGGAGTGTTCTTTGCACACCAGTCATAAGACTGAAAAACATAGAGCTAGACAGAGGTTAAATACTCTTCCTGCAACTTCTGAGAGTTTCTCAGTTCTTAAAACACTACTCGGCTTGCATGCTCTGTTCTGGACCTCCGCTCCTCGGGGCCACCGGCCCTGTGCCTGCGCCCACCCAAGTGGCCCTGCCTCAAGTGTCCTCCAGCCCCCACTGTGCCTCTGGGAGCGGCTCCCAGGGATGTCCCCATTGAGGCGCGCGAACAAAAAGCCTTTTAGGGACCCGGGCGAGAGGAGGCAGCTTTGAGGCGTCTGCCAAGGAGGGCGAAGGCCTCGCTTTGAAAGCGGGCTCCAGTTTGCCGACTTGGCAAGCCCGGGGAACAGCGCCTAGGGGAAGAAAGCCCCTGGACGGGCCTCCCGGGACTGCACCCCCTTTGCTCCTTTCACCAGATCCACGGGACGCCCGGGAGGGAGCTGGTGGGCTGCCGCGCGGTGAATGGAAACTGCTTCCCCGGGGGCCCCCCATTCTGGCTGCAGCCCACCTCGGGGAGGCTTGCCTGGGGCTGCTCCTTGATGGCTGAGAAAAGCACAGCGGGTTTCAGTGTTTGTGGGGCGCGCAGGAGTGGGCAGGCAAGGACCCAGATCAGCCAGAGGTGAGGAAGTAGGAGAAGGAAGCAGTGAAAAATCCGCCAGCCGCCGCCGGAGACCCTTGGGCCGTGATGGGGCCTGTGATTCAGCACAACGCCCGCCTCTTGGGCAGCCCGGCTGCCCGGCTGGGTCCCAGGGCACGGACTTCTTGGTGATGACTCAGTTTCTTTCTCTGTAAAACAGGCATAAGACACTTGGGCCAAGGGAGCCCGTCAGGCTAGTCGTCTCATCAGTTCATAAACTGCAAATCCAAGTCTCAAACGCTTGATTCGCTGACCACCAGTAATGGGTGAATAAGGACGGGCAGGAATCACGGGCGGCCTCGCCCATCTGTTTGTTTTTCCTGCCTTGGTCTAAAAGAGCTCCAAGTCCCCAGACTCTCAGCAGGCTTGCCTCTTCCTGTGGCAGCCAGAGAGAGTGCAGGGGACAGTGTTATTCAAGGTCATTTGGAAGAGGCAAGGACCTACCTGCTACAAAGGGCCCTTGAGAAAATGCAAATACCCAGGGTTGAGGACAAGACTCCCGCCGGGGAGAGTCGCCAGGGTGCCTCCTTGTTGAAATCTCAGAAGCATAAAGAAAGCGCGAGGGCTGAAGGGCTAGCTCAATAGCTGTGCATTTGCCCAGCACACCAGAGGCCCTGGGTTCCATCCCCGGTGTTGGAGGGGGAAAAAAAAAGGCTGGAAGCTTCTAGAAGGCACTTCTGTGAGTTAGAAAAAGGCACAACCTTCAGGCGGAAGATGCACAAGCAGCTCTCTGGGCAGAGTTAGGAAAGGGGAGCCATCTGGCCATTCCAGAGGAATTCACAACCCTTCCACCCTTCTTTCCCAGGCTGGCATGTAGGCTAGGAGGACCCCCTCCCATGACTCATTCTGAGCATGCCCACGACTGGGGCTCTGCCTGCTGCTGCTCACTTGCTCAAGGTCTGACTGGAGGCCTGGGGCAGGTGCAGGAAGGAACAGCAAAGCATCTTCCCAAAAAGGAAGCAGTGTTGCCTGATTTAGCTTGATTTTTTTTTTCCTCTGTGGCTTTGAAGTGGTAGTTTCTAAGGAAAACCCCAGCACCTTTCCAGAAGGAGACAAGAGAGGAAAATATGTAACAGTAAAATCATCGAAGGCAGGCCTTGCATTCGGCCCTCCGACACGGTCAGATGGAAGGCAAGCTACAGCCGCTCTGCAGCCCATACCCTCTTGAAGCTGATGACCAGCACAGTGGACAGATCAGCATTCACACAGGGCAGATGCCAGTCCAGAGACGCAGAGAAAATGCTGAGAGGTGCAGGAGATAGAGCAATGTATCTTAGGAGAACGCTTGAAAGCATCCCAGGGGAGGCAATGTAGGGTTTTCTTAACTTGTGAAGTCAGGTGGAGGGAAAAAAAGAAGACAAATACATGAGTATTATGAAGGTCAGAGAAGCTGTGGCCAGACCTAGGGGATAGGAGTCAAAGGGCTGTGGACAGCAGCCTGGCAAATTTCAAGGCCTTGAAAACGACGAAGAATCAAAACACAGCGGAAGCGAGAAGAGCTTCTAGAGTCATCTGTACATCAGTAGACCACAGGGCAAGGTCAGACCACAGAGACCAGCAATATCTGAAATCAGCTAGAAGACTTAAGCGACCCAGGGAAGGTGCCTCAGCACCACAGCAAGCCAGTAGCCAGGAGGATGGAGAGATGGTGACTCAGGGTCCAGACTGGATGGGGTGGGACTGTGTAGTGGGGCCATGCACATGAACAGCAAACAGGAAAGTGACAGCGGGTTTGGGAAAAGCACCACACTTGGTGTTAGGAAAGCCAAGTTTGAGCTGCAAACTCAGCTCTGTAGCAATGTCACCAAGCCAATCAGACAGCATCGAAGCTGAAGATAGATTGCCAGTACCCTGGAGAACATTGTAAGTGCCTTGTTTGGTGACTGTGGTAGTCGTTAAGTCAGTTCTCAGATACTGGCTATGTTGGGACAGTGGTACTTGTTGGTGATACATGGACCTCACCCCATTGTAGTTGGTGGTGCCAGAACCTTCTGCTTCACACCAACTGCAACTAGCTAGTACAAAAAGTAAAAGTCAAGAAGAGGCCTTTACACATTTAACTTCTCTTTCATTAATTAGCTAGAAGTATCTCCATGTGTGTAACTTTTAGCTAAATAATCTCTTTAACTGAAGTTAATTCCTAGTTGCCAGCAGCAAGGTTGGTGAAATTAGCCTGGGAGCAAATGTGGGGGCGGGGAGCAGGTTTTGAAGAAGGCAAAACTCAGAGAGACACAGAGTCAGAAGGAGGGAAGAACTGGTCTGAGCAGCTGGCAAATGGCATAGTGGTGGAAATGGTCACTAAAGACGCTGTAAGGAGTGGACATTGGGAGCCCTCGACTTTATTCTTTCTACTCTGGAGGAGAGGACCCTGAAGCCTTGGGGTCGGAGCTCAGGCCTCCCACCAGCTTACAGTTCACACTCAGATAATTTGCAGTGTGGCATTGGCACCTCTGTAGGCTGTCCTGCTGTAACCTTTGACCTCACAGTCTGCATGACCCAAAAAACCATTTCAAAGTGGACTGCGACTTGCTGAATTATACTGTGAAGGACAGCAAAGGCTGAGCAGGAAAGCAGGAGAGGACAAACGCTAGCAGCCCCAGAAAGTCTTGCCTGTCCACAGAAAACAACAGTCCACTCAAACAGTGCCATCGCCAGAGAAGATCAAATCTCCTTTCATCAGAGCCCTAGACCAGGTCTGAGCCTAAATGGCCAGGTTATAATAACCTCCTTGCCAACATATAAGAAGAAAGTGAGCAGCAGTCCCAGGCGGGCTGGGACTTGCCTGATTCCGGCATTTGAAATGTGGATGTTCTGTGAAACTTGACAACTTGGAACAGTTGGTTTCCAATGGATCCCTCAGACTCCGCCAACTGCCTCCTAGGAAGGATGGGCCATTTAACTTCTGAGCTTCACTCAGCTGGAGCTTCAGATGCCTTCCTCACAGGATTGTTTGCAAGGGTGAAACTGTAGAGCAACACAAAGCTCATGGTCTGTAACACGAAGCAAATGCTCGGTGATGTGGGGGAAATGCTTCTCTGCCACCACAGCCTGCGCAGTGGGTTTGCACCAGGTGAGGCAGGCAGAGATGTGGGTGGCGAACGTGCAGGGCTGTCCCTGTCACATACACGCTGCACGGTCCAGCCCAGGGTCCCTGAAAAAAAAAAAAAAAAAAAAAAAAGTCATCACTCCTGCTGCTTGCGTGGTGGGAGGGAGGAAATGGCAAGAGCCCCACACTACCGGTGTTTCCAAGCGTTAGTGATGGTGGAGTGCTCGTTCCATGGGATCGTGCAAAGCCTGAGTTCAGCAGAGTAGAGACCTGCCTCTGCTCACATCTCTGTCCCCTCTGCAGAGCTAAGTCTCCTCATCGCAGGAGAGGCCCAAGGCATGCTACTGGCAGCCAGGCGGTGCACACCTGGCTCAAAGCAGAGTGCCCTGTCCTAGCTCCACCACCGTGACAAGGTGAGGTCTACAGCCCTGTGCTTTTCCAACATCTCACAAGTCTCCTTGAACTCTTCTGTGGGCTTTTTCTGTGGCTGTTTGATGTCCACAGGCAAGCAGCTAAGAGGAAGGAAGAGACAGCATTTTGCTCATGAAGGGTACTGATCCGACTCCCACCATATGACAGATCTAAGTCCCTGGATCCTTCAGGGTCCTCTGCAATATGGGGAAGTAGGCAGGAAACATAAATAGAAAGAAGCGTATTGCATGGTGATGAGAGTCTTGAAAACAAAACCAAAACCAAAAGGCTGCTGTAGTGAGCAGTGGGGACTAAAGCAGATTCCTCGGATTGGAGCAGTGAGAGGGCTTCATGAGGGGTCATGTCCCGGGTCAGTGGGAAAGGGTCAGCCCTGGCAATGTGGTGAAGTGTCCTGACACAGGGCACAGCGGGACAAAGATCTCAAGGGAGAACAAGCTTGACTGAGCCACAGAAGACCAGTGCGGCCTGAAAACCAGGAGACAACTTGGGTAGGGAGTGTTCTGGCATGAGAGGTGTTCTTTAACGTGAAGCCCTGGGCCTGATTGGCCAGGCCTGAAGTAGCACAAAACGAAAGAGCCATAAGGACGTTTTGGATTTAGGGTAAATAGACGGACTGTGACCCAGAAAAAAACATATAGAGAAGACAAGCTTGACCTAAGTCACAGAACTGTAACACATTTTTTCTAGTAATTTGAATAAAGAAGTTATTCTTGCAAAAAAAGAAGCAAAGGGATTTAGAAAATCTCTCTTTAGACCATCAGTTTTTCTTTCAAAATATTTTCAGTATTCTTTTACTCCATCTTTCAACTATTCTGGACCATAGAGAAGGAAAAAATGCATTCTGTGTTCTATTATATAAAACCTGATTGTGTATATATAAATAAAAGATGAATATATAATAATATATAAAAAGACAAGCTTGGTCTAGTGCTGTCTGGCTGGTGAGGATATTGACCACAGCTGTGAGTCTGTGAAGCCCATATGAGAGAGATCAATGGGAAGAAGGGTGGCGCCAAAGGCATAAGTCAGAGACGAAACTCACTGTGAAAGAGAAGAGGTGTTCCTTACCTCAGAATAAACATGTCCCAGCCCAAAGGCATCCAGCTGCCCATGCTTTCTGCAGCCAAGCTGTGGACCCCTCTCTAGACTGCACACTCAGCTTCATGGATAAACCTGTCCAAGTTTCTGCCAGATTCACATACTCTCTCAGCAAGTGTGTGTTTAGGATATTCTTCAGTGCCGGATGCCAGACCTTTGCCTTGGGGGAGGGAAGGTATAGGGGCAGAAGGAACGCTCCTATAAAACGGAGATGGGAGGGGCTGGGGATGCCCCTTAGTTGGTAGAGCGCTTGCTTAGCACACAACCTGGACTGGATCCCAATAGTACATAAAGTAGGTGTGCTGGTGTGTTATCTATAATTCTGCTCGGGAGATAGAGGTAGGAGGATCAGACATTCAAAGTGGCATAGTGAGTTCGAAGTGAACTCGAGACTTGGGGGGAGGGGGGAGAAAGAAAGCAAGGGTGTGGCCACAGAAAGTGGCAGATATGAGGCTAAGCTGCCTGGGGACCAGACACTGTGGCCGAGGACCTGGGCAGGTCTCTCTGGAGGCTATTCAAAGCCCTCCTCTGCTGAAGAAGATCCAGGGAGCCCTCTTCCAGTTCCAAACTGCTGCCATTCTATGGAGACGATTGTCTAAATAGACACATTTTTTTTTTTAGGCAAAAACAGTTTAAAAGATTGTTTTATATCAATTGTGCTTTTAAAAATATTATTATTAGCGAGTGTATGATATGTTGTATGTGGACGATACGCGCAGCAGTGCAGCATCCTGGTGGAGGGCAGAGGACAACTTTGTGGAATCTGTTCCACTTTTACTTGAGTTCTGGGGATTTAACTCAGCAGAAGTTCTGCAGGGCGAGCTCTTTTACCAGTGGAGAGATCTCTGTTGGTGCCCTGCTTTTATTTATTTTTTTTTTCCTCTCACCTGAATCTTCAAGATAATTGTCTGCAGCTCGTCAAACCATTCCCAAACAAAACAGGCTTTCCATGCAGCTGTGCGCCTTGTGCCACACTGCAGAGACGCCTGAAGAGTAAATCTGGTGTCTTCTTCTTCCCCCACCCTAGGCTCTGTCTCAGAGGTAACCACAGAGCCCAAGGTGCAACGGAAGCTCTTCTATACTAAGTACGGTTATTATAAGGTGTGGCCCCCAGCTAGGCACAACCCTCTCTATTATTCTGACAGCATGACTTCCTGTGATATTACTGAGTATCTCCTGTCATCTCAGTAACAGAGACTCATACCTGGGTTTTTCTTCCTTTCAACAATATGCTTGACATTTAATATGTTAGCCGAAGGTCTCTAAGGCTTGGGGGTTAAAGCTCTGAACCGATGACTTCCTGTCTGTAGCAGCTCAGGTGCCTGCACACATCCCTCGGGCTCCTGACATGTGCCGCCAAGAAGGACCCAGACCTTCAACACTAGCCACTGGTTCTGATCTAAAGCTCTACACCTTAGTTCTATGGGTCCTTCAGCAAGCCACCTACCTAATCTCTTTGCCACCCAGCTGAGTAGAGGGTGTGGGACAAACTGAGCCCTAGAAAATGGTCTGGCAAGTAGTTCTCTGGTGCTGAAGTGTGGATCTTCAGGATCAAGGAGATGACCTGTGTGGAATCTTCTGTGAAACCACATATTTTAGAATGTTACCTTGGATTCCCCCAAAACCTCTCTCCTCTGTGGCCTACCACAGACATTTACTAGACTTGTGCTGGGAAAGATGGGGTTTACAGTCAGGAATGCAGAAAGGGGTTCATCATTTCTCCAACTCTCCATGACTTTTACAGTATGAACAGTACATGCTCTTGGGCAGGGGCCACATAGGAACCCGTGGCCGACCACAGGAAGGGCTGAGGAAGGCCAAAGGAGCACAGGAAGGGAACCCCTAATTACCCTTGAGAGACTGGAGAGACCAAGGGAAGACAGCCTCCCAGAGCAACTGACACTAGAGCTGATTGGAAATTTTAATGATAGTTAGGCAATGGGATATTCCAGGCAGGAGCGGCAGGAAATGCCAAGGCCCAGACCCAGAGAGAAGGACTTGATGGTAATGCAGAGCCAGCAGGCCAAGCATGTACACATGGGGCATTGTGGGAAACCAGGCACCTCAGCATTGGCTGAGGGGTATAACTGTCTCTTTTCGGGCTTTTAATCAGAGACGCACAAGACAGGCTAAAGTGCCTAAGGGTCAGGGTTGCTGATCTGGGAGGTAAACCAGCGCTCACTTTGAATCCCTGTTTATACTAACGGTTTAACCCTGGGAGAGAAATTAAATTTTCTAAGCTTCCATTCTCTCGCTCATAAAATGGGTATAATGATGCTCACTTCATTGGTCGAGGTGCTTTTGTGAAATAATAAAACTAGAGAGCTGAGTGAGTGTAGTTATCTGAAAGCTGCCTAAATAAGAAGGGCGAGGCTTCAATTTGTGCTTTTAAAATCATGACTCCAGCACCTTCCGGGAGGTGGGTTGGAAGGAACACAGGTGTCGGGGAGGAATCGACTGCATGAATACACACACTTGCACGTGTGCTGACTTCCTAATAGCGGGGTAAACAGCGCACTGCAGAAACAGGGTGGTTTAATTTGAAGAGGAAGGAGGGGAGGAGTCAGAAAAGGCTTCATAGTGAGGTGACACAGGAAATGGGTCTTGTTAAGAGGGGAAATGAGAACACAACAGGTGAGGCACAGCAGTGAGAAAGTTCAAGGCGAGCAGGAGCAACAGGAATGATCCAGAGCCAGAGGACGGACTCATAGGGAGGATGGAGACACAAGCTTTCTGAGTCCACTCTTGGAAGACACGTTTGACCTGATCCTGTGCTGGAGCAGTGGGCTAGATTGTGATGAGTCAGGGCATCATCCTGGGTCAGGTTTTCATTATGGACTTTGTTGCAGAGGAATTTGAATTTGTGTGGTAGGTAGAAAGGAGCTTACTCTTTTGTTAGAATTCCTGACCACTGATTCACAAAATAATCCAAGAAAGGAGGGAGAAGGGGTTGACCCAGTGGATAAAGCAGCACTTGCTGTGCAAGCATGAAGACCTGAGTTTGAATTCATGCAAAGCCGGGCATCACGGTGCAAATCTGTAATCCCAGTGCTCCCACAGTGAGCTGGGAGGCAGAAACAGGAAAATCATTGGAAGCTCATGAGGCAGCTAGTCTAGCATATGCAGTCATGACAGACAGACCCTGTTTCAAACAAGGAACAAGAGAAAGACCTGAGGTTGTTCTCTGTCTTCTACACACACACACATACACACACACCCCTCCCACCCATGCTCTTCCAAGTTGAAGGGTAATGACTCAGTCATTTCATTATGTAGCACCTGCCCTCCCACATGAGCCCTTGAGTTAATAAAGCTAGCATTATTATTGGCTCTGTTTCTAGTGCTTTGACTGTCTTAACTCAATCACTCTGCATAAGATAGATTTTAACAAGACACTAGACCACCAAGGAACTTAACCCAAGGTCAACCCAACCAATAGACAAGACAAACGTGTTGAAGACCTTGGAAAAGGATTGGAGATGCTCCCAGAAGGTTCTGGCACTCGTATGCCCAGGATTGCCCCAAGAGAAAGTCAAGTTGCCATGTGAGGGCTCTAAGGGATGCCCTGCACTAGGAAAGCCCAGAAGAGCAGAGTAGTATGTCCCACCTCCCTCCTGGCTCCCATCAGGTGAGTATCTTCTCTTTGTCAGGGAACAGCCCAGTGCTTAGGAAGGGCAATCCTCTTGCTAGCAGGGGGAGCTGCTAGTATGAGCTAAGACATGAGGTTGTGGTGTCACGATGGGGCTTCCAACCAGAACCATCCTCCTCTATCTGAAGTCAGTCCTGACAGAAGCACAGTGTGAAGCCGTTTTGGAGGTTGGGGCTGGGTAGCGCCTCCCCACTGTCCTCTCCTCTGCCTCTTGAGTTATTAGTCCCAATGGGCTCTACCTGCTGGGAAATTCAGAAGTTCTGTGCCAGAAATCTGGAGGCCATGCTGAGTTTCTCAGGGCTATGTGACAAGCCCAAGAGGAAGGAGAGACTGTGTCAGGCAGCCAGCGTAGAACTGCCCGCGTCTCCCGGCTACTTCTCCACCTGAAAAGTCTTTCCCAACAATTAGCTGCCAAGGGCAGATGAGAACTTAGAATGCACTGGCGGCTGACACAGGCTTTTAAAACAGCCCTTCTCCCACTCCTTCTTCTCCAGATCCTTCTCCATCCTCTCATGGGTTATCTGACCATGAGCAACCTATCCCCAAACCCTGCCATCTTCAGAAGGGCAAAGGAACAAGAAAATAGCTTCCTCCTCTTGCACGAGACTGAATGGAGCTGCAACCTTTCGGCTTTTCTTCTGACCTCGCAGCCTTCAGCTTTTCTTCTGACAGTGGCAGAGAGAAGGTCTGAGGATGTTGATCGTGGCAGCAAGGATTGGCAAAGGCAGATACACCCACTTGAAATCTTAAGCATCTAGGGGACCACTTCTTCCAAGTCCCCTGGGAGGTCATTAAATTTCTCTGTCTTCATCTCCTCCAAGGTAGAAAAAAAGGGTAATAATTCTGACCTACCTCACTAGAGTGTTGTAAATATGACTAACTAATGCATGCCTGGCACTTTGGAAAGTAAAAAACACTTTGCAATAATTAATGTGGATTTCCAGTTTTATCTTCAGCAGTTACCACTCCAGAGCTAGTTCCTACATAAGAACTTATGTAGCAAGCCAGGTGGCTTTCCTGAAGAGGTACAGGGCAGCTCTTGTCAGGACCATCAAAGCCATCTTGGGACTCTTAGGTCGCTGGAGACAGTTCCAAGCTGACAATTCCAAATCCATTTGCATCCACTTAACTTTCTGGAGACCTAGGCAGTTTGCAGTTCCAGCAAACAGCGTGTGAACGGACCTCGCTGAGCAGGGGGCACAGGGCGAAGAAAGGTCTGGAGCGTCTCTGGGGCTTGCTGCCGACTGGTCTTGAAAAATCAAAACGAACCTTTATCTTCAAAGGCTCACTGTTATTCATCATCACTATAAAAGCAGTCAAATCTTTGAGATCTGCAGCTGCAGAGAAAGCATACAAAATGGGCTTTCTGCAGAGGGAAAAACATGGACTAATATTACTAGCACTTCTTGTGAGCAAGGGGCAGCAGGCTAGTCTCAGCTTGAAGCCCAGTCTTCCCCCTCCACTAAGCAAATGTTGCCCATTAGGAGGTATTTGCCCCCTCCCCAGTCACCTCCATTACAAGGTTATTCATATCCTGAAGAGGAGGACCCTTCGAGAAGGTAGAAATTTCTGTAGTTAACAAACTGCTGGACCCTGGAGGATGGGATCCCCTTGGCCAACTGTTACCATAATATAACACAGATTTCATTCATGTATCACAACCACCAAGCTAGAGATGGGGCCGGATCGTTAATCTGGTTAATTAACGTTGTACTTTGGATCCATATGCCAAAAGGGCTTCTGTGGGACTAGATTGGGAGACATTAGGTACAGTAGTTTTTTTCTTGGGGGAAATGAGTTCTGATTTGAGACTGTCTTAGGATCTGGAATGTGAGCCATCTGTAAGAAGGAAACTACTCTGAAAATATTATGCTTTCTCCATTATTTCAGAGGTACGGAATGCGGTTATCTTGAATTTCCGCTGGATAGATGGTTTCCTTTTCTCCTTCTCACTGTCTTTCCTCTTTCCTTCCTCCAGGACATTTTATTAGCTGATAAGTTAGCTGTGACTTCCATGGAAGGAAGTCAAGGACAAGCGTCCACACACAGGGCTGGCTGAGTTTCAGAATGATGGATTCTGGGGTTCTAGGGTACACTTTTCCAGACTTGAACACATTATGGAAACAGGAAGGCAGGAAGGAAGAGGAGCAAGACTTGGCTTTGTAACCAGACTAGTAAGGAAGCTACACGGGGATGAATATCATTGAGTTCAAGGCCGATCTGAATGTGGTAGGTTTTTGTTTGCTTGTTTGCTTTTGTTGTTGTTTTTTTTAGTTGCTATGGAAGAGCACCTGATAGAAACAACTTTTTTTTCTCCCACATTTTATTTTTTTCCCAATCATACAAGCTCAATAGGTTCTCCCCATCCTCTTTCTCCCTCCTCCCCTTCCCATTCCCCCTTTGATGATAGAAACAACTTAACGGACAAAGTTGCATTTTGGTTTGTGGCCTAAGAAGATATAACAAATCCTGGTGGACAAGGCATGCTGGCAGGTGGCTCCAGAGTGTCTCACTCAAGGTGAATATGATACGGCCAGTTTCATAGGCTCCTGATGTTTGTATAAACTCTCCATGCTGATTAATTATAACCAGAAACTGTAAGCCAAGAATTCCCCTAAAGTTGTTTGGTCCTGTATCCATTCAACTACTGGAAGATGAAACTAATACACATGAAACTAATACACCCTTGAATTGATTGGTACCTAGAGTGACAATAGCAGAGAGAAGCAAAAGGGCAACTGGAGCAATAGCTGGAACAGGGGAACGCTGGTTCCCACGTGGGAAGATCATCAGAAGCCCGCTGCATCACCTGCTCTCCTTCCCTGCTCCCAAGGAGACCGCCTGCAGGAAGGGCTGGAGTCAGCCATGTAGCTAGGAGACAATCACACAGAAAGTTTAGGGAAACTGGCTCATGCGATCTTGCCTCTGGCCGAAAACCTGCCTGACCTGCTGGTCGTGAAAGCTACAGGAGGATGGAGGATAGTAATTGTCACCATTTCTTTTTCTTGATATTACTCTTGCTTAATCTGTGTAACTATATGAAGCACTTCTATGGGTCACAAACTCTTCCAAGTTCTTTACTTCATTTAATTCTCCCAACAATCCTATGAGGTTGCTTTGATTATTAATTCCACTGTACAGCACAGAAACTGGGGAACTGAGGAAACTGAAGCACAGAGAGAATACTACCTCACATGTGGTAGAGATTTGAACCCAGACTGCCTGGATAGATGATCCTACGTTCAGAACTTTTGAACACTCACTACCTAAGTATTGCTCTAGTCACTCTGAAGTAAGCAACATGCAAAACTTTCATCAACCTCCTCACTGGGTGGTTTCTCAGAAGCCTTGCTTCTGCGGTCCAGAAGGCCTTCCAACAGTCCAAATGGATGTTATAAGCATGAACAAGCATCCCTTAGATTACCTTTCAAAACCTGTCCGTGCACACTCTCTCTGTCCTTCCTCTATCTTTTTTCCCCTCATCCCACCCCCCCCCCAGTCCTTCTGGGATCTGGACAACCAGCAATGTCACCCAAAATGTCTAACTTCGTTCAGAGAACAACTTTCAGCCTGTCCACACTGGCTTTTCCACAGTTTTGATCTCAAAAGGGAAAGTACCCAGTACACAACAGGCTGCAGCCCTCACTGTCAGTGACTGTGTGCTTTGGACATGCAGAACTGGAAACTAAGGATGAACCAATGGTCTCATCTGGTAAAATGTGGGAAGACCAATGTGGAAATTCCTTTGAAGTCACCTCTTGTGTTTGCCCCTTGACAGCTCCTCTTGTGAACACAGACAAGAAAGGGTCAAATCCATTCAATTTCACCCCTTATCTTGAACCTCTCTTTCAAACCTTTCTTTCTTTTTTTAAAGCTCTACACTTAAGAATGTTCCTGTGTTGAGATGGGGAGATGGCTTAGGGGTTAAAACCTTTTCCTCAAAAGCAAAAAGACTTGAATTGGGATTCCTCAGATCGCACATAAAAAATGCCCCCAAATGCCATATCATATGGCAGTGGCCTAATATTCTGGTCTGGAAATCTGAGCCAGAGAAACCCAGAGCAAAGAAACAAAGAGGTAGAGCAACTCAGGATGATTCCTGATGTCACCCTTGGGCTTCCATAGGAACAACGTACTCAGATTGCTCTTATACACATGCGCACACATGTATGTACGTCCATTCACATTCAAACACATGCACACACAAAAAGAATGTTTCTTATTGCTTTCTTGTTTGGCTAACTTCTTGGTCAGCATCTAAAATACCTCCTTGTTTGAATAGGCATGGGTTCTTAATAGCTCTAAACACTTAACCTAAAGTATCTTAAATAGCATGTTTCATTCAGTAAATATTTTTGGGGCATTCTGTCTGTGTCATGATTTTATATTTTGATTATACACAGTGATCACCTTGAGCAAGAGTCTTCAATTCGCAAAATGAATTCTTTCACCAAGCATGTGACAGAGCAGTAATTTGGATTCTTCAGAAGATGGCCGTCCTGTTGGGATTCCTCTGCTAGCATCTCACCCCACCCAGTCGATGTTTCGAAATGTTCCAATTGAGCAGACCATCTAGGCAAGCTCTCAGGATCTGCAATCAGCCTGGGCAGCACTGACTATCTTATCTGGTTGTGATATATGTTTTCTATTTTTTAAATAGTGAAACCAAAGTAACTGTCAGTGTGTCCCCTTCCCCCCCTAATCTCCTGTTCTATGGTTCCTTTTATCTGGTCTGCTACTGGGAGGTTCCAATGAGATCTAGAGAGGTTCCAATAGGATTTAAGATTCTGGTCTTATAATGTATCGATGTGGATAATCTCTTCAGGTGTCTGTCAGCTGATCTTAGTTAATACCAGGTATGTCAAGTTGACATATCACCGTAGCTAGGACACTATTCCTGCTTCCCCAGGTGATAACCTGGGGCAGAGAGGTGAAGAGAGTCCCTGAAAGTCCCGGAGATAAGAAGGCGCTGAGCAGGAGCTCACGTCAGGTCTCCGCAGGGCAGAGAGCGGAAGGCTCGGTGTGGCTGTCCCTCAGAATGTCCTCTCAGTTCCTCCTCTTCCTTTCAGCACTGTACACCTCTAGAAGCAGGCTGCAGGGAGAGGATTAGGTCTGAAAAGGTTCTTGACTGCTCTGGGAATCAAGACCCTGGGTAGCACAGGAAGTTGAAGGGCAAGGTAGTCACAGTGCAAACTTTGACTGGCAGGAGGTGGGGAACGGAAGGGAATCCCACACTGCCCAGTCACCGGGTGCACACTGTCTCAGGAAGTAGGCCTGACCCTGACCTAGAATAGTCTTCAAGGATGCAGCTGACAGCAGCTCAGTTAGGGAGTGATCGTACCAGAATCCCTTGTGCCTCCTCTCCTTCTCCCTTCCTCCCTTCCTCTCTCTTTTTCTCATTGTATAAATCCATTTTTTTAATCTAGTTTTTTTGTATTTGTTTTTGTTTTTTCCATATGTTTTGGGGGGGGGGGTTCGGGACAGTTCACTGCATAAAGTACTGCTCATCAACCTGACGACCTGAATTTGTTTCCTAAGAGTCAGCAATACGGAAGGAGAGAAATTACTTTCAAAAGTTGTTCTCTGATCTCTGTGTGTATACCATGCACATATGCACACCTTCTCCTCTCTCTCTCTCTCTCTCTCTCTCTCTCTCTCTCTCTCAAATAAATAAATAAATAAATAAATAAATTTTTAATGTTTTTATATTTTTGAAGCAAAGTCTTACTTGTCCCCCAGACTTTAACTTCAAATCTGCTTTCCAAGTTCTGGAATTCCAGGTATATGCCACTAATCCAGCTTCGATTGGAGAAAAGTCAAAGTAAGATACCCAGTGACAACTTTGGGTACCTACATGCATACATATACATATGCACATGCACCTGTACACACACACACACACACACACACACACACACACACACACACACACACACACAGGTGCATCAGCATCCAAACAACCACACAGTCCTAAACCATAGGGTTGGGGTACCAGCTTAGGAGTATAATGCTTGCCTAGCATGTCAGAGGCCCTGTGTTTAATCCCCAGTGCTGCCAAGAAAAAAGAAAATCAGAAGACCAAGGGAGGAGAGATGGCACATGCTTTTACTCTCAGCTTATGAGTCAGGAGGATGGTGAGTTCAAGGCCAGCTTGGACCTCCTAGCAAGACTGGCTCACGGGCTACATGAAAAAAAATAGTCACCATGCAAATATGTGGCAAGTAGGTTATGATAAATAACATTTCAGTAACATTCTTTGCCCTTGCACACCCTGCTACTTCCCCTAGCACAGCAGCCAGCCTTGGGAGGTTTCTGCTCCTCACCTGGGCTGGGACGTTCTGTCCTCAGGAGGCCACATGGCATCCCAGGCACTTGAGCTTTGTGCATCTACAACCCTCAGTCATCAGCCTGGTCACAGCACTGAGCTTTTACACTGATGGGCAGTGGCTGGAGAGGATTCTTGAATAATTCATATATTCATGCTTCTATCTTCCCCCTTTAAAAATTTTTTTTCTCGATTTTGTGTGTGTGTGTGTGTGTGTGTGTGTGTGTGTGTGTGTGTGTGTGTGTCAGGGACACTGTGTGTGGAGGACCAATGGTGACTTCAGGAATCATCCTGGATTGCTTCTACCTTTATTTAGGTGGGACCTGGGATCTGAACTCAGAACCTTCTGCTTTCAAGACAGAGTCTTAATCCCTGAGCCATCTCTCCAGCCGCTATCTGCCTTTTTAGGGAGGAACATGACCAACCAAATAGTTTAGAGAAGTTGCCTAATATGGAGAGTCCTTTTATCACCATGTTTTAAGACAGAAAAACCATATATACATTGATTTACATTTTCTTATTGAGAAATTAAATCACTTCCACATACCTTAGCTCCATTTCATCCCTACTAGCTAGGAGACAACAATCTGATCTTCAGAATGCCTCAGGGCTGTGACTGCTCAAGCTTCTTGAGTTTAATCACATGGTCCGTAGGTGAAGGTACTCAGGCCAGAACTAGATAACCCACCCCAGACCTAGTCTACCCACTGAAATGTGTTTCCACTTTATTTTTTCAGTTGCTAAGAGGGCAGAGTGGTATCTATGAATGACGAAGTGCACAGCACTTTTAGAAAGCTCTTCAGGACCCAGAAGCAAATATTTCATCAAAAGATTAGTCTCCTAGCTTCTCCCACCCAATCTCTGAGATACTCCCTCTGGGCAGCATCTTAGAGCAAACTAGGTTTCTTTAACTGCTCATCAGAGTTCATCAGTATCATGTCAACTGCATCATAAAGCGATTAAGACCTTTACACAACTGAAGACCTTTAAGACTTCAGATTCTGAAACACTCAGCCACTTTACACCATGTAGACATAGACTAGTGAGTTACCATCTCATTGCCTTAGTGTCCCCATCTGTAAAATGTAGCTGAGATGCCCGGCCCATCCAAGTAGTCAGGGCTCAATGAGCTCATGGAAGCAGACAGCGGAATAGAGTCTGGAGCAGAGTAGACGCTCAGACCATGAATCCTCACCACTACTACCCTCGCCATCCCTGAGCATCAGCACCTACAATACCCACAAGCACCCTCACTCTTTCACTCTAAGCCCTTCAGACTCAGAAGCTGAGACACACAAGGTTCTCCTTAGGAAGGCTCATCTGAGATCTCAAGCACAGTAATGGATCTGAATACATGCAAGGAATGGCTATCATCAACACCTTTCTGAAATAAATTGTGTCCCCCACACATTAGCTTTCAGCCATGTAACTAGTTCAAATGATCTAGTTTTTAAAGCTAGTGAGTAGAGGCAGCCACTCATCTGGGTATTTGGTAGCAGTTGTCTCTTGAGTTTAAGCTCACTGGATGAGAAAGTTGAGAACTAGAGTAATCTCACTCATACTCCCAGGGCCAATGCTGTAGTTAAATGGTGGCCGTTGTCACCATGAACGGCTTTTTTTTTTTTTTTTTAATTCTGTCTTCCTTGCTTGCCCTTCATTCATAGATTTGTTCTCCCCCCCCACTCCTTTTTTTTTCTTCCCAAACATAGAGTCTTGTCATCTGGTCTCGGTGACCACCATACAGAGCAGCTTGTACCTCATCATGTAAGAATGTGCTACGCTTTTGTACAAGCCATTAAACTTTAAAGTGTGAAACAGCCGTCACAGTTCCAGCTTCGGAGGAAGATAAAGCACTCACTTCATTGCTATTTGTTCAGAATTTACTCACATTACAGCTCTGGCAGGAGCTTTCAGTGTTTTGGACCGGGTGGCTTCCTTGAGAGATGGGCACAGGCGCTAACAGCAGAACCCCTGTGTAGATTCCTGGGTTAACCAAAGCACACTCTGTGTTTGGCACCGTTCCCAACAGCTGGTGCTTTGGCCCCTGGGCTAAGGGCCACTGGCTGTGCAAGCGACCTCCTCGCCACCCATGCAGCTGTGGACCAGTTTGGAAGGAGTCACCGGAGGGCTTTGTCCTCTGTAATAATTACAAGATTAGTAACAGAGAGTCCTGACCTTTCCTGAATGCGTTCAGAACTCCTACCCCTCAGGAGATCCACGAGGCAACAAGGCAGGACCTTGTGCTGAAAAGCAGAGAAAAATGGAAACAGATTTGCTATGAGACTAGAGGCCTTGGAACCCGAAATTAGATTACTCTAAACACCCATTTTTTGCTTCCAGTTTCAAATTCATTTACCATAACTCAGTTAATGCCAACTTCCAGAGAACGAATGAATAGCCACCAATTCCTGCCAGGTCAGTCTTTCTAGAACATTATCCCGACAGCCTTCTCCTCTCCCACACCTCCACCATTAACTTTATGAACCTCTAAAGGGAAGGACCTTGCATGTCTTTATGCCCCACTTTCTAGTACATATGGCTTTATAGAGAAACTCACTGAGGATGCTTGTGAAGTCAGGCAAGTCAAAGCAAACACCATCTTCTGGGTCTCTGTTTCTAAGAACTCCCCCAACTTTGTAGCAGAGCCAAGAGGGCTAGTGGCATGGCCTCTCAGCTCCAGGCACGCCACAGGCAGAGACGAATGGTCAGCTCTACAAACACCTCTGCTCTTGTCACCCTTTTGCTTCCCTAAGGCAAGAGTGAAGAACTAGGATGCGGCTTGTCTGACTCGTACCTCCTTGGAATTCCCAACACATGCTGGTTCCATGAGTAACAGTCAGACACCAGCTATCACTCTCCGCCATCAGATAATATCCTTTTCCTCCCACAGCCAACTGGATTTTGAACCTGAAGTACCTTACAAGGATATTTTCATTTCTGTTCATAGTCTGGCTGCAGCTTCAGTCTGCCAAGGCAGGAAACCGAGTCACCACATGTTCCCACAGACATTGAGAGGCAGAGCCCCGGCCTCTCCTCCTCAGGCCTTACCAGCCAACATCCACCCATCCCAGTGCCCTCTGGTCTTACTCGCCAGCTTCCTCTGCATCCTGGAGTTCAGAGGCACTTGGTTCTCTCCTTCCTGTGAAGAGGCCCACAGAGGTAGGAATCTTTTACATGTCACAAAATTGCTCTCCTTTTTATAGTCTGGCCTTCTCTAATACCAGATCTTCAAGATCTGGTTTGTCACTTCTTTCCTGGATGAATTATGAATTTCCCCCTAAAATATATTTTATTTTATCAGATATTTGTTCTCTGATGAGAAGCAGCAGGAATATATGTCCTGCCCCCCCCCCCCATGTCCATCAGTTGACACCACTGAAAGGCAACCGTCTGCTTCGACTTTGTAGCAGAGCCAAGAGAATTTACCATGAAATCCATCGGGGTTCAACTTTTTTCACTTGGATCAGTTTTTCCTTTTTCTGTGGCTCTGTGTACATATGTGTTCAAATCAAACATTTACTGGTAACAAATCAAAAGAAATCTATTTTAAAACTGTGCATGGTACTTGAGAGAAGAAAGCAGGAAGAGAAGTTAAACGTCATCCTCAGCTACTTATCACATTGAGTTCAAGACCATCCTCAGTTACATGAGATCCAGTCTTTCTCTCCCTCTCCCTCTCTCTCTCTCTCACAACACACACACACAACTTATTTTAATACAAGCTTTTAGTATACATACAATTTTACCATTTATAAAAGCAAATTTCATACCAATGAGATGGTCTTCCTTGTTTGTCTAATGCAATCAGAGGATATATGAATTTAAAGGAAGGGTAGTAGGAAAATATAAAAAGCCTTTGTCTTTCATAATTAAATCACACTTCTATAAGAGCAGGAAAGCATGTATTTATGTAAAACACTGCAACTCCTGTGTCTGAGTCAAGGTGCTTGGGGCAGCATCTGTCGGCTTTGCACAGTGAACTGGCATGTGCAGTAAAAAGCCTCAGACCCAAGGTTTCAGCGAAGTGATGAGAACTGGCACAGATAGCCCTGAAGAAACACCTAGATTCAGGATGTATTTGATCCGGGTCATTTCAGTCAGAAACCTTTCATTTTCTCCAACTTTGGTGTGGGAGGTTCTATTCAGTCTAAGTCAGCTGGGTAGAGTCATGATTTGAATGTGAATGCCCCCCCACAGCCACAAGTGTTTGAATCCTTGCTGGTGTTAATATTTGGGAAGGCACCTTTAAGAAGTGGAGCCTTGCTGGGAGGACGGCCAGTCACAGGGGATGGATCTTGAGGATTAGCAGCCCAGCACTGCTTCTTTAGTTTGCTCTTACTCTCCCTGCCTCCCTGATGGCTGCAATGACCTGGATCGGGGACCGGTCTCCTGGTTCTAACACCAACCTTCTCAGAGCCTTCTGCTTTGAGATTCCCAACATAATGGACATATCTTCTCTGGAGCTGTAAGGCAGATAAATCTCCTTTCCTCTCCTCAGTTACTTGAGTCTGAGTGTTGCCTTGCAGGCAACAGAAGAGAGACAACAGGTGCCCCCCACAATTTAAGAAGTTACATTAAGAGCAGGATCCCTTCTTCTGCTGACATCTGATATAAATTCAGGAATGTATCCGTCATTTTTGTCCAAAGATTTAAATGTGTGTGTGTGTTCGTGTGTGTGTGTATTCCTCTGACAGTTTCACAAATAAATACAATTTAAGTTATTTTTGCCCCGTATTACTCAATATCATCTCTCCTCCCATGGGAAATCTTCTTCTTCACCAGTCTCCTTCCTACTTTTATGTTTTTTGTGAGTACATGATCTATTGAGCTTAATGAAAGCAAAGGAGGATCTCTGTTTGGGTCTCTAGCATCTAGGAGTGCTGGTGGGTGTCGAAAGTTCCAGTGCTACAGACAGGGAGATCCCAGGGCCTTGATGGGCAGACACTCCATTTGATACAGTGAGCTTTAGATTCGGTGAACTGTCTCAACAAAATAAGACGGCAAGCAATACAGAAGGACATCCAAGGTCCTCTGGCCTTCACCCTTAAGAGTAAGAGTACCCCCACACACACATACACTCTCTCTCACACACACATGAACACTGGTGGTGTGGTTCATGCCTGCAGTTCCAGCAGTTAGGAGGCTGAGGTAGAAGGATCACCATGAGGCTACAGTGTGAGACTTTAATCTCAAAAGACAAAGCTTCATTAGCATAAAACAAAAGACAGTTCATAGAACATGCCAAACTCCAGAGAAGGATTACAGTAGTACTTTGAATTAAAAATGAAAGGATGTCATTGGATGACGGCGGTATTAACCAATGAGTTGGTTGCTCAACCAACCAAGCTGTGGAGTCCTACTTAACATTTCCCCCACCCTTTGATTAGGGTCAGGAACCAATCACATGTTGATTGCCTCTGCGCTTGTAGAATGTGTGTGGAAGCAAGAGACCGAATTCTCACAGCAGGATGTGCGTGTAATCAGTCTTCATGAATGCAAGGATGGATGAATGAGTGATGAAAGCCCAGAGCAGGATGACCGGTCAGGCTTCCGCTGTTGGTGATTAGGAGTCACTGGAAACTTTGGCAAGGGTTCCTCTGGCAAAGGTAAAGCTCAGGAAGTAGGATCAGAGAAATTCCGGAAGTGTGCTGTTTACCAAGGAAACTCATTGTGGATGCTGCTGCAGGAGGCAAGGAATGAGGGGGAAGGGAAGCTCAGCTGTCGGCCCAACATCTGGCTTCTGTTTTATAAAAGGAGGTATTCAAAAAGAGATCTAGGGCCTGGAGGAGAGAAAGGGAGGTACCAGAAAGTGGGGCAGAGAGGTGACCCAGAGAGGATAAAAGATCTTCATGAACATGGTGACTTTGAGGGTATTTATTATGCAGTGCATGGGTTTTGGACATGCACACTTCATGGACCACAACTCCAGAAAATGAATGAAAAGGAGGAACATAAGAAGAAGACATGGTAAGGGAGGCTGGAGAGAGAAAGTAATACCTAGCCCTCAGGAAAGGGAAACTTCGGAAGCATGAGAAGGTCCCCACAGGGGACCTTCCAAACTAGCCAAACTAGCTCCCAGCTTGCTCATTGATTCTTCTACAACAGCCTCTGGAGTGGCCATTCCCTGTGGTCCACTGAGGATTCTCCAAGGGGACAAAGGCAAACAGCTGGAAAGGACCAAGCTGAAGAGCAATGAAGAAGGGCAGGTCTACAGCCTTCTACTTTGACCTTGGAGTTTCTAGACTTCTTATCTCCAAAGTTCACAATGGCTCTCCCTTAGATGTATGATGCTTTATGTAGGGAAATGACTCTGGGATTGTAGCTTTTTTTTCTTAATTAAGCATACTTCCTTCCCCAGTTAGACAAATCTATGTTGAAGTTTACCTATCTATCTCTATCTCTATCTCTATCTCTATCTCTATCTCTATCTCTATCTCTATCTCTATCTCTATCTCTATCTCTATCTATCTGTCTGTCTGTCTGTCTATCTACCTGCCTGCCTGCCTGCCTATGGGAATGCACACAGGTACCATGGTGTACCTCTGGAGACCAGAGAACAGCTTTTGGAAGACAATTCTCTCCTTCCACTGAATTGTATCTCTGGCCCATGCTGTGTTTTAAGGTAACTCTTTATACAACTAACTTTCCCATCCAACATAGGTTTACAGACATGTTGAATGTCCACACTATACGCACATGTATTCTGGTCATTTGTTCTTAAATTTCTTTTCCCCACAGTTATTTTCTCTATATCTATTTTATTTTTTTGGCCTAAACACAAAATGAACACCAATTGAGGGGCTGGAAAGACTCATGCTCAAAACTAAAGAGGGAGCCCTTTCTATTTCATTGTCTGGCAATAAAATCTGAAACTCCACCACCATGTTGCCTGGCAACTGAGGAAATATTGTTGTGATTCAACAAAACTATTTGGAGTAAAGTCACAATAAAACAGCTCAAAAGCATTATATCATCTTGCATTTTACGATTAAGATATGAACAGCAGATAGATATCTTGGGTCAGATAACCCCCAAGAAAACAAAAACAATATACTGACATGGCCAAGAGGCAGGAGCGACCAGGAAATGCCTGGACCAAAATCAGAAGTACTAGGCAAGTCTCAAACCCTCTGGGGTACTTACTCAGTGTTTTTAATCTGCAAAGAGAACAAGTGGAATTAGTGTGCTCTGACATTTCATGATTCAAAAGAAACAGTGAAAACTAGGCACACAGAACCAGGCATTTGTTGGAACCACATTTATTATATCTGGGAGGCCATGAGCACATCTTAACAAAAGTCCCAGTGGGGCTGGTTGTATGGTTATAAGCTATGGGATATGTTGGTATTGCTACAAGTCAATCCCCGATTAAGAAAAGGAGGAGCAGCTCATCTTATTAAGTAAAAAATGTCTTCTGGAAATTTCTTCAAGACTATTATCACAAGCAATCATGGAGTCAAGATTGAGCACAATTAAGGAAACCTGTTCATAGAAATTACATACAACCTTTTGGGCGACCTCCTTACATGCCTCTCACCAAGGAGCTCCATTATCCATCTGGAAAGAGAAGAGGAAATGCAAGCTTCTGGTGCAGAGCCCAGTTCCTAATTCACGGATATGAAATGCCCAGGATGCTATAAAAATCACCATGGTCTTCGGCCACATAGAGATGGTAATTCACTGCTCTGCTGTCCTCTGCCAGCCTACATGAGGACGAGCGAGGCCCACAGCAGGTAGTCCTTTAGGAGTAAGGACACTAAAAGCACCCAAAATCAAGATGACTGACTGGGAAACCATTACAATAGACACATTTTGGATAAAATAAAAAAAAAATCGCAAACAAGTAGATGGTAGTGTTATACAAAAAAGAAGCTTCAGTTGAAAACCAAAGACTGCCACAAGACTTTGGAGAGCATATGTGGCAGTTAAAGGAAAAAAACAACGACAAAAAACCCAAAACAATAAGAACAGAAAATCCACAAAGACACTAGGTTCAAATCCTGGCTCTACTGCTTACTGGTTGGGCTTTTCTTTTCAAGGTCTCTACATCTGTGTTTATCCATCTGTGTGTAGGTATAACGGCAGTGCACACACCCTGAACAGAAATGAGTTAGTGTGCTTACAATTGCAGTTGGTACACTGCTAGCTACTGCTTTATTTCTAGACTGAGCTACTGTTTTATTTCTAGGCTGAGCCAATGATTGGTTTCTTTATTATTGTTTCATAATGTTTTATTCAGTTTTTTCTGGAGCCAGGCTGTCCTCAAACTTGCAGTCCTCCTAAGCGTTGGGATTACAGGCACGCCACCACATCTAGCTCCAGCAATTGTCACCACCAATGAGGAGGTCAAGTGGGTTTAGGTTCAAAGCCCAGGACCACTGATCATTAGCTTCCTGGCCTCTCTGATTCTCTATTGCTTCATTCTCAAAATGGAGAATATCATGCCTCCCTCACAGAGTTGTCACGAAGACCAAATGAAATGATGCTTGTGACACTACCTAAGAAACATCAAACAATTTCTCTGTGGTCTCTTCAAGGTCTCATTGCTATTTTCTTCATATTACAAATAACCATGAAAGCTGTGGTTCAGGGGTAAGTCCTTTGCCTCACAGGCAAAGGGACCTGAATTTGAATCTCTAGATTCCATTAAAGATGCTGACATGTGTGGACTTGGAAGGTGGAGACTGGGAATCCCAGAGAAGCTGACTAACCAAATGAGACCTAATAGTATGCTCTGAGATTAATTAGAGACCCAGACTCACACCTATAAGGTGGAAGAGTAATGGAGGATCATCCCCAATATCACTCTTGACCCTCCACAGGCACACGCTCAAGTATACTCATGTATATATACTGACCTGTGTGCACTCACTCACATATAAACACACACACACACACATGCATGAACCCATACATACATACACGAAAGAAAAAAGTAATAATGAGTAGAAAGTGGGAAAAATAAATGCAAGACATTTTAATGAGTAAAAGAAAACTTTTCAGCAAATAGTTCTGGGCAAACAATATCCACAGACAAATGAATGAATGAAGTTAAACCCTTTCCTCATACCACATACAATATTTACCTCAAAATGGGCTAAGACCTAAATATAGGAAGTACACCATTACACTCTTACACTCTAAGGAAAAGGTAGGCATAAGTCTTATGGCGTTGAGTTAGGCAGCAGTTTCTTAGCTAGACACCAAAAGTACCAATAGCAACCACAGGAAAATAAAAAACAAACAGGACATCATCAAATTTAACAGCTTTCACTCTGCAAAGGGCATCATCAAAAAGGTGGGAAAAAAAAAAACCCATAGATTGAGCAAAATATTCCCAGATCCTGTGAAAAGCCAAGGACTTGTAACCAGAATGCTGCCAGAACTTTTATAATTCAATAACAAAAGAAATATAGACAAATTAATAATTGGGAAACAGATGTGAATACATAGTTCTCCCAAGAAGATATACAAACCCTCAATAATAATGTAAAAAAAAATCAAGTCACATTCCATATGAGACCCATGCATTAAAGTCTGCAGCAACTGCAGAAGTGCCACCGCCCCCTGGAGCCTCTCTTCATATGTAAGAACTCTTGTCCTACTGTAATGATGCATCTGAATTTAAGCTTGCAGGAAATGCAGGCGTCCTCCAACGTGAGCAGTCTGGCCTCTGTGCATGAGCCCCAGGATCAGAGGGCATGGGGCAGGCAGCAGGCAGGTCTTGCTTGGGTCGGGTCTTCCCTTTTTCATTCCTTCAGCTTCCACTGCCTCAGTGGTGCTGTCTGAAAACTAAAGGGCAGCAATATCCTCTTCCTAGAACGCCTGGTTCTTCGTTTTTGTTTGTTTGTTGGAGACAGGATCTCACTCTGTGGCCCAGTCTGGTCTGGAGCTCGCTGTGTAACCCAGGCTGGACTCCAGTTCTCAGCAATCCTCCTCCTCTGCTTCACAAGAGCTACAATTAAAGGTGGAAGCTACCAGGTCACACACACCACCGTCCAGAAGCAACCCGGCTTCCTGTGCCTGGGGCTGTGGCCTCTTGCTATCAGTCAGTCAGTTACATGACCGTTGGGTGGCTGACACCAGTCTGTCAGAAGCTTCAGCAAAGCTTTATTCACATCGATATCCCCAGGAACTCTACAATTGTTGACAAGCCAATTACCTGGCTCGGCATGGTGCCTGCACATGCATAAGCTCAATAAATGCCAGGTCCAGCTCAAACCATAAAAAACCAGTGAGAGCCAACAAAAGGGTTCCCTTCCAAAACTCATGACTTCAGAAACCTTGGAGAAGAACAAACGTGTTTGCTGGTGCAAAGAGGTAAGCAGTTCAGAGACTTGGAGTCTGTCACGCCCACAGAACACCAAGGAAACAAACTCCTTGTCCCAGGCTCAGTTTTGGTCCACATAGCTGCTCTTGAAACACAGTCTGGTCTGTGAGTCTGAATGAACAAGAGCTGTGTGGGAGGCAGCGGCATCTAAGGGGAGAGGCCCCAGCCCTTTCCCAAGGAGGTGTTACTTTTGATTTCCTTCAAGTGTGATCAGGGTGGGTGAAGACTGGCCTGCTGGAAGGCCGAGAGGTGTGGGTTGGCTGAGTCAGTGCTGGCCAAGTCTCCCCTCGGGAAATTCCCATGGGGAGGGGAGCAGATGGCAATTGTCAGCTGGGAAATTAACCAGGTGTGACTTCAAGATCAATGGGTAGATTGTAATCTGCCCACAGAGAAGTCTGGGTCTAATTAGTGGATAGAACCCTGGGTGGAAGTGAGATCTTGCTTTTGGAATGAAGTCCTTCACCTTGGCCATCACTATTTGAAGTGGTATTCCTTCCTACTCCTTAGCTCACAGAGATGTATTAAAATAAGTCAAAGAAATGAAACAAAGTAAAATGAAATAAAAGTTTACAAAGTAGTCTATATGATAAAATAGTATCTGAAAGAACTGAGCGCACTGTCATATTGTGCTACTTTCATAACTAAACATTTTTAAAAATGCTATTGAAAGATCTTTATGTGTGCTATTATTATTATTTAGTTGTCACAGCCCTACAGTGAAAGGGGGATGTTTTATTTGTTAATTTGTGTTTTTAAACATATTATGTCAAAGAAAAAATTTAAAATAGGAGTACGCTTCATGGAAAATTGTGTAGGAAACAAAATTCCAAAACTATAAACAGAAATGCAACATCACAGCGCATTCTACAACATACAAAGACAGAAGCATAAAGGGATCCCACACCATCCAAAAGCTCCCGACTGCAAGGGCCACAGCACCACAGAAATCTTCCAACACAGTAGGCAACACTCATTGACCAACTATGCACAGTATCATTCTCTACTATGGCCGTGTTGTTATTATTCACCTTCACAGTGCAACATGAACAGAGCTCCCCATCTTAGGAAAGAATCAGGATTCAGGGTGATTTCTGTCTAATCAACCATGTGACTTGGGGCCACAAATACTAAAGAAGCTGAAAGAAAGAGAGAGAGAATTTGACCTAACAACGAAAGTTTGTTGGATAGTCTGCAAGATGGCGCTGTGGATAAAGGCTCTTTCATGGAAACCTGGTGACTTCAATTCAATCCCTAGAGTCTCCATGGTAGAGGGAGAAAAATCACCTTCCTAAAGTTGTCCTCGACCGCCACAAGTGCACCATGGTGTTCTGTCTGCTTTCTCTAGCCTGCCCATTAAAAACAAAATAAAATTTGCTAGACAGATTTTACAGTTCTCTCCATTCTTAGGTTTAAATTTTTATTTCAAATTCTTCACCCAAATCCTAAAAAAAGACTGAGATAGTTGCACAAAAGGGTTAAAGTGTAGATGTTCAGGATGATGTGGGACCCTGTGAAGAAATAAGGAAGGACTCCTACTTCCCAAAGGAAACTTTTAAGACAAAGAGGAAAAGATAAACTATTTCACAAGACAGTTCTTTGTCAGTAATGGCTGTCACCGTATCGGACATCAACTATACATACATCCTATGCATGATACAAATCCCTGTTTATAAATGATATTAGGAGAACTTAAGCCAGTGCAAGACCACAAAGGTTGGCGAAGGGTGGACTCAACATTTGAAGCCTGTGTCTTCTTGTTGGGACAGGCCCCACTTCCCTCAGCCATGTCTGAGTTCTTTCACAGTGAACCCCAGAGAATGAGGGAGCAGAACCGGCCAGCCGGGCATTTCCACAGGCTGGGCTAAGCCTCTGCCCTAAACTGGGACAGTTATCCTGCCAGAAGTCCAGTATTGAGCTAGACAACCCATTCTTTTAGCTTCTATCCAATAGAATGAAAATTTCAAAACCAGACATAAAAAATGGGATTTGTTTAAAAAAATATTATGGAAAAATCTCAAACACAGACAAAAGTCAAAAGTGGCAAAAATTAACTTTCCTGTGCCAACCAAACTTCCTTCAGCATATTGTCATTCTCATTTATCTATTCCTTTCATTTTCTTGAACGTTTCAAGTAACTTTATAATATTTCCTATTGGTCCTAATACATGAAAACAACATAACTACAAATTCATTATTATTCCCAAGAAAGGTGGTAATTATATATTATTCCTTAATGCATCCATTTTCCTTGATTAGCTCTAATATACTTTTCTTTTACTTACTTATTCATATTTTTAATTTCTCTAGTTGATCCAGAAAATTGTTTACAGTTGTGGAGCATTATGTAATGTTTCAATATATGTGCACAGTATACAATGTTTAAATCAGGGTAAATATATCTATTCAAGCACCTATTCTTTCTTTTTTGGTGAATTCATTTCAAAAAATCTCTCTAGTGTTTTTGAAATAAGCAAAATATACAGTTTGTTATCATTACCTGTCATTACTCTACTGTGCAACAGAATAGGATTTCTTAACCTTTTCCTATTCACTCAACCAAGAAGTTTTATGTAACCCTGGGCATATAGGTATATAAAATAGGTATACAAATTAAACCTTTACTACTAATATTAAATCATAAAGAAAACGTTTCTAAAAACAATTCTTTGGTATACATGTAATATTAGCACCTATTAAAGATGAAAAAAGGATCGTCAGGATAGCTCATTAGGTAGTGAAGCCTGCTATGCAGGAGTGACAACCTAAATTCAATCTCTAGAACCTGTATAAAGGTAAGCAAGGGGAGAATCGACTCCACAAAATTGTGACCTGATTACCACACATGCGATATGATACATGCACTTACACACAGTATATACATACCCATACTAATAGTAAATAAAATTTAAAATTCCTTTAGAAGGATGAAAGCAAATTTGTATACTTACCTGATGGATGTGCTTGTCTAATACAATATAGTCCATAGCGACACACAATAGTTTCAAACCTGAGTGAAAGAATTTCAGGCAATGTTCTTTAACACATATGGTGTGAGCGTAATAGACAGCAAGGTGCTCATATCTTGTGTCCAGAACCAAGGCTGCAGTGAAGTAGTGCATGCAGCATAGGCGAGCACAGAAACACCTTGGATTCATTACATGTTTAATTTTGAATTAAACTTTGGTTGTTGCACATTCAGAAACTGTTTGCAATGGTAAAATTTTTCACGCCCCCCATATTCAGTTACATGGTTTTAAGACAGTTTTAAATACTGTAATAGAACACCAGAACTTTCCTCTCCTATCTAACTATACTATATATATATATATTTTTACTGTTGGACCAAATACCACAAAATCTAGTAGTTTTACTCATAGGCTATTCCTTTTCTGGAAAAAAATATAAATAAAATATTATTTTTAGGTGGCAGAAAATGTTTCTTTCAAAATGAACTCAGGAGTACTAAACCATCAAAGCTGAGAAAAATACGTTAGTCTAATCAGGGTTCTTCAGGATTGCTGAAATTATTTAAGTGTTGTGAACTGTAGGTTCACAGTGGACTTTCATTGCTGTAGGTACACAGTGGACTTTCATTGAAATGGACAATGTGTGGAACAATGAAGGGAACAGAATGTGCAAAACGAGAAGCAGACTTGATGGATGCCTTGATCTTTATTCATTCTGGACTAGGGAATCGTTTGTGAAAGACAAGACTGCTACAGTACAAAATGATAAAGGTAAACTGTCCATTATACAAATATACAAATACCTTTTTAAAATTGAAAATAGTCTTGATGGTGTCCTACATAAAATATGACATAAAATAAGTTGAAGCCATCTTTTGTGTTTCATAAAAGATGTGTGAGATTATTAACAGATAAACCATATTTCCATCCTCATTTTCTTTAAATTAAAAGTAGCCAGTGTGGAAGTGCTAGAAATGATCTTTAAAGGGCTCATCCACCAACTATTACTTCTAGAGTGGATATTGGAGTGTGTATTATACAGATACTTCCCAGCCCCTAACGATCATTATTGTCACTGCATCAGACTCCAGCATCTTCCTCTCGCTCATGCCTGACTTCCCCCTTACACATAACTACACTTTCCACCCAGCAGAGTCTTGTTTCCTGGGCATCCATAAGAGGCTATGACCCACCTCCACAGATTGCATCTGAAATCTCATCACATTTGTCTGACTCTCAAACCCAGTGTCTGTGGCTCAGACACTATGGGCTGGACAGCCAGAAAGGAGGTAGCTTCCTTTCAAGTTCACGAGTTCTGAGATCTGTAAAGCTGAGGGAAACACACCCAGAACAACTATTATGGAAATAATTTGAGACAGACAAAACTGTCACCCACACTCATGAACCCAGAGAGAGTGCTAGCAAAGCTACCTCAAATGAAAACTTAAAGCAACAATATTTCCAGGTTATAGTGTAGCCAAGGGAGTCTTTAAAATAAAAGCTGGATCATGTCATCCATGCCCAATTCCAAGCCCTCTAATCACTCTTCTCATTTCATTCATAATCCAATCCCAGATTCTAACCTGGGACTCCTCTTAGACCTCATATCCTCTTGTCTTTTCTCTTACTTGATCTGCAACAGCTCAATTGCTTTTCTAGAACATTCCATGCACACCTTTGGCTTAAGAGCCTGTGCCTTTACTGCTTCTTCTCTTTTAAGTGTTCAGTCCCCAGATAGCTATGTGGTTTTACAGTAGCTTTCTTTAGGTCTTTCATCAGTTAAGTTTTCTAATCACATCCAGGATACAGCCATTGTTTGTATAAGTGTCCCCCAAAAACCAAAGTGTTAAAGGCTTGGGCTGCTATTGGAGGCTAGGCTTTGTGGAAGATCTTTGGGCCACAAAGGGTATGCCCCGTCATTATATCCAGCATGTCCACCAGATGCCCCAAATAATAGCTTTACCTGATTTTGGACTGGAACTAATCTTTTTCTTTTCACAATTTTTCTCAGATATTTCAATATAATAACACATGACTGACCATACAGTTTTTTGCATAGAAAGGTCAAAAAAGAATATCTGTTCCCAGATCCATAGGCTCTTTCCAAGAAATATCTAGGTACTTAGATATAATATAAAGGAAATAATTTTCAGAGCCTCAAGGTCTACCTCCATTCTGTCCTAAACTTGAATATGACTAAGGTCGAGAACATTACAAGTTCTAATTTCTCACACGTCTATCATAATGGATCTTTTTTTCTGCTTTGCAAAAGCAGTATTTCCCTCTCTCTCAGTCCACATCTTGTAGTGATGCACTGTCAAAGTAAAATCTGCAGGGTGCCAAGTAAAGATTAATTCAATGTTGAGGTTGATTCTGAAGAAGTGTAAAAACTCTAATGATTACTTAAAAAAAAAAAAAAAAAAGATCTTCCTGCAGTTTAAGTAGTTTCAAATTCATTGGTTTCAATAAAATAGAAAGTCTGTGGTTATTAACTATTTGTAAAATGATTTTTGACAAAAGAGCATCAGATAATTCCTGGCATTTAACTGAAGGAAACTGAGTAAAATTTCTCTAATAAACCTTTTCTACTCCCATTTACTTAGTTATGCACAGTTTCTTAGCACTCTTACATGAAAACCAAAATAGTAATAGAAATGATGCCAAACCTTGTGGTATTCAAGCAGTAAATCTCAATCAGCCTTGGACATTTGAACTAATTATAATCTGACAAGACAAGGGAGATCTCATTTGTTCATCTTTTCAAGCATATTTTATTATTAAAATAAAATTTAGGGAAAGAATGAAGGGAAACAGAAGTTCAAGGAGAAAATATAATGATATTGAGGATTCTCACCACTAAAAAATGATAAGTGAGGTAATATGTATGTTAATTAGCTTTTCTAAGCCATCCCACAATACAACCATTTCAGAATATCATGTTAGATATAATAAATACATACTTTTGATGATTAAAAAGTAGACTAAAAGAAATAATTACAACTTTTCTTGTATGATTTTAAGTAGATGATAATAAATCAATTTAAGGGGCTGGAGAGGTGGTTCAGGGGTTAAGCCTCTGCCTTGCTGGCAGAAGGTCCTGAGTTCAGATCCCAGACCCCACGTATAGACAGATGCTGGTGGAAGCAGGGGGCTGCCTGCGTTTCTGGTCCTGGTAGGGTGGAGCCTGTGAATCCAGGGGCAAAGTAAACAAGGAGGAGGTGGAGGCGTCCATGGTGGTTCCCGAATTCGCCCGTGGTTCTACACACACACAAATATACGCGTGCACATATGCACACACGCACAATTGAATAAATAATAAAAAAATTTAAAAAATAAATCAATTTAATATATTATTTAGATTCTGGTAATATATTTTAAGAGCAAAATAATCATTTAAATTTTTTGATAAATGTATTTTACAATATACAGGAGGTTTTATTTTTTAAACTGGTTTGGCAATATTTAGAAGTTCCTTTAAAATGGTAATGATTCTGTGAGGTGACTAAAGAGATAAACGCATCTGTGTACAAATCTGATGATCTAAGTTGAGTTCTGGAATCTACATGGTGGAAGGAGAGAAACTTGTCCTCTGACCTCTACATACATGCTGACTATAAGATAGTTAAAACAATATAAAATGTTAAATATCAGCTGAGGATAGTGGCTCATGCCTGCATTCCTAGCACTCAGTAGTCTAAGGCAGGAGAATTATCTTGTGTCCAAAGAAAGCCAAGATGACAATATGTGATTTTTGTCTCAAAATTAATTTAAAAATATGATAAAAAGTAAGAGCTATCACTATTATCCTATGAACACTGAAAGAATAATAAAGATACATTATAAAATTCTATGATTAAAAATTTGATAATTTCGACAAAAAAAAACAATTCCTTAAGAGAAACAAACTACCATAACTCAAAAAACAGTTTATAAGTCTATATCTTTTAAAGAAATTGGATAAGCCATAACTTTTCTAAAAAACAGGTGCAAAGCTCATGGTTCCACTGGTAAATTTTTCCACTGGTAAATTTAATAAGGAGATATTAACTCGACACAATGTCTTCCAGAAAAGGGAAGAGAGAAAGCAACTTCCAACCCATAGGAGGTCAGCATTACTTTAATGCCAAAAGGAGATAAAGAAAGGAAACTGATCAAATATGATGTATATACTTATAGTCCTAATCACCTAACACTCAGAAGGTTGAGGCAGGAAAATTATGAGTCTAAGCCCAGTTTGGAAAAATTAATAAAATCCTGTGTCATTAAAAAGTTGTTCTCATAGTACAAGCCTGTAATCCCAATTACTTGAAAGGCTAAGGCAAGTGGACACTCTGCTACAAAACAAGTTTAAGACCAGTCAGCCTGGGAAATTTAACAAGACTATATTTCAGAACTATATTTCAGAATACACTTTTTAAGAAGGGTTGGGGATGGAGTTCTGCATTAGAATGTTTGCTTAACACATATGAAGTTCTGGGTTCCATCTCCAGTACTGAAAGAAAAAAGAGTGGGGGAAGAGAGAAAAAATAAACAAAAACTTTAGACCAGTACCTTTCAGGAACATAGACATGGAATTCTCAACAAAACAGCAAATCGATTATAACAATGTAGACACATAATTCTAAGCCACAAAATTTAAGGAAATGCTTAGGAGATAAAGTAAGCCAAATAATTTGGAAAATGAATGAAATTGAAGACTTCATATCTTCTGATTCCATCATAAAACTGTAAGTAGCCAAGACAGTGGTCTGACTAGTGTAAAGGTTACATGCAGCTGGATGAGCAGTGACTTGGCATGCCTGAAGCCCTAGGGCCCATAATACTACAGCGGTGGAGGATGTGGAGAGAGAAAAAGTGGGAAAAAAGTGGAAAGGGGAAGACGTAGGGATAGATCTTGTACCTAAGACCAGTTGAAATTTTGTTTGGGTAATTGTCCTGCTCTAACACTGGGCTGTAACCCCAGCCAAGGTCAATGTGAAAAAAACAAAGCAATTCAATAAGATTGGGGGGGGCTGTTCTTTCAATAACTGATGCTGAGTTCTTTGTGAAGTAATGGAAATATTAAAAATGGATCCTAGTATTGGTTGTGTAATTATTTTTTATTCTTTTAGTGCTTCAAGCATGACTGCAATGAATTCGTGACATTTTTCACACCTTAATTCCCAATCTCATCCCCCCTTTTCTTTCCATTTTTCACCCTTCTTCTCTACTGCCAGCCTCCTTCCTAGTTTCATGTCTTTTTGCATCTGTCACCCACTGACTCTTATCTGGCTTGCCTCTGATGGCACGTGCCTGAGTACTTCCTCGAGCACGAATCATATTTCAGTGGGTGCACCACTGAGGAGAGCATCTTCCATCCCTGGTTGTAGAATTATATCAGTTACTAAAAATTATTGAGTTGTACATATAAACTGATTACAATATGTAAATTAAACCTCCAGTAGTTCTTGAAAATAAATACTTCCTAAAATCAGGAAGTGAGATAAAGCAAATAAACTCAACCTTTCTAATCTTTAGAATATGAACCACCCAGAGAGATCACATCCAAGAATACTTTATAACTGAGTGATGATACTATGAAGTCTTCAGTAGATCTTTAGAAAGAAGAGAAAAGCTTTAAGAAGCTTAGCTTGTTTCAGTAGTCATAGTGCTTGTGTAGTTATCCTAGGACTTCTGTGTACACTAACAAAGCAGCAAAGCAGATGTGTTGGTGCAAGTGGAAATAAGGATGTTCAGAGTGAGGAAAGAAATAGAAGCGTCAATCAATTAGGTGAAATCAAAACCTGTAGCCCTGAATTTAGATTGGAAGCAAAAATATGCACAAGTTATGTATTTTATCTTAGACATTTTTTTCAAGGTTATTTGCTAAAAATCTCAGAGGGATGGCTTACATTCCTAAGGAAGATTCTTTTCTTTTTTTCCCCCCTCTACATGTATGTCTACAAAGTGACATAGCATGATGGCAAAAAATGATGAAGAACTTGATAGTTATACATCATAGAATAGTTATACATCATAGAACGTAACATGATCATGGACATGATAGCACTATATTTGATAGTTATACATCATAGAACATAACATGATCATGAACATGATAGCACTACACTTGATAGTTATACATCATAGAACATAACATGATCATGAACATGATAGCACTACACTTGATAGTTATACATCATAGAACATAGTAGCCATGTGAGGAGGTTCTGCTCTTCAAGCTGGAGAACATTTTTAGCTTTTTAAAAAATTCTATTTTATTTTAGAGAGAGAGAGAGAGAGAGAGAGAGAGAGAGACAGAGAGACAGAGTGAGAGAAGTTGCAGATACCACAATGCACATGTAGAATTCAGAGGACAGCTTTCGGAAGTCTCCTTCTACCATGTAAGAATTGAACTCAGGTTGCCAGATTGTCTGCAGGCAACTTTATCACACTAAGCAATCCTACCTATTTCCTCGCCCCCTGTTGCAGTTCGCCTGCATGGTTGCTGATAAATGACCATCGAATGGCTTAAGGGAACAAGGGATTTATTCTCTTACGATTACTGGTTACAGTTCATAGTCCAGCTTGACGGGAGAGCATGCGCCAACACCAGGGCTGAAGGAACAGCCCACACAATCACCACGTAACAGCTGAGAGAGGGACGATCCTTACTTGCCAGACCAGCATGTCTGGCCAAGTGAACAGAAAGATGCTGACTCTCTCAACCAGCTCTCTGTGATTTATCCAGGGCCTAATCCCACCCACCATAGGCTGGACCTTCCCCATCAGCTAGACAATCTCTTGCTTAACCATTAATTCTCTACAAATGTGCCCAGAGCTCAAACCCTCAACTGTCAAGTTGACACCCGTGCTCAACTATGACAACCCCTCCCTTCCTCCCCAATTCTTAACCATTTAAATCCCAGATACTCTTTAGGGATATAGAAATAAAAACTCTTCCTCACAGAGCCAATGCAGAGACGAAACGGGACAGTTCAGGTAGCAGCTTATCACCATGCCCGGCACCTAAAATGTAACCAAAACCCATAACTATGTTTGGGAAACTGAGCTAAACATGAGTCTTGCAGCCTGTTTTGCTGGCAAAAATAAAAAATAAAAGCAAAGCACTGAGACTGTGGGTGACCTGGCAAGGCACATGTCTGGCAAACAGAATTTTCCAGTGATGATACTGAAGTGGCAATGATGTTTTTAAAGAGTGCCTGAGGGCCATGGCAGACTCTCGGAGCCCGCACTGCTGGGCCTGGCGTCATGGAAGGCAGCAGGGAAGGGCAGTCAGACAGAAGTCAAGTCTGCCACCCAGCCACTACTGACCCTTCACCTTCTGTGCCTCGTGGGGTACAGGATCCCCAGGGGAAGCAGTGCTGGGAACTGAGTGCTTCCAGACCCTGGGTCATTTCATCTTCACTGAGAGATGAATCTTCGGGAGACCAGGTATTCTTATCCCACTTTGTCAATAAGAGATGAAAAGTTCTGCTTGGCAAAGGCAGTTGTCCAAGGTTACATAACTGTTGAATGACTGAGCCAGGCTTTGACGCCGAGTCCAGATTCCAGCCTCTGTAAATACTGATCACCAGCTTGGGACACAGATTGACCAAGAGGTGGCACACAGGACAGGACAAGATTGTGTGGGACTCTTCCAGTCCTTGACATTGTATCCCAATTATGGATCCAAAGAGGAAAGAGTAGCTAAGGTCCTCGCTTTCCTTCCTCCCCGTTTTGGTTCCAAGATATTTCATGAAGGAATTAGCTATTGTATTCAGTGCAAAATCCAGAAGATAAAGGGCAGATTTCTTTGGCCTTAGAGGTCACCTTCTAGAACAAGAAATGAGGCGATCCGTCTAACGTTCATTTCTTCAGTGAATTAATGAAGGGAAAGGCTGCTCTGACTCAGGCCTTTCTTTTCAAGAGGTCCCTTTGCTCTAGCCTTGAGTCCGAAAGTCCTCAGGTACCTGATATGCTCCACAGCTGTTCGATTTTACAGCTGCCGCCCTGCTGTTCAAACACAGGCAGAGCCAAGTGTCCTCCCAGCCAGCGTGGACTTGGTCCCAAGAGGCCCTTGCGAGATGGTTTCCATCACACATAAAGTCCCAGTTGAGCTTGTCATCCTTCAAGCCATGTGACTTCCCACACTTACCTAGGTCACATTTCATCCCTTGGGTCATAGTTTTTGGCAAGAAAAACGGTCATGGCCACTTGCTAAATGAGTCAGAAGTTCCCCCAGTGTCCTGACACAGCTGCGGAACAGAGGGACAGGGACAGCAAACAGACTCAGCGGGGGCTGTCTAGCCGTGACATAAGACTCCAGCACATTGCTATAGAGGAGCAATCATACCCAAATCCAACCTGCTTTCCAATACCCCCAGGAGGCTCCTGAGACAACATTTCCATTGGTGAGACAGGAGACAGGCCTGTCTGAGCCCTGCACCGCTCCAAGGGAACTTACCCAGGTTCAAGGGCATCACAGAGCCTTCAACTACTCCAGGGTCTGGGGACCAACTTCTAGTTCCCAGGAACGGAGCCTAAGAAGGTGCACTTGCTTGTTGAAACAGGAGTCATCCTTGAGCAAGGTAGATGAGGGGGCAGGGAGCAAATGAAGCCAAGATAGCTGAGGCTAGGCCAGCTTCTCAGGCGATAGCCCTGTCAGTGAAGGAAGTGATCCCGTGGGATGGGAGTCGGCCATCTGGCTTTCCACACACTTGTCTTCTGGCCTTGCCCCTGCCGAGCCCTCGGCTTTCACGAAAGTCTTCATTTCTTTTTTTTTATTGTTTTTTTTTAAAGTCAATAATCAACACTCTAGGGTTAGAGAGATGGCTGAGGGGTTAAGACTCTGCCTTGCAAGCAGAAGTTCCTGAGTTCAGATCCCAGGTCCCATGTAAAAAAAAAAACAGGTGGACGTGTTGGCAGCCTATATTTATGGCCTTGATGGGCGGAGCCTGGGAAATCCCAGAGTGAAGCAAAAAAGATGTAGAAGCAATTGAGGATGATTCCTGAAGTCACCCTTGGGCCTTCCCAGGTGCACACAGTGCCTTCTCTCTCTCACACACACACACACACACACACACACACACACACACACACACAAAAGAAAAAAAAAAGAAAAAAGAAATACTGTGCAATCTCATTTATTTGGAATGACAAACAATAGTAAAATTGAAGGAAATACAAAAGATCTCAATAGATTTTGTAATTTAACATGTGTACTACACAGCCAATTTTTTAAAATTATGACATATGTATTTTTTTATTATTTTTCTACTTTTACATGGATATTGAGTATTTATCCCAACTTCCCTCCATCCCTCCTCCCTTCACCATTCCCTCCCATTCCCACTCACTCTTCTGCCTGGATGCTGCTATGGACCTCCGGGGTTCTCTCTAGTTTGTCTATATTCCTGTGAGGGCTCAGACTTCCATGGTATATCAAGTTTCCTCTCTTCAGGTCACCCCACTAATATGTCCATTTCCCTTCACTCATCCAGCTTTAGACCTAAAGATTTCCACTGTAAGTTCCCATTCTGTGGGTATAGTAATAGCTACCTACATAGCACTTTGACGTACTGCCTTCCTACCTATAGGTTTATTGGCTGTCTTCTCTATTGATCTATTTCCTTCCCTTTGGTTAGGTTCTTGTTCTGGTTTACAGTAACAGGGATGGATACCATTCTGATAAGTGGGTCTTGAGTCCAATCAGAAAGCTGTTGGTTTTCTCCTTGGTACTCATGCCACTATTACACTGGTGGTCACCTGTTGCCATGGTGACTTATATTGTAACTTACAGATCTCATGCCATTCACAGGGCTTGATTATTTCTCTCCCCTGTAGCTTCTACAGTATTCCTTGGTACTGTGTAAGCTATCCAGCAAGGAGAAAGTCCTCAGACCAGTTCCAGTTGATATATTTTGCCCATGTTCTATGATCCATTTGTATTGCATCTTCAGTAATAGGGTCTTACTGACAGTTTTTGGAGAGCAACCAAGAGCAACGGCAAAAGCTTATAATCTCTGAGGGCCTTTAAGACCACTCTGATCAACATTTTATCACAAAGTGCCCCATTCCTGTTACTTCTTGTATAATTTTGTCCCTGGGTTCTAAGTAGATCAGCTCGAGACTCCCCCCCCCTTCCATTTTCTTTTCTTTACAGATATCCGTTGATTGAGGATATTTTCTTGGGGGTTGGGTGGGGGACAGAATGAGGCCTATATGCCCCAAGCCTGGAATTCATTATGTAGCTCAGTGAGTCTCAGACTTATCAGTCCTCCTGCCTCAGCCCCTAAGTCCTGGGGTTATATGCACAACCACCTCATGAGGCCCCACAAAGGCCTTTGAATTCCTTCTTCAATCCACGTGCTTTGGTTTGTTCTTCATCCAATGAGAACAGGCTCAGACTCAGTGTCTCTGGTGACTTCAGTGGGTGACACTCCCCCAAACAAAAGCAAGCACTCAGAAAGCTCCAGTCCGGGAGGCCCCGCTGCCTCTACTCCCCACACCTCAGTCTCCTCCATGCTGGGTTATTTTCTTGCACATGAGCACACTGACCTTTTAGAAGAGCACTAGCCAGGTACTTCATGTCCCTTAACTAAGGTTCGTCTGATGCTTTGTGACCGCTAGGTTGAGGCAAGGCTACCACATCAGGAGGTGGCTGATGCCCATGTGTCTTATTTTTGGCAACAATGATCTTGACCTCGAGGTCCAGGTGCCATCCCCTGGGATTCTCCTCAGGACTTTAATTACTTTTCCCCTTTGTTATTAGAAAACATCTGGGAACAGATGCTTTCAGGGTTTACAAATAGTCTTGTTACTTCTTAAACTTTTGTCTTCCAACTTACCTAGTTCGTGGTGAGCTTTCCTATAGCTGTTGTTTCTGTCATGTTCTTTTTTTTAATTTTTTATTATTTATTACTTATTCAATTGTGCGTGTATGAATGTGTGTGTGTGTGTGTGTGTGTGTGTGTGTGTGTGTGTGTGTGTGTGTGTAGAACCACAGACAAATTCAGGAACCACCATGGATGCCTCCACCTCCTTGTTTACTCTGCCCGGGGATTCACAGGCTCCGCCCTACCAGGACCAGAAACGCAGGCCGCCCCCGCTTCCGCCTGGCGTCTATACATGGGGTCTGAGGATCCGAACTCAGGACCTTCCGCCTGCAAGGCAGAGGCTTAACCCCTGAGCCACCTCTCCAGCCCAGTTTCTGTCATGTTCTAAGAATCGCCCGTTTCCTCTTTGTGTGTGTGTGTGTGTGTGTGTGTGTGTGTGTGTGTGTGTGTCTACTCAATAGAATTTTTCTGTAAAGAAGAGTTATTGCATTTATTTACTACATTTCATGCTTCTCTGTATGAACTCAAAGATTTTTATTGTATATAAAAAGTTTTAAAAAATAGCAATGTACACTTAGTGCACACCTGTAATCCCAGCACTTGGGAAACAAAGGCATTGTCATGAATTGGAGACTACTGTGTTCTGTACAGCAAATTCTGGGCTAGTCAGCACTATATAGCAAGATTTTCAGGTATGATGTACATGGCTATAACCTCAAGACTTGGAGATAAAGGCAGGAGGTTTAGGAATTCAAAGTCATCCTTGGCTATATAGAGAGTTTAAGGCCAACCTGGGCCGCCTGAGACTCTATCTTAAAACAAAATAAAAATCTATAATATAACATATCATATGTGATATAACTGTATTTAGATTGTATTCATTGTTAAGTTACCATAATTATATATATGAAGTATTGTTCCAGTATCGGCCATTGGAGGCTTACCTGAGTGGCTCTAATTTTATTAGAAGCTTTTGGTTTCTTTTTGCTTTTTCTCCTTCCTTCCTTCACTTTTTCTTTCTCCTTTCTTTTCCTCTCCTGTCTTTTCTTTTCTTTCAAGATTGAACCCAGGGCCTTGTACATGCTAGTCAAGCACCTTTCTACTATGTTGCATCTCCAGCCTTAACTGTCTTTTTTTTTGTGTGTGTGTGTGTGTGTGTGTGTGTGTGTGTGTATCAGAGGACACCATGTGTGCTCCTGGAGGCCCAAAGGTAACTTCTGGAATCATCCTGGATTGCTCTACCTCCTTTTTGCTTTACTCTGGGACTTCCAAAGTTCCGAGTTGGAAGTACAGGCCGCCACCATTTCTGCCTGCCATTTTTACATGGGATCTGGGATCTGAACTCAGGTCCTTCTGCTTATGAGGCAGAGTCTTAACACCTGAGCTACTCTCCAACTCTTAGCTGTCTTTTTGAAGAAAGGAATTATGCTTCAGTAGTCATTTAGTTGGATAGTCCCTAACACAATATCACAATACAGTTGATTCCCAAAAACAATATCTAATAGACACATTTAAATTAGATCAATTATTTGGATTCCTTTATTGTTAGAATTCTTGAATGAATAACCAGAGTTATTCATGAGTGATTTATTCATGAGTGATACCCTAGGCTGGAAACTTGACTCTTCATGTGTCTTTCCTTGTTTGACTTTAGAATTGCTGTTAGGAAAAATGTTTAGTTATTTTGGCTGGGTACAGTTGCTACTCTGGCTCAGACTAATTTTGTGCAAAGCTCTTACTGGAAGATCATAGGTTGTTTTATTTGCTTGTCAAATCAAGCAGACTTTCCCTTCCTGGTCCACTAGTCTGGCCCATACTAATTTGCTTTTCGACACAGATACAACACAGACACACCTGGCTAAAGTGAACAGCTATCACAGACTGTTTACTATTCTCCTTGAAAACAAGGTCTCACTATGTTTCTAAGGCTGGTCTGAAGGTCATTATGTAACCCAGACTGGTCTCAAACTTGCTGAGACTTCCTCAGCTTCCCAAAAGCCAGGGTTGCTGGTGCTTGCCGCTCTATCTAGATTTAGATTCAATATTTTTTCTATGGCCAGGCCAAAAGATTCTGGAGTATTGTGTCGGGCTGTGAGTGTCGGGTCTTATTCTACGGGATTCAGAAACATGCAGGCACAATGGTTGCTCTACATTTGTTAAAATCAGACTTGGAATAGGTGGCATGGAATGGCTTCCAGTGTAAAACACGATGTTTCTTAGTTATTCAAAATAACATACATGGTAAAGATCAGAATGACATCCTGCATCATTTTCTATATTAGAGACCGATAGCCATGAGGCACCATGAAAGCCAATTATTTTTCTAAGAGTGACCAGGAGCATTCTCATCAGCCTGTCGACTCCAACGCTTCCCAGGAATTCACTACCAACATTTTCATCCCTGAGGAACTACTGTGCGTAACATGATATGTGATCTAAACTAGAGCATTTGTGAAAGAAAGAGGAGGAACTTATTCATAGCTACAATGAGTCCTGGGAAAACTGGGAGGTAAAAAATCACTTGATGTTATCTAAACCACCTCCCATCCCTAGGCTCAGAGGACCTTGAGAAGAGGGGACGGTCAGAACATGAGCTAAAAAATAAGTAATGTCAGACAGCCTTAGTTCATATCATGTCCAAGAACTCAATGTACTGATGTCTACTTGCACTAGACCTCTACAGTAGCTGGCCTAACAACTTTACCATAGAAAAGGGAAGAGCCCATGTGGCTTGATACTGCCCTGAGAGACTGTATGTGCCAGACAGACGAGAAAGGGAACCACTATACTCTACAGTTTCTCTTCCAGTGGACACCTCATGGATGGTTAAGCACTAAATAGTCCAGACATCTTAGATGGGACCCCAGCGACTCACACATGTAGGGAGTTGTGGGAAAGGGAGGAAAATGGACTAGAGGTGACAACAGGTGGGATGGGATATCAGGCGGGTGATGGATAATGAAAACACATAAGCTCGTGAAAACACATAATAAATTAAAAATAAATATTAAAAAAGCTGAAAAAAATCACACATGTAAAGCGAAATCTCCAGTTTAAACAACGAACTGGGCAAAATTTATTAAAAATAGCAGCGTCTCCAAGAGAGCTAGGAGCAATCCTTAGTGACAGTAAGAGGGAAATGGAATCGTGTTTGAGCAAACCAACACAGTGCAGAAAGCTCTGTACCTGTGGAAGGTGCTTCTGTGGCAGGGACGAAAGGAACGAAGGGCAGATGGCACCAGCAGAGCAGAACGTAAGAAAGAGAATCAGCCTCTGCCTCAGGTCGGCTGGAAGGGACACACCTTGCAAAGCGGTCGCGGTGTAGCAGGCACTCGCTAGTCCTTCAGGTCTTCAGGGCTGTCTTCCCTCACAAATAACCCAGTTTTAACTATTCTGTCTAATAAGTTTCTTCAAATATCTAGTCACTTAGATCATTTCCTGTTAAAAAGCACGAAGCCTTGGAAGAGGTAAAATGGGGACTCATGCCAAGCAGGGTGTGTCTTCTTCCATATTTATTTGGAAGCTACCACAGCTGTCTCCAATTGGCCTATGGAGAGAAACATCACTTTGGCACAAACTCTTGGCCTGGTATTCTTTCTGTCCATTCGCTGAAAAGGAAATGGAGCCTTTGTGAGGGGCAAATGATTTGTTTAAGCTTCTGGCTTGACTCAGTACGCAGACAGCCCTGGGATTACTCATGCTGCAAATATGGCTCTTCTCTTTCAACTTTAATGGGGATAGTCCACATCCTATTATTTGAGTGTTTATCCTGGCTTCCTATTATTTCACACAGGGAAAGGCATTTAATAGAAGAAATCTCTTCAAATGTAAAAAGTTAAAGAAGAGAATTCATCCTAGTATCCATATTGCAGACATTGGGCTGGAAGAAACCTTTGCAGATGAGAGACTATCTCTAATATAGAGAAAAACTATCTTCGGGCAAAAGTCATGAGGACCAATAGTTGGAACACTCAGCTGCAAGGACCTGAGGAGTAGGATACGATGAGTGTTAGGTTAGCTCCTGCGGAAGTGTGCTGGCTTGCGCTGCTCCATCCAGCTTGGGCCAGTGGACTTTCAAACCAGGGGAACAATGCTACAAAAAGACACTCATCCCTGGAGTCCTTCAAGATCTAGGGATCCACAGGCATCCAATAGCTGTTTCAAAGAAGTCTTTTTTCTGGAAGGTTTTAATGAATGAACTGAAAAGCAATGATAAAATTAGAATATTACTATTTATAACCATTATAGGTTATGACCGTGGATACCAAATATGATGATGATGATATCATGTGCTTTTACCTTCTCCAGTCACAGAAAATTATGGACTGTTCTCAGGAAAATCTGGACCAAGGCCAGATGCAGTGGTATAGGCCTGTAATCCTAGCACTCAGTAGGCTGAGGCAAGAGGATGGTCAGTTCAAAATCAGCCAGGACAGCACAGTGAAAACCTGTCTCAAAAAACAAAACAAAACAAAAAAACCCAACACACACACACACACAAAAACCTTTAAAATAGAGAAGGCTTTGTCAAGAAAACATGTATCATACTGAAAGTAAAATATATAGGAACCTATGTCTGAGTATGTGTGCCTTATAACTAATATTTATAACTCTATATTTCAGCATGTAGCATTCATTATTTTATATCCAAAATTTATAAAGACTGTATGTGACTCAGTAAAAAACTAAAAAATACTAGCTAAAATATTTTAAAGGCAACCGAATCTAAAATGTGGCTAGGGGTATCATTCAGTGATAGAATACAAACCGTCCTCGAATGCCTGATGCCCTGGGTTCCATCCTCAGAAAGAAAGGCACACAGGAAGGAACAAAGAAGGAAGGAAGAAAGGAAGGAAGGAAGGAAGGAAGGAAGGAAGGAAGGAAGGAAGGAAGGAGGAGGGAGGAGGGAGAGAGGGAGGGAGGGAGGGAGCGAGGGAGAGAGGGAGGGAGGGAGGAAGGAAGGAAGGAAGGAAGGAAGAAGGAAGAAGGAAGAAGGAAGAAGGAAGGAAGGAAGAAGGAAGAAAGAAGGAAGGAAGGAAGGAAGAAGGAAGGAAGAAGGAAGGAAGGAAGGAAAGAAGGAAGGAGGAAGGAGGAAGGGAGGAAGGAAGGAAGGAAGGAAGGAAGGAAGGAAGGAAGGAAGGAAGGAAGGAAGGAAGGAAGGAAGAAAGGAAGGAAAGTGGTGTCATGTTCACTGATCATTAAAGCAAATAAGTCATAGACACGGAGTGAGTAAAATTAAAAAGATAATGTGATATTTTTAAAATGTGGAAGAAGTGGAACCCTCATGTATGGTCATAGGGAGGTAAAATGCTATAATCACATTATGCCTATGATCCCTGCAACCCTACTCCTGAGCATTTACTGAAGAGAAATGAAAATATATACCCATAAAGTAACTGATGCAAAAATGCTTACAGCAACGTTCTACATAAAAGTAAAAAACTGGAGGCAACCTGGATTTCCATTAGGAAAATAACAGAAACACCAGTTGGATTTACTACTTAAAATACTACTTAAAAATAAAAGGACTTCACTATAGACACAAGCAAGGAAGATGAAATCAGGCAAGGATGGGATGGAATATGCTGGGAATTCTAGCACTGGGGAGGTGGAGGCAGGATGATCATGTCACTCAATAAACTTAGTACAGCATATAAACAGACAGACAATACAGACATACAAACAAACAGAAATCTAGGGGGAGTGCAAGCTACAAAGGTTTAGATATAAAAATACTATGTCAAATTGCCTTTTAAAAACTGTTATTATATCCACAGATTGGAGTAACACTCAGCACTCAATATAAAAGTTCCTTCTTCACTGTGAGATGTTTATCACAGATAACCACAACTGGGCAAAATGCAGAAAGTAAGTGACTACAGACTACTTGGCCCTGAACAGGACCTTTAAGCCACCCCCACTCTGACCACATGACTGTAGGGTAGGATTATCAAAAAAGCACTCAGCACCCAACCAAGAAAGAGCCATGTGTAATGGCATAATATAAATTATTATGTAGCCATAATACAAAGTAAAAGTATCTGTGTATGCTCAGTCCTATTCAAATTACCTCCCATCCCAAGGTTCAGGGAACCTTGCAGGAAAAGGGGTACTAAGAATGTAAGAGCCAGAGAACGGGAGAGACAGTAACCCCTGTTCACGTCAAGGCTGTGGTACCTAAGAACTCAGTGCAACAGCATCTCCTTCCCTGGACCTCTACAATAACTTGCCCAACAATGCTTTGCAATGAAACAGAGATGATCCCACCGGACATGTACGGGGCTGGTGCTGGACAAGAGGGAGTGGGAGCCTGTAGTGTATACGCTGGTGGGCCATTTGTGTCCTGACAGGTACCCAAGCACTAACTAATGCAGGCATCCTAGAGGTATCTCAGGTGCACATGTAAGCAGACATGGGAGAGGGAGGAAAACGGGTGGAAGGGAAAAACAGAAAGGAGGGAAGGATGTGGAGGGGGGGAGTAAGGTAGGCTTATGAAAACACATAAATTCTGCCCCTAGAGGCACTGAACTGTGGCTGTTGTGTCCCATGTGCATCAGATGGTGGCAGAGAAGAAATAAGACTATTTCTCCATTCAGCGTTCTGACCAGTGGACAGTTGAATGATTAATAGCCTGACATACTACATTGCCTGTCAAAACCCTGAATTTCATATCTGTGTACTCACCACATGAAGGCCTCTCATGGGGATAGGCTGCATGTGCACACAACGTGGACTCCCTGTGTTGGGGCTCCATGTCTCACAAGATGGATGGCTGCTTATGTGCTCACAGTGGGATGGTTTCCTATGGGCCGGGTCTCCATGTGCCCACAACAAGGACAGCCTCCTATGGACTGAGTCTCTATGTGATCACACCATGAAGTTACTCTCATAGAAGATGGACAAAACACTATTCTTCAGCTTTATCAAGTGTCCTTAACTATGTGGAACTGGGAGCTCGGTCATAACCATCTATATACTTAATGTATTTTATTACTTACATATTATTTTATATTGTCCAACTTAAAATATTAGGACATAAAGGCAGGAGGTGGACATGCTAAGGAAATGTCTAGGGGAAGCAGAAGGGAGAAAGGGATAGCTATGATCAAAATGCATTGTCTACACGTATGAGATTATAAAAGAGTAAAAATAAAAACGAAATTAATTAAAAATTGTGAAATACAGTGCAACTTAATAGATACTTCCAAAATGGGGGGAGGAATAAAAGATATAAGTTCATGGTTAGGAAAATTTAAAAATAAAATAAAAAAGGTTAATATAAAAAAAGAATAAATCACATGAACATCTCAGTAGATGCAGAAAAAGCATTGGACAGTGTTCTTTGTGATATGACTCGTGATAAAGTCCTGAAGAAATTAGGGCTAATCAAAATGCACTGCAACATGAGAAAGGCTATATGTGATAAATATATAGCGTAGATTATACTAAACAGAGAAAAGGGGAGAGTATTTCATCTAAAATCTGGGATGAGACAAGGGTGCCTACTCTCTCCACTCATACAGTATCATCCTTGAAGTCTTAAGTAGGGCAATAAGACCAGAGAAAGAGAGAAAAGGGAATGCAAAGAGGAAAAGGAGTTAAATTATCCTTATTTGCAGCTACTGTAAGTCTATACTTTAAAAGCCCTTATGGACTCTGCCAGAAAACTTCAGATTTGTTAAACACTTTCAGTAAAGTTGCAGTATACAAAGGCAGCCTACAAAAATCAATAGTCCTAATATATAGCAATAATAAACTTGGCAAGAAAGAAATTGAGGGAAATATCACATTTATAATAACAAAATTAATAATATATTATTAATACTAAAATACCTGAGAATAAAACTAACCAAGGAGGTGAAAAAGGTCTACAACAAAAACTTTAAGGTACTAAAAAAAGAAATGGAAGAAGACAAAATATATTAGAAAGACCTCCCCGGATCTCAGATTGGCAGGATTAATGCTATACAAATGGCTATATTACTTAAAAGTAATCGTAGACTCCATTCAATTCCCATCAAAATTCCAGTGACATTCTTTAGAAAACTAGAAAAAACATCCTAAAATTCATATAGAAGTACAAAAGATCACAGGTAACTTTGGCGACAGAACACTATCTAACCTCATATTATACTACAGAGCCACAGTGACATACAAAGCATAATACTGACACAAAAGCAGATACACAGACCAAAGGAACATAATAGAGGAACCAGAAATAAAACCGTATGTCTATGACATTTATTTTTTGACAAAGGTATCAAAAATATACACTGAAACAAGACAGTCTACACAATAAATGGCAATAGGAAAACCGATGTCCACCTGCAGATTGCTTTTCATTGCAAGACGCTGACTGACAGTGGACACAGAGAATGTATGCAGTTGTTGAAGTGACTCAATGTTATATTCCAGTTTCGAGGATCTGATTGTAGGCAATATATGTCTAAAATACAGACCCATGTTGCTCATCATACATATATGTGTATGTCTACTTATAGGTAAAATTGTATGATATATATGATTTTCCTCAAAATAATATAGTGTTGGGGCAGCAAGATGGCTCAGTGGGTAAAGGGACCTGCAATGCAAACCTAGCCACTGAGATCAAAGTTCAAAGTTGTCCATTGACTTCCACACTCGCATGCACATACTTGCTCTCTTTTTAAAAATCTAGTGCCAAATGTGAATATATACATCATACTATATATATATATAGTATATATATACACTATATATATATATATATATACTGTGAAATCATCATTATTCAACCTGTTTGATGACTGCATATGATACTTTTGTGTGTGCGAGATCCTAGGGACTGAACCCAGGACTTTGTGAATGGCAGGCAAGTACTTCACCTTGGAGCTACAGCCCTGGCCACTTGCTATACTTTTTAATTCTCCAATTTTGGTTATATTTGAAAACCTCTGTGATAAATCTCACAGTGAAGTCAATATGTATTATAATTATAATAAAATACATATGCAGAAACTTTTTCATGATAATGAGCTTTCAAAAGGGAAACCAAGAAGCAAAAGGAAGAAGAAACAAGAGGAGGAAATAAAGGAGGAGGAGGAGGCAACAAAAAGTTCAGGAACAGGGAAGGAGGGAGGAGAGTCTACAACAGGATGCCCCTCCCCCACAGCCCTCAGGGCAGGGCTGGACACCAAGTGCTAGATCACATATGTTCCTAATGATGACCCTGAGTCACAGGAAAAGGTCAGGTTGTATTGGATATGGTTCTGGCTTTGCAACAAAGATTGATTTATATCCGACTTTGAGACACACTTTACAAACAAACAAAAAAAATAGAAGAAATCCAGGCAGCCATAGAGGCAGCAACTTCCAGTGATCCAGAACATTCTCTGGTATGGAACTGTTGACACGATGTCCAGATGAAATGTCACTAAGTTATCATCATGGAGTGTCTAATTTGGCCCCTTCATGGACTGGGAGCACATCCATGCAAAAAAGATTTTATACCAGAGGGAAAACCGACTCTTTGTGGACTGACACGTTACTGTCCTGAGACTACGGGCATTTAGCTCAGCCATGTGCCCTCCTCCTCCCTCCCCTTCGGGTCTATTGGGCTCTTTCCAGGTCTTTTTTTGGTTCCAATTGCTTCTTTGCTGTTCTGCTTGGTTGTTCATGTTACCAATGTGTTCAGAGGACACTTTGCCATCAGGACACTTTGCCAGGCCTCAGTGGTGAAATCCCCACCAGTGGAATGATAGGCCGTCCACTGCCCTAGTGAGTCAGGCAAAAGACTGTGATGGATAGAAACATGATAGCCGCAAGGCCAGCTATCAGCCCAGTATTTTATTGGACCCAAGTACTCTATCTTTTAATATTTTATTTTTTATTTCTTTTCAGCAGTATCACAAACTTTCCCATGGACTGTCAGTTCTCATGGCCACATGTTGGTGGCTCACATTTTAAGAAGTGCAGAGTGTTCACTTCCAAAATTTCCTTATAATAGGTTTCCTCAGACTCCAGTCACTCACGACCCTCACCACAGAGACAAGGTTTTAATATCTGTGATCCAGAGTAATCGGATTTGAACTACTCTTTTTTAATTCAAAGGTAGGTTTGAGGTAGGTAGGTAGGAACAGAAGTGTCTGGTATCTTTAGACAGGAGGTTTTATAAGTCAGAGAGTCTTCTGAAGGAAAGCCTGTCCTAAGCATCCATTCACTTTTTGAATTTAGAGCTTTTTCCAACCGTCCTGAAAAGACATCAGCTCATTTTGTTCAGAAGCACCAATTCCGAGCTTCCATTGTGCAGACAGCCTGGCTTCCAAACATTTCACTTTCGGTGGCTTTCATTCTCTGGACTCTACAAAACGGTGGCCGTCCCTATCATGCCCTCCAGGTATGAGCAAGCCCGTGTGTACCTCTCTCTCCTCCCCTCCTTCCTCACATCTCCGTTTGGACACCCAAGGCAGAAGCAAGAGCTTCATCTCAGAGCACTTACACTGGAAGTCAAAATAACTTTGGGATCCCAATTTATTTTAGCTGTCAAGGACATTAGAAATCCTAATCCCAGAAGAGGCAGCACTGTCCATAACTCACTGGATTTTCTTTCATGCAATTCGTTTAAGTTCCCCAAAATTAAGTGGGGCAGGGGAAGATGTTTGGGTATGATGCCAACTTATGCAAAAAGTAAGGTAAAGTATTACACAACAGAATACGTAGCTGAAAATATCCTGGAGTTTTTTTTAATAGCTATCCAGAAATGGCAAAGGGAATTACTCCAGGAAGGCTTGCAAATTGGTGCGACTGAAGAGCCATAGCGGCATTGTGCTTAATTAAGTCTTCTTCCCTTTCCCCACTCTGGCCAGGAGCCGAGTGCAACAGATTGTTGCTACTCCTCTATTTTTAATCACGTGATCTACTTACAAAAGGCAAGGACACTTGCTTAGATTGTAGTTATGAGATTCTATGCAGTTGCTAAATGCTTCCAGCCAGCCCTGTGCTGGAAAACCAGTTACCTCAGACATATCAAATAATAATGATTGAACGGATAGTCCATAGGGCTCTCAGAACTTTTAAGGTCTTAGAAGATGTGTTCTTAAGAATAAATGAAACTTTCCACCCTGGGTCTTTTCTGTCACAGTTGTCTCTCTGTTTCTGTAGAGGTGTGCAGGTGTCTGGGTAGGTGTGGTGAAATTTCAAAATAGGCAAAACTTGTTTGCAAAAAAAAGAAAAGAAAAGAAAAAAAAAACGGTCACTTCCTTTGCAAGAAATATTTCAGAATATTTCAAAGATTTCTTGAATTTTCAAATGTTTCAGAAGCGTATTTTTAAAAATCAGAACATGAAATTCACTCTCATTCAGTTGGAAGAAAAGCCAGGCCCCTGGAGACCACGAAAGCAAGCCCACAGCGCCAAACCACAGTGTTTCTGCCTTTTTCAGGTGAGGGGTCTGAAAACAGGTCAACTAAATAAGGGGGACACCTGCCTCCTTTTAACTAGAGGATGTACTCAGGCAAGGAGCAGCTAGATTTCACTTGTAGAGAAGTGAACCTTGAGACACAGCAGATGAACTAGCATTTCCATGCCCAGATATTAATAGCAGTTTTCAAGGTGGGAGCCAAACAAAAGCCCAGCTCTGTCCTGTGTCCAGAGCAACGTTCTCTGGTGAGCGAGGCAGCTAGCTGGATGGCAGGCCAAGGATTCCTTTCAGCCGTGTCATCGGTAGCTGGCCCCCTCCCTTGCCTTTGTACTTTCCCTGGTGGAAGAAAGCAAATCGCAGCTCCAGACTTGTCAAAATAGTTTGGGTTTCTTGTTCTGCTTTTAATTTGTTGGAATGTTGGCAGAGGCAGGCTGGCTCACCAAAGAGGAATGCCTTTGGCTGTGTGCGGGGTCAAGGGCACTGGCAGTTGCTTTATACTCACTGGGAGACTGGGGGTGATCCAGTCAGTTACATCTGGCTCTGACACCTCAGTGGGGTGCCTTTAGACTGCTTTGGGAGGGTCATCATTATGTGGCCAGAGCTAAAGACAGCTACAGACTTGCATTTGGAAAGGGGATCTTGTACTCATCCAGTTCATCTGTACAATTACTCAGATAGGAGGAGCTGGAATAGCCTTGAAGGGCAGGACCTTGACTGATGAGAGAGAGGTGGGAGGCATTCCAGATAGAGAACTTCTGGCATGCAAAAAGGTTGGAAGCATAGAAGGAAATGGTTCGGTGTGACACAGCATGTGGTAGAAGAGATGAAACCTCACAGGAAAGTTGGGAGGGTCTTTGGAGATATTTTTGTTTACTTGGGCTATTATAACAGAATGACATAGATGGGGTATCATATATGACAAGTATATATATACTTGTCACAGTTCCAAAGTCCAAATCAAGACCAGATTTTTTTTACCTGGTGAAGGCCCAGTTACTAGTTTACAAAGGGTTCCATCTCACTATACCCTCTCCTGGTGAAAGATTTGAGGTGTCTGAAAATCAAGAAATCAAGTTATCTTATTTTTGAGGACTTCACTGTCATGATCTAGTTAACCACTTCCCAAAGCCCCCAGCTCTCAATACCATCACACTGGAGATAAGGAATCTAGCATGTGACTTTAGGGAGAACACACAAACTTTCAAACTTTTAAATAATGTCCTGAGACTCCAGCCTAACATTCCAACAGACTCAAGTCTTCTCACACCCTTCGAGATTTTTGGCTTACCCGCCGTGGGTTGAGGGTTCTAGGGAACTGTAAGAACTAAGTTATGAATTGACAGGATGGGCATATAGTCATCATCCAAACCTAAACATTGGTAAGAGTGATAAAGTGGGGCTGTTTTTAATGACTGCTGGGAGAACTGTCTTGGGCAAATCATGTTTGGTCTCCTTTGGTTATTAATTTCCGTAGTAACAAATGGGGGGGTCAGCAATGAATTTGTTCCCATTCACAAAAGGTCTCAAAAGTAGTAGCAGCATCCTTTTGCATTTTGCAATGCTGGAGTCTTCCCTCCCATCCTTATAGCAACGCCTGCCTCAATGCATGTAGCACTCAGCTACTCTATCATTAGCTTGGACCTGCCTCTTGGTTTTCCCCTGATCGAAGGCTCTAGCATTTGGAGGAACTTCTCCACCACATGTCCCTTTGGTTGGTCCTGGTGTCTGACTCATCAGTGGCAACCCAATCTTCCATGGCCTTACGGCTTTCCAACATTGGAGTTTTGTACCTGACTACTTGAGTTCATCACTGCCTCAACCTTAGACCCTTCCTCCCATTCTCCACATGCTATGCCACCAAAGTCACTGGCCTTTCACTGCCTTCATACTCCCAGTCAATGACATGTTGGTGAATGCTTAACAGCCTGTTCTGTTGGGGAGTCAGGCATGTCCACATGTGCAACCTGTGTCATTATGAATATACTGATCCAAAGGATGTGTAGTAAGCAACTTAGAAATAGCCAATATTCCTCACTGTAAACTCCTCGAGCCAACTCATTCTTAAATACCTCTGTTGTTCAAGACAGGGTCTCACGCTGCAGCAGACTTGCCAGGAATTCACTATGTAGCTCAGACTGGCTTACTATAGTCACCTGTCTCAGCCATCCAAAGTGCTGGGTTTATAAGCATGAGCATGCTTTTGTTGATCTGTGCCTCGCTCTTATTTGCAGCCAATATGTAATGACAATTCAGCTATGATTTAACTAACTGCCTTGCATCCCCAACACACCAACTCTTCCCTGAGCAGATTAACAAATATAATCAATGTCATTTAACTATTCATCCTTGATGAAACGTTTGTGAAGGAAAGCAGTAGCTTGCCAACGTTGAGTCCTCATTGTAGGCACAGTTGATGCAGGAACCTCAAAGGCAGAACCGATTAAGTGTAGCAGTCATTAGGAGAGGCATCTAAACCTTTTCTAACTAGTAAGTTTAATCGAATTGTTGAAAATAAAGGTGGTTCAAGTCAGCTTATGAAATTCCCATTTTTGCACGAGTATGGTGTGTGTGTGCGCATGCGCCAAGGTTGATGTTGGGAATCTTCATTCTCTCCACTCTGTTCATTGAGGCAGGGCCTTCACTCGATCGAATCCAGAGCTTGCTAGCCTCACCAGCCAGTTTGTTGCATGAGGTACCCCATATCTACCTTTATAGGCAAGCTGTCACCTCACCCACTTACATTTACATGGATTCTGGGGATCCAATTCTCGAACTTGCATGGCAAGTTTTACCCACTGAGCCATCTCCCCAGCAGGCCTCCATAATTCTCATACATTTAACCCTCTCTTCTTGGGAAATAGCTGCATAGATTTTCCTCTCCTCTTTCTTCTCTATACTTTACACGCAGACTGCCAGGAAGGGGCACATGCAGCAGGGTGTCCTCTAGACTTGGGTGAGATCTAACTAAAATGTCTCACAATGTTCTTAGTACAGGCCCATGGTGAGGAACTTCTTCAGACACAAATACAATTAGTTCATACTGTGTTCGTGACAGATTTATAACTTACAACTGGTACTGCAGAGTTTCCAAGACAACAGAAACCAATAAACTGTTTAGGATTGTGGGTCTGGCCAACTGTCTACATATTCCTTTGCTCAAGATGGAGGTCGCAAATGGGAATACAAACACTGGAAATGAATCAACAAACCAAACAACTCTCCCATTTCCACTAGCAAGTAGGAATGTGAAGACCATCCTGGAGTCCCACTAAGGAAACAAATTCCCAAGACCGACTGTGACCTAAGGTGTGTAGTCTTTTTCCCGGATATAGGAAGTCACCGGAAAGACATTATCTCACCCTCTGATCTTTTCATCAAACCTGTGAGACAGATAACAGAAAGTATCCTGAACCTGTCTGTAGGGAATCACTGCCCAAACACCAGGGGCAAGCACTCCAACGAACAGTAGCAATGGTAGACTTTTCCAGCTTATCTGAAAGCAAGCACCAATTGCTGAGTTAAAACTGCCCACCACAAGCCCCATTCTGAGCATCTACCTCTTCTAAGGTCATCTTACTCAGGCAGAAGTACACAGATACCAGCAACTCTAAAGAGTCCCAACATGGCAGCTACACTACTATTTGTGATGCTTAATCTTTGTCAATGTGAGAATTCAGAATCCCCAGGCATTGGCCAGGGAGGTGTTGCTCAGGGATTAGAGCTCTTGCCTGGCATGCACACAGCCCTCAGTTCAATCCTCAGCACAGGAATGAAAGGTATACAATTGAAAAAACCTAAAAGATTGCTGAGAGATACATCTGGGTGTGTCTGTGAAGTTTTCCAGAGGATTAATTTTGAGGAATGGGAATGGAGTTCCCATTGTAAATGTGGGCAACTCCATCTCATGACTTGGGGACCCAGGAAGTAAGAAAGGCAGCAATGTCAGTCATTCTTTTTCTCCTTTCCTTGCCAAAATGTCTAAACCCTCTGAAATGCTAAGCCCCAACTTTTCTTCCCTTAAATTGTTTTCAGGTAGAGAACGAATTTCGGCAGGAAAAATTCTGTATGACGTGTACTTTGCTAAGGTTTGTGGAAATTCTGAAAGCTACCTGTCTGGGGACAAGAACTCATGGAAATACTATATAAAGAATGAGTGCTGGTTATGATGTGGGATGCCTGGAATCCCAAGTCAGGAGGCTGAGGAGGGAGAATCAAGAATTCTAGGCCTATGTCATACAGCAAAACCTTTCAAATATCAAGGAATAACGGGCTATTCCAAAGTTGCCTTCTTTCTTTCTGGAGATGGAGGTCAACTAGTGGCTTTCAGTGCCAACACGATTTTTGCTTGTGGAACATGTAAACATGATAAAGGTGCTAATGGCCAGAAACTGTTCTTGAGTTCACGAGGATTTTGGCACAGGAAGTATCTTGCCATCTGTTAGGTGGCGTTTAGGGAAGTGGCCCACTCTTTTTCCCTTTTCTTCCTGTAGCAGGTGAAGGTCTTGTCAGTATAAACTTACAGTATCTTCTCTCAGCTGACTGAAAAACTGAAAGCTCACCAGGCATGAGATCCCACACCTGTAATCCCAGCATTCAGGAGGATCAGGAGGATCAGGAACTCTAGGTTTCCCTGGGTTACAACATTTAGACCCCAATCTCAAAAGATGAAACTTTCTCAAGTTCTGGACACACTCCACTGTCAAAGGATCCTCACACCTGCAGCTCTTACTTCAGTGGCTCCATTTCATCACTGGCTCCCCAATCCTACAGCCCTCTCCTCTAGACTGCTTCCCTCCTTCCCTTCCCACCCATTTTCCAGTTCTTTGAGATTGAAAACACTGTTGAGTTCATGTGTACGAATTACAGTCAGAGCAATTTTTAAAAAAAACTTATTTAAGGTTTTAATTTACTTTTCATTATTCAGAGGGAAAAAACCCTAGTTACTTGAGATTGCAATTTTAAACAAACATCACTTATAGTATGGAACCCTACCATGAAGACATCCTTGCTTTTAGGGGCCGCAAGTACAGGCTCATAGTCTGTAAAAAGCCTTGACAGGTTAGGTTCAGTGTATATGATGGTGTGTACCTCAAAGATTTCTACTCAGTACAGCCCTTGGTTCAGGCCTCCTAGCTAACCAAGTACATCAACCATTATGCAGTTATCCAGCAGCAACATGGTAACAGGTCATCTTAGCCATGAAGAAACCATGGCCAAATCCTACAGGTGGCTGATCAAGAAGCAATCCTAGAGTCTTCAAGAAGGATCAGTGGGTAAAAGTGCCTGGGTGCAAACCTAGTAACCCAAATTTGATTCTCAGAACCCATGTGGCAGAAAAACCAAAAGTTGTCCCTTGACTTTCTTTCTTGTTCTCTCTCCAACCACTAGTATTTTAAAAAGCAACAACCCTGAGGATACGTATATAGATACACCAACTCTGCAGTCATGTCTAAGGGAAGTTTTACACTGAGGAGCTAAGCAGGAAGCTCCTCCCACAGATCTGTCAGGGACACTGCCACTCAATAATTTGACCTTGGAGACTGGCTAAATGTTATGCCAGGAATCCACAAGGTCTCGCCCCACCCCCCATGTGAGAATTAGTTTTGAAACCAATATGCATCTAGAGATGTTTGTTGTATACACCAGGCTTCTGATTACAGTGTTTAAAGAAAAGGTTCTGCTGTGGGAAGCTGGGGGAAAAAAATCCAGCTGACTGACTTTCTAGTCACAACTAAACATTAAAACAACCTATTTCCTCAATAATCTAACTCATCCATTTGCTTGCCTGGTACAGGACGGGAAGGAAACAGAGCTTTGTTTGAAACACATTTGAACTATGGTACCAAATCCTCCCTCATTCTTTGAGCATGTTCTGGAAAGAGCAAACACACTGAAACCTCTGACCTATAGCTTCTGAGAGGATTCTCCTTCAGTAAGGTGGTGTCAGGAAATTGGCCTTGGGAAGCTACCATCTCCTTCATGCATATCACCCCAGTGTCTTTTCTAACCCACATCTTCCTGACTTGTTTCCACCTGGTCCAAGATGAGGGTTCATATGCCTCATACTGACTGGTCTAGGTGAGGCCTCAGGCTGAAATACTCCAGAGCAGCTTGTCAGTAGATTTGAAGCAACCATGACACCATGGCTGCCAAGGTTTAACTGAAGAGCTTGATGGCTAAACAGAAACAGTCTTGAAGAGCTCAGACGGAACTATAGGGGAAAAAAGACACCAAGCCACTTAAAGATAATTTATGTACATTTATGGCTTTATACAATTATAGCAAAGATTGTTCTTGTGTCTGTACGTACATCACATCATCAGGCACTTCTCAGAGGGTATTGAAACAGAGACATGGAATCTGTGCTGTTACTAAACTCAGGTGGCAAAGTGTGTGGGAGGATGCAACTCTATCCCACCCAATGCAACTTAAACAACTGTCCCTGGCCATAGTGCTGGGAGGGCTGACTATAATGTTAGGCCAGATTTGCATAACTGTGTATTATACTGAATGATTACTCCCAAACTGAACCCCCCGAGAAACTTGCTTAAACTCACTTAAAATCAGTAACTCTTAAGAGCTTAAACTAAGAATTTCAAGGTCTGTGAGGATAAAGGAGCATATAGATAACATATGTACCTAGAAGAAGGGGAAATTCAAATTCTACGCTTTAGGAAACTGTTTCCATGTCAAATGTCTTTGCCGTCTTCTTGGGATGTTCCATGATTTACTGCTCACTGGAAAACAACATTTGCTATGAACCTAGACTGTCAGTTTGTCCAAGCAGAACCTTGCAAGTAATGCATCTATTACCTAAATATATTCCATACATCTACATTACGGAAACAATACATCTTTATATTTAAAATATCTGAATAACTCTATAATACAATATGCTTTTAATAACAGTACAAACCAGAAGAAATCAAACAAGGCTGCATAGGTGATATCATTTGCACATTCCACAAAGCAATCATGTACAATAATATACTAATTACTCCAGAAAGTCAATATTCTTACAGAAAAAGAACTCCCAGGGGCCACATGATGTTTGCTTTCAAAACAGAAAAGCCACTGTTCCTGGATATCTCCATACCCCAGACAATTTTCAGGAAAATGGGTGTGGGTCAGAGACTGCTACATCTCCAGGAGATAGAATACCCGTTATGGTGTATTCCAATTCCAGCAGTGATTCTGACTGTAGTTGCCTCTGTCAAGAGATTTGAAGTACAGGCTCCTTCTATAAAGGAGAAGCCAGGCATCTAAGGGAGGAAAACGAGAGGACATGAGGATGAAAGGGGGACGTGAGCACCTCGACACGCTTTCTACTCCATGTCCAAGAGGCACTGTTGGAGGAACTAAGGTTTCTGAAGTAGGCCCTGCTTTGGAGTGCCCAATCAAAGATGATTAGAGGTGTCTGAAACAAAAAAAGGCACAGTGGGAAGCTAATGACAAAACTGGTCAATTGTGGGAAATGTGTTAAGAATATCTGCATTTGTTAATATGCATAAAAAAACTAAGCCAACAAAGATACAAGTAACATTAAAAAGCAAGTATGATTGGACTGTGTATACAGAAACCAGGCCTTCTTGAGAAGGTGAGAGGGATGATGTTATACCTGTTCTTGTTATTGTGATGACTTCAACCATTTCACAATTTGCACTGTGTAAATACTGATGAATAGAATGGGAGGCAAAGCCAATTAATCTGGCTTGTCAGTTATCAATAATAAGAAATCTAATGGTCGCAGTTATGGTTTAGGCTGCTAAAGGCTGAAGAAATTTTTAATTTATTTAAGGCTTTCCAAGTAAACATACAGCTTATAGCTGGTTGGTTTTCAAGCTAACTTCTTAATTTTAAAACTTGTTCAATCCTACCTGGAGAGTCACTATCCTTACAAACATAAACTTTATAATTATAATCACTGAGACCTAGTTTCAAATGTCTTCCTTCACCTGACACTGTTCACAGATGAAGGGAGAGGACTGGGACTTAAGACTGACATGATTCCTCAGGGCGCACCTACAAAGCCAACCCCTGCCTGGACCAAAATAAGAGCTTAGAGGTATGTCCTAGCCAGACGCAGGAACATCATTTTTAGAGTGATGGCTTCCTTCTGATCTACAAACATGATGAGGCCTTTCTGGAACAACTGTAACAAAGCAACACATAGGCATCAATCAGAAGACTTGCTGTGCCGCAGTGCACACAATCACAGGGTAATAGAAGCAGGTGAAATTTCTTTAAAATACATACAAACATAGTAAGTTCTTCTAAATACAAAACACAATGTGTCTGTAACTATACATCACTTTCCTGCCCAAAGAGGGGCAGAAATGTTGAGTATGCAAATACTAATTACAATGATTTAAGATTAATTAGAAACATTACCGGGTAGCATCCCTCAGTATACAAACCAGTTAAGCACATATAAAATTAGTACTAATCCAGTTAGAAGTACAAAATGAAAATTATGAATGCTGCCCCAAATACCTGTGATTCCACAAATGTACAAGCAGACAATGTAACAAAGTAGACTCTAGTTGTAAGAAAACATTACAATTCAATATCTATTTCAAAAAACGATCAAGTCCCAACAATAACATCAAAAATCATTTAGCTGGAAATTAGAACCATTTTAAATGTTTGTACAAATTTGCAAATAACAAAATAAACAAAAAAATAGAAAAGACCTGTACAAGGCTGGCACTTAATCTATTTTTTCCCCCAAAAGTCTGACAAGTCCATGGATTCAGCAGATTGATAACAGGCTACTTGGTTCTCATGTAAATCCTGTGGTAAGGTGAACTGGTGCAAAGCCGTTCCAGAGGCGCAGAATGGAAATCTCAGTTCATGACTCCTCACTTCAGGAGAACACAGGTAGTACAAATCAAAGTTTAACTTATCAAGACATGAGACCATCACAGTATTACAAAAAGAGTATAAACTTTCCTTGGACCAAGTAGATATTTTTAAACACACACACACGCACACACGCACGCACGCACGCGCACACACGCACAGAAATACAATTCTGCATCTACTGCTTATATACAAAACTTGAAAGCACACCAGGATCCAAAGTCTTTTCTGCAATTATGCGGTGTAGTGAGTTTGGCACTTCATTGTAATGAGTTTCCAATGGCACAGTCCTTATCTACAGCAGCACATAACCTGCAAACATCGGGCAAACATCCTGTACAGGAAAAGTGTCTTCGCTGCCAAGTCTGACGAAAGGAAAAAAGGAAGGATTTTTTTTTTTAAACCAAGAAGACTAAAAAGAGGGGTGATGGGCATCTTTGGACTGCTTCTCTCAGTTCCTGCTGTCAGACATTCTGAAGTACTTGTAAGTGTAGCCTGGAGGGGGAAACACACATACTCACACACAATGAAAACACAAGTTGCATTCAAATCAATTCATCTCAACAAACTAGAGTGACAGGCATATTTAGGAGCGAAAAACTAAAATATTCTACAAATCATTCAATGAGGTATGAGTGTTAAAAAATCTATTCAACATTTGATTTGTATCAAATGTGTTCATATATTGGAGAGTAGCTAAAAAGTATAATGCTATCTAACTTTCCAAAGAAAATGTTTTATTTTTTTAAATTCTGACAACCCATACATGTACATAATATACTTTGGTCATCTTCACTCCCATTACCCTGTCTCATCCTCTCTCCATTCACTGAACTCTTCTTCCCAAGTCCCCCTCCTACTTTCATGTTTTCAAGAGAAAATCTTTCATAAGACTGTTAAAGGATGTTTTGTTATACTTAAAATGAAAAGGTAAGTTGATAAACTGCACAAAAAGGGTAGTAGAGAGTGAATAATAAAAGATGTCTTTCTGCAAGAACCAATTAAATGACACTGAAAAAAGCCTAACATCAGCTGGGGGTACTAGCTCGATCCGCAGTGTTCTTGTCTAGCATGCACAAAGCCATAGGTCTGATCCTCAGCACCATATAAATCAGCATGGTGGTGCACAATGTTTACAAGGGAGAGGCAAGAGGACCAGAAATTCCTGGTTCACAGCTATTCTCTGCTATGTAGCAAGCTTGAGATCAACCTAAGCTACACAAGACTCGTTTTTAAACAGACATACAATAAATAAATAAATAAATACATGAAAGTCTGACCATGGAAGACACATGCACTCTTTTTTAAAAGGCCTTTTGATATTGGGGTTAACTTACCTGCTCACTAACTCTTAGCCTGACACCCAGCTGTGTGTTGTAGTCTTGACACTATGTGGGAAGCTTTGGTTGGGCAACACATTGTCAAAATTAAAATCCAAGGTCTCTCCATCCATGAGGTCATTTCGAATGATGGACTCCATGTCCATCATTCCATCCAGGCGCTCAATGAACATTCCATCCAAGTCACTTGGGAGCTTCTCCTGGTGGAGGACGCCCATCCTGCCATAGCCATTGCAGCTGCTTATGGAGGAGTAGCTACCCAGAGTATTCATCTGCATGGGATGGGACAGAGGCACTTGTAAAGGTGTCTTCACTGGGGCCAGCCGGTTCATACCTGACACATGAGGCATGGTGTTCACTGTGTGGGGTAGGGCACGTCCATTGACTGCAGATGTTTGCTGGCTATGTCCAGGGTGAGTGTGGGAGCTAGGATTCATCATTTTGTTATGAGATGCCTGGCTGCCATAGGTTGGCATGACCGAATTAGGGCCAAGCATCACATTCTGGCCCAGGACCCGACTGTTGGGCTGGGCCACCCCAGGATCAACTGGTGACATTATGTCATTATGGGGAGGAGAATCAGAAGTAAGCAACTCCTTCAAGAGTCCTGGTGCACAGTTATATTGGTTCAATCCTCCATAGCTTGATTTATTGTCCTGAAGCGTTTGCATAGGTATCTGGGGTAAAGGGCTCATGCTGGATTGGCCATATGTATACTTTTGGTAGTTTGGGCTGGGTGAATTCAGACTGGTGTTTGGCGGTGCAAAGGAGTAGCATGGTGTCTGCTGCATCACACTGCCAGGTGAAGACTGGGTTGAGACGGTTAGTGATGTTGGTGATGACAGAAGGTTGAGATTATCCAGAAGGTTTTCCATGTTTTCAGGATTGCTGATCTCAGACAGACTAGGTAGGGTAGAAGCCATCTTAGCAGCAGAGGGTGGATATACCATAGAGTGCACATCCCCATCTCCCAGATCATCCTGTTCTGTCATGATGGGAGAAAGTCTCCCACTAATAGTACTAGCATTCGAGCTAGTTCGAGGGCGAAATGTACTCCAGTTATCAAAGTCATCATTGCTGTGAGAGCCAGGGCTTGCAGGCCATTTGGAAAACTGAGACCCAGGACTGTCCCCTGGACCTTCTTGGCCAGACTGGAGAGATGTTTTTTTCTTGGCGGCTCGGCCTCGGCTCTTTGCAAATTTACTGTTGTTGTCCATGGAAGCAGCTCTTCTCCTGGGGGATTTTCCACTCTTGCCTCCTTCTGGATTGAGCATCCACCAAGAACTTTTTCCAGTTCCTTCATTCTGTACACGAATGAACTTGCTGTGCAGGGACAGATTGTGTCGAATTGAATTCTGAAAAAGCGAAACAGTATGTCAGAAGTGTAATATTCCACTTGGGAAAATTTTCTATTCAGTAAGGATCGTGTATGGGAAGACAGGTAAAATTCTGAGAGCTCATCTCAGAACAGAAAAAAATCAGTATATATCCCTAATCAAGAATTAAAAACTTGAGACAGGCATATGCCTAATCATAAACCCAGCATTTAGGAAGAAGATCATGAGAAGGAAGAAGTTCAACCTGGAATATATAGTAAGACTCACTCCAAAAACAGAAACAAAAACCCAAACATACACTCAAAGGTATTAAAAGCCCCTCCCCCAACAGTTAAGTGCCAAACTCATTTATATCTAGAGAGTCCATTAGGAAAATATAATTATGTAAGAAATTTGACAAAGTTAATCTTCCCTAAAAGAAAAAATTTAAATTCAGTAAGCACTTGTCTACTCCAGTAACTAGTAATATGCCCACCAACTCAATGATACCACATGCATAAGGGGTTATACTCTGTCCAAAGAGACAACTGGAAGGTAAGCTGGAGATGGCAAATTTTAAGTGATACTTTTCTGCTCTTCTCAGAGAGATGTGGGTGGGAACTTCCAAATAAATGATGTTGAATCCAAGTCTTAGTCCTCAGACAAGACAAAAAAGTTCCATGTGACTTCCTTCATTTGGGAAAGCATAAGGGGCAGAACTGGAACAGCTGGAAACAATGAGTTCTGAAAGAAGAAATCTTGTCTTAAGCTACTCCGACCCCAACACAGTTGTTACCTGACTGCAAGTCTATGAGCAGAATTCCAGGTACCTCAGACCCTTAGAAGCCAAGTTTTACACATGATCCCCAAGGTTTCTTGCTTTCATCTACCAAATGGATAACAATGCAAAACAGCTAAGGACCCTATGGCCCCTCTCAGCCTACAAAAAGACCCTGGTTACGTTTGTGGTTGCCCAGGGAGGCAGCCACAATACCCACATCTTCATGCTACTGGCACGGGATGTAGATGCCCAAGTGCCAATCATTGCACCAGATCATAGCAGTACAAGGCCAGATTTCTGCACAATCCTGATTAAATCTTACTAAAAGGAAGTAACAAAGAAGTGGGTTAGGCATGAAACTCTCTAAAGGGAGATACAAAACTCAGAGGAAGGTCCAATATTGAGCTTAGAAATCTACATTTCAAAAATGCTCTCTGATTCTCTGTCCTATATTCCTTACAGGAATTGCAACACAGCATTACAGGACAGGCCCTTCTGCAGGATACATTGCCTAGTATGGGCCAATTAGGAACTTTCCAGTTAGAACTGGGTAGATATGTAGGCATTACAATGGTGGTCTCCTCTGGATCCAAGACTTCCCTGTTTTCCTACTTATTCCTGACTCCAGGTACGCTGTTGAGTTACACAGGCACTGGAATTTCACACAATTATTTCCCAAAGAGATAAATATACTTCTCTCATGTGATATTTCAATCCTGTAAGATCTCCAAAACTATACAGGGAAGCACTACATGCATATATACACTCATGCACACACACAGCCTTTACAAAAGCCTCAGCTCATGACCTCCAACAGCAGTTATCCAAAGTCTGAACTCCTCTTGAAAGTAGCAGCCCATCTGTGGTGGGCTAGAATGCAGCACCATGACCCTGCACCCTACGACACCTTTGACATTAACTTAAGTACAATATTTCGCCATGACAGTTTTGTTCTTTGAAAGTAACAGACGCACAGATAAACTCCATGAATGCTCTGGAGGAGAGGAAGTTAATGATAAAGAGGGAAAAATCTTCCCTTTGCAGCACCTTCCTGGCTGCTTATACTAACAGGGAGAAGGAGATCCAGCTCTATGACCCATCCCCCCATCCCCAGATGAGTCTGCCAGACTAAGAATTCAAAAGACATGATGAAATCTTCAAGAAAGTTCATAAAAGGTTCACTAACTCAGGTGGGGCATATACTTAACTCACTCCTTGAACTTTTTGTTCTTCTTTTTTAGCCACAGCAATCCCTTACTTATCAAAATATCACACTACATAGTTTTCTGAGGACATTTCAGGTCGCTCTTTGAATAACAGAGCTGTCTGCTAACTTGGCCAACAATTAAAAACTTTTTTTTCCTGAACAGGAAAAGGTTTGCTGTGCAGGGCTTGTTACATAAATTCCTGTTTCTCATGCAAACAGGATAGTAGTAAAGGAACTATGACTGCTACGGGGCAAGGTCTGAATAAATGCTGCTGCTATCTATGGTACTCTGCACTGCTCTGCTGGGAGGAATGTTCGGTTCAGCAGCACTACATGAGGAAAGAGATGAGGACAAGGCTGTACACCGTCAGTCACATACCTAGACCCTGGTTTCTACAGGATACTATCAGAGCAAAAGCTAAGCCACCAATCTCCTGTCCACCAGTCATACTTCTCTGCAGTTGGCTGGCTTTTTCGGCCCACTCAAGTCTTAGGTGTATCCCTGCTGTCACCAACATGCCTGGCTACTGCCAACAGTGCAGCACATTCCAACAAGTTCTGCAGGGAAGCAGACTCCTACCTGGTATCAACGCATGTGGCTCTGCCTTTCTGCTCTCAGTATTTATTCTAAATCCTTTCTGGAGTGGATTTCAAGTTCCTTAAAGACAAGAAGACTAAGCTTGTTTGAAATTTCTAATCTTGAAGCCTCTAATAGAGGTTATACACAAAAGATGTATCCAACAAACCTCTGTTGACCAACATCTCAAAAAACATTAAAGGAAGATGTGATGTCTCACATACTACAATTCCTACTATGTAGCCATTCACATATCAATGCATGGCAGCTCACTGTATTGAAATTCTTATACTAGGAGCAAGAAAGGATGCAAGAAAGCAGACATGAAGGTCACTTTCTAGAGGTTTTGGAAAGGGAAGCAAACAAGTTTAAGTAAGTAGCCTCTTAACAGAACAGTAAATGACATACGCAGGATTGTGAGGGGCATTGAACTACTCCTTTCAAGGACATTGGGACAGAGCTTCTCTCAAGGACAGCCCCATTGTCCTTTTCTTCTTGAAGAATTTCTTGACCCTTTCTTGCAGCAATATAACATAGGGCAGCTTGCTCATGACTTTCTGTTTCCTGGAGCATTGTGTTTTGTCTCTTTGTTCACCTGAGCAATGGGAACCTTGCTTGTCTTCAGATATATTGTTAACCTCACAGTATCATCACCAAGAGGGACCTGACATTTGCTCAACAAATTCAGAGCTCCTATGCTAATAACAGAGCTTTGCAAAAATTAAAATGTTTGCCTCAGGCTGGAGAGTTGGCTCAGGGGTTAAAGACTGTGGTGCCACAAGCAGAAGGACTGGAGTTTTGATCCCAGGTCCCAAGTAAAAATGCCAGGTGGAAATGACAAAAGCTTGCACTTCCTGCCCTGGAAGAGAGCCTGGAAAAATGCAGAGTAAAGCAAAAGGAAGATGGAATAATCCAGAATGATTGCCCTGGGCCTTCATAGGCACACACAGTGACCTCTGAAATACACAGATACATAGACACAACACACAAAAATTTTTCTACCAATACTTGTATAGAGTAACATGCTTGACAGACCATCTATATTATAAACATTTCTTTATGCTTGTAACTTCCACTGTTTCCATGAATGAGGCTTTTAGAATGACAGGTATGATGGGAAGGTTGTGACAGTTTTTCAACACATTAGGTATTACCTGAATTTTCTAAATTCAAGCATCACAGTTGGTCTATCAGTGGATGTGCTGACCAGTGACACCAGCATCGTCAAGATGCCATTGCTGAGTCTTGCATAAAGGTGCCACACATACACTTGCTGGGGCTGCTAGGTTTCTATGTGGAGAGCCAGCAGCAGGTATTACCTGCTTCAGTGCCCATGGTTGGGGATTCTTCTGACTGCGCTCTACTCTGACACAAGATACAGCAGTCATTTTACAAGTGTCCTCCCAGGAGGCTCTTCTCACAGCCTAAAGCTACTTACTACTAAATAGCCACTCAAATGCAGAAAGAAATCTTTAATTTTTATTTACTTATGTGCTGTCATTTATATAATGTATTTGAATTACATAAATGAGTACTTGTTATTTTTAAAAAGGTATATGGAAACAAAGATTTAGAGAACACTTTCAGGAGCCCAAGGGGCCAACAAAGATTAGAGGTATGGACACAGCCCAAGTCAAGTGTGGAAAACTCTTCATGACCTTCCACCTCCAAGGCCTGACTTGAAGAAATGGTCTACCCCCGTCTTCAGTTTGTTGCTCTCGGCTCCTGCTATGAAGAAACAGCCTGGCCTATTTCCTGGCCACCCTCTTTACCTGACTTCTCTCCTAAGACATACCAAACTTGCCCCTTGGCCTGTTGTGGAGATGCTACCACCTGAGAGTTACATCTTTCACTGCAGCTGCACTTCACATTTGTTTTTTGCTTGGCAGTTGAAAGTACCTGGTCTTTCTGTCCAACCAAAAACAAGACTAAAGGAACCAGATTAAGCTAAATGCATTCTGCTTATGAGATTCTGGCCTTTGTACCTTATGCACACCTTTTACTTTAGAGTTCACTACTGCAGCTGTATCTTATTCCATTACTGCAACAGCCCCATAAAGCATGTGTAACTGATCTCATTTTAGAATGGGGAAGCTGAGGGCAAGAAAACACTTTTCAGTTAGAACTCAAAGTAACACTCTGGAAGTCTACCTACAACACTGCTGCCAACTGATGCAACCTTCTGTTTGTACCCATCGCTGTTAAGAATCAGAGGAACACATTTAAGACAAGTTACATGCGCATAAGAGAGAACAGAAATAATTCTGTTTACTAATTTATAAAACTTGTTTTTTGCCTTAATGGTTGATAAACTCATACAAAACGATTTGCTTTTATCCCAGTGAGTTCTTCACGGCAGGAAACCATAGCAGCTTAAGTGTGAATTTCCGATGTACACATCATCCCAGGGAAAGCCTGTGTAAGGAGGCTATGGGAACTCACAAGGAAAACGAACTGGTCCCCAGAGGCCTCCCACCTGCCTGCACAAGGCCAACAGCCACCAGATCTAACAGAAAAAAACTCACCTTAAAGCTGGAACACATGACTAAATATATTTGCTGTTCTAGAAATTCTTTGAAAGGACTACACAAACTAGATTTTCCCAAAGTATTTTACTTAAACATGCATAAATTTTCTTGCTGTGCACAACTGTTACCTATGTACCAAGCATAGCCTTGATTCCCTCCTTCTTGCTTCCTGTCTTTTACACCATCTCTTATACTCCACGAAGTGAAATAAGCTAAAGAGAAAGTAGGGAAAGCTCTATTCAGAGTTTCCACTTGAGCTCCAAATAAAATAATAATAAATAAAATATAAAAAAACTTACGTGTTTGTAAATAAGGAAAAGTAGCATTTAGTAAACTTAAAAACAAACAAACAAATACGTGATACCAAAAGACACAATTTGAAAACTGTCTGCATGTAATTTGACTTAAAAGTCTACTGTAACAGAAGATGCCCTATGGACAGTTAATCTATAGCTATACCTAACACAAGACAAGACCCTTTTGTGACTGATTTCATTTTCTAGAACTCTACTCATGATTTCATATTTCAGAACCACCTAGCATTTTCCTGGTGATCCTAAAGCTATTTGCAATGACTCGTGGGCTCATAAAACCCTACCACACTGCAAAGGTCATAAGGTCTAACAGCCTTCAGGCAGTGTCCTTCCTCAGCCAACCCAATGTGTAACTGGAATCACAAGCTGCTGCAGACTCACTTTACAGTTCTAAAGCCTTACCTGACTCAAACCATTCAAAGAGAAAGAAAATAGAGAATACATTAAAGCCACCTTCCACTGAACAAAACATGTAGGAGATTCTCCTATCATGTAAAACCAACCAACAAACAAACACAAGTGAGGGGATTCATGGATGAATTGCATTTGGGAGATCCTAAAGAGACAGAACCCAAGGTGAGAGACCTGGGCATCTCAGATAAGTCAGTGGATCTTAATGAGCCTTGGCTTTTGTACCTGTAAGCAGCCAGGACCAGAGGACTATGAGGGGGTCTAAGTGGTATATGAATGGAAGGGTTTGGAGTATCGCTCAACAGAGCAAGAGTGATCAAAACTGGCTACTATGATATAGGAAGTAAAGGAATATATAAACAGGAATTTTAAAGCCACCATGTGTGGTTCCAACTTGATTGTCATTCATTAAAAATTTCCTGTTTAACAGGCTTCCTTAGGCTTGTTTCCAGTCCTCACAGCTCAACTGTAATACTCCTGCTTCCTCCCCTTAGGAAGAATGTACATTTAAGTTTCAAGTGCTTAGTATGTTTTGTTGGTATCTGAACAAAGTTCCAGGAGAGGAAAGATGTGTTAGCTGACTGTATCTGGGATAGCAACTATGAGAATGATGCTCAAACACCCACTGATCATCAGGATTTCTCTAGGGATTCTGAAGCTATAGACAGCAACCTGTGGCCTCACAGAGCCTTAAGACACAGCAAAGATCATCTGCTCTAATGCCCTGACCATTTACTCTATAGATAACAAACCCTAAGAGCCTCCAAGACTAGGAAGGGAGATTTCAAGAACATACAAAGTATACAGGACAAAAAGCTTGGGAATGAGGCCAGTTTCCAATAAATGAGTATTAAAGAACAAAAACGAGGCCAGACAGATTGCACACCAGGTAAAGGTACCTGTGCACTTCTAAGTTCAATCCCAGAACCCACATTGTAGCACAGCCAACCTCCACATGTGCACCTTACACATGCATCTGCATGCTCTTGAAGAAAAAGTCACCAGGGATGAACAGAAAATGTACTTAATGATATTAATTCTACAGAGCTTTTGCTTCTCAGAAGGCAACAAATTTTAACAAGCAAGGTTTCCCTTTTACATACACTTTAGCTGGTGTGACGGGTCACAGGGTAAAGACACCTATGGGCAAACCTAAACCTGAGTTCAGTTCTCGGAACCTACATAGTAGAAGGAAAGAGGACCAACTCCAGAAAGTTGTCTTTTGGCCTTCACACATACATGCTGTGGCACACATACCTGTTCTCCCTCTCCCTTAAAAAATAAACAGAATGGTGCTACAACTCCCTACCCTGTTCATCTGGTAACCTAGAGAGCCATCCTTTCCGAAACTTCAGTTAACTGCACAATGCAGACAGACCCTACCCTATTTGCCATTCCTGGCAAACAGCTGTCTCATACACAGAGCATTCCACCATGAGAGAATATTAAGAGGAAATTCATTTGCTGGTAAGTGATTTTGCTGCTTTCTAATGAAAATCTTTATTTTATAGGCTATACCATTTTTCTAATCTGTACTGAGTTATATAGACACAGCATTAGAAACACTTAAATACCCTATCTATTTGGCTACCACAAGAATAAAGCAAACCTTAACAAAACCAAAAACAGTACATTAAAATGAATTCTTTTTAGATAATAATTTTTAAAACATAGTATATTAATACTTGCATCAATCTTAAGGTTCTCCGAAAGTTTAAAGGACTTAAGTAAATTTCATTTTGTCAGAATTGCAATGATATTGGGCAAATGTATACTCTTGAGTATGTACTTTAAAATATTTGCAAAAGCTAGTGAAGATTTGATGGCTACAGATTCAAAGATAAGAGCACTGGAAGTCTTGATAGCTAAAAATCTCTAAAACAATAATCTACTCATAGGATATCCTGTCTAGAATTATTTTTTTTATCTTGAATAAGTTATCTGGAAAAATCTAGGGAACAGTTAACCTTTTGATATATAACTTGCTTACCAAGAATTACTAAGTCTTCAGTAAATAAAGTACAAAGTATAGACTTCCCTGCTTGATATCTCCCCACCCCATAATACTCATTACAAAAAGAACAGCAAATTGCTAAACGTTGAATTACACATTCTTTGCAACGTAAAATTTTCCTGCAGGTTTATCGAGGATCTTGACATCAGCTTGCCTGTTCTCATGGCAACAATGATTTATGATTGCTAAGTGGACACTGGGTGAAGATGGGGCCTGAACCCATCCAAAATTCATGAAGTTTTGTCTCACCGCTGGAAAATAAACTGAACAATGAAGAGCAGCAGTGGGGATACATCATCTCAAGTTGTTCTCAGATCAAGCAGAACAGTCCTGAAGAAGACCAGAATGGTTATCATTTATAGTATGCTCTGGGTCAGATTTAGATGACTTAAAACTGCATTCTTAGGGTTCTAGAGATAAGGGAGAAAGTGAGATGAGATGAAAAGGGCTTCTGAGCCTTCTGTGGTCCTCCACATCTCTACTTGAGTCCCTGCAAGTTTTATCACCTGGGCAAGTTTCCTTGCATCTGACATTTGATTTTAATACTGTAGTTTGAGCCCATATCTTTTTTTGGGAAAGTGACCAATATTATAATCATAAATTAAGAACATAAAACTATCTTTATAAATCTCCAAAGATAGGAAAAAAAACCCCTCATATTGATGCTTAAGAAATTCATGACATTTTAGAATAAAATGCCAAGGTTTTATAGAATTGCTGGCTCTATTGCCACAGAAATTTAGAGAATGGAGATACAAATAGTAAGAGCAGCCTAACAGATCACTTCAGCATTTCGACTGCCCAGAGAGATTACTTTCCTCTATTTTATTGTTTTTTAATTTTAATATTTCAATTTTTATTTTCTGAGACCATATTGGTCTTAAACTCCTGAGCCTGCCTCTATGTCTTAAGTGATAGAATTACAGGTACACATCACACCTTCCTCTACTTTCTTTATTGTTATTACTCAGAAAAGCAACTTAAACTCTGACAAGTCAGTTAAAAAAATAAATGTTCAGAAATGTTAATGGATGAAAAAATTTAAATAATCAATTCTTAAGTACGACACTATTCATCTCCATGAAAGATTTTTATGTTTTAATTAAGTTAACATCATGCAGATAAATTTATCTATTATTTATTCAATTGTGCATGTGTGCACATGTGTGTATGTATGTGTGTGTAGAACCACGGGCGAATTAGGGAACCACCATGGACTGCCTCCACCTCCTCGTTTACTCTGCCCCTGAATTCACAGGCTCTGCCCTACCAGGACCAGAAACGCAGGCCACCCCTGCTTCCCCTCAGCGTTTATACGTGGGGTCTAGGATCTGAACTCAGGACCTTCTGCCAGCAAGGCAGAGGCTTAACCCCTGAGCCACCTCTCCAGCCCCCATGCAGATAAATTTATTAAAAGATACTAATATATAAAATAATTTTAGTTTTTAAAGTCACTATAAATTATGCTATAAACAGAGCAAGCATTTTTAGAATAAAATATATTTCTTTATAACAGTTCTCTAGGTTGGGTTATTTAGCTGTTAATTGTGTATGTACTTGACCAGTCCATCCAGAAGGTATATATTGAAAAGTGGGGCTAAGACAGAACATACAGGATTGGTCCTCCCCCAAAACTGGGATCAGAATGGTCTGGGCTGGGAGAGCGAGCAAGAAGACACATCTTGAGATTTTTAAGGGGAAATCACTGTTGTTGGGAATGAGAGATACTTGTTTTTACATTTTTTTCATTTATTGTGTGTGTACATGCATATATGTGCCAAGTTCTCCACAAATAAGTCCTTTAATTCTTATCACTGCTGATTCTATCCTATGCTAATCCAGAACCTGAGCAAAGCCTAGCTGAAGTAGATATATTGTAAACTTTTTCAATTCACTGACAATTTCAGAAAGTGAAATGTAATTTACTTAGTAATGTTCCTTATAATTGTAGAATGCAATCAAATTCAGGCTCATCAATCCTAATTAATTCAATAAGTATTTACTGAGTCCCTACTGTCTATCTAGTATTGTGGAAATAACAGAGGCATGAACCATATTTGTGCCCTTATAGTTTCGCTGTATCTATGGAAGAATGGCAATATAAAAATATAAGGTAGGGTATGCTTTAAGACAAGATCAGAAAACATAAGCCAGAAGAGGGTGACAAAGGAAAATTTTGGATTGCTGAATGGACAGGGGATTCTTGACATGTGAGCAGAAAATGAAATAAAAGCTGATCCACACACTATGTGGTGATAAAAAGACCTGTGTTCTAGAAACAAGTAGCTCTGGATTTAAATATGGCTTACAATCCTTGGGCATTAGTCCTTCACGGGAAGAAATAAGAGCAATGCTTACTGACTTTTGAGTGCTGAATGTGCAGTATATAAAAGTGCCTGGAAGTATTGACTATTAACATCTGTGAGAAAAAGAGAGTAAAAAGCACATCAGGTAAGACACAATTTTGGAAGATGGCAAAGGTTTGTATGCAATACTTGAATTCAGTCACAGAGAAGAACACAGAGGTAATGCAGGGATGTCCTTAAAAAACAAGATAGGCGGCCAAAAAGATAGGTCAGTAGGGAAAGTGCCTATTAATAAATCTGGTGACCTAAGTTTGATACCCAGAAACCCTACTAGGTGGCAGGAGAGAATGGCTTCAGGAAATTGTCTGGGTGTCCTCTGACTTCCACATATGTGCCAAGGAATACATATTTGGGTACATTCTCGCCCCCTCCTCTACTTCTTCCCACTTTTCTCAAATAAAAAGATTTTAAAAAGTTAGGAACATATTTTATTCTATATAAAAGAGCAAGGGAAAGGTCAGAAAATAGTAGAGACAATCAAAAAAACAAAAGCGCAAAACTGTTTCTCAATTTCAAAAGTGGGGAAGAGAATCTTCATTTATGCAGTAGCAAGAAATTTCTGGCTATCTCTAAATTTAATTTGTGTAGGTTTGTATTTTAATGTTCACAGACATTTTTTAGAAATGAATTTATTTATTTTGTGTGTGTGTGAGAGAGAGAGAAAGGGGGAGGGGGAGAGAGGAGGGGGAGAGAGGGAGAGAGAGAGAGAGAGAGAGAGAGAGAGAGAGAGAGAGAGAGAGAGAGAGAGAGAACGAAGGCACTGTGTGTCCCTGTGGAGGACCAAGAGTGACTTTGGGAATCATCCGGGCTTGCTTCTATCTACTTTTTGTTTCACCCACAAGGGTGAAAGTGCAGGTCACAACCATTTCCACCTGGGGTTTTTTACTTAGGACCTGGGATGAACTTAGGAACTTTCTGCTTGGGAACCAGAATCTGAACCCCTGAGCCACCTTTCCTACCTATTTTTCTTGATAGGTAAAAGTATCAGCTATGGTTTGGATATCAGACTTTTCATGTGTTATAAGACTGCTTATAAAGTACTGATGCTGAAAAGTAACGGGAAATACAAGTGGGATCTACTGGGAGGAGACTGTGTCTTCCCTGACCGAGTAAGGAGATGAATGCTGGTTTCACAGAAGTGAAGCAATTTTCCAGAGGCAGGGTTGCTATAAAAGAGCAAACCTGGCTGAGCTGTCCTTTTCTACCACATGAACTCTTCCTGTACCCCACCCACTCACCAATTCACAGCACTTGTTCTATGTGATGCCACGTACCATGCTGTATATAAGAAATGGGTGTCTTGTCCAATATAGAAGCCACACTGCTTGAAATTCCTAGCCATCAGAATTGTAAGCCAAATAAATTTTTGTGATAATCCCACCCAGTCTTGAGTATTTTGTTACTGCAATAGAAAAGAGACAGCTGTCTCAGCTCTTAGCTAAGGTGAAAGGCACCTTAGTCCCTTTCAATTTAAAGAATGCTGGTGTAATGCAGACCCAGGCAAAAGTGCTGCCCTCAGGACTTCCTAACTCTGAAAACCATGTTCCAGCAGCTGTTTGCTTTTTGTCTTGTGATTTATGATACTTGGGTTGTTTTGAAACTCACAGTCTAATCTTGACTTTCTTTTCGTATCTAAGAGGGCAAGACACTGGGACAAGGATATATCTGTTTTGAAAACAAATTCTAAAAGCCTCCCAACATGAAGTTTATTGTGCTATCAAACATCTTATCCACCAGTCTCAACACTTGGCACACAAATTCGGTTCTTACATTTTGATGGCTTATTTTTGTTTCTTGAGGTCATTGTCTAGGCTTGACCATAATCTTTCAATTTTTTAACAGCTAAAGGAGATTAAAGTAAATAACGCCCTACAATGTAACCATGGATACAGTGACATAAGCATGGATAAAGTGACAACAAATTCCTCAACCAATAGGCTAGGAGGTGTATGAAGAGCATCAAAGACTGACCTACAATGGTGTGAGACTCAACTGAGATGTATGTCACATTATCCCCACCCCCACACACTCCAGCGTTGGGAAAGCACTGCAACCACTCCCAACGGAGCCATCCCCCTATCCACAACATGAGAGACCTAAATTCAAAACTCTTTTTAAAGGGTTAAAGATAACTCCCACTGGAATACAACTGTAAAAGCATGTTATGGTAGTGGTAACCTTAAGTAGCAGATTCCATCCATCTTTCTTTTTCCCCCACCAGATACCCTAGCTTCTGTTTTGTTCTATTCTTTTTTTTATTAAAAACAAACAGCACTTTTTGCAACATTTCAGCAGCATCTAAGTAAAAACTACTATTAAACAAAGAAACGTTTAAAAAAATCCTTCAAATTTACAAAATGTAAGTCACAGCTCCACTTGGTGGAATCAACTCATGATGACAAATGAGAGTTATATGTTGAGAGAAATAACACAACTTAGGCTAGTAATGTTTCTCATCTATTTCATAGCAAATCTAGGAATTCCTCCTGCAAAAATATAATTCTGTTCACCCAAGGAAATCTTCATAAAATTTGTTTCTACCTGAGTATGGTGTACACTTGTAATCCCAACAATGAGGAGGCTGGGGCACAAGGACGGCTTGTAGTTCAAGGCTACATTTTGAGTTCCAGATCACAAAACAAAATACAACAGAAATCTTATCTCCTGCATCTAGCAGTGTGTATGTTCACTTGTGAACCATACTCAATGCTTGGAACAACTTCACTTGACTAAAAAGCAGGTAGGTAGATCCTGGGAAAGAGGGAGATGCTGGTGGAATGTGACATCTATGATTAGTTCTAAGTTTTATTTGTGACCTTGGTTTTGAGTTCGGTGCAGAATAATGTTTTTGCTTGGTTAAATAAACTTTAAAAGAGACGAGGCTTAGTGGGTAAAGGAACTTGTTGCAAACCTGGCAATGTGAAGTCATTTCCTGAAGTACACATGACGGGAGAACCAAGTCTTGAACCAAGTCTTTTGCCCTCTGTACATGTGCTATGGCATGCACATGTCTGTTCTCTTTCTCTATTCCCCCCACAGACAAGTATTTTTTTTTTAAAGTAGAAGAGTATTTGTCAAGTTTTATTAATAAGTTTCTTTTAGTTTCTGACCAATATGTGACAAGAAGCAACTTAAGGGAGGATGGATTTATTCTGGATCCAGGTTTAGGGATATAAAGTCAATCACGGTGGGGAAGGTATGGCAGGCAGCAGGCAGCTACAAGGTGGTAGAATCTTTCAGTGTCCCAGGAAGCATACACAGGAGGGTAAAGGAAACGAAGCCCAGCTTAGAAACAAAAACAAAAACAAAAACAAAACAAAACCCTCAGAGCCCATCCCTTATAACCAACTTCCTAAAGGTTCCACAATCTCCTAAAATAGCACTATGCTGTATTCAAATACATGAGTTTGTCAGGGTAACATTTTTACATCCATACAATAACATTGTCTTGTACTGAAGTAAGAACCAATTCAGGAGACGAGTGCAGTCTGTGGGTGTCACCTTCATCATCTCTCTACCCTACCCCTATTAACAACCCAGTATGAACGATTTGAGTAAAAGTGAACAGCAAGTATTTCTTAAAAGGCTGCATCGAATAATGTGCCTTGTCAACTGCTTCACTAAGATGCACAAAAACTACCTGTAAGCTGTTCATTTGTATGTGTCAAAAACTATAATCATCAGGCATCATATGATTCATGCACATTTACCTAACATATCTAATAGCTAGTCCTGTAGACTGAGAACTTTTGCTATCTCTGCTTAAGATCCTTCTTCGTGTTACTCATGAGAGGCACGACCGCTGCCAGTGACACGAGGGCAAAGATTCCTCTGTAGCCAGCTTCCCATTCAGCCCCATCTCTAGTCTTGGTTTGCTGTGAAATCATACCAATCACTGTGCCCATGCACCCTGCCCCTAGACTCTGCTGTAAGTTCCCCCAAAACACATTTTCTTCTAATCATGAAGGTCTCCTCTAGCAACTTCAGATAATTCCAGCATGAAGCAGCACACTATAGCCTAATAAAGCATTCTTCCACATGTGCTTCTAGGAATAGTGGTTTCTTTTAGGTAAAAAGAATTTAAGGAAGGTATATGTGAGACATGTAATTAGAAATATTTTAAGCCTAAGTCTTTTAATTTTATTTATAGCATTTACAATTTTGTGTTAATATATACCACAATAAAACATGGAAGATTAAACAAACCTCTCCATATACTTAAAACCTTTTGATTTGAAGGTGTGTGAAGGGGACTAACTTGCACATGTCTGCATGTGCACTCACACACACAGCATGCCTCTCTTCTCTGACCACACTTCTTGACATTCTGTCATGAAACTGTTCAGTAGTATACATCACTTTGGGAAAAGCTGGTTTAATAGTATGATGATGATCAAGGGAACAAAACATGTAAGCCGGAAGGGGAGTATGATCAAAATATTATCACATATGAAAATCATAATGAAACCTATACTAATAAAAACATTCCAAAAAATTTAAAACATAACTTATCGCTTAAAAAAATCTTAGATGCCCTCTACACCTTCTTGCCAGTAAGACAAAAAACTGCTGTTCAAACTTTCTCAGCTAGTTGCAGTACATAGACCTGCTTCCAAATGCATTTGAGATGTTCACACATGCCCTGGGCAGAAGGGGATCTCTAGCTGAAAGTCTCAGATCTGCCCTGCTGCCTATTAAAGAACACACCTGACCTAAGGGTCTGAGAAAGCCTAGGCGTCCTGGAAGATTTAAATGTGAGTGGGAGAATTGGTGCCTGACACTCTTTAAAGGATGAAGATTCAAAGGACTAAAATGAGATGCTCTTACAAAGCACTCTCAAATACCAGACAACTTCAGGCCACAGTAAAGCCCTTGTCTAATTTAAGGCAAGGCGAACCTGCTGACCTCACGTCACTTCCTTGTTCATACTGTTAAAGAGAATCTGGTGCTAATATACACTTCAGGCAAAACGCACACAGGGCACTTAAAGTTTCCAGAGCACCATTCAGTATGCATCTATGCATATTTATGCTTGGAATTTTGATTAGGTAGACATAGGCCTTCTTGAGTTAATGGCACCAACATTTTTAATCCCAGTAGAAGACAAAATTGAGATAGACAAGGAATAGCACAAAACCAAATTCATGGGCGCTTTCCTGGAGAATGCAGAATCGATAGTCTGCTTCTCCATGGTGCCAGACCATCTTGGAACATCACTGGAAATCATGGGTAAACATTTGCAGCATCTTTCCATTTCTTGGACTAACCCTGAAGAGACATACTAGAGAGCGACTGAACACAAATAGCCATACCAGCCTTCCTGCTTGCTGCTCAAATACATGCCTTAACATGTTCAAATACATGCTCAAATACATGCCTTAAATTCTCTTAAGAGAATTTGCAGAGAGCCACCCTCAACAATCGCAATTTGTGTTTAAATTGGGAGACCAGCTGCTCCTTGATAAGTCATCCTTTTATCAACAGATCTTTAATTAGTCCCCATCTGCTTCCTGCTTTATGCTTCATATCTTAATTTTCACCTGCTTGGGCTGAACAGCATTAACTATACCAAGTATAGACACAAACAGGCAACTTTTCTTATGACTTTGGATAATTCTCATACAGTAAATATTGGGTTAATCAACCATTTTTCCATAAATGATAAACTCTCCTAAGTTACTTCTTTCCATCACTTACCCCCAATTAGGAAGGTTTTCAAACTGACTTTGATTTTCTGAATTATCTCACATCTCAGGTCATGTAACAAACACGAACAAATGTAATACTGACACTTTTAAAGAAAATCTAGAGCCAGTGAGATGACACAGTGGGTAAAGGTATTCTTGTCCTCTGACCTCCTCAGTGTGCCTGGGCATATATGTTCTATCTCTCTCAAAAATAAGTTTAATTAAAAAAAAAAAAAAGATTCAGGGCTGGAGAGGTGGCTCAGGGGTTAAGCCTCTGCCTGGCAGGCGGAAGGTTCTAAGTTCGGATCCTAGACCCCATGTATAGACGCCAGGCTGAAGCGGGGCGGCCTGTGTTTCTGGTCCTGGTAGGGCGGAGCCTTGTGAATCCAGGGGCAGAGTAAACAAGGAGGAGGTGGAAGCATCCATGGTGATTCCCGAATTCGTCCGTGGTTCTACACACACACACACACACACACACACACACACACACACACACACACGAACACACACACACGAACACACGAACACACACATACATGCACAATTGAATAAAAAAATTTTAAAAATTAAAAAAAGATTCATAGCCACATTTAAGAAAATCAAGTTTAGAATGAGACTTTCACTAAATAATAGCACTTATGTAGTAAGTTAAGAGGGTGTTCTCACAGAACCTGTATCGATCAGTCTGCCTACAGGATGGGCTTCTGGCAGGAAAAGCAACCTCCTCTGGGGAGACAGGTAGTACTTGTCAAAACTGGGAGTTAGAATACGTCTACTAGCTAGGGCAGCACCATATATGTCTTAAAATATGTTCCCAAACTCACCCTTTGAGAAAGCCCGAGTAACAAATCTCAGGGCCAGGGACCTCCATTTACTATCTCAAAACTGCTTGCACTTAGTGTCAAAGATGCAAATACCGGGGCTGGAGAGGTGGCTCAGGGATTAAGCCTCTGCCTTGCAGGCGGAAGGTCCTGAGTTCGGATCCTAGACCCCACGTATAGCTGCCGGGCAGAAGTGGGGGCAGCCTGCACACGCGTGCACACACACACACACACACACACACACACACACACACACACACACGCATACACGCACAATTGAATAAAAAAAAAAAAAAGCAAATACCAATCGGAACCAAAAGTGCTCAGAAGAGGGGTTGTAGTGATTTTATTTGCAAGAGAGAGAACCCAGTACTTCATACATGCTGGGTAAGTGCTCCATCACTGAGCCACACTCCCAGGCAGATTTCTCCTCCTTCCAAATAACCAAACACATCAAGTCAGTGTCCCTTTCCTGAAACTGAATAACAATGGTTACTCCTCTGGGCAATGATCAGAATGTCTAGAACCACTCAGATAGTTATGGAGTGAGACCCAGGAACCTATGGTAAAAGCAAAACCGAGTTTGGGAATATCGGGATCAGCTCCATGTCCCAGATTCTTTTTAACTCTAACAATCTAAGAAAAGACACCATGCTATTCAATTTATATAACTCTGCTTTAACAGGAAGGGGGTGAAATCTACAAAATATTCCTAACAAGAAATTATGTAGTGGTAATTATAAGAAATACCAGGTTAGCAGTATTACTGATCAATATTTTTTAAAAAATAGTCAATTTAATACATATTTAAGAAAGGATGTCTTCAAAATATGATCACGAGTTTATGGATAAACATCAGCTAGCTCTGGGATCAATTCTGAAGTCAACACATTTTTTCAGAAAGAAAAACAGAAGCAGCCTCAGTGAATGAGGAATGTTTAACCTCACCTTTCAATTTCCTGGAATTTTCCTCCCCCGCTTTCCCTTTTAATATGCAGTATTTCCTTTGAACACACAGCACTAACTTAACAATAGAGTTTTCAGAAAGATTACTGCTTCTTAACAATCAGCAAGTCAGGATCTCAGTGGAGGAAGCTATTCCAGAAGTGGACGCAATGGACCCAGTCCCAGCAGACTCCAGGGATCCTGTTGGCAGAACACGGTGGTGGTGGTGGTGTTTGTCTGTTTGCTTCAAACATTAACACTAATTTTTTTACATTTCTAACAACACATCTGACTTCAGGTAAAAGTGGAGTTCATATTTGCTCTGAAGAAATGAAAAGTGCCATGAACTTTCATCAGATTGAAACTTGTGCAGATGGCTGGTTCTGGTTAATTTGCTAGGAAAGAAGACCAGAATCTCTTCCAGGAAAGTGACCCGACCAGAAGTTGCTGATTTCATTAAATACCTGGATACATTTCAAAACTCCATGGTGGTTAGTTTGTCACTTAGAACTTAAGAAACAAAGTGTCTTTCGGAGCTGTCTGTTTAGTATATAATTTTAAACTCTTCCATGTTTAAGACCAATCTAGGGAGGAACTATTTATTCAACTACCTGATTAGTCTAAATTCTTCAGTGAATCTTAGAGTGGACTGTGAATTCTCACTCCACCTTGTGGGTCAGTCTTCCATATATGGACATGCTTATGCTCCCCCCCCATTCCAACTTCAGGGCTGTCACCAGGACTTGGAGGTCTTGAAAGAATGTGGGAAAGGCTTCAAAGCTAAAACTCTAAGTCATGAGCCATAAAGTAAAAAACAAAAAATCAATTCTGAGAGCTAGGGCTAGCAATTTTTCATGTGAACAAACCAGAACAAACATCTTTTATGTAAATGTTAATACAGTAATACAGCAGCACTGGTAGTGCACATGTGCACATGTACACTGAGTCACGGTGTGAGTCGATTGCTCGCTATGTGTCAGGTGGATGAAAATGAGAAAGCCACAGAAAAAGAAGGAAACATCACTTCCTACAGGATATGCTTTCTCTAAGAAAGGCTTACTGACAATGGCTCAATAGAAGGGTGGCACAACCTTTTAAAAATGTTTTTATTTATTCATTCATTTATTTATGTGTATGTGTGTGTATGTATCAGAGAGTACTGTGTGTCCCTGTGGAGACCAAAGGTGACCCCAGGAATCATCCTGGATTGCCTTTACCTCTTTTCTGCTTTGCTCTGGGATTTCCCAGACTATGCCTACCAGGGCTAGAAGTGCAGGTCACTGCCATTTCCGCCTAATAATTTTTTGTTTGTTTTTTACGTAGGACCTGAAATTTGAACTCAGGATTTCTGCTTGGGAGGAAGAGTCTTAACCCCTGAGTCATTTCTCCAGCCTCAAGGGGTGGCACAACCTTACCCCCATGGTTTCTGGAAAGACCCTAGTGCAATCACCCACTATATATAAGTTCCATAGCCCGCCCTCTCCCACCCCCCCCCACCCCCGACCAATATGGTTGATGGCCTCCATGATAAACAGAACACTCTTTTTTTAAAAAATTTTTTTTTATTATTTATTCAATTGTGCGTATGTGTGTATGTATGTGTGTGTCTGTAGAACCACGGGCGAATTCGAGACCCACCAAGGACGCCTCCACCTCCTCCCTGTTTACCCTGCCCCCCCCACTCATAGGCTCCGCCCACCTGGAAACGCAGGCCGCCCCCGCTTCTGCCTGGTGTCTATACGTGGAGTCTAGGATCCGATCTTAGGACCTTCCGCCTGCAAGGCAGAGGCTTAACCCCTGAGCCACCTCTCCAGCCCCCAGAACACTCTTGACCTATGAAAGAAGAGTGAGAAATGGTTGTATAGCATTGCACTCAACAAATTTTATAACCAAGTAGTACGGATCAAATATGGTTTGTCCCTCAAACGCACAGTAGTTTAATCTGTGAAGTCTTATGCCAAAAGGTATTTAAGAGGTCAGAGACTTAAGACTATGGTGTTTAAAAAAAAAAAAAAAGACTACGGTGTTTAGAGTGGGTACTCTGCAAAGGGACTGGATCAGGTAGTCTCTGGGGAAGCCTGGTGACTTTACAGAAAGGACCAGGGAACACACTGAGATGCATGCATGCTCCAACACGATGTGGCTCAGCTAAGGGAGTACCTTTTCCCCAGACCTCAAGACGTATGCTGGCACCTCTGGCCTCCAAAATTGTGGCTTGCCTTGGGTATTTTGATATTTGTAATCAAAGGCTAACTGGTACACTGAACAATTTCTAGGGAAGTTACTTGTTTTCTTATCAACAAAACAAATGCATTAAGTTAAACTTCCATAGGGTAGTGCTTAAAAAAAAAAGCATTGTGTAAGCCATTTATGAAAGAAAAGACACCTTTTCTTTCAGTGGGGTGTAAAAGCTACTGATATGCAGTCTTAGCACAAGGGGGCCAGGACTCAGGCAAGCATGAAAAACGAATTTAGATTGTTTACAGCAGAGAAAAGGAGACACGTTGAACAATCCTCTGGAAACATTACTGAAGTGTTTTTACACTGAAGATTATACCACCACTTAAGATATTTTTTCTCTGCTATTTTGCCCAGCATATTACAAAACTGCATCTAGGCCTGAAATAGCAGATTGCCTCAAGAGCGAATGACAATATTTGTACCCAAAATGTTGGCAACTGGCGGTACAGATGGGGTTCTGCACAGCGATCTTCAAACTGGGGCTCCAAGAATAACTCCACCTACTGTAGCAATGTTAAATCGCTGAATCCAGTGTCAGAAAGGCTCATTACTCCATATTTCCCCTACTACTTTCTTTATTTCTGAAGTCAAGTGTACCTGCCTGACCTCTTCTGCCTGGGAAGGACTTGGAACAAAGAATGGTAGAGAAGCTCAGCGAGAAGTAAGCATCAACAGGCAGTAAAAGCTTGACTATTCACAGGAAAGAGGGATATCACACAACCATCAAAACTCCAGATTATTCTAACAGGTGCTTTATTTTCCCCTTCAACTATGAGCAGATTAAAAAAACAAAAATTCACCCAAATTCCATTTGTCTCTCTCCAAAGCTGGATAACCTTTGGTCAAGGACTCAGCTAAACAGTGGTTTTTGCCAAAAAAGACTACAAAATAGAGAGAAGACTTGATATACATCATAACGAACAGGAGAATGGTTCAAAGGCAGCCCCTGTGTATACACCAAAAAAACTGAATCTCTTCTCATGGTGTGGAAGCAAATATCCACCTTTCAACAATAAAGACGCTTGCTGCGTATCTTGTGAAGATTCTATGTCTATTCTCAATACCTGCCAACTGAGATAAGACACGCTCTTTCTCCATTCCTCAGCAATTTCTATGAAATGGTCTGGAAAGGAAAATGAACCAAAAGTCTTCACTTAAGGAGATGCTAATGATAAACCCCGTTCTATCTAAGCATTGTCTCTGGCAGTGCCGGTATATGTTCCTCAACTATGAGTGAATTTGGGTGATATAAATGGGTCTTTGCTATTGCAGGACTCTAAGTTGACTCCTTGAGGTAAGACACGGGGATAACGTTTTAAAGATAGAGAAATGTGTTTCAAATTATAGGGCACACAATACAGATTACTGAATTATGTTTCTATTTCCACATGAGGGAGTTATCAAGCACTAAAGTCAATTAAGAAAAATTAGGGGTTTGATGTAAATAGAATATTATACTTGAGTGTTTAGTCTACAGAAACTGAGTGGTGGACAAACAAGAAAAGCTTTTTCCCCCAGTCTTTCTTCTCCAAATGATCAGAGTGCTTTAGCCCGGCCAAATGAAATTTCCTCAAATGTATGCTCAGCGAGGTCAAGTAAGGCTGCAAATGGACCAGTTTTCATTACCAGGCTTTGCTTTGCCTGAATCTGACCAACCAGTGGAAGGGATACCCCCAGTGAATCAATCTCTTTCTTCTTTCCACTGTCTATGAAAGAGAAAGGAGAGGGGAAGGGGGGTGGGAGGGAGGAGAGAGAAAGTCCTTCACAATCACTACTAAAAAAAAGCAAACAGATGCTAACAGAATCTGAAAGTCCGAGAAAAAAATTTCCTAAATTCTGGAATGCATTTTCACAACTTTATATATATAATACATGTACATTTTTGAGAGAATTCATTTGAAGTAAAAGTGTCAGTAAGGTAAAACCATTTGAAGTGACTGGTAGCAATATGACGATTTCCCCTTTATTTACCTTGTCTTTTCAAACCATTCTGGTAGAAGGTTGGGATTCAAGCAGAACAACCCTTAACTAAATCTTGTTTAATGAAACCAGAATCAGCAAATACAGAGTCTTTCTTGGTAGAACAAAGGACAGGTTCCTGTTAAAGTCAACATAAACTGAGCAATCAACAGAATCAAAAGTGCCACTGATAATGTGCCAGGCAGTTAAAAAAAAAAGTTAAAAGACTGAATATTTTTATCACAAAGATACAATAAATGTGGATAGACGGTTTATGGGAGAAGCAGCCTAGAGTCTCGGCAAGCTTGCGACATTGAGGTGCATCAGAGGTTTATAACTGTATATACAGGCAAACCCATTAATCCCTGCCACTATACTCAGGCATTAACGGGCTTGTCATGCAAACAAAGGGACTGGAGTTGGGATCCTCAGATCCCACAGAAATGTCAGGTGGCATCCCACCTACAATTCCAAACTTAGAAGGCAAAGTCTACAATTACAACAGCAAGATGACTAGCTAGATTAGCCATAGGGGAAGCTCTGGGTTTAATTAGAGACCTAATGCCAAAAGAATGTCATGGTTTGAATGTAAGTTGTCTCTCACAAGCTCATGTGTTGGAATCCTTAGTTGATGTTTGGGAAGGTTGTGCCAACTTTAGGAGGTGGAGCTTTGCTAGAGGAAGGTATGTCACAGGGGGTAAATCTTCAGGTTGGTTAGCTCCACCCTGCTTCTGCTCTTAAATCTCAGCAACTTGCTCTCTAAGCTCCATGATATCTGGGGCAGTGACTTGAGCTGTCTCCAGTTTCTGCTATCATGTTTTTCCCTCCATAATGGACTGTATCTCTCCTCTGGATACATAAGCCAAATAAATCTTCTTTCTCCCTTTAGTTGTGTTTGAGTATTGTCTCGTTACAGCAGAAAGAGTAGGTCTCCCCACATGCACTCTGGAATACTTACAAGACATGCACACACACCAATACATATAAAAATGAAAAAAAAGAAGAAATGATAAATATTTGAGGACACTGATAGCAATTACCCTGATATGAACACCACATAGTATATACACAAGTTTTGAAACATCACATAGTGCTTTTAAACACATCATCTTTAGGTGTTAAGAACTTTAAAAGATATGCCTCCAAGGATGTACACTAAAAGAAATTACAAGTGTATCCATCTGTTCTAATAAATAATTAAACAAAACAATAAAATACATACCAATTTGAAGCAGACTGGCATGAAATTTACACATGAGGTTTTCTTACTCAATATGAACACAAAAAGCAAAAATAAAAGGATAGGAAAAACTAAAGAAAAAAGAAAAAGACAAAAGATAGAGAAAAAGATAGCCTATATTATTTTTAGAAATGATTTAATCCAGTTTTTGTTTACTTAAAATCTCAAACTTTCTAAAAATAGTACACAGTTTTAAATGTACTTCCCGCCAAGTAAAATCTAATTATTTCGGAGTCAAACTAAAAGATCTGTGTTGTAAAATATTTGGTCTTTGTTATTCTCTCAGCATTCAATTTGAAAGGAAGAAACATGTTCTAGTTTGGTTAATTAACTAGCATCGTAAGTCAAATAATGAATACTGTTGCCTCCTAAATAAATCAGAATAGACTAACAGAATCCTTCAGAACAAATTTCAAAGCCACCATAGTGGCTCCTTCTGAAGAAAGAAGCACAATCCAGCACAGGATCATAAAGAGCGACCAAGGCCTTGCCCTTCTGTCACAATGTGGGAAGTAAGAAAACAAGTTTTACTTAAAGTCCAAGTTTTCAAAGTGGCAGCCTCTCTCTTCTCTGCTACTCTGGCCCTTACTCAACTCTTCCCACTAACAGCTCTGAAATTAAATCTTTTTTTTTTTTTTAATTTTTTTAAAATTATTTATTCAACTGTGTGCATATGCGTGTGTATGTGCGCGCGCGTATGTGTCTGTGTGTGTGTGTGTGTGTCTGTGTATGTGTAGAACCACGGACGAATTCGCGAACCATCATGGACGCCTCCACCTCCTTCTGCCCCGGGATTCACAGGCTTCGCCCTACCAGGACCAGAAGCGCAGGCCGCCCCTGCTTCCGCCTGGCGTCTATACGTGGGATCTGGGATCCGAACTCAGGACCTTCCGCCTGCAAGGCGGAGGCTTAACCCCTGAGCCATCTCTCCAGTCCTGAAATTAAATCTTAAATGTAGCATTCATGAAGCAATTTCTCTCCAAGAAAGACTGTCAGCACAGAGACAAAGAAAAGCCTCTACCTGGATGATCAAAAAGCTTATTTTTGCATTAAGAATGAGCTGCATCTAAACCAAACACCACAAACAAAACGTGGAGAAACCCATACTTTGGCCTAAACACCACAGAGTAACACATCGCTGCTTGCTGAGACTGGACTCCTCCTGTGAATCCTCCAGACAGCCACAATCTCCAAAGACCATTTCTTTCCAAAATGATTCTCACAATGCCCCTCGTTCCACAGCTGAAGTCAAGTTTGTGGCAGGCTGAATCTGTTAGGGTACACGGATGAGACAGAGATTGCTTTCTGCTTGTTTTTCCATATGCCACAGCTGGAAAAGGGCAGGCAAGGCTGCTGATTCAACAGTCAAGAGCCTTTACTGTGTGGCAATCATCAGCCAGGTGACCAGCTGTAGTCTCTTTCCTGATATTCAGTGTCACCCCTATTCAAAGGTACAACTCCCAGATCCTTCAACTCCTACAAAACCTAAATAGAAGAAAAAGAAGTCTTTTTCTAAATAATTCTATTGAAACTGAAGAAAGAGAACAGTAAAGGATATGCTGCATAGTCTACAAAATTGACACTAACCCTGAAATACATGAATTCAATTTCAATTCAATTCAAACAGAAATTCAACACATCCAGCTGAGGTCTCCTCTGTAGCACAGGAAAATGGCAGCAGCTTCCAAGATTCTAACTTGGTCACCAGGCTTAGATTTCCTGTCCAAGGAAGCTCAATATGGGTAAGAGTGGATATAGGATAAGATGCTATTTTACTTTAAATAAGGCACCATACTGGACTGTGTTGCCTTTTCTGCAGCATTTCATAAAACAAAACATCCCTGCGGGGGATGGCCTGACAGTGGGTAGAAGATGTGGGGGGTAGAACACCATGGCCAGGCTGACAGGGCTAACCCTGAGGCATCAGAGGTCATCACTGCTGTTCCAACCATCAACTGAGAAACCAGAGGGAACATTCCGAAGAAGGCCAATTGGGTAGCATGCCCCTGAAGGACAGAGATGTGAGCAGATTCAAAGATGAATCCCTTGGGGCTGGAGAGGTGGCTCAGGGGTTAAGCCTCTGCCTTGTAGGCAGAAGGTCCTGAGTTCGGATCCTAGACCCCACGTATAGACACCAAGTGGAAGCAGGGGTAGCCTGCGTTTCTGGTCCTGGTAGGACGGAGCCTGTGAATCCCAGGGCAGAGTAAACAAGGAGGAGGTGGAGGCGGTCCATGGTGGTTTCCGAATTCGTCCGTGGTTCTGCACACACACACCTACATACACACACATACACACGCAATTGAATAAATAATAAATTAAAAAAAGATGAATCCCACACATGGGATGAACACATGGCATTATGATGTGTTCCTAGTGGATATACCCTTATCCACCTTGGATCTCCACATGCACATCCACCCACACAAATGCAGACATACATCATACCACACACATTCACAAGAAGATGAAGAAAAAAGAAAACACTAACAATAAACTTTGATCAAAAGAGGGAGAAGTGAAAGCTACACAAAGCAAAGCAGAATTCTGACAACTGAAGGCACAGAGACTTCTAGTATTAAGGTGGAGACGCAGCGAAGCAGCCAGAACTGGGAAGAACAAGACAGAAGAGTGGAGGCCCAGACAGGAAACCCTCTGTGGGTCTACAGATGGAAGAACTTAAGACCAGAAAGGCCAGGTGCTTTGTAATTTCACTATCATCTTGTTATTCCAGATAATGTCCATACTCCCACAATGAATTTTTCTGATGAGAGAGGAAGTTGCTGAGATCTCTCTGGGAAAGCAGCCTCTAAGAAGCCCTAGTATAAGATTTTGGGTCATCTCTTTTTCACTGGACACTCACTCAGCAAAGCAGGGCCCAGAATTCCTGACCCATAGAAACCATAAAGTAATGACTATGTGCTGTTTATACTACTAAGGGTTTTTTGTTATTCAGCAAGAGATCCTATGTTGACTCTTTAAAGTCTTTAATACAAAAAATATATATAAAAACTGAAACGTGAAATTTCTTTTAAGACAAAGTTGTCTGACTCATTCAGCTACCTTTCCCATTTTCAAACTCAGCAACTTCATTTGATGATACATTGATACAGTGTGATCAAAAGGAATTGTACCATTTTTTTTCTTATGAGGAAACATATTGTAGAAGGTACAAAATTCAAAGAAAGACCTTTGCATGTGTTTGTTTAAATATTTCCTAAGTGAAACCATCCCAGGAGCCAGCAGTCTTTCCTCACTCAGCAAAACGTATTTCTGTGGAATACTCTACACTGTACTTTAGCTTTATTATTATGATATATATGGTGTGTGTATGGGGGGCTGCAACAGTACTTATGTGCAGTAGGACAACTCTTCTGGTCTAATCAAGAGTTTCAAAAGAAACATAACTTTTTTACAAAAATACTTAACATTCTGCCTTGGGTTTATCTGACCACGTAATTGGCTGGTAATGTAAGTCTTTTCATCTAGTGTCATGTAAAGTTCCATTTTAATGATTTAATGATTTTAATGATTTAATGAAAATCATTATAGATATTTCTTGTTGTGATGTTTCCAACTTCTCAATTAGGTTATTATTTAATTAAATCTATATAGGTTGGTGTTGCTCAGCATCCAATTCCCAGTTTACATCTTCCCTACAAGCTGCCAGTGGTGTACTATTTCCCAAACTCCTAAAGCCACAGCAGAGAATGAGAAACATTTCATTTTCTGAGTTCAGTAAATGAAAGCTGTACAAATAGATTAAATGAAACTAATCTCTACACCTGTGATACTACTGCCTTGCTACCCACCAATACCACCAATGCATCACTTTCCAAACTGGGTACATCATAGTATGTAACTCCCAACTCTTTGAATCCTATCACGGTTACTTTCTCCCCTTCAGTGGCAATTCAGATTATCCAATTCTACACAAACTAACTTAAGGACCTACATTCTACCCTACATTTAAAATTAATAGCTTAGTCACACTCAGAACAGTTTCTTCTGCTCACTGTTTTCTGAATTAGGTCTATGGGAAGGAATAAAGGATTTACCTTAAAGCTATGTAAGTAACAAACCAATCTTTATTTTGAAGATGTAGGATACAGAGGATCTTCTTTTTAAATAATGAAAGTCAGAAAGATAAAGTTAAAGGCACCCACTTCCTGCATTTGGAACATTTTCTGAGCATCTCCAATTTTGTCCTGGCTCTAGAAGAATCACAATTATAACCACAGTATCAAGCAACTCTGCCAAGAGAGCAAAACCTGGTTTACACTTCACTTAGGGCATCAAGGAAACATACTCTTGATAACTGAAAAAGATACAATTATTTCCTCACTTTTTCCAATTTAAATAATCACATTTTCTACTTTCTAATACCCTAAATTACTCCTATGCAGTTAATGGCAGATCCCTATTGCCTGACCATGAAAAATGAAAAAGAGAGGGTATTTCTAAGGAGCATTCTGAATGTGGGGGATCTAAAACAGACCAGGAAGGGGTAGACCTTGAGTTACATCCAGCAATTGGCCAGTGTACCTTGGGTCTCAAGCATCAGTTTACAAACATTCCAAAATGTTGGATATTTTGGTTGAAAAAAGTTACCATTTTTACTTAGAGAGAGAGAGAGAGAGAGAAAGAGAGAGAGAGAGAGAGAAAGAGAGAGAAGGTTGAAGTGCCCAGTATTATTTATATAGTACTCTCTGAATTTGAAATAATCCTGTGTTGGGGCACAGGATTACCAGAGCACACCAAATACCAGAGCAATGTGTTCTTTAACTATTTCAGGGGCTGGGGAGATGGTTCAGTGAGTAAAAAAGCCTTGTCGTGCAAGTGTGAGAATCTGAGTTTCAATCCTCAGAATCAACTGTGCCTACAGAAGATGGGAGGCAGAGACAGGAGAATTCCTGGCAACTCACAGGCTAGATAACAAGAGACTCTATCTCAAACAGGGTAGAATGTGACAATGGTCACCCAGGGTTGGACCCATACCCAAGCAAACACCCGCCCACCCCCAATACAGGATTATTTCAAATTCAGAGAGTACTATATACATAATACTGGGCACTTCAACGTACACACACACATACACACACACACACACACACACACACACACACACACACTCTCTACAGGTAAAAAGGATAGCTGAGTTTTCCTCTTTATTCCTATTTTTTCAAATAGTAATTGCATAAGGAACCCTCAGGGTCCCATTGAAATTTATTCCAGTGTACCAAAAAATCTAAAACTTTAGATATTACATCCTTCTTTTAAGATGCTTCATTGGCTTTCAACTGACACTCATTTATTGGCTCTGACATAATTTATACTTAAGACATTTTAAGGCACCCTGTCACCATTAAAGAACACGACTAAAGAGATCCCCTCAGATAAGAGTTGATATGAGGGCAATGATCCATAATCAGTTAAAATAAAATGAACTAACATTTTCTAACCTCACTGAACTTGAAACAGATTTAATGAATTTTAAATGAAGCATATTTCTTGAATGGGCGTCCTGTTTGTAGGAGTTCCAAGATAACTATACAATTATCAAGTGAATAACAATATAAATTCAAATAACTCACAATTTCATCACTGGTTTCTTGAGCAAAAGGAAAAACACTGATCACTTCTATGCCCTTCTGGAGGTTAATGTGGGCAGAAGTATTGAAAGGCAGTAGAAGAGCAGGAAAAAAAGAGGTAGCTATGAAATAATGTATCGAAGTAGTGGCCATGGGTCTCCCTTGGGTCCCTGAGAAGCTGGCTCATATTGCACACGAGGAAATTGAGGCCTGGGAGACAAATGATTTGCCTGTGATTAAAAGGTTAGGAGCGGCAGGAGTTGGACCCAGGCTTACCTAAACCCTGTGTTCAGAAAACAGGATGTATAGACAACAAATGAAAAAGTTCACACTGCCACCATGGGGAGACCTTGCTTCAGTGGTAACTACAAGAAATATGTGTTTGTTGGGTTTTGATTTTTATACTTTCAAGAGTCAATGTGAACTCCTCCCCCATCGACAGGAACAATTCTACTAGCTGCATATTATAAATGCTGAAGCAGCTCAAAATAAATAGGGAAAACTGAGAGCAATTAGGAGTTGAAAAAGAAGTCAAGACTTTATTAGAAATGGCAAAACTCCCTCAGTGCTAAACGTCTGAGACGCTCTACTCTAGGGCTTGGCACTGACTATATAAAATGTCATATTCAAAATAGACTTTTAAAGGAAGGAAACCCCTTCATTGAAAAAAAATCTACCCAATAGATTGGGGTGAGGCTGAGCACCATAAAATCAGTTCATCTCAAACTGGAACATATAGCAAAATCACCAGGGGTCTTGTTGAAATGCAGATTGCGATTCAGTACCGGGGAAAGGCCTGGGATTCTAACAAGTTCCCTGGTGTTACAGATGCCAGAGTCCATGCTATACTCTGCACAGCAAGGCTATTATACAGGAGATGTAGAAGCTCAGCTTCAAGCTATCTTCAGTTCTCAACCTAGATCGCTAGTTACAGCATCATATGACCTTTTTTCCTTCTAGTTCTTTCCTGCTTGACCTTATGGAAATATCAAGGTAACTTTGCCTTTTTTTTTTTTTTTTGGTAGGGTGAAGTATCACTCATATATGGCTCTGTGGTTATTTAATATAATTCTGAGTTTAGAGGTGAAGAAAACTAGCTTTACTTTATCGCACAACACAGAGCAGTGTGATGGAATATGGTTTAAGTCTTCCTATTGAGTGGCGGCATGGACCATAGTGCTCATCTACATGGAATTTAATCTATCCTTATATGACAAGCTAATTAAAGCATAAATACCATCAATGTGCCCCTTTCCCCCCCCCCCCAGAGGACTGGGATCTTTTGTTCTGACAGCTATAGGAAAGCTGGGACACATGGCCAGGTATTATTAACTAGGTGTGCAATCATTATCAATAACACCTGGCATGCCTTTCTGCAGTCTCTTTGCCACAGAGAAAAGGTAGACTTTCTGAAGACCAGCCTACTATCTTCATGGCTATTTCATGTTCAAGGAACAAAACTTTTAAAACTAGCTTTAGGAAGAGGTATGGCTTTGGAGTCTGAGATCTAGGGCAAATCATTTAAACTGCTTCTATAATTATAGAATGAGACCAATAGCCGCCTGGTGTAGGTCTAGTGAGACCACGGATTTATAGTCTTCAGCAAATGTTCCCAGAGGGGTTATCATGATCACCCTTCACAACTGAGTCAACCAATCCCAACCTACATTTCAGGTTGAACTGAAACACATGGTCATGGTAGTGAGAAAACTTAAGAAATCCACATCCTAAGCCAGCAACACACAGAAGTAATATCAACTCTTTAAACATCACTGATATTCCTGATTTCTATGCCCTTGTCTAAGTACTGTAGGGTTGAGAAGAAAAAGTATAAATCATATACACACCATTCTTTCCATTTTCTCTCATGACATCTAGCCATCAATTCCCCCATCCACCCACCACTTCCACTAACCCTATTCAAAGTATCATTTCTCCCTCAACATCAAGGAGAATGTGTCTTTGGCCAAGATCAAACCAACTCCTCAACATGATATAAGAAATTCAGATTTATCAATATGGGAAATGTTATTTAGTGAAAGCAAATTCTCCAAGACTATTGTATCCAGACAGCTGGATGTAGTTAATGCTTCCATATCCAGCCCTTTTATTTGTTACTTCAATCAGTTGCTACCCTGAGACATATTCAGGAGTGGTATTATCATGGATAAAAGCAAAGACCTAGGGTTTGCAGTGAGTTAAGTCCCTGGTCATAGAGCCTTGGTGATCTTTTATCTCATTCTAAGTCAGAATCCCCAGTGAGATGGAGCAGGAACATGAAAATGTCCTTGTTACTGGAATCACAAAAGTAACCTAATTACATACACATTTCTAACAGTAAAGACCTCTGAGACCCACTTTTATCAGGTCGATTGATATCAGTTTCACATAGAAAAGGAGGTAGAGACATCCCTTGGGCCTCCATAGGCACATATAGTGCCCTGATACACAGACAGACAGATGGACGGACGGACACACACACACACACACACACACACACACACACACACACACACACACACACAAACAAAACAAAAAACAAGTCCTCCTCCTCTATGGAGTCAAGGTTGACAAGCTCCACGGAACAAGAACCGAGAGACACTCAGTGCAGGGCCTTCGCAGCAAGTGGACAGAGAGTTTTGGAAACAGCTCTGTGAATGACACATAGCTTGGCAATGGCGATTTTTTTCTCTAGTTTTACAAGCACATTGAGTAATTATCCCTGCCTCCCTTCCTTCTCCTCTTCCCTCCTCCCTTCATCAACCCACCCCACTCCCTCTCGCCCTCCTGTCTGTTTGCTTCTGTGGGTTCCAGGGTTCCCTATGGTCATCTGCTCTAGTCGGGGGTTCAGGCTTCTGTGAAAGACCAGGCTGTGGCAATTTTGTCAAGTTTTTTGTTTGGGAAGCAATAACAAATGGGCAAAGACCATGTGGTACTTTTTAGCTTGGGACAAGTTTTGTTGTTTAAGGAGTTGTTCACACAAATGATTCTGAGCTTTATTTCTTTCCCTAAAAATTCTCGATTTATGAGCCTTCCTACTATTATATTATTTGGAATGGGGGAAAAAACTAAGGAAATCAAATAGTGTCAGCCGAGAGCATGTATGTGTGTGTGTATGGGGAAGTAACAAGACACCCAAACTTTAAGAGTTAATACTGGAATGGCCTCTTTCCTTCTGAAATGATTTAAATAATTGTAGTTCGCATTCTCACTACACATCCAAATTTGTGGGGTAGCTTTTCTAAGTTCTTGCTCTACCCTTGTCTTGTCCTATCTCTACACCTGAACACAACTCTCCCTCTTTGCTACCTGAAATGTGGTCTGGAACTGATAGAGATGTTTCTAAGAGTGATTAAAAATGCTTTGTTGTTTAAACAGTATCTAAGTTAATTTTAACATTGCTAAAACAAGTTTCCTATGTTTGCTAAAAAACAAAAACAAAACCCCACAAAACTCTACATTAAAAAAAATTACATACCTGGAAAGAAAAATTTTCCACACCAAATTTTACTATGCCTATCTGTAGATCCTTTTAAAGACTATTTCCTCAGGGCTGGAGAGATGACTCAGGGTAAGCCTTTGCCTTGAAAGCAGAAAGATCCCAGTTTGGATTCCAGATCTCACATAAAAACAGTGGGTGGAAATGGCAGCGGTCTGCACTTCTGGCTCCCAAGAGGGAGCCTGAGAAACCCCAGCCCAAAGCAAAAAGGAAGTTGAACAATCCAGGATGATTCCCAAAGTCAACCCAGGGGCCTCCACAGGCACACAAAGTATACCCTCTGTCATGGTTTGAAATGTGTCCCCTCCCCCAGTCTCATGTGTTTGGGAAAGTCATGGCACTTTTGAGAGGTGGAGCCTTATTGGAAGAACACGGTCACAGGGGGTGGGTGGATTAGTCCCACCCTACCTCCTGGAGGAGTCTTTTTTTACAGTAAGAAGTCTTGTTCTCATTCTCCAAGATGTTTGCAGTGACTTAGTCTGAAAGACTGTATCTCCCCTCTAGAACCATAAAGTGAATAAATCTCCCTTAAGTTGCTTGACTTTGGGGGTTCTCTCAACAAATAAAAGTAACTAGTACATCCTCTTTTACACACACACACACACACACATTCTCTCTCTCTCTCACTTGGACAGGCAACAACAACATTGAGAATGATTCCTTGGAGCACCTAACACTCAATCTAGAAGCTTCCTTCACCAATGGAAGCTGTTTATCACAGAAAATTACAACTGGCCAAAGTACAGAAAAAAAGAGACTTTGGACTCCTCATCCCTAAACAGGTCATCTAAGGCACCCCCACCACACATCAGGTGTCAGTGAACAGAGGAACAGTAAGATTGTACATGAGTCTAAAGGAGGCAGAGGCATGGCTAGACACTATCTTCTGAACATAACAGAGCTGCTATATCATGAGTTCACTATGCATATGCATATGCATGGGAACTGTCCTGTTAACATTTCACCATAGAATGGGAAATATCTCAAGAGGCACCATTCCTCCCTGAGAAATTGATGAAGGTTAAGATTGATGGAGGAAATAGAAGATGTTTTGCTCAATGGTGTATCCACTGATACATGAATTCATGCTCCAGCAAGTAACTCAGGCACGTGACATTAAGGGCAAACCAAATGAAACTCAGTAGGCCACACATGTGAAAAGACTTAAAAACAGGAAGGAGTCTGGCAAGGGAGAAGAATAATAGCAATAGGAAGAGGAAGGGGATGGGATTGGAGATTAAAAGCATGAAAGGGGAAAAAAAGAATGTTTCCTTAGGCTGGTAATATGGTTCAGTAGGTAAAGGTGCCTGCTATGTGGTCCTGATGACCCGAGTTCAATCCCCATACTGCATATAAAGATATCAACTCCACAAAGTTGTTCTCTGATCTCCATGTGCACGTGGCGGTATATGGGAGCCTATCCACTCACACAACAATAAATAAATTAAAGGTATTTCCTACAGCTCTACAGAGTGCTGTATGCCAGTAATTTCAGCACTTGCAAGGCCGAGGCACAAGAATTTACCCTGAGCTGAAGACCAGCCTAAGCTATAAAGTATCTATTTTAAAAACAAATAAACACATAACAGTAAAGAATGTTTCTCTATTAATTACCCAGGAAAATAAATCTTAAGTTTCTTGTAAAAATAAATCCAAAGTTCTATTCTGAATATGTGCAATATGGGGAGAGGGATGTTGTTTAATCCAACAAGCTACACTATTTCTATTGATGATCAAATATTCACTTCATAAAATACAAATAAAATCAACTAACCACATTAACTCAAGGAGACCAAGTGAGTAATACACATGGCAATACAACTCAAATGAGTAACACAATGCAAGAAAACAAATAAGCTGGCTGGAAATATAATGTATCTCAATGATAAAGTACATGGCCAAACTATATGGACAGTTTGATTATGAAGTACATCTGGTGCATATTTCAGATTGACACTTATTCTACTCTATCAAGAGACGGGAAATATTCATATATTACATTTAAGCCTCAACATAGCCTTTAGAAGGCAGGCACTACTCACCCATGTTTAACTGAAGCCAAAAGGTTCCAATGTACTCTGCAGAAGTGGAGGATTCTCATCATCTGTTTACTAAAAGTGCCACTGCTGACATCATTCTCAACAAACCCTGTTCTCCTCTCTCCCCAGTCTCGAGCCTCTTCCTCAAAGCACTTACTAAGCTAAACTTGATTTAGCACATACACTAGAGTTTTACTTTGTGGGAAAGTAACACAAGGAACTGTGCACCATGTGCTTTCTGGAACCTGACTTCTTTAACCTGGTTTCAGTCTGGTCCTAGAAGGATCATTGTGAACGAGGATAAGAGAAAGAGACTGCCTGTCTGGGACAATAGGGTCAGCAAAATATGCAGAAGGAAGAATACTTTATCTAAGTGTCATGGTTTGAAATGTGTCTTCCACAGTCTCATGTGTTTGGGAAGGTCATGGCATCTTTGAGAGGTGGAGCTTGCTGGAGAAAGTCAGCCTTGAGGTGGATTAGTCCCACCCTACCTATAGAGGGGCCTGTCTTTGCAGCAAGCAGTCTGTAGCTCTCAGCCTCTAGACAGATGGATGTAGTCTGTCTCCGGCCAGCCAGCCAGCCAGCCATGCAGCCTCCGCCATGAAAGACTCCCCTCTAGAACAGTAAGCTAAATAAATCTCCCTTAAATTGATTGACTTTGAATGCTGTCATATAGTTAAGAGTAACTGTTACACTAAGATATAGGAAAGAAAGGTAGGAGGATGTAAACAGAAAGCTTTAGGAACGCTGACCTTTCAGAAGGTAAGTGGCCTTGAATCCTAGACAAAGACATTAAGTTTCATATTCAAGGTAGTGGCGTGCCTAAGGGTGTGTCAAGAGATGGCTTACATGATGAAGATGCTTCAAGTCTGATGGAGCAACCAATCCAGAGCAAAGGAAACAATGTGTGGTGATACCTGATGAAATGTTGAAGAGATGAGGCCACGATGAGAAAGGAGAAGAGCTAACACTAAGAATTCACACTCAGGGCTTCACACTCAGACACTCCAATCCTAACACAGAAGATATGAAGTGAGAGTTTTTGCATGGAAATCATTCTTTTGGAAAAGTAAGTAAATAAAAATAAAGGGGTGAATGCTATTCAAAACATGATGGAGATAAAACTAGTTGGGGTAAGGGAAAGGGTTTCAAGCAGCAAGAAGCTAGCATTTTTAAAATTTTTTTTAAATTTTATTTATTCAATTGTGCACGCGCGCGCGTGTGTGTGTATGTCTGTGTGTGTGTGTGTGTGTGTGTACGTATGTATAGAACCACGGGCGAATTCGGGAACCACCATGGACCGCCTCCACCTCCTTGTTTACTCTGCCCTGGGATTCACAGGCTCAGCCCTCCAGGACCAGAAACGCAGGCCGCCCCCGCTTCCGCCTGGTGTCTATACGTGGGGTCTAGGATCTGAACTCAGGACCTTCCATCTGCAAGGCAGAGGCTTAACCCCTGAGCCACCTCTCCAGCCCCAAGCCAGCATTTTTTTAAGTCCTCACTGAATGGGACATTAAACTAAAACTTTAGGAAAAATGTAGAGACATGGACACTAGAAGTTTAGACGAAACAGAGCTGAGCTGTATGGACCTCCAAGGACCACATATACCTGCCAAGGATGGCTGAATAGCTGAATACCTCAAGAACAGGAGAAACGA